>JAPWDP010000008.1:600000-1198382 GCA_028827885.1 Penicillium sp. IBT 31633x
GGTCTGATCACGCTGCAGGCAGCGCTTGAGAGTCCGAACGAGCCCAGGGGGCACTGGAACGCCACCGACACCAAAGGCCGGGAAATCGATTTGTACACGGGGGTTGGGGATAGCCATGATGCGCTCGTAATATTTGGCGATTTTGGCGAATGGTGGTTGTCCGTAGACCATCTTGTACAGAATACAGCCTAAACTCCAGACATCGCTGGGTTTTCCTAATTTCATAACTTTGCCAACACTAGAAGGCAATCCGAGAGAGACGTTGGAGTCCACTAATGCCTCAGGAGACATGTAGTTGGGTGTGCCGACTTGCTGTTCACGATGAACGTTGACCGTGTTGTCTTGGATGGCGTTTGCAATACCGAAATCGATGAGCTTCAACCGGCCTTGGACCATAAGGAAGTTGGCTGGTTTGAGATCTGAGTGGACGATGTTGTACTCATGGACAGCTTGGACACACTCGAGCATCTCCTTCCAATAGAAACGGGTAAAGTTGATATCAAAATTGGCATCTTCGGCGTTCAACCGGTATGTCAGGATCTTTTCAAGATCAGATTCTCCGATCTCCATGAGCACGCTAAGAGCATGTTTGTCATTGTTCAGTTCCCAGTCAAACAACCGCACCACACGGTCCACATTTTCCAGCTTTTTCAACAAGTCAATTTCGCCCTTGTATCCAGTCAGAGTCACTGGATCCACATCTTCGAGATTGACACGCTTGAGGGCGAAAATTTTGTAGTTCTCTGCCATCACTCGATAAACGCGGGAACTACCGCCTCGACCAATGCAATCAAGCCGAGTAAAATGCTTGCCATTGATTGAAACTTGGGACTTCTTTTTGCGTGTTTGTGATGTTGATGCGCCTGCTGTCGAAGTGGCAGTCTCAAGAACCGACATTTTGGGAGGGGGGAGGAGCAGCTCGATGAGGGGTATTGTTGCTGCGTGTCGCGAGTATTTTTCGTGCAGAGCTGCCTGCTGGGGTCTCCGCTGCCTCTTTGTTTTCGGTATCATAAACAACATTATACTTTTCAGGTTTATCCAATACACTTCGTCCCTGGGGCTTTGTACGTCGAAAAGTTGGCGGTGGTTCATTCTCTTGGTCGCGGACAGATGGCAAAGCCGGGATCGAGGGAACCTTGAAGACGGGTTCTTCCCTGGCAGAGGAAGATTTGGAAGACATATCTGATGAAGCTGGTGTCAACTTTGAGCCATATGACTTAGGCGAGGATGACCTCGAAAATGGCCCTTCGACGGCGGCAGGACGAAGAGGATACTCTGCGCGGTATGGTTGGCGCACGTCAGGCGCGTTGGGTTCAGCCCATGATACTTTGGGGGATGAAGGTTTGGCGGAGTCGCGAGGTCGGTAGTCGGCATTTTCCTCTTCTCCTTCGACGTCCTCCCGAATGCCATCAGCGGATAGGTAATGGTGGTTTTCCTCGTTGCTTTCCTCGCTTTGACGTCGTAGGACGCCCCTCCGTGCAGGGCCGTTCAAGAAAGTGCCAGCAAGTCGACCAACTCGCTTGACGCGCAGCGAGCTATGAGGAGCAATTTCTTCGCCGCCGCGACCCCGGAGTGCAGAAGAACTGCCATATCGTGACACTAGATCATCGTCATATTGCAGTTTTCGGCCACTGTCTGAGCGCTCTGCGCTACCGAACCCGTCACCTGAATTACGTTCCGATGAGCGCTTTCCTGAGGGCGAGACAGAGGCTGGTGATTTCGAATTGCTTCGCGAAGCATTGATGCGAACACTGCGCTGGCGTGGTGCAGGAGTTATAAAATCATTCGGATGGCTGTGGTGAGCGGATTCTGCGCTTTGGCTGTTTGACAGCGGGGAGCCTTCGCGTGAGAACCGGGAACCTGATGAGATTGCTCCAATACGAACGACTCTAGGAGCAGGACTACCATTTGATGAGTCGTGTGGAGACGAATTCCTGGGAGAGTGGCTTTGCTGTCTTGGTGCTGTTGCGATTCGGAGTTCGTGCGACATGGGTTGTGCCTTTTGCAAATGCGGCGAAGAACCTAATCCATCACCATGCAACAATGCTTTAACAGAAGCGCTGAATTTAGGCTCCGGAACCTCTTCATCTGAGCTGTCGCCAGAGTAATGCTTAGGTAGAGCACTGGCTGTTGATACAGGCGATACCCGTCGGGAACCCGAGCGTGAAACCGTGGATCGGGGCATCGCTCGGGGTGGCTGTCGGTACAGGTCGCTGTGTGCTGGGAGGTAATTTGGGGACGCCATGGCGATAAAACCTACATTGAAGTCGTGGATCAATGCGGCCCCTCCAAAGTCGTCAATTGTTTGTTGATCCTCCAGGAGGGAGAAAGCCTGGGCTCGATCGAGGTTTCGTCGCGAGTGGGCGCGCTATGAAGTCACGTGTACTGTGTTGCTATGGCGACGCCAACACCATAACACGCCAGAAAATCAATCGGTTGGATTTCTAGTATGGTGCGGGCATGGGGAAACTGCAGAAAGCAAATGAATAAAATCAAAACAGATCCTGGATTTATGTTTTTCATATTCCCTTCATCTTCTCTCTGTTGATACTAATCATTTGGTAACATGTTCTGGAGCTATAGCCGGCATGCGGGTCGGATAACCTTGGAACCTCCACTTCTGGCTGAACTACCTTGTACTAACTTTAGGTAGCTTGCAATGCTGTCATAGAGGCTCATTCGACTGGGCACAACATTATATGATCCAAAAAAAGTACATACTGTGATGGTTCTTGGGCTTCACAAGGGGTATGGACGTATTGTGTTTTCTACCTAAAGACAAATCTAAGGTGCCCCCAAGGCTGCTTAGCCAGATAATTTATATACTATATACTGCTCAAAACATGAAGTTAGAAGCAGGTTTGAAAGAGTAAAACACAAGCATTATTACTCTCTGTGTCAGTGTACTGAGCTATTGCGGTTTGCTACAACATAATGTATGTATATCATTGACTGGGGAAAGCAATTATAATAAGATGTGAATTGGGAGGCTCTTTTGTTCAACCCGTCCGCTGGACATGCCTACGGCTTACATAAAGTTCTAAATAAGAAATCATATAGCCATATGGTCTCAATATACCAGTTTGAATGTTGAAATCAACCGAGGTGGTCTGCAATCACAGCAGGATTATGCAGTTACTTGTTCATGAATATAGGTCTGTGACAGCTCGCAGACTCAACAAATCTGTAAGCAAATATATAGTAGACCCAAAGAACCTTAGAGTGCATAGCTAGCTTACCTATTTTCTTCTCATCTCTAAGACAGTACCTGAGAGAAAGAGGAAGAAGAAATACATTGACAATGTGAGATAGAGTAGAACACGTGGTACTTTGTGTACAGGGCGGTAATGCCCAGTTCACGCCTCGGGGGATCCCCGCTCAGTGGGGCAACGATAGTTCACCGCCTCGCCATCTCACCGCCTCGTCATGATCCACCGCCTCATAGATCAGGCGGAAATACGGCATCGGGTTACGACCATCTGCGCAATTCCGAGGTTGCGCTTCTATCTCGCGCCTTTCCTCACCATGTCTCATCCTTCCCTCACCCTCGATTCTCGCAAAAATGGCATCCAGTGTGGATGCCAAACTGCTGAAGCAGACCAAGTTTCCTTCTGAGTTCAACAAGAAGGTTGACATGACCAAGGTCAACATTGAGGTTCTGAAGACGTGAGCCACCTTCCCCGGGGACTTCTGGTATCATTTCACTTTACTGATATTGCTTGTCTTGACTACCCCAGATGGATCGCCAGTGAGATTTCCAAGATTCTGGGAAACGAGGATGATGTCGTTATCGAGCTTTGTTTCGCTCATCTGGAAGGACAGCGCTACGTACGTTTGACACTCGGATATCTAGCGCGCGTCAACCCCAGTCTGCTGACATGTGCCTCTACTTTTAGCCCGATATCAAATCTCTCCAAATCCAACTCACTGGCTTCCTTGACAAGGACACTCCCAAGTTCTGTCAGAAGCTGTGGTCTTTGTGCCTTAGTGGCCAAGATAATCCCCAGGGCGTCCCGAAGGAGCTCTTGGAGGCTAAGAAGCTTGAGCTCATGCAAGAGAAGGTAATTGAAAGTGCGCATTTAATTTTCGATATTTTCTAAACAAAGTATTACACAGCTTGACGCCGAGAAAGCCACTGAAGCAGCCCGTCGCCAGAGGGACCAAGACCAATCCCGTGAAGTGGAATTGGACAATGTGAGACGCCAAGAGCGATCAGACCGCGGACGCGGAGGCAGAGGCGGCGACTACGGTAGCCGTGGTGGTCGATCTTTCGGAGGACGCGACTTCAGCCGGCGATCTTCCCCTCCTAGAGATCGAGACCGCAGCCGTGACCGATTCCGCGACCCCGCGGCGCGACGCGACTTCGACTCTTACGTGCCTGCTGGTAACCACCGCGGCCGCCGCCCCTCCATGACTTTGTCCAACGCCCGCTCTCCACCCTCGAAACCATCCTCACCTTCCCGCCGAAGCCGCGACGAGCCCCGCCACCGGCCTCGCGAACGGCGTGCCCGTTCCCCAAATGAAGCAGTCTCTCCCGAGCGACGCATTCGCGGAGGACATAGAAGACGCAGCAGTCCGGACTACGGTGACCGTGTTAAAACCAGATCCATTTCCCGCAGCCGTTCCCCGCGCTCACGTTCCCCCAGAGGACATCGCCGCCGCCGAAGCTCCGTCTCTCGCAGCCGCACTGTATCTTCCCCCCTCGCCACACCCACCGTCCCTCGGGACCCGCCGGCCGGGGCCGCGACCATAGCCCCAGCCCTGACTACACTCTCGGAGCTCGGGAGCGTGCTGAGCACCGCCGAGCCCGCAGTCCCAGCGGTGCTCGTAGCCGTAGCCGCAGCCCTAAGAGGGACAACGACGGCAAACGCCGCGGCTCCACGGCCAGCTTCAATCCTGACGAGAAACGACGAAAGGTGGCCGGTGACGATGAAATGAAAGATGCTGAGCAGGTTGGTCACTGAGCATTGAATCAAACCCCTGTGCCAGACTTTCAATTTGTATTCTATGCTAGCGAGATATGATCCTTACCTAATGTTTGTGTAAAAATTTCACATGTCATATTAGTTTTTCATTTTCCCTTCCATGCTTTTCCTTGCTACATTGGGTCGTAAGCTAACGAGAATCTGCAACACTTAGTTGAAGAAGTCGCTCCGCAGAGGGACTTTTTCATCGGAGCTTCGAGAGCGATTGCTCCGAGAGAGGCTCATTGCCATGCGCCGTCAGTCGCGAGGGGAATTGAGCAATATCTAACGGCCGACGAACGGCTAAATGACAGCAAATAGCATAAGTCGAAGGGAATGTGGGCGTGAACTTCGAGAATTACGCCGAGTTGCCCGTGCGTTTCTGCGTTGTGCACATATGGACTACTTTATAGCATTTTCAAATGAAATCACTCACTATTGACAATTGACGTGTGAAGGTAGGTCCTGTTTCGCAGAGACTGAAAATCTACTGATGTTAACTGTCTCGATAAACGATTGCAATATGACTATACACACAAGCCGAGATCAGACCAACAAGCTTGCCCTGGAGCAATTCGATATTCGCCAGGGGAAAATCTCAAATTTAAGCACAGATACGCACTTCCAAAAATCCCGATCCCCGCACAAGCATTCAAGCACTAAAGTTACACACATATAACATACAGATACAAGAGGCTGGGGGACAACAAGTCATAGGAGTGTGTGGAATGGGTATATTGAGCACGGGGCAGCCACATCGACATCCCACGTTTGGTAAAGGTCATATTTGTCATGAAAAGCGGTTGAAAAAAGAGGGGGACAGAATTATATAACAATGTTTACGGAGATTCTATATCAGAGACCTTTCTATGGTCATGGCTCCGGAATATGTCCAGGTACAGGTGGGCGTCTGCTTTACTCGCAGCCGCAGACGGTCGCAGTCACAGTCTCAGTGACAGTGACTTTGTCGGAGCCCGAGTTGCCGCCGGTGGGCTGAACGGGGGCGGAGGTAGGGGCAGGGCCTGAAGGAGCGGCGGAGGTGGCGCCAGCGGGGCCAGTGGGAGCGGGGACGCCGGGAATCACTGTCGAGGAGACGGTGTCGGAGACGGAGGTCTCGCAGGGAGTGGATGCATCGGGACCACTGGGGACAGGGCCAGAGGGAGCGGGCACGCCGGGGATCACGGTCGAGGAGACGGTGTCGGAGACAGAGGTCTCGCAGGGAGTGGTGGCATCGGGGCCGCTGGGAGCAGGGCCAGAGGGAGCGGGAACGCCGGTGGGTGCGACGCCGGAGGGGGTCTCGGTAGCGCTGTTGGCTGGTCCGGAGGGGGCGGGCACGCCGGGGATCACGGTCGAGGAGACGGTGTCGGAGACGGAGGTCTCGCAGGGAGTGGTGGCATCGGGACCGCTGGGAGCAGGGCCAGAGGCAGCGGGACCAGAAGGAGAAACACCGGAGGGGTTCTCAGCGGGGCTGGTGCCGGTGGGGACAGACGGGACAGGGACGGTGGTGGAGCCAGAGCCGTCAGGGCCACCAGGAATCACAGTGGAACTGACGGTCTCAGAGATATCGGTGTCACAGGGGGTGGTAGTGGCAGCGGGGCCGGTGGGGACAGGGCCGCTGACGCCAGGAACGCCAGTGGGAACAACACCAGAGGAAGTATCAGCGGGGCCGGTGGCGGTGGGCACAACGGGCACAGTGACAGTGATAGAGCTGGAGCCGTCGGGGCCACCAGGAATCACAGTAGAGCTGACAATCTCAGAGATATCGGTGTCACAGGGAGTGCTGGTGGCAGCGGGGTCGCTGCCAGCAGGTCCAGAAGAGGCAGGGCCTGTGGGAGCAGGACCAGTGACAACAGGTCCGGTGGGGACAGAGCCAGAGCCGGAGGCACCAGGACCACTGGGGATGGCAGAACCGGTAGGGATAGAGACGGAACCAGAGGCACCAGGACCGGAGGGTACACCGGAGGTGCCGGGTAGGAGGGGAGTGCTGGAGGGCAAGCCGGGAACAGAAGACGAGGCAGGGCTGGAGGGAACACCGGGGATGCTGCAGCCGGTGAACCACTGGATGATGATGATCTGGATGCTCACGTCAATGTCAATAGAAGTGCAGCCACCGAGGAAGGCAGCGAGCTCAGCGCGGGCGTCGAAGGACAGGCCAGTGAGGCTGCCACCAGCGGCGCAGACGGAAAGGGCAGCGCGCAGGTCGACACTGAGACCAGCGAGGAGGTTGTCGGTCAGAATGCCGGAGACATCTCCGAGGAGACCACCGACCAAGCCAAGGGAGACGGAGACATCAGCCTCGACACCGAAGGACAACCAGAGGAGAACAACAGCCTTGAGCTCAACGCCCAGAGTGCAGTCGGGACCGGAGAGCCAGACAGCCAGCTTGGTGCGGATATCAAGCTCCACATCAACGGCGAGCTTACCCTTGGCGGATGCCTCAAGAGCAAGCTTAATGTCGGCAGTGAGGTCGGCAGAGAGATCAGCATCCAGGAAGGCGGCAAGAGAAGCTTGGCCACCAACGGAAAGGAAACCAGACTCCTCGACGTGCACGCCGATAGAGGCACCAACGGAGATAGTGGAGAGGGCACTGTCGGCAATGGCACCGATCTCAATGAGGTCGCCACCAGCGTGGCCGTTGATCCAGGCAAGGACTGTGGCCTTAAGGTGAGCGCTGAGGTCACACTCTTTGCTGTGGATCCAAGCGCGGAGGGCCGCCTTAATATCGGCTGACAGACTGCTGACAAGACCACCAGCAGCGCAGACATTCAGACCGACCTTGACATCAAGAGCAAGACCAGCCTTGGCCTCGATCCAAGCGGAAAGGGAAGACTGTGCCCCAATGCTCAGGACGAGAGCTGACTCGAGCTTGGCGGCATCGAAAATGCCGTCAACGGTCACATAGAGCTGGCCCTGGGCAGCGATTTCAGCCAATCCGGGGATATACACGGAAAGGGCAGCAGTGATGTCAGCGGAAAGAACGAGTTCTTCGTTGCTCTCGCACCAGGAAATCAGGGTCTTCTTGAGTGAGAGGTCGATATCGGCGTGGAAAAGCAACCAAAGCTTAAGGGCGTGCTTAGCCTTGTGGCTGATGACACCGGACTTGCAGCCGAGGGCACCACCCTGGAGAGCGGCAGCACCTTCGGGCTTCAGACCGGCAAGTAGGGAGGAGGAATGGCCGTGGTGGAGGACTGAGCCCAGAATACCTGTCACGTCGACGGTGATATCTCCAAGGATCTCACCGAGGAGACCGAGGGTGCGAGGCTCAACGGACATATCGGTAGGGTAAGCCAGAGCCGAGCCCGCCAGACCGGCGAGCAGAGCAAGAGAAGAACGCATGTTGAGTATGTGTATTAATGAGTGTAGGGATCAAATGCGGTAGGAAGTATCTATGGATTAAAGACTTCCGAATAAGGAAATACAACGAAGGATGGGACAGGCAGGCAAAAGCCGCCAAAGGAATTAACGATAGACTGGGGGAAAGAGTGAAAAGAGAAAGACGGTTGAAAGATCAAAGATCCAGCGAAAGGGAGATCGGCCTCAATGTTTATATACCCCTGATCAACTGTGAACCGGGAGGGTCCCGGGCGTCGATTCAAGCTACCGCATTGTAAGAGACTCACATTGGCCCTACGGAAAACAACATACCCCGGCCTCGATTCCCACATTTGGCGCTATCGACCACTTAGGCTTCAGGGATATCGCCAAATGAGGATCTGGATCTTTCGCGGCCGAGTGGATCATGACTCCTGCCAGTGAAAGGCTAACAGCACATAGCATTACCGCATGGTGGACCGCCCCTGATGTACCTGTGGCTCTTTTGTTGATTAGTCTATGTGGATATGCTAGAGGTAGCCTCCTATCGTGTCCACCACTCTACAACTATGTCTTCACTGCTTCATCCGGGTCGTTGAGGTAGACTCATTTGGGAGCCTGTCCATGTGCCCTCGTCAGGATCGACATTAAAACAGGCAAAGTACCACGGAAAGAGAAAATATGGATATCAAAAGAAAGGAAAGGTGCCAGGTTCCAAGGGGGAAACAATCATCGCGGATCACCGGACATGCGGTCATCCACACTGCCCAGGAAGGGATCAACAAGATCCACCAAAACGGTTGTGATGTTCTCAAATAATTTGCCGTCTTTGCGTTGTATACCTCCTTTCTCTCCCCACAGACACACCGTATCTGTCTAACATACCCCACAGATATCTACAATATAGATACAATGTGCAATTTAGTGTCAAAAAAGTCTTCCAGTCTGAGTGAATATCGCTTGAACCGAGGAAGCTATGCGGTTTCCCGAGTGGCCCGTTGGAAATCCACCGATGTCCCGCAGCCCCCGGGGAATTAGTCCAGGTACAGCATGCACGCTTTTGGCCACATGCGGTAAAGATGGACACGTCCGATTCTGTCTCGCTGAACTTGTGAGAGCTATCAATTCAAAGCCATTCTAAGTTTGGCCTCGACATGCAGTCAGCCATTGAGTGGGTTTATGGCTTGTTCTTTGTGAAGCAAAGATATCGCGCCGGCTATCAACTACTTACAACACACAACGTACAACATGGCGAAGTTATATTCCCTTCATTGCACGTAAAACGTACTTGTCTTGTCAAGTGCAAACTCAATATTGCGGTAAATATCATGACAGGGGGCCGACACCGCATATTGTGAACCTGAACTTCCTCCGCGAATCTTGGGACCAATTTATTTGTACTTTGCTGTTGTGATCTGTATTCCGTACCGAGTGCTGAACCATCTATGTTGTAGGAACAGGAAACAATAAAGAAACACGGAATAACAGTATCTAGGCCCCTCGAGTGTTGCGCCTCTCCAGTTGCGAACGTGAGACCATGCAGTTCATGCATTGGAGGATCTCCACCTGCAAGTCAGCACAAATAAGAATAGTCTATTAAGAATCAATGAAGCAATCCAAAATATCTTACTATACCTGATTGGGCCCGAGAGTGGAGAAAAGGGATTTGCCCCAAAATTGGTCCGCAGACTATGTTGTACTTGTTTAGTGTCGCGATGGTGGGATCTTCCAGGGGTCAAGTTCAACATAGGCAAACAAGTGAACCATTTTCAACTTGATAGGGGGTTGATTAGTAGAAAGTTTACTTTCTAGTCTATATTATAATGTACAATATACCATAACATATGACTTACTCCACGATCTATCTCAATTTCACTGACACTTTCCCCTACGATCCACCTCGGGACCCGGAACAACCTACCCTACCTCTCTAATCTTGGAATGCTATCATAACGATCAGCACCGCAGGATATTGTGAAACAGAGATATGTGCTTAAAAAAGAATTGGAGTTTAGGGAGCACGGAGTACGTACCCTGTCGGGAACCTCTGCATCTGCACCTCATGTCTCACCCCACGCGGGCCAGCTCCACGAGTCAACCCATTGCTGCAGATACCAAGTAGCATGAGCCTCTCAACAGAATCAAATGCAAACCCCCTGCACCTTGTTAATTGAACCTGGGCAGATTCCTAACAAGCCCTCAATTCCAGGTGTGGGGACTGCAAGATCCGGTTTCCTTAGCTGCAGCTAGACCTGTTCAAGATTCGTTCCCTGCTCTTGAGGTTGCGATCGGTCCAATGCAGCTCATCCACTCCGTATCCGTACGGAGTAGACACCACGGGAATCCCGGAGAAAATCGATGAGGCCATGACTTGGATGTGAAAATTTCTTCGATCGGGATTTGGAAGGCAAACAAAAAGTACCAAGTACGCTGTACGTGTTTCCCCTGAACCCAATGGCCCCAATCGAAAAAGGATGCCATTTTTGAATCACAGAACAATCCTCAAAACATCGTACTCGTCAATAATACTACATTCTCCATATAAGCTCTATACAACGTAGAACAAAAGAGGATGTCCCAAAATGTGATCTGAGGACTTGAATCCACAAGAATCCACTAGTGAAACTCCTCTCTGGTGAATATCGTTCGTGGATCCGTTGGCCGAGAATAGCCCTTCCATACAAAACCAGAAATTCAGAAACTAGAATCTCTTGCCAAAAGACTTGGAATAAAGCGTCGTTTCATGATCGCGATCGACACACGAAAGACTAAGCCCTAAATACTCCGTAGCCCCACCGGATGTCTCACTGTAATTTTTGCGTCTGATTGTTCACATGCTCTTTCCGAGGATCGCGGCCGTTTCATGATGAAAAGAGATCGAACAAATCCAAACCTTGATACGGAGTACGGAGCACACGGCCCAGGTCTAAGAATTGCTATTTTTATATTCCTCAACGGCTAATCTAAATCGGTCATTTGCAAATTTCGAGGCAAGATCTGTCGGAAGTATGTTGTAGATGGCAGAAGTCCCGGAACGGGCGGCATGGCTCTATCTACATTCACAGGCCTAGGAAGAGATATCCCCACATCCAAGGCAGTATTATGACCATAAGTGAATGAGCAAAACACAATCTGAGATATCTACAATGAACCTAGAGCGAGTCATGCCATCCCAATTTCCCCATAAGCGTCGCAAAGCAAGGAGCAGCACGCTACTCAATAGGCTCAACTCAAATCCTCAATCTGGCCCAGTCGACTTCGGATCCAGGTAGCAAAAGGGCCGAAGAAATGTGTATCACAATTACCCGGCCGTTCACAAAACGCCAAAAGTGCCTGATACCGTTGGGACGCAGACGTCGAAGTCGCACAGAGCAGCTTCGCTAAATCAACCGGACACAGATAAGGCGGTTGCCTTGCATCCTCACAAATCGACGCAGTGCCCTGCATCGAGCAAGCGTAATACACACAATGAGCAATACCAAAGCAGTGACCCAATTCATGGCTCGCCGTCCGACAAACACGGCCCAGCCAGAGCGCGGAGAGGGATTCATGGGATGAAACCACCTCTGGCAGGGAGCGGTAGACTCTTATCGCATCCTTCAAAGGTCCATCCACCTCCAAAGTCGGCGGTTGTGATCCTCGACTCTTGAGTTGAGTGGTTTTCTGTCTCTTTGCTGTTGGTCCTGGCGAAGCGCATTCGGACATGTATTTCTCGCAATGTGATGCGGGCCACGCATGGAGACGTTCAATGCCTTGAAGTGCATCTAGGCTTGGATTGTATCTCGCACTGGATACCACTGCCACACGACTTCCGCCGTAGGCACGGCCACACACGAATTCGTCGTCCTCGTCTTCGTAGAGGTCGAAGTCAACGAGCATTAATAGAGCATATGCATCTTTTGGCAGAAGACTGATAGCCACATCGAGAAGATCGTCTAGATTGACCTGTCCGCCGTACACTCCATGTGGCAAGGTACGTGCGCGAATCCGCACACACTCCTTCTCGATATTCAGACCCAGATAATGCGAGCCTGCCTTCTTCTGAGATTTCTTTTTAGGCTCCTTCCAGGCCGTGAAGCTCAAGGTAGATGATGGCATTAGCTTGACAGGCAGGCCATGATAGAAAGCAGATAGGTAATCTTGAACGTCTTCTGTGCCAGGGGGTTTGACTTGATGCTCATTGTTAGGGTACGTTGGGGTTTTCCACTTCCGTATGAAGTCAACATCTCTGTCGATTTGAGGAGATGGGACAACATAGATTGTTTTGCGTTTTGTAGTTATAGGATTACGGTGTTCTCCGTCTATCCATTGTTGGAAGGTTTGCGGGTCCTCTGGTTCTCCAGCGAGGTCATCTCCAGGAAGTAATAAAGGGGCGGGAAAAGTGCTGATGTCTTCCTCGAGAAACAATCTATCTTCTTTTGTGAATAATCGGTTATCAGCTTTGGTTGCAGCGAGACGTTGGCGTTTGCCCTCTCTTTTGAACCCCACCACGGTGGCATGAGAAGAGGATGAAGTGCAAATAGAAGTATGATCGCACTTTGATGTAAACTTCTTTGGCATCTTTACTGACAGGTAGACCAAGCTGTACTGCTCTAGCGAAAAAAGAAAAGGGTAGATATTTGTAAAAAGTGAGTGCGAAACTGGCGAGGTTCTGCTGTTGGGTGCTCGAGCCCCTGTCTATAAGGCTGAACCTGAGGCCTCTGGTATTGGAAGCATCATATATTCTTGTAGGCTAGGTTACTATTCAATAGGCCGAGCTGCTTGGGGTATTACTGGCCATAGCCTATTTCCTTTAAATGCTTCTTATTTCTATTTTCATATCAATTCTTCGAAAATATCGTGAAGATATATCTTAGTGCGTTGTACAGCGGAGATAGCAAAGACATCAGAATCGATATAATGGGTATTTGTACTGAGAATTCAAAAAAAGAAGGCAAAGCAAGCGTGAAGCTCGCGGTCTGATCTTTGCTTTTAACCTGCCTGCTTGTTTGCTTTATAGTTTCTTCACCAAACAGGCTTCTTCCACTTATACCTCGCTGGAAGAAGACATCTATTCTCTTAAAAAGATCACAAAACGAGAATCATACAGTCGAGACGGACCTACAAACACACAGGACAGGGATTAGAACGCCCTAGTATAGTCTTGGATAAACATACCACGCCACAGAGATTCCCCGCTTTCAACCTTCGTGCTTCTTCCTGCGAGCAAAATAGCGATATTGTCATTTAAAGATGGAGCCTGGTACTATCAAGACATCTTCAGTACGAGGCACCATGGTGAGCAGGGAGCAAGAAGTCACAGAAGAAACAGAAATCACCCCAGACGCCAAGCTATGGTCTCGTGAAACGTGCGTGTAGAATCCAGAACATGTCCTTGAGCAGGGAACTGATGATGGCAGATATCTTGGTTCATTGATATTCAACCTCGGAGCCTTCGCCCTACCAGCCCTGTATAGCACCCTCAGCAAGCTTTGGGTGGCGAACATTGATGCGAAACAAGTGGTCACAACAGATGTCTATACCTACATTGGAGTCATTGTGGAGGTTCTCAACGAGGCCCTACCCCGCTCTGCATGGCTCGTGATAGGCGACAAGTCCACGCGAACTACGCGGTCCAGACTGGATCTCGCGTACACCATGATCATCGCACAGAGTATCCTGGGCGTAATATTGACGGTGGTATTTCTCGCAGCTTCCAAGTCTTTAGCCTCTGGATTCGTGCCGGTGGAAGTGCGAGAAACCTCCATCACCTATGTACGTCTGTCATCAGTACAAGCCGTGACATCTGCCATAGAAGCTGCTTTGGCTACTTCGACAAGGGCACTGGATAATCCTGACGTGCCGTTGATTATCAGCTCGGCCAAATTTCTCATCAATATCGTGCTGGATCTGATAGTCATCTCGAAGGTACATGTTGGTAGCTGGACACCTACAATTATCATGCAGGCAGTTATTCGGCTGATTTGCGATAGTGTGTCCGCTCTGACTGGACTGATTTATTTTATCCTCGTTGTTGTGAGGCGCCGTCAAAAGGACATAGACGGCCCGCGAAGGTTGCACTGCAGTATTCCGGCTTTGCTGATACTTGCTAAGCCAAGCATCTATACATTCGCCGAATCTGCTATTCGAAACGCGATTTATCTCTGGCTTGTTCATAGAATTATCCTGCTAGGAAGTGATTACGCAACAGCCTGGGGAGTCTTCAACACGATCCGCTGGGGGCTTGTCATGGTACCTGTGCAGGCATTGGAGGCTTCCACTTTGGCCTTCGTCGGCCATAATTGGGGTCGTTTCCGTGCTAAAAAGAATACCCCATACCCTACGGTAACTAGGAAAGAATTCCTTAGTAGGTTGTGACCACAGCACGTGTTCTCGAAAGGTTTGCTGACATTCCTTTTAGAATTGATTCGACCAGCGCTTCTATCCTGCTTGATCGCATTATCGTTCGAGACTATTATGTGCATTGCCCTATCGTTGCGTGGAATAGAGTCATTTGCCTATTATCTTTCTGAAGCGAGGCCTGTGGCAAAGATTACCCAAATGATGTGGAAGGTACGTGCTAGAACGATCGAACGGCGAGAATGTTTCTCATCGGCATATAATAGAACATCGATTGGACATACATTTTTTATGGTTTGAACTGCCAGATTGCAGCATTACTTCTAGCGACATCACCGCGATGGTACCTCTACCAATCACTTGGATCTAATTTCCTTTGGATGATACCCTGGGCGATTGTAGTTACAGTCAAGTCTTTGCCAGCATCCTCAGCCTGGACCTTATATGCTATAATCTTTGGCGGAGCTCTCGTTTTCGATTTCGTTGATGTGAGTTTGACTGCCGCTTTGTGGGCTTACAGGCTCACGAGAGGGAAGGTCAAAGTAGCATTGGAGATGCAGAGTGATTGAATTTCCCTACTCTAAAAGATTATTTAGAATCTAACTTACCACCTCATGGTGTAGGAGATAAATTGAGATGAGATAATGGAAGTATGGTCATTTACACAAAATGGAGGATCTTCATGTTGTCATCATCGACATGTTTGCCTGCACAAGATGTAGTTCTTGCCTCAAAATGAAACTGCCACTACAACCGTGCAGGCGAGGAACCTCGACGAGAAGTGTAACATAATGCGATCCTTTTTTTTTTTTTTTTATGAAATGTACATTCGATGACACGTTTTGCTTATAGCTTGACAAGCCGCCCACTCTCGGAATTTGTGGTCATCATCAAATGATCAATGTCCTTTGTATTCACCAAGCCCGGGTGTGCCTGTGAGAGTTCGGTGATACCAACAAGCCTCATTGCAATTTCCAGTTCGCTTTGTAAAACTAGGGAATCAGTTAGAAAACACAAATATGGCTCGTCGGAAAATTTCACTGGACATACTGTCAATCAAATGAAGGACACCTTCCTCGCCATAGTTGAGCGCATATTAAAACGGACGGCCAATGAGAACAGCCTTAGCTCCTAGACAAATGGCCTTGAGAACGTCCGTGCCACGAGTTATCCCCCCATCAATGTACACTTCAGTCTTTTGAAAAATGGCTGGTTCTTGGTTCCGTAACTCTAACAGAGTTAGGAGAGCAGGAGGCGAAGTGTCCAAGTTCCTCCCGCCGTGGTTACTGAAAGAGGTTCTTGTCAGAGCACACACCCACATCTCCCGGATCAATACTCACCTCAATATAATGCCGTCAACGCCTAATTGACTAGCAATTTGAGCATCCTCAACGGACTGGATTCCCTTAAGAATCCTTCTTCCTCTCCAGATTTTCTTCAACCATGGTAGATCTCCCCATGTCAACGAACTATCGATAAATCCTCCGGTTGTTCTCGTCAGTCCACTTCCAGACTTATCATTTCGAGCCGCTGTACCAGTCATCGGCATTGAGATGACTTGTTCTGTGCGCACACGCTCGTCGGCCTCTCGTTTTCCAGGAACAGGCGCATCTATCGTCACCATGACGGTTCGAACCCCAGCTGTCCAAACCCTTTCGAGTAGCTTTTCCGTCACGGATCGATCTTTATGGACATACAGCTGAAAGAAGAATTTTGCATCTGGTGCTGCAGAAACGATCTCTTCGAGGGAATACGACGCGGTTGTCGCGACCTAGCATCTGGCTATAAGCCGAAGAACTGGATTCCAGCCGAGCAACCTACACAGTGAATTATATTTCTGGCAGCCACAGCTCTGGCAATGCCTTTCTCGCCCAGCTCATGAGCAAGCTTAGCCATGGCAGCAGGTGCGACCATGATAGGTGAAGACGTTTCGACGCCTTGGATTTGGCATTGGGTCCTCACTTTTGTGACATCTCGCATCAGTCGAGGTCGGAAACCAAATCCGCCGATAGAATGATTGATCTGCTTCCTTCGAGATGAGATCATTGGCTGCAGAAGAATAAAATGCCCATGCCTTCTTGGACAAGGTTGTTTGTGCGACTTTCTCAAAATCATGAGTGCTGAGTATGGCAGACAACGGAGGCTTCACGGAATCCAAATTCTTTGGTTCAGAGACAGAGATCGAGCTACTATACCGGAGCCTCCATGCGTCATCGATACTGTTGGGATCAAGGTCTCCCACATGTTTAGACGAGGGCAGTGAATTCTCGATTAGACCATCGCTGTGGACTTGATAGAATTGATGAGTCGCATCGTGGCCTGCATGTTGAAAAATGACTGAAACGAGTCAGTCATCGCGATATAGCAAGGTGTTCTGTTCCCACTTGCGCACCAGTTTCCCCGCCTGGGTGCACGCTTGCAAATTGCGTGAAATCCCACACTTTTTCTCCCACTACTATCCAGCAGTCATTTGCTTTGCAGTGGTTGCGGACCTCTTGCGCCGAAAGCAGATTTTGTGTCACCATGCTTTTTTGAGGCAAGGGATGTTGAGATCCTCAGGATCTGGTAACTCTCGCCAGTTGTGAAGGGCTCATGAGTAGATATTACCTGCTACCAAGGGTATGAGCTGGAGGGTAACGAGTATTACCTACTTGGCTCAAGTGAAGAGTGTCCAAGTCTATTGTATGTGCAGAGGTTGCAAAGGAAACCTTGGGTTGGCCCCCTAGCGGAGGATGCGGTCATCACCGCTTCTGAGCTGTACAGGGCTTTTTCACAATCTTGTTGAAGTTCAGCAGGCCTGGGCTTGAATCGAGTTTCAATCCTTGATTCGACTTCCCCTATATCAAATTATAAAACATCTTGGTATTGCGGCAAATACCAAAAATGTTTTTTTTGTTCCTTGGTCTTTCCTGTTGACTGTTGTATTCGGGCGACAAGATACTGCATCAACAGATGACAGGTCTCGTTTAGTTGTGTGACAAAGTCATGTGCGACCGTGAGATCAGTCCTTACACCAGATGAAGTCGAAGTCTCTTATACAGCAAGACTGATAGTCTACACTATGTAAGTCTGCAACGAGCCAATGGCCCCAAGAAGGCAACATGGCCGTGACCAAAGACCTTATCATGGGACATAAACAAAATGTGGCCAATCAGATCAGCGCTTGAATTAAGGGGTGACCCTGGATAGATGAAACCGATGCTGTGATTGGCTGAGCCTCTCAGCTGTAAACTGTTAGCTGCATAGCTAGCGGCCTGCACTTGCAGCTGATCGGTTCTCTTTGCCT
The DNA here is from genome assembly GCA_028827885.1 of Penicillium sp. IBT 31633x. Lineage (NCBI taxonomy): Eukaryota > Fungi > Ascomycota > Eurotiomycetes > Eurotiales > Aspergillaceae > Penicillium > Penicillium sp. IBT 31633x. The sequence continues at coordinate 617,902 of JAPWDP010000008.1, forward strand.
CTGATCATTTTTCTTCGACTTGAGCTTGTTATTTTCTTCAAAATGCTCAAGTGAAAAGGAGCATCAACATTGACCATAAGCCAAACGATGCACAAAGGTCGAGTATATCTGGAGCCAGGAAGTGAATCCCCTGAAGCCGACAATGATCTGCTGTGGATTTCTGAAGATCAGCCGCTTCTCGGGTCCGGACTCATTCAGTCAGATCCTCCCACACGCGTCGGCTCGCGACATGGACTTGCCATCATTTGTTGCACTGTGTCTGTACTGTTCATTAATTGTGCGTTAAATGGCCTAGTCACGCTGAACGTTCCGCAACTCTCATTGGAATTCCAATTGCAGCCCGGGGTGGAATTATGGTACGATATTTCTGCTGATGATCATCTATTGAACGCTAAACCAAAGATGAAAGTACGCTTACAACACTATAGGCCAATGTCAATGTATTATCTTGCTCAAGGCTGCACATTCCTGCTGGCGGGATCTTTGGCCGACGTCTTGGGCAGTAGGAAAGTATTTCTGTCCGGATGCTTCTTGCAGATTGCTTGCTATCTGAGCAGCACATTTGCCCAAACTGGTATGCAGCTCATTGCACTCAGAACTCTATCTGGCGTGGCTTATCCAATGTGTTTTGTTTCTGCAATGAGCATCCACAGAGACAATCTTCCCAATGACAAATTACGCAAATTGGCATTTGCCTGTACGAGTGGAAGTCAGTATGTTGGCTCTGCCTTTGGCATCTTTCTTAGTGGAGTACTTTCGGAGACTATCGGTTGGCGATGGGGCTTTCAAGGCGCTGCAGTTTTGAGCCTGTTGGCCTTTCTCCCATCACTTTGGATAATTGCGGAAGAAGCCGAGGAAACAAAATACAACACATGGACAGACATCGCCGAAGATATTGATTGGGCCGGAACTCTGCTTGCCAGTTCATTGATGGCCCTTCTTTTCTCCGCGTTGGCGTACGTATCCCTTTCTCACAAGCCCCATTCTAAATTAGCAGAAGGCTTATAATATGTCAACTAGGGTCATCACAAATAATGTCGCATACATCGGCAGATCAGACCTCTTCATCCCACTTGCTCTGGGATGGATACTGCTCGTTGCTTTCCTCTTCTGGCAAGATTGCTGGGAAAGAGATAGCACGCAGCACGTTCAGAATTCTCTATGGACAAACAACCACTTCATCTCTATCTGCGTGGTTGTATTCTTCGTATACGCATCTTCTCACTCTACTTCGCAACTCATCATCTTGGTATTCCAACGAACACAGGAGCTGTCCATTCTACAATCTTCGTGGCAATTCCTGCCAATCCCAATCATTGGCGCACTGAGCAGTCTATATACTAGACGGCTCTTGCCTCGTATGGAGGCCAACAGAGTTCTCGTCATTACATTAGTCCTTTCAAGCCTCTCTCCGCTGTTCATGGCTACCCTAAGCCCAGTCTGGCCGTACTGGAAATATGCTATGCCAGCCGTGTTGTTGGTCCCAATCGCGTCAAATGCAGTAATCCCGATTGCCGGCATGATGGTTGCCGAGACATTTTCTTCTGAGACACAGGGACTCGCAATGGGAGTGCTCTGCACTGTAGCTATGATCGGAGCCTCTGTTGGCATGGCATTATCGGCTCTGATATCGAACGATGTTGCAACACAGGTACTCCAGAACCCTGGTCGAAGTGATCCATTGCTCGAATCCTCGGAAATTTGGATGAGCGGGTATCGAAGTGCATTCTGGTTCTTGTTCGCACTGAGTCTGGTCGGGTTGGTCGTTACACTTGGCTGTTTGCGAAGAATTGGATACTTGGGCCGTGCATTCGATTTAGGCCATTGATGATTTCAGTCCACCATTATCGTGTTCTAAAAATTTCAATTTCTAGAGGGTTGATTGTGATGCTATTGATTCGATAACATGTTCTGGTACACAGACCAGTTCGCTAAAAGCACACCGGATACAGGCCTTAGCTTTTCACGAGATATTGGCTATGGTACGACATATGAGCTGCTACTACCTTCCCCACCGAATACAGCAGATCGAGCCTATTGCTATCCTCGATTTACTGCTAGGATCTTCTTTGAGTAACCATACATCGGCTGGTTTTCGTATGATGTGACAATGCAATTTCAGTAAGTGGGAACAACCAGAATAAATACGGCGAATGGACCCAATCTTCTCAGTTCTAACGTTTAAATCTAAGACCGATGACAAAAGTGCCATGACACCTGCAAAACAAAGTATTCTTTTCCTTACAAGCCCCGAACATGGACAATCAAACGTCTCACTTGCAGTCGCCGAGGAATTCCTCCATCGTGGAGAGTTCGAGGTCCACGTCGCATCTTTCAAAGAACTAACAGCTCGCGTTCAAGCGATAAACGACCAAGCAGACTATGACGACGTTATTCGCTTCCACACAATTGCCGGCCCATGTATGTCCGAAATCGTGACTCGTGTGACAACTGATATATCCCACCGGCCGGGACTTGCAGGGACACGCGATGGATGCAACAAAATCAACCTCTCCGTGCTGGGATGGAAGCCTGAAGATTATATCAGATCATATCGGAGCTGTTTAGAGATCTTGAATGATGTGCGCCCGGTGGTTGTTGTTGCCGACCCGTTGTTGCATCTAGGTCTCGATGCCGCTCGCAGTCTCGACATGCGGATCGTCGTGCTGTGGCCTGTGCCTTTAAAAGATGTTGTGATAACAGTTCAGCCCAAAGCTGGTATTTTTTGGAAATATCCTCTGTGGGTGGCTCATGAGTCTTTGGATGAGCTAGGAGAATATCGCTGACTTTACTTCAAGCACCGGATCAGGGTATCCCTTCCCCCTGCCATGGAGATTGATTCCTGCAAATATATACATGATCTGTTGTTTTGGATATTTCGTTTGGTTTGGCAAGCCCATGCGCGACCTGTTAGATATTCGTAAGAAAGCAGGAATCCGGACCGCATTCCCACATGTGTCGCCCTACTGCAAAGACAATCTTCATCTCACGCCTTCATTTCGAGAAATGGATTTTCCGCTGTACGTCCCGGATAATGTGATCAGCTGTGGGCCAATCCTTCGAAGATCTCTGCCTCTCACAGAGAGCGACCCCGCGCTGAGTTCATGGTTGAAGGAACCAACGATTCTGATCTGTCTGGGGTCACATGTGCACGCCCCAGAAAAAGAAACGATGGAGATGACAAAGGCAATTAAGGCTGTTTCGCGCGAGTTCCCAGAAATCCAGGTCTTGTGGAAGCTCACGTATGACTGGGAAAGCTCATCGACAGTCAAGAATGCTCTCGAACCTCTTGTTCTTTCCCAAAAAGTGAGGGTAGTGGCATGGATCCAGCCAGAGATTATATCAATTTTGCAAGGTGGAAATGTGGTTGCATATGTCCATCACGGAGGAGCAAACTCCTTTTTCGAGGCGTGCAAGTGAGTCTTTTGTCGGATGTTGGGAATATCGATCGAGGTGCTGAAGTCTGTTCTCAGGGCCGGTATTCCGCAGATCATCCTGCCCCAGTGGTTCGACACATACGACTGTCCGTCGCGCGTAGAGTGGTTGGGGATTGGCTTGCATGGAAGTCGCAGTGTAGCACCGAAAATGAACAGCTCCGAGTTTTCGGCGGCCCTGTTGCAAGTGTTGAAAGATAAAGGGATCCAGGCGCGGGCTAGAGCAATCGGGGACTTGTGCAAGACGACAGAAGGTCGCGTATTTGCTCATGACCAGATCGTAAAGTACGCCCAGGGGGACGTTTAAAGTTTCGTATATTGAAGAAATCAATTGTGTCATGAGTTTCCACCATACTTTGCATGAGCTTGGCAGCAGTGCAGGCGTGCATTCGAAGAAACGTCACAAAGACCAACACGAAGACCATGTCAATAACCCAGTAGAACATTCGAGTAAACTATATCATATTTCAAACGCTCAATCATATCAAACATGCCAGGGGAATTTCAAAGAAGAAGAAACCGCAATTTCCAACGCCTGCACCCATCCGTATCCATACAATATCCCAGTTGCTGTAATCAGACAGTCGATAGCTCTCTCAATACTCGCAGGACATCCCGCCGAGCTTGACTCAGCTCCGCATCGACAGTGCCATTGGCATGTCTCGCCTTAACCTCGTAGTGTAGCTCAACCAGCTCCTTTGCACGGCGAAGATCGGCCTTGTCCTCCGACGGGCTCTTATCTGCCGATGCGCTACCGGAATCGGTAGGCTCTGGGCCTGCAATATTTCTGTGCACGTTCACCAAAGCGAGTGCTTCATTGTACCCCTAGACCATGGGTTAGTGACGTTACAAAGCCTGGTGAAGGTGCTAACGCTTGTCCGAGACGCGGCTATAACGCGTTGATTGAGGTGTGGGGACGCCCCCTTCTTGAGGAAAAGGGAGGAAGAGCCCATGATACTTACGCAGACTCGGAGTGAGGTGATATCTGAAAGGATTTCTGCGACTTGCATATTTCTTTATTGGTCGCAGTGATGCTGATAATGAGTGTAGATCAACGTTCATGTTCCAAGTCGCTCAGGTCCAAACACCACATATCACATGTCTTGGCGTACGCAAGAGAAGTGGGTATTTCCATCGAACGAGGATACAAGCATTTGCTTCAACTGAGTCTTTATAACGCACTCACAATATTCGTATTCCAAATGATTTTGATTTCACTGCAATATCTCCCGAGAAACCAGCATCGAAGTGATAAAATCATCGTATATACTTAAGATCTATCAAAATTGGCATCTACAGCGTCAAAGAACAAATCTAAGTCTCCTTGAACTCATAACGTCCCTCCCGGTCTTGCACCTCAACCTCAATCCGTCCCTCCTCAATCTCCTTCCCGTCAACCTCAATCGACGCCCGCATAACATCACCAGCCTTAACCTGTCCAACACCCTTAGGCGTACCGGTCAGGACAATATCACCCTTCTCGAGAGTCATCACGCGCGAGATCTGCGCCAGCTGCTGAGGAATGCGGTAGAGCATCAGGCTGGTCGAGTCTGCCTGGCGCTCGGTCTGTCCCACGCTAAGGCGCAGGAATGCGTCGTGTGGGTTGGGGATGCGCGACTTGGGGATCTCTTGCGAGATGGGGCAGAAAGTATCAAAGCCCTTGGCAATGGACCAAGGAAGGCCCTTCTTCTTCGCCTCGTCTTGTACGTTGCGGGCTGTCATATCGATGGCGAGAATGTAGCCTATAGGTTGGCGGAAGAGATTTTAATGATCAGCGACACGTTGATTCGAGTGTATTTCTTGAAGAGTGCGCTCCGCTGCTGTGTTGTTCCACTGCGGTATGCACATGCACCATGCGGATGCAGACTGCATCGCCCTACTCACTTTGAATCGCATCTAGTGCACCCTGTTCATCATTCGGGTCAAGATCGCGCAGGGTCTTGCCCATCACCAAACCCAATTCAACTTCATAGTGGAGGCTGACGCCCTTGGGGCGCAAGACGGGTCCCGAGCCGGGGAGCAGGATGGAGGATGTGGGCTTGAGGAAGAAGAATGGCTGCTTGGGGGTGGCGCTGTTGAGCTCGGTAATGTGATCGCTGTATCAATCCGGGCTGTTAACAACTATGACTGAGAGAGCGAAATGACGCCGCAATCGGAATCCGCGAGGGTGACGGGGCGCGGGGAGACGGAGAGACGCAGAGACAGGGAGACTCACGCATAGTTGCGGCCGATACACATAATCTTGCGGCAATTGGCGCGGATGGAAGCCATTTTGAGTGAAATTAAGGAATTATACAATTAACAAGAGAACGAGAGCAAAGAATTCGTGGGGAAGAGGTTAATCAAGAGGTGCGGATGTGTTCCGAAATCGCGGTGCGGAGAACCGATACTGCGGGTCTCTGCGCCGACCGCTTGTATCTTTATCCACCTACATGTTGGATGTGCTCTACAAAGTTGTAGAGAAGCACACCATTACAACTATCTTCGTATGAAAGCTTATTTTACGAAACGTAGTTGGAGTTTCCTTTAGGCCCACTTCTCACGTGTTCAAACCAGATACGTTTTTCTGTTCCTTACATTCCAAGTGCATTGGACTGACAAATGGCTTAAGAACAGCTTCAGTGTAAATTTTAATTCACCGGTCCTGGGAAGATCCATTCCATGCAAACAGGCTCGACAGATTGGTCCTCTACCTAAGGCTGTATATAGACTGACCACCAGGCAACAATGGGAGTTTCTCAAATCTCACAATCAACCATCATGCCGCGCGCAAAGTTCAATGTTATGACAGGAAACAAACGCATGTTTGTCGAAATGCAGGCAATACTTGGCGACTCTGTCGGGTTGAGCAGCCAAACAGTCGATGTCCCTGAATGGACTTCCTGTACATTTTGTGCCTTGGCACTTCTGATCGCAAACCTATGCAAAGTAGCAAAGAATTCCTCAATGCATCAGACAATGAAGGCTTGAACAGAAAGCTGGATGGCTTCAATGACAGTACGGCCGAATCGGTGTGTACACTTGTCTTCTGCAGTGAACCAGGGGTCGAACCTATTGGTTTTTCGGGGAAGGACTAAGGCAAGCCAAATGAACCAGGCCTATATCACCACTATATGTGTCTAATCTTCTATCATGAAGGGTGTTATTGTGCAACCAAGGGGACCAGCAAACTTTGGTGAGAAGATCTTGGAATCCATGACTTAGGCTCTTCTTCTTGATGCATAAAATTGTAGCCTACGATCCAATTTTTGAGGTTGGAGGGAAGACTTACGCCGAAATGGAGAGTGAAGAGAAGGTAAAAGCATCCTAGGAATAATTCTTTGAATTCAAAGCCACACATCAGATTTGGTACAACTGATCACGTATATACCACGCTCACTAGAACCGGATCTCCGATCGATAGAAGGCTTTGGCAAAGTTCCAACAATGGCTGATCGAGAATGACGAAAAGAGATGTGGGAGGTTTTTGAACAAGTGATGGCGGAGGGAAAAGCATCCAAGCACAGTGAACATATGAAGGCTATCTACTAGACAATTCCAATGAACCTGTGGGACCCTGCAAGCTCATCATTCCAAGTCAATAACGCGGGACTATATACTCCATCATCTGAGGGTATGTTCGTCCTTGGCTTCGATCCCTGCATCTACCCGGGGGACTTAGACGTGGTCCGCATTTCGCGTTTCGTAAGACCGTCGGTGCTCCGGTTGGAGGGCTTCAACGCTTCCCTACCATGTCATACTCGCACTTTGCGTTTCTCGAACCTTAACGCCTCCTGTGCTTTGGTCATATCATCTCCCACGAGCACGCCAACTTGTACGCGATGGCGAAAAATGATACACGTTCCCAGCACTCTGAGCTCGACAATGCAAACAACACACAGATCATGGTATCTTCTAGCAGAGATGACAACCATCTGCTAACGGGCAGGAAGTTATCCATCGCGTTCGCAGCAATGCTACTAGCCCTGTTGCGTACGTTTGCTAAACCCAATACTCGAGCGCGCGACTAAACAATGCAGTAATCGCGCTGGACCAGACTATTCTATCAACTGCTTTGCCGCGCATCGCGTCAGATTTCAACGCGGTGAGTTATGCATGGAAGAATGAGGTTCGTGGACTTACAATGCTCGGTAGTTCTCCCAACAAGGCTGGGTCGCGGCCTCGTTTGTCCTTACGCAGACTACTTTCATCCTCTTCTTCTCCCAAGTCCTTCGAGTTTACCCGGCCAAATATGTACTTATAGCATCTGTGGTAATCTTCGAAGTTGGCTCTGCCTTATGCGGTGCCGCCCAGGATGTCAATACACTTATTGGTGGACGTGCGCTCTCTGGTGTCGGCGCCGCGGGAATTCTCACTGGTATTCTCCAAGTCATGGCCCAGGCCACCCGGTTAGAGGATCGACCCACGCTATTTAGCCTCTTTGAATCGGTGTTCGCTTTGTAAGTTGCAGCTTTGGTAATTTTGATAGTCTGCTAATCCGATCTCAGCGCTTCAATCATTGGGTAAGAAGATGCGTCCTTCTATTCGCTGTGCAACTCAGTTAATATCATTAGACCTCTTCTAGGTGGCGCCCTCACAGACCATGCTACCTGGCGGTGGTGTTTCTATATCAACTTACCCATAGTATGTCAGCCACCGTTGATGTTTGCCTCTTGCTTAATCCTCATAGGGCGGTGTATCTATTGTAGCGATTGTATTGCTTCTTGACGCTCCATCACCGCTCGGATCTGAAAACTATGATCGCTCTCTTAAGACTATGTTATGGCGCACAGCCACCTTGGACTGGATAGGCGCTGCGCTCAACCTGGGCGCCGTCACAAGTCTTATTCTAGGCCTCCAGTGGGGCGGAAACGAGAAGGCATGGAACGGTGCAGAAGTCATCACTGTATGTATTCAGAGTGTATCGCATTTCGAGAAGGCCCGTTGATTGACTTGCACTAGTGCCTCGTTCTCGCGCTCGTGCTGACTGCTATATTTATCTTTTGGGAGCGTTATATGGGAGATCGCGCTATGGTCCCGCTGGCCATCTTCAAGCGGGGCCTCTCCATTTACTCGATCTGCTCTTTTGCGATCTTCAATCGCTTCATATATCTGATCTTCACCTACGTGGGTTCTCTCCCGGTTGCACCTCTAGGACAGCCACTAACGTCCTTTCTAGTATATTCGTGCGTCGTTTTCCAGCTTTGCAACATTCAAATACCGTCAGCTGATCATAGTATACAGCCATCTACTACCAGGCTGGCCGCCACCATTCTGCGACAAAGAGTGGCGTGGACTTGCTCCCGCTCATGCTGTCCGTCGTCATCTCGATTGTGGTGTCTGGACAGCTCGTCGGTATGTGTTATTGTTTCCGTTGTCACCAGACCACTAATAAATTTCATTGACACCAGGTCGTTACGGCCGCTACTGGCCGTTCTTGGTCGGCGGACCGATAGTTGGTTCTGTCGGCGCTGGACTAATGTACACTGTGACCGCGTCAGCCTCGAACGGAGCTGTGATAGGCTACCAGATCCTCGTTGGCGTAAGCACTGTCCTGGGGTTTTGCATAGCACTTCTGATTCAAGCTGTACGACAGATATGTATTGGGACAACTCTGCAGAACATCTTGTTCGCCATGCAGGCTGAGTTCAACGACACACCAAAACTAATCAGTCAGGCGACCGGTATGGTGAATTTCTGCCAGGTACATCTACAACACTTATAGCTCGCAGCCGCCACTTGAGGCTAATCAATCAATCCGTAATTCGCAGTTTTTCGGTGGTACAATTGGTCTTGCCATCGCCGAGGCCACCTTCTCATCTGAGCTCGTACGCAATTTACGCAAGTATGCGCCGCAAGCGCCATTTGAGGCAATACAGGAGTCACCACTGTCGATATATAGCGCAGTTTCAGACGCACTAGTTCCTAATGTCGTACGCGCCTATGTGTGAGTCTATTCGCATCTCGTCGCCGTCCATAATGAACTAACGCATGCCTGTAGCAAGACCCTTTCAATCGTCTACATCATTGGTGTCCCAGCAAATGCTATTTCGCTGGTATTTGCACTCTTTATCTCGAATATCAATATTAAGAAGAAGGCGGAGACAGAGATGGAGGCGGAAACTAATGTGCCGCGCGGTGATGACTTGCCAATGATCTCCGACGGGCAGCCACCTATAACAGAGAAATTGCCCTCCCTCCAGTCTAGCTAAGAGCATGGAACTAGAATGTTTTGCTTTGCCTGCTTCACCCCGGTTCCCTATTCAATCTTATTTCTGAAACGCAGGGCTTGCCGAGGATTTGGGTGCTTGTCATAAATCTGTTCAATTGTCAAGTTGGAGAAGGCTTGCTATATGTTCTGGCACTAAAAAGGACGTTTTAGCTTAGGCTCTATCAAATCATGTTGTCTTATTGGTAATCAAAGATGAAGGTACGAGCAATTAAGACTTACGTCTGGTTTCGAGTATATAAGAGATTTGCTTATCGGATCGGTGTGAGCATAAATGTGATAACATTTCGAAATTGCATAAAGCACCGCGATCCCATTACAGCAGGTGACCAATAAGTCATCGCAACCTACTCGTCCGACGGTTTTAAAGTGGCTTAATTACCAAAGGGATGACTGAGCTACATAGCTACGGGAAAAGTCTAGTCATCTAGTTTTAGTTTCCCATCCTCGATCAATTGAAGATGCTTCCGATTATTCTCTTAATTTGCTTCTCCATAGGGCTGCTGGATGCATGTGATGGAGTGTTGGGGCGCTAAACCCTAAATGGCAATGCTAACCGCAATAGGCAATCCCTAGATTCTTGGTTTACACTGCATTCATGTCATGTTGGCTTTCAGAAAGCAAGACTCGGGTATAGGCCTACTGTGACTGTAAAAGAACTAGATTGGTAGTTGTGAAAAGACAAGCCCCAAACTTTTTCATGCAGAATGGTAGTAGAGGGTAAAGATATATCTCCGGAGAAACAAGAGGAGAAGAGCAAGAACTAAAGTGTTATTCTTCAATGAACTCGGAAGGTCAACAAGGAGACCTGAATGCAGCCAGGGATGAGCTGAGTAAAAGAACCACAGGTATAGATTGAGTTGAATGTAAGTTGGTTGGAAGTCAACTGCTTTCCTATTTTATGAGAAGCTACATGAGAGTGACCAGCTCCAACAATAGGGCGACGTTAACTCCAACCCGGAACTTCGAAGTATCTATGTGACTGTTCAACTACTCAAGGAATGAGAATACTTAGGAAGGTTACATCTCTGCAATAAACCAGATACGTGTTTTAAAAATTCAAGGACGACGCCCTGAGGAACAAGTCACATTTTGGCCCGGTCTATTGATTAAGTACGATAAAAGGCAGCATCCTTAACCAACAAGAGCGAGCTAGATACAGACAAGGGGAAAACGGAGGAAATGCGTAAAAAAATAGGATAAAACGGAGTAGCAAGAAACGCAGACATGTCTCATCTCCGTTGGTGCAAGACAAAGGAAACCACGGCAAAGGCCAAATAAACGGCCGGGGCGTCAAGTTGTCGATTCAACGACGCATCAACTCAATATGCAGAGCATAGCCCCGATCATTGATCCAGCACATTGCAGGCGCAAACGCAGAAAGCCACTTTTAACGCAGATTCTGCGATCATAAACCGCATCAAGACGTTAAGAGTTAGGGAGTTTAGATGAGATCAGCCACGTTCATGGGCATCTCCTCAACCTGGGTGGAGTAGAACTGCTCGATCTCACGGAGCATGCGGACATCATCAGCGGTGACGAAGTTGATGGCAACACCCTTACGACCGAAACGACCACCACGACCGATACGGTGAATGTAGTTCTCGCGGTTGGCGGGCAGATCGTAGTTGATGACCAGGGAAACCTGCTGGACATCGATACCACGGGCCAAAAGATCAGTGGCGATCAGGACACGGGAAGAACCGGAACGGAACTCCTTCATAATAACATCACGCTGAGCCTGCTCCATATCACCGTGCATAGCGGAGACAGTGAAGTCACGGGCAGTGAGCTTGTCGGTAAGCCAGTCGACCTTTCGGCGGGTGTTGCAGAAGATAACGGCCTGGGTGATGGTGACGGTCTCGTAGAGATCGGAGAGGGTGTCGAGCTTCCACTCCTCCTTCTCAACAGCAATGTAGAACTGCTTGATACCCTCAAGGGTAAGTTCCTGCTTCTTGACAAGGATACGGACGGGGTCACGCATGAACTTGGTGGTGACCTCGAGGACATCCTGGGGCATGGTAGCGGAAAGCAGGGTGACCTGGGTAGACTGGGGAAGGAGCTGGAAGATGTCGTAAATCTGCTCGGTGAAACCACGCTGAAGAAAAAAAGTTAGAACCGGTCGCGTCGCCTAGGATCGATCGCTATATAACTTACAGACAGCATCTCATCAGCCTCGTCGAGGATGAAGAGCTTCATGGCGGTGGTGGACAGAACACGACGCTGGATCATGTCGTGGACACGGCCGGGGGTACCGACAACGACCTGGGGACCGGCGCGGAGGGCGTTCATATCCTCACGGACGTTGGTACCACCGATACAGGCGTGGCAGTCAAGGGACATGAAGTCACCAATGGCAACAACGACCTTCTGGATCTGCTGGGCCAGCTCACGGGTGGGAGCAAGGATAAGGGCCTGGCAGGCCTTGACCTCGGGGTCGATCTTCTGCAGAGCAGAAATAGAGAAGGTAGCGGTCTTACCGGTACCGGACTGAGCCTGGGCGATAACATCGTTGCCTGACCTCATAGGTTAGGCGCAAATTTCAAAAAGCAGGTTCGGGATTAATGAAAACTCACCCTTGATGATGGGCATGATGGCGCGCTGCTGAATAGCGGAGGGGCGCTCGAAACCGTAGGCGTAGACACCTGATATTTCCATGTCAGTATTTTTGCCCCCACAAACCCCACTAGATAAGACGAAGGTTTACATACCGCGAAGCAGCTCGGGCTTCAAGTCCATAGCATCGAATGAGTCGGTAACCTCATCGTAGTTAGACTCGATCTGGCCTGTAGGCAGAAGAAAATATGATGTTAGCTTCTGTATTCTTCATCTTGTCGCCATTTATCTTTTTGCCGCCACCGGGCCAAGACTCTCACGATCGCAAATTTTAAGCAGCGACGGTGGAATGACGGCCAAGTAACGGCCAAGTAACGAACGAGCGACGTGAAAGTGACGGGATTCACTACATACCCTCGGCGAGATCCTCAAGACCCTTGTCAGCCATATTTGCGGTTTTGATAGGAAGGATCACAGGCGTTTGCTGTGATCGGTGTAGTGGGGTGGTTTTTAGCGAACGGTATGGGTTCGCTGCGTGGGAGAGTAGTCTTCTAGTACCGCAGACTCTTTAAATAAGAGTCTATTACAGGAACTAGGAAAGGTTGAAAAAGATGGTTGGATGTGGAATTCACAAATAGGGTGGGAAGAGGAAGAGAGGAAAAGGGAAAAAAATCAAATGCCACACTGCGGCGCCATTTGCTACGCTTTTTTTTTTTTTTGCGGGGCACTATCCCACCGCCTGCCAACTTAGGAGTCGTAAAGCCCAAGCGAATTTAGAGTGGGCGCAATGGAGTAAAAGATTAAAAAAACATCTTCTTGTCGTCTTGATTTAATTCAGTTGATTAAACAGATTATTACAAAAGTTTCGGTCTACTTGATTTTTTTGGTTTTGTCGACTTGGTTTCTCTTGTTCCCATTTACTTGGTGAACTACCCTCCAGTTGGGCTGATCAGCGGTAAAAGAATCTCTGAAGCCCTAAAAGTGCCAGTCTCCAAATCATGCCTGACATCACATCGTTGCCGAGTTATCCACCACCTCAGGACATGGAGGTTACCAGGGAGGCTATACCATCCCATCCACTCGGCGTGAAACCCAGTGGAAATGCTTTACTCGCCACCTGGAGTCTCCGGAATGCTATTGGAACTTTCCAGCATCTACCAGACGAACTAATTCTGCTGTTGTTGGAGGGCTTTGACGGGCCAAGCCTGTTGCGCATCGGGCGGACATGCAAGGCCTTCTATGCATTTACCCGGGCTGAGGAATTGTGGAAGGCACTGTTTGTTCGGTAAGCTCCAGCCTGCAGATCCAGTTGAATTTTGCAGTATTCGAGCCATGTCTTGGTCTTGAGCCTATCATCTATTCATAGCATCATAATGTCTCAATGAATTCAAATTATATTGATACTAAGTCTACCTGCAGTGACCCAAGAGAGGACTTCACATGGCGAGGAACCTGGCGATCAACATATCTCAACATTCCGGCCTCCAAGGTGCCCATGGTGGATTGTTCCCAGCTATTCTCCGACTCTCTATATCGGCCTTTCAACTGCGCGCACATCTCACTCGACCCATATGTTTCCAAGATCCCCGCACGGAACCAGATCCCACGATTCCCCGACTTGTCACCAGAGGAATTCCAAGCGAAATGGACTGACCGACCATTCATTCTGACCGAGCCGGTCAAGGCATGGCCGGCATATAAGAACTGGACCGTCGGATCCTTGCTCGCCAAATATGGGAAGACCAAATTCCGCGCCGAAGCCGTGGACTGGGCCATGCGCACGTACGGCGACTACATGGCGGATAACTCCGACGAGAGCCCATTGTACCTGTTCGATCGATCCTTCGTCTCCAAGATGGAACTCTCGGTCGGATCTCCAGAAACCACGCCTAACGCTTCGTATTGGCCCCCATCATGCTTTGCTGAGGATTTCTTCTCCGTGCTTGGTGACGACCGCCCTGATCATCAGTGGTTAATCATTGGGCCCGAGCGGTCTGGCAGCAAGTTCCACAAAGATCCCAATGCGACCAGTGCTTGGAACGCTGTCCTGCGTGGCCCCAAGTATTGGATTATGTTCCCTTCTGGCACAAAACAGCCACCGCCTCCCGGTGTCTTCGTGTCTGATGACCAAAGCGAGGTAACCTCTCCTCTGAGCATTGCTGAATGGCTACTGGGCTTCCATGCCGAGGCACGCCGGACCCCAGGCTGTGTGGAAGGGATTTGTGGCGAGGGCGAGATCTTGCATGTTCCTTCGGGGTGGTGGCATTTGGTGGTGAACTTGGAGCCATCGATTGCTATTACGCAGAACTTTGTTCCTCGCGGGCATCTTGGCGCTGCGTTGGATTTCTTATCTAACAAACCTGACCAAGTATCCGGGTTCAGGAAGAATGTGACCAATCCATGTGAGCGGTTTATGTCCGGGATGCGCGAGTCATACCCAGATCTTCTAGATCAGGCCTGGGAAGAGTTGCAGAAGAAAAATGAGGGAAAGAAGCGCAAATGGGAGGATATTGTCCATGGAAAACCAGAGGACGCCACTGACGGGCAAAACACCGAAGGTGGTGGTTTCAGTTTTGGATTTGGGGATGATGGGAGTGACATTGAAGTTCCATGAATTTATTATTGCTATATGGAGATATTAATGATGCCCAAAAAACAAAGAGGCTACCGGATTCACAGACCAACACAGGTCTCCACCAGAAAGGCCATTCGAAATTATCGATCTCATTTCCAAAGGCAGTTGAAACTTTGACATGTGCTTCGTTGATTTCCTGCCTGACTCTGCTTCTGCGAGTTTCGCCAACAGACCAGATTGCGTTCTTTAATGGCAAGCAATCGACTTCGTGGCTGGGGTTCCTTCAGAGAAAGCCAGGTATCCAAAAAACGCGCCCACTGCAACTGCAATCATAACTGGGCCATTATACGTCATGAAGAGAAGCCTAAATTTCCAAGTCAGCAAGCCAGCAACAAAAAAAGAAGTTAGGTTTGGATACACCCACATGATGAAGAAGCTATAGAACACCTGGATGGCATACAAAGCTGCCAAGATGAGCTTGCCCTTTCGTGCTAGTGCCCGTCTGTTGTCCCGTCCTACAAGCAGTGGTGAGCCTTCGTTGTGTGTGTGATGAATTGCACCCGCCAGCCCGTTGGCAAGGGTAGGGTCGGCGATCTCATTGTCTGCAGAGAATCAAGACATCAATAAGAAGCTTGGAGAGTATACCACCTCCCCGTCACTTCTCCAACATCAAAACCAAAACAATACAGCAAGTCTTGAACTTGATCATCGGAAAGAGTGAATGACTTACCCCCAGTATTGGCAGAAGTGTTTACAAATGCACTCAGGCGCTGTGCATGTGCAGCCTCATATTTGCGAGTCACTGATCGTATTCCCTCGTAGCCCGCAGTAAGGATGACGATAGCGATAAGCGAAAAGAGGAAGGAGAAGGGACCGGTGATACGCCAGCTGCGGAAGATAATACACAGATTCTTGGAGGACCAGTTGAACAACATCTACAAATAGAAAGATCGGAATCAGTATGATTGTCCATTATAATCAAACCAGGACTCGGGGGCTATATCTCACGTTCATATTGCACTGCCCGCCCATATCCATATCGCCATGACCCATATCACTATGGCCCATATCTCCGTGGCCCATAGCCATATGCATAGAATGATCCATGTCAAACAGCTCGAATAAAATATGCAGTGAACAGTAGCACAAGGGACTTTGTATACTATTCCAGAACAAAGAACAAACAAACAACAATATACTCGCAAAACGCAAGGTAGCACGAGGGGAGAAAGAACAGAGCAATGCGGTGACGATCCAGAGGGGGGGTTGCAAACAGACCAAACATCGATAAGATCTCCAACCGGCTGTAAACCGATCCCCAACGCGGTCATTGACTACGCACCGAAACAACTTCTGCTCCCAATCCCAACTCCCTTTCACCCGTCTCGCGCAGGGGATTTGTCCCTTCAGACGCAAATTAAATATCTATCATTACCATTCGAACCTCTACAATGGCAGATACAGCCCCGGCACCAACAGCCGTGCCCGCGACCACCGGCGCCGCGGCGCCCACACCCGGCGCAACAGCAGGAGCACCAAATGCGCCTGCGGATCAGAATGCCGCAAGTCGCGGACTACCATACTACGAGAAACTGCGACGCGAGCTACGGGATACACTACAGAAAAAGCGCTTAATGGATAAGAGCATGGTGAGTTCTGTTTTGCGCGTTTCTGTCCTCGATGGACCAGGCGTGATCATCTTGCTGCATTCTGGTTCTTCCATTGCCAGAGGCACATCCCTTAGTATCCTATCACTCTGGAATACAGCTTTTTGGCGACCACAATGTCCTACATGGATGTCCTGCTAATACAACCTTCCCTACAGGCCCAACTTGAAGACCAAATCTTCCGCTTCGAACAATCCTACCTAGAAGAGACCACTGCTGGCAACATTATCAGGGGCTTCGACAACTACATCAAAGGCTCAGCAAGCGGTTCGAGTCTCGGCGCCTCAGGTTTGGGTCTAGGCGGCGGCATGGCTGGGTCGAGGCGAAAGGCCCAAGTAACAGATTCGGATCGAGTTTTCTCGCGGAGCTCAGCGAGCTACATGCTGGTATGCGAAACCAAATGAGTAACTGCTCGCTTTGGATCTTGGGTGTGGTGCTTTTGGCTTGGTCTGATGGCTAACAATTCTTTTTCTTTTGTCTGCAGGACTCCCCCGGCCCCTCGTCTGTACAAACCACACCTTCCCACGCAGCAACGCCGACGTCCACGACTGGGGGAAATGGTATGCCAATGAAGGGCGGCGTAGATCCGCTGTCCGGCTCTGTTTCTGGTGGAATGAAGAATTCGAATGACTCGTCGAAGAACAAGAAGAAGGCGTCTGGCGGGTCGAAGAATACGAAGGGCAAGAATCAGACCGAGGATTTCTCCGATGAGGACAAGCCTTCTGTCAAGCGTTTGAAGATCAGCTATGGGAGGGATTGAGTCTCTTCGGGAGATTGAGTCTTCTGTTACGTCTACCGCCTTGCATTTGCTTTGCTCTTTGAATTGCTTGGAGTTGGTCCGGTTTTCTTTTCACATGACTCCTTGGAGGAGTTATTTGTGGGCGCAACGGAAAATGGTGATGATTTTTATTTGTCCTTTCTATTCACCTTGATGCGATATCATGTACATCACGAACTCATAAAGATTACAGCATTTGTCAGATACATGGATCATCTGTTTTATTGCTCGGGATGCTTGCGACGCGAGATTGGTATAAATTATGAGATTCATGCCTTCTGATCTATCGTTCCCAATATACCGCAGGTGCTTGTAAGAAATGCAGCATTTACGCTCGAACACATTGCCTTTCTGGGTGCTTTTCCCCCTTCATGTCTGTTTACTTCTGACTAGAATGATGGAGATGATACGCCTACACGAACCGGGAGCATTCAGAATAGAAAGCAATAATGCAAAACATATCTCTTTGGACTTACAACATGCGCTTATCACAGCTGGAGTCGGAAAGTAGCGACCTCAAACGCCCTGAGCTCAATCTTGACCACGGAGCCACCATCATTGTCGAGAATATCCAACCCAGGATGCTCGTCGTCCTCAAGAACATTGCACTTGAATGCCTTCTTGACAGGCAATGTAGTCTCAATGGTACCACGAGCTTTACCACCAAGCGACTCATATACACGCAAAATAACACTCTTCCCGGGACGAGTAGGAGCCCCATCCCACGAAACATCAACATCGTCTTCACCGCGCTTGACAACATCCAGAATCAAGGAGGGGGCGCCCTTGATAGACAGGCATTTGAACAAGGCATGAGAAGCCGATGCTTTAGGACCGGCTTTCTCGACAACAAGTGGGTTGTTGAAATTGAAGCCTGCGCGGATTGTTCGAGCATCAAGGGCACCAGAGTGGGGCAGAATTGCGTAGCGGATTTGGTGGCGGCCCATGTCAGCGTGGGCGTCTGGTGCCTTGGGAGCACGGAGCAGCGAAAGGCGCATCAGGTTGCCGCATGTTGCGAATCCGTATTTCGAATCGTTAAGGATGGAGACTCCGTAGCCATTCTCGGAGAGATCAGCCCATTTGTGGCAGCAGACCTCGAACTTGGCCATGTCCCAGCTATGAATTTATTAGTATCATTGCGAAGCAATAGGGGGGGGGGGGGATGGCATCTACCTTGTGTTATAATGAGTTGGACGTCTGACGATACCATATTGGGTCTCGTAAGATGCTTCAGTATTGGTGATATCAACCGGGAACTCAACCTTGAGGAACTTCATGGTCTCTTGCCATTCCACCTCGCTTTCCATTTCGACGTATGATGGTTCGTCAGATGTGGATGCCGATAGGCTGATTGTGGTCTTGATCCAGCTCTTCTCGCTGATCTGAGTTTCAGTCATGACACTCACACGGTGTGGGTCATTTTCTACGATGGCGGTCTTTCCCCCAGGGAGCTCTTTTCGTGATTCCAGATGGAACACCTCGACATCCCATGCCTGCCAGTAGAGAGGCTTGTCGTCGAATATCACCAGCTGGCCGGCCTTGCGGTCTCTCGCGACAATCTCTTTATCGGCCTCCACGTCGTACAAGGATATGATAACACCATCCTTAACGTCGACTCGAAGTTTACCATTCTCTAGACGGAAGACACCAGATTTGACCTCGGCCACTGTTGCAGCACTGGTAGTGTTGAAGTCAGCAGGCTGGCATTGCATCACTCCAGTTGTTCCAAAAGCCACTGCGTATTTAGATCCATTGCAGGCAGATAGCGCCGAGGGGACTGGAACAACCTCTGATCGGGGCCATGGCAATGTATTCAATGTCATCAGATCCCCATTGGTAGAACGGCTAGTAAGCCCCAAAGCCTCAAGAGCGTTTTTGCGCAGCTTGGCGCCAATCTCAAAGATCTCAGCATATAGCTTGTCAGAATCGTCATAGCACATTTCAATAGAGCTGCCCGGCAAGCAATCATGGAACTGGCAAAGAAGCGTTCCCTCCCACATCTGGTCAATCTCTTCCTTGGGATACCGATATCCATCATTGGAAGCTTGAATAGTGGCAAGGGTTGCAAGCAGCTCGATCTCACGTAGTAAGAACTCAGATTTCCGGTTATTGCGCTTGTTATTTGCTTGAGTGGTGTATGTACCACGGTGTAATTCAAAGTAAAGCTCGCCGTACCAAGTGGCAAACTCGGTACCGGAAGCAACCTTGTCCTCCAACTTCGCAAAGAAATCGTCCACCGACTCGCCCATTTTCACCCGAGGTAGTGAGCCAATCTGGTCGCTAAGGCCACGGCAGCGGCGCAATTTCTCAAGGTGCCCAAAGGTCGGGCCACCACCCCCATCACCTTTTCCAAAGACAAGGAGCGATGACTTGTCCGTATCAAGCGACTTGTGTTGGGTGATGCTGCGCTTGACATCTCCGAAATGGGCCTCGGCAGTGTAGGTCTCTGAAGGAGCCATGTGGCACATGACTTGACTGCCATCAAGCGCAACCCACTGGAATGTAGTGTGGGGGAAGTTGTTGATGTTGTTCCAACTGAGCTTCTGCGTAAAGAAGCGGCTCATTCCAGCCAAACGGCATATTTGAGGAATTTGAGTAGAATAACCAAAAGTATCTGGCAACCAGAAAGTCGTGCTTCGTTTACCAAAGTTTGACTCGAAGAATCGCTGTCCATACAAAAACTGTCTGACCAGCGACTCGCCACTCGGCATGTTTGTATCGTGCTCGACCCAGCTTCCACCGATGGGCTGGAAGTTACCCTTCTTCACCCAACGCTTCACGCGATCAAATACAGATGGGTAGTATTGCTTAAGCCATTTGAACTGTTGAGCTTGAGAGCAAGCAAAACGATGCTCGGGATACCGGTCCATCAGATCGCACTGGTTTGACCAGGAACGTGCTACCTTTCGCTTGGTCTCAGCCCAAGGCCACAGCCAGCAAGTATCAATATGGCAATGACCGATAGCAAAAACAATCGGCTGTGTGTTTGTGTCGTAGACCTCGGAGGAATCCACTTTGCTGCCGAGGTATTTCCTCGCAATCTTCCGCGCTTCGTTGATAGACTCATTACTTCCATTGCCGGCAATGAAAGCATCAATCATAGAATTGGCCACAACATTGGCTTCGTGAGACTCCCAGGACTCGCCTGGGAATTCCCGAGCTGCATCGCCAATAATCCAGAAGTCATAGTACAGTGCCCGAGCAGCTAGATTGACAGCGGTTATCCGCGCTGTGCTGAGCGTGAAATACTTGTCCGGATTTGGTGGCTGAATCGAATCGCCACCAGGGGCATTGCCAAACATGCCATTGCAAGCCATCTCAATATAGAATTTATGCTGCTTCCCATCGCACCATTCTTTAGGGAGGATAAATTCAGTCCGTTCGCCGCCGCCGGTCAAACCCTGGAGTGGGTGACCATCTTCCGTCCAAATCAGTCCTTCATTGTTGGCATCCCAGTGGAACTCTAGATGCTCTCGGTCGAGCATGTCCTTGGGAACCGTAAGATGGATTTGAAACCAATGAGTAGACCAACTCGGCCCGAAGGATGCTCCTATGTGAGTTGGCTTGAACTCATGAGAGGTCGCTTCTTTGAAGGTCGGTCGCTGTAGGTCCGGAACCGAGTAAACAGAGAGCTTGACATGGTCTTCGTCCGAGTTTGTGGCTTCGTAGTACTTCGAGACGAGATTTTGCCCTTCGTACTGACCCTTTGAGGTGAACTGGTTGAGGCGATCGGTGTAGATCTTCCTGATACGTTGGCCGACCGGGCGCTCAGCTAACTGGGGTAAAGCCGGAGGAGCGGGGCGAAGAGGAACTTCCCCACCCATGATGATATAGCTTGAAGTAGTTATGTGCGAGAGGTAACCCTGTAACAGTGGATTTTACTCGAAATTGATAATATGGGGGCTAAAGTAAGCAAGTCAAAAAGACCAGAAAGGAGCAGATCAGAGTGAGAAGATGAAGGAAGGAGAGTCCCAAATGCGGAGGCATGACGGAATGCGGAGAGGGCGATCGACAGTGGGTGTGACCAGGGACATACCAAGGTACCCTCAACTGACCAGTCGCTGAGGGCCAATAAGCTCATGTTCTCTTTCTATATCTATATTAGCTAGAATCCATCGATCATTTAAGGTACATGGTTGTCCCAAAAATCCATATCACTTGAACGTCTGCTACTACCCAATATATGTGGCATATTTCGTAAACTCCTCATCTGCCTTCAAACGATGCCAATCTTCATCCCTGAGGCAGATGCCGACAGGCATTTCACCAGCAGGCGATCGAGGCATCAAATATCCCAAGCCCTCAAATGGAGTGAAACCAGGCCTCCGCACCGCTTCAGGTTTGCCTAATCCCAGGTTGAAATCCAGTTCATAGCAGCTAATCCCGCACCACGAACTAAGCATGAAATCCGACGAAACATTGACCGTGGCAGTAAAAGAAGCCTTAGACTTATCAGTGGAGCGACTGAAAAATGTAGCAAGGGCTCGGGTCTTGAATGCAAGATCATTTTTCCTGGGATTGAGCTGTGATCGAAGTTCTGCAGCAACGAGACCCATAGGCTCTTTGCATAAATTCTGAACAGTGTCTGTGCTATATGTTAAGGTCTGCAGAAGTCCTGGATAGTCTTTGGGAATGTTCAGACGCTGCCTCATGTCAACTGCGCGCGTAAGCATCGATTCAGAAGTGGGTTCTAGGCGAGGAGCCCGAGCTCGGGCAATGGATTGCCAAACAAACGCGCTGACAGCATCATCGGTGGAGATGTAGTCGGTGGAGGGGGGCAATGTGTTTATGGCGAGCAATTTGAGGGATTCAAGCTGTGTTGCAGAGAGCTCAATATAGGCCCATGTAGACTTTGGAGGTACAGCAGACTCCGGGGCAGCGTCATCGGCACTTGGCTGGGTTTTCACAATCTGCTGAGCAAGCTCAGGGCCCGGGGTGTACGAATCATCCAGTAGTGGGATGACATGACTCCGATTCATGTTACCAACTGCGAGCTCCTCGCTTGTGAAGGGCTCATCGTGGCAAGCCTTGGACAGTAACCTGATGACGAAGTCTTGGCCAGTCATGTCCATGACATTATGCTGAGTGACGATGGTGAGGATCAGGCCGCCCTCGATAAAATTTGCCTGGACACAGAAGACCAAGGCCGACTCAGCCGTAATACTTGGCAAACTGTTCGGTAGATTGAGAGTGGTGCAAGGCGCAATAACTTTCTCGTCAAGCATGGTGAACGGGTATCTGGCCTGACGAAGGCCGTCCATTGTCGGTGCAGAGGGGTCATGTCGTAGGTCTTTCACCACGAGCCGGATTTTGTCGAGAGGGGTTATTTTGAAGATGCCCGTGTTATTTTCCCCTGCACCCTCATTGATAACCTGGCCAGTGAGCCATGGGAAACTTTGTGCCAATCGGTCGAGTCCGTTTGTCAAAGTATCGATGATGCTGTCATGGGACGATGCCTCGGAAACAGTGTAAATGGAGCTTATCTGTGTGTACAACTTGTAGAGGCCCGGGGTTTGGCCCAATATGTCAAGTACTTCGTTGTCTGCCATGTTTGGAATCCTTGGAGGATGAACAGCTTTGACATGCGTCTCTTACAAACTCTTCAGTTCCGCGTGGCTCGGATGTAGCCGACATTACCCCACCAGTCAACCCAGGGGTCATCGTGAGTCAAAATGGCTCACAAGGTTTGAGCCTAGAATAAGAATGAAAAACTTTGAGATGGGCATGTTTTCCTGTTCCGCTTGAATTTTAGATTTCCAGCAAAGAAAGTGGTATCCGGCTAACTGTTTAATCGCCCAGATGGGAACATCATTTTTGATACAATCAACTCACTGGACATACAAATTTAGTAATTTCCATTTACACCAGCAATTAGGTAGTACTTCGGAGGAGATGAAGGAAGATAGAAATCTACGCCTGCCGATCGCCAAACAATCAAATTGGGTGTATTATCAATTCATCTAAATAGCCAAACCAAATATAATCTCTACGTTGGCAAAAATTCATTTTGACATGGAAGCTTGGTCGCCATCAATATCAGTCATACGGATACTTATGGCATCATTCCCATATTGACTGGCTGTACTCTAACGGGATCTGCCACCCTCGTAGTAAACTCCGTAGTCGATCGTCTGCAAGATGGCATTATCGCGGGAAATTCTCTGGCTTCCCATAAATTCAGAGCCAAGCAAATCTCTTTGAGTTTGAAAGTGAGAAGCCGAGCCCGAGCCCGACCTCTGTCCATTGCTATTGTCGGACTTGGACGCTGACCGATCTCCCGTGCTGGCCTGACCCGAAATGGACTGTTCGAAGAAGTCTGAAACCGTGCCAGCCATCATGCCCGTCTGAAGATCCGCAAGGACACGCTTGAGAGTTGGTATACATGTGCAGATAATTGAAGAGCTGAGGATTAGCTGCAACCAGATGGCCGGCATGAGGGTGTTCCATGGCTCATCGAGGGGGTTGGAATGGAAGAGAGGTGTGAGAGAGCGAAAGGCGGCAATAGTCAAGGCTAGGACACTTTTTAGAGTTAGATGAGGTGGTTTGAAGTGATGGTATAGCATTCACTCACATGATGCGCATCGCAAACAAGGCGGAGATCTGGTGGCGTTTCCACTGTATAATCTGGACTTGATGTAATAAAGCCACTGGCAGTCCGATTATACCCAAATCTAATATCACATGAATACCTCCCAGCGTGATGTATAGAGCTTCCTGGCTCACACATCTTTCTGGCCAAGAGTTCCATCTTTGAGGTTGATCACACTGCATCCCGAGCGCGATGAGTGCAGCCAGGATCCAGGTGCCGATAAGCCCCAAAAGGACTTTGCATGCAAGGTTAATCTTCTCGAAGGGCTTTAAGGATAGTACCAGGAGTACGACGGCAGCCTTGGAGCATCCCAAGACAAGAACGGCGAGGAGCTGACTGGCATACAATGCCTTCATTTTGTTTAGTTTACAGAAATTCATGGTAAGCTACCTAACTAACCTTGCTGTAAGTTGAGAATGAGGTATCATTCAATGAGATCCTGTGTTTTCCAATACCATGGAAACTAGCTATATTGATACACACGGTCTGAGAAATGAAAAAAACCTGGTCGGGTGGTCAGATGAAGGTAGTTTTTGCAGGCTAGGTCACTCACGCAGCTGAGGCATGCAACTGAATCGCTCCAGGAAGCTTTGCGCAAGACGCGGATGCGAGATATCAACGTCACTATAGTTGCAAGAGTAGTAATTATAAGTAGAATAGTGCTTACGGTGATGACCCAGGGCCCATGGTCATCATCCGTGACAGGTAGAAGGGGCGGTAGAAGGATCTCTTTACTGGGTGCCATAACAACCAGAAGAAGCACGTCAGCCATGAAAGAGCATGGTAATGCCAACCTTATGGATAGAACGAAGAGAATGAACATGATATAGATATGTAGAGCTCAGCCACTGACCAAGTGACAAGTAAATTGTGTCGCGTTGAATATTCGACATACCAACAGCACGCGAGTAACAATCATCTCTGTCTTTCCAATAATCAATTGTATATAAGGTATCACAACCATACCCTCTCCAGCCCCATACTAAAGGTACACTACATACTCGTAGTGCAGCATATGTCAATCATATCTAGGCAAGTCAAGGACTTCCATTGTAACACATCAATTCTGCATCATCCCTGCCGCTTGTCGGTTTATGGCCGCCATATCCTTTTTTGCTTTTTTTTCTTCTTCTTCTTCTCCGATCTCCCGTCGGGGCTTTTCCTGGCCTTCTACTTTCCAGAATGGTTTGTTTGCTTCTACTCTACTGATAACAATGGAAAGTCATGAGATGCGCAACTTCCAAAGGGGGAATAAAGGCAATGGCAGTGATGGGCTAGTTGAAGATGCAATCGTCTCCAATGCTTACGACTACCGGTATAAGAACAATCCTGTTGAGCAAGGCTCGCCTAAGGTATGACTTACTATTAAGTACATGAAGGCTTCCCGGCTGAGACTGTATACAGCGACTTTTCAATTTCACCCAGATCTTCTTTTTCTCGCTTACTTACCTATCGAGCTGGGAAACGCAGGCTTTGTATGATAATCTTCCGTCTATTTGGTCGTTCATTCTAACAACAATCCCACTGTCTAGAAACTTGAGTACAGTACTCTCAAACGGTGGCCCCGAAGCATTAGCATGGGGCATTGTGATCGTGGTCTTCGGCGCGATGGCACAATCTGCATCGCTCGCTGAAATGGCGTCAATGCAACCAATTGCCGGAGCTCAGTACCACTGGACACACTATCTCGCACCGGCGAGCCAGAAGAAATTTATCACTTGGATGCAGGGTGTGTGGCTAATCGAATCCTGCCTGGTTCAACACTGATATCAACTATGCAGGCTGGGTGACTTGGTTTGCATGGATCTCCACACTCGCCGGTGTTGCCAATACCACCGCCACAATGATTCAAGGTCTAGCGAGCGTGAATGTCCCCGATTACGAGGCAAAACAATGGCACATAACCTTGATCATCATCGGCATGCTCGTCGTCGAAGCAATGATGAATATGTACACATTTTGGCTGATACCTTGGATTGAAATGGTAGCCGGCATCTTACACATATGCTTGCTTATTGTATTTATCGTCGTCCTCATAGCCCTGGCACCCCGTCACACACCAGAGTTCGTCTTCCTACACACGCAGAGTACGTCGGGTTGGGCTACCTTCCCCGCATGGAACATCGGTCTACTCACCCCTGTCTGGGGATTTGTCGGTGCGTACATGCCTCACAGCTAGGAAACAAGAAAAAGAAAAAAAGTATTAACTAGGCACAGGCTTTGACGGCGCAGTACACATGAGCGAAGAAGTCCGTCGAGCAAAACAAGCCGTCCCCCGATCAATATTTTACACGGTAGTCACCAACGGCATCCTAGCATACACGATGGTTATCTGCATGCTGTTTACAATGGGATCGGTGGAGGAAGCCCAAAAGTCTCATTTCCCGATAATCGAGATCTGCCGACAGGCCACGGGGTCCGTGAAGGCCGCCACCGCAATGGTGACTGGGCTTCTTGTGATCTCACTGTCGGTGAATCTGGCGAGTATCGCGTCTGTTTCACGATTGACATGGGCTTGGGCTCGTGATGGAGCTTTGCCACGATGGTTTGCTTATGTAGGTACCACATGCACTCGTGGACGGTAGCACATAAGATGACGTACAAGATCTTCCGCTGACAAGAGCCGCAGATCGACCGCAAACATAATGTACCCATACGCGCTGTCTGGCTTCCTGTTCTTGTTGTCATGGTCTTGGCCTGTTTGAATATCTTGGACGGGGCTGCTTTTGGGGCATTCGTTGCACTGGGTTCAATTGGTCTGTTTGTGTCGTATTTCATCGCCATCGCTTGCATGGTACATAATCGATTTCAAAAAGATGCTGCTCTCCTCGGAAATTGGAATATGGGCATGGTGGGCCTCCCGGTTAATGTCTTTGCTTTGATATACACTGCCTGGGTAGCCGTGTGGTTGGCGTTTCCATCTGCGTTGCCCGTGACTGGCGAGAACATGAATTATGCAGCACCCATTTTTGCTGCTACAACTTTGTTTGCGTTTGCTTATTGGTTTATCAAGGGAAGGAGTCGCTGGGAGGGGTTGAATAAGGAGGTCGTTCGGCTGGTAGTTGAAGGAGGAGAACTCCAGTTGAAGTGAGGTATATGTGTTAATTTTTGCATCTTTGCTGTCTTATTTGTTTATTTGGAATTTAGAGTATCCATGAGTCTATACTTCGACATTAGTCTATACTTTGAGGAATTCCTCTCACGGTGTAAATCTGTGTATACAGTCACTCATTTCTGATAGTTGTCCATCGACAGCGAATGTTTGTTACAACTCGACATGAGAAGGGAATAGCCTACGGCCGTATGAGACAGGGAGTATGTATGAACACTGGAACAATAACTAATAAGCTTGTCTCTTACTCCTTCTCAAATCCAAATAGACGCTCGCGGTTGATTTCCACAAACCCTTGATGGATCTCATTCAAGCGCGTCTCCGCCTCTACTCTAGCAGTTGCAAGGATAACGGTAGGCGGTGCTTCGTCCGGTCCATATACTGGCATCGAAATACAATATGGTCTATAACGATCGAGAGGTGTGTCGGTAACTACCGCCCTTCCAAGCTTGATTCGATCAAGCATACTCACCATCAGCCTTTCGCTGTCATATGTCGTGTGCCTCTCCTCAAAGTGCACTGTCACATAGTAAACACATTCATAGGATCTCATTTCCCACTCGGGGAGATCTGGACCTCCGAACCTATATCTAAACATACTTGGAAGCATCATATTGATGTTTCTTGAGTTCGCTGGCTAACGAAGGACGGGTAATCCCTGAATAAGTTCAGCGCGTGGTGTTTAAATAGTAGATACCGAGACAATGCATTGTACTCATGACACTGCTTTGAAGTGGATTCTTTGATTGAAACATGGAGTATTAGAGTTATACCTTGATCAAATTGTTCATTCAATATGAACAAAGCCTCATATCGGCTCAGTGAAATTGACAGTCTTGCGTTTTGCTCTTTGGCACATCAAAAATGCTCATGAAGGACATAACCACAAAGGATTTAATTCTTCAGATACGAGTAGCATATTGCAATCTAGAATGGCAACGACCGAGGCACAATTGGAACCGTTCCTACAAATCTCTAACGCCTCGCAATGAATAAGATGGGGGTCGCCCAGATGTCTGAACATAACTTTCCTGTCGCCAAAAAAGTGGAAAGCGAAGAGAAGAAAAAGAAATCATCGTTTACAGCACAAAGGAGACCGCCACATGAAATCTGAGTTATTGTCATTGGTCCGCGTGTATCGCAGTATACAAAAGCCACAAGCTCACTAAGGACGGCACCAATACGTACTGCGAATCAAGACTCTTCAGGATCAAAATGAGGATACGGCCTTGAAGGGCAAATTCGCCAAACCCAGGCCTCATGCATACACTACATCGTACGAGACGAAAAAAAAAATTTCTCTAAAAGTCCAAAAAAAAGGTTCGCTGGTGTCATTCGTCGTAAAAGATCGTGGGGAGAGGGCCAGCATCAGCCACAATCGCTTTTGGCAGAGCAAGCTCATGCTATATACAAAGAAGGCACCGCCTTAAAGAGAGAAAAGAAAGAAAAGGGATATCCAAAAGATCCTGGGAATCAACAGAAGGCAACAAAGAAATAAATCCGAAAGTGGAGCAATCAAAGACTCGCACTTAAGCCTTGATACAGTATTGGTAACCGAGCCACAAATTGGAGCATTTCTTGTTCAGGCCGCTGTTCAAGCTGCGAAGTTCAGAGAAGGTAATGCCGACAGTCTCAGTCAGCCTCTCGCAGAAATCGCCATCCAAGACAGTGTAGTATTTTTGGCATGCTGGGGAAGCGTCGGGATAGAGAGGGGCTGATGATGAGGCGGGAGCAGCTGGTGCGGCTGTCGCGGCGGGCGCAGACTTGGTTGTCCAGGATGGGGTAGTGGTGGGCTGCGCGGCCATCTTTACGTTGGGAGTCCAAGTCGGGGCGGAATCCAGTGAGAGAGCCTCAGTGGGAGCGGCAGAGGGTGTCCAGGCTGGCTGAGCGGTCTCGGTAGGTTGGGCTGTCTCAACAGGAGCGGGAGTGGAGGTTGAAGTCTCGACGGGTTGAGCATCCTCGGTGGGCTGCGCAGCAGCAGTCGTGGTCGAAGAGCTGCTCGAGTCGGAGACGGAGTCGGAGTCGCCGCCACCGAGGGCAGACGCGGCGCCGCTGGTGATGCTTGCGATGGTATCTTCAAGACACTCGGTCACGTCACCAGCCCAGCCACTAACACGGTTCGCAACGTCAGAGGCGTAGCAGTGAGTTGCGCCACCTGCGCCAAGGTTGCCAGAAGGATCGATGGAGCCGGAATTGTAGGTGCGGGCAGCCTTGTAGTACTTGGTCGCGTCGGAGCCGCTCTGGGCCGCAAAGCACTGCTTGAGACCGTCACCCTGGGAGGTTCCGGCAGCACCATCCTTGATCATCTGTTTGATCATGGAAGAAGGGCAGGGGGTCATCTTGTTGCCGTCGGGGTTGCATGAGCCCTCGCCGGCATGGCTTTGCATGAGACCGGTGTTTTGGACACCATTGTTAGTGGAGTGGACGCGAACGCAGCCCTTGCTCTCTTGCATAACAATTGCAAGGATGAAACGAGGATCGATGCCAGTTTCGCTAGCAACTTCCTTAATGCTGCTGTTGATGTCGCTTGTTTCTTCGTCGGAGTTGTCGCAAGATGCAGCAATGAGAATTTGGTTGAGACTCCAGCTGGAGAGTGATTTCGTCAGCCGGGAACTCTTTTTTCGTCTTCTTTCCGTTGACTTTGGTAGACTTACAGAGTCTCGTACTCCGACCATTGGCTCAAAGAAGGCCATCCGTCGGAGGTGTCGCCATTACCACCCATGACAGCATAGGTAGCCGCGGCGCGACGGTGCAAAGAGTGATGGGGCTTCGCGCCATGGGGAATGGCTTGAATGAGAGTAGGCAGGCTGCCAGCAGCCAGGATCTAAAATGAAATTAGCGATTGTTGGCCGGTGTGGAGATGTGGACCAGGTTGCACTGGACCACTAGTTCGTGGGAAGTATGGACATACCAATGAAGGAAAGAACATCTTGATAGAGGGAATGAGAGCGACGAACTCGAAGCGACAAAAAAACGATAAAGAACTGCGGAAGAAGCCCTGCTTGCACGGTCGAGAGAAAGAGAGAAAGCGACGGGGACGAGAGTATATGTACTTCCGCAGTAGCGTAGCTGTGTGCCCTTTACCCTCCCTTTCTCGTTTCGTAAAGTGATCAGTCGAGGCCCGCACCAGAGTCAAATTACGTTCAAAGGTGGCTGTAAAAGTGGCCCGCCCAATGGCGGGCTGGAGGCCTGTGCAGTAGCGTACAGTACCTGTAAGGGTTGAAACATTGTCCGAGGGGACCCAGTTGCTTGGTAGAGGAGCGATTGATCTGTTTCAGATAGCGTTAAGCCCCTGTGACCGAACCTAGTTGGTCCCCTGAGCTGGTGATGGCGTTCATCCCCCCGTTCGTGGGCCGATGATTGGCCGTGTGTGGGGTTCTGGGATCATCCATGTGGAACTCCGAGGGCAAACTCGTCCTTTTTCTCCTCTTCTGGCCCTTCCGGGTGGCTGTTGGACGTTAGGGATTTAGGCTCTGGTTGGTTGCGTTTCTAAGTTTTTCCCCTGGTACCTGGATGATTCAGCCGTGTGCTTTGCATGTGCCGAGGCGAACGTCCAGCAAACCTTCATCACTTTATCAGGCAGGTATTCAACATATTGGTGTGTTTGAATATTGTATAAATTGCCTCATAAGTCCCTGGGGATGTGGATCCTTGTCACTCCGTCCCACAATTCCCCGAACGCAACACGAACAAAGAGTGGTGGTAATATGTACTCCGTAGCGTCGCATTGAGCTGTTCGAATAACCGACGAGGCGCTGGTGGCTGATTTTGGCCTAAGGTGTCTGTCATTTATTCAGGCATCCATCCTGTCTAAGACGTACGTACCTGGTCGGCCATGTGGTCTGACTCGACCAAAGACTCCGAATCTTCTTTTTTTTTTTATTTTCCTTGTTCATTTCAATATTCGAGATTAATTGAGACTACCCCATGTCAATGAGCCTACTTCTTACCAGCGAGTAAATCGTGCGTTATGGTCCTGCGTGCCCGGGCTGCAGCACGTCGGCCCTATCACCCCATCTTTCTACGGTCGCTTGCAATGGCTGCGTACATACTCCGTATGATTCTGCAAAGTACAAGTCACAATGCTAGACATGAACTCCATGTCACCGCGAAGACTCTAAAGTGCAGTGGGGTCTACTCCGTACTTCGTATCGGGCTTGGCTTTTGGAGCGGGCTCACCGGTGAAAACACCCTCGGAAGGTTCTTTCAATTGTAACGCGTATCCTTAGCTTAGACTAACCGATAGGAGAAGGTGAAGAGGGGCTCACCCCCATTATCCATGTCTTGAAAGATCTTTCTCGGTCTTAACTTGCAGAAAGACTTGACAGTCACTCATCTTGGCCTCAAATGTATCGGAGAATAGAGAAATTCATATCGCCCGTTAGTGCCGATATTTTATCACTGTTGCAGCTTCAGACATCCGAAGGGAATTTAATGCAAGATCGGATCCAGAAAAAGTATAGGATTGATCAATGATGAGAATCTCCTCCATCCACCACAAGTCTTCGGCATAAGGCCAGCCACCTTTGACCCAGGATCGCCTTGTGACGTCTTGCAAATGGTCAAACACAATCGATCCGCTCAGAATGTCCTCATATTGAACATTAATAACATACCAAGGGAACAAATTTATGCGAAGTACTTCGTATTGACCATGCAATCTCGAGCAAGGGCGTACAACAAAGTCTTCAATAGCTGTGTGCCCGGCATTGTTACGAGGTGCTCTGTAGTGATTTGCATTCTAACGACGTGCAATGCTAATCTGACTAGGCTTTGCTCCGCATTGACAAAGGGCTATGGAGTTCCGAGTTCCCAATCTCCGATTTGAGGACTGCCAGCGTATTCTCTATAGTCCGATGCCAAGAATTTGTGAACACAGCTGGCACTCGGTCATTGTTGGACAACATATTGGATAAATATTCAGTCCACGTGTTTACATGCATGACAAGCTACATCATGGCTGTTTCTCATACACTGTAGATAATTATTGTGACAATGATGCTCATCCGTCTCATACGTTGCTTTTCATCTAACCCTCCCCCTTCGTAATTGCTCAAAGAATTGCTCGTAAGTATGGTGGATTCAATCACTGTGGCTGAGGCTGAGCAATGCCCGAGCATTTGAATAACCAAAAACATGGGTCTCGAAGCAATAAAAATTAAATTAACAATAAAATAATCACTTTTTTTTTATGCTACGGGCTCTTGCAGAGTGACTATGTTTGGATTGAGGTAGTATTGTTTACAAATGTCGCAATATGGGTGTTCCCAACAGCCCCAAATACCACATGGATTAATCCGACTAGGTTAAAGTAAATCGCCCGGATGATTTTATACATTAATTTACATCAATTAATTGAGTCGGACTGAAAATTCAAATAATATAACATACGAAATATCAGTGATGATGTGCCATACAACATGAATCATTGGGTCCGCAAATCTTACCCAGGCTATGGATTACGTGGTAACTCGTACCCGCAGCTAAGACCAATATATGGGCGCCTAGGTGAAGTCTCTCGCAAAGATCCGTGATCATCAGTCGCCACATTGGCTACCTCCTTAACTCCCTATGCTGCGTTCCGTTTTCCGTACGGAGTACAGCCACCCTGGTACAGATGATCAGCCTGAACACCCTGCGAGTTGCTACCCAGCCCCTGAGGATCTCAACCCCTTTCTTATGTCTTATGTCTAAGGTGATGTTTGACGTCACGCACAACGACGTACCCGAAGTTATGTTGTACGGAGTAACTACTTATTAGGTATGACTTACGGATTTTCTTACCATACTTGGGGACCAATGATAGACAGTCCATCACAGTCACTCAGAGTCTTGCCCGTTCACTCCGTAGAGCTATTTACCTTTGTTTGTACAACGCTCACGTTTGTATGACTTATATTTCACCCTGATCTGAGTGGCAATTATCGGCACCACGCATGAAATACACGATTGTCACACGTTAGATATTCAAGAGCCATAATCCAGGCGGAGAAGAGGTATCAACCGTCTGGCTCATCTGGTTTAGTGTCGGGCATTAACGTCATTCAGTCACATCACAAGCAGTGAGTTGCTAAAGTTAAGATGTAGTTCATTCTACATTATCTACATACATTAAGCTCCTATGTTGTAGATGATATCCATGGATTATTCAATGCTGATCCAAGGCTCAGTGGCGGTATCCCCACTTTTTTCCAAACGATTGGAGCTTCCAAAGATTCCCGCAAAACAAATTGTGACTTGTCAAAAATAGAGTGAAATTGGGAAGAATCCATCAAGACAAAAAGGAACTTTTGTGAAAGCAGAATGGAGCTGCTCGTGACGAGTATATTTTGTCCGGAGGTCATATTAGCACTGGCACATCTGCAATGTTTGCCCCGTAACCGCGACTTCAGCCTTTCGGTGCTTCTAACACTTGGGCTGGGATCAAACTGGCACTTTTGAGCGAAGCTCAGATGAGAGAATTCTGTTGTAGACATGGTCTCGGGACGGTTTCAGGATTCTGGATCAATGGTTTGGTACGAACCTTCGCACCGTAGTTTAGGCACAGCTTATATATAAATCGTATTGCTCACTGTGCTGGAGTGTACTTGAACAAGCACTCCGCATTGACCTATCTCTGTACTATGCTGCGAAGTGTGCTCTAGAACTAGCACAGTCTTGAATTATTTGTTAATTGGCCTATTCTCGTCCTTATGGGCCCGATTACTCCGTACTTGTTTTCATATTCTCGTCCCGAGTCAAATTTTTGAATCGATGGGTGGGCTACCTTTCTGTGTTATATGACAAACGCTCTAGGACTATTCTATCCTGAAGAAGAAAATTAGACATTACATACGTATGCATGGGCAAAGAAGGGTTTATTTTGCAAACACAATGTACGTCTCGTTTGTTTTGTGTTTCCACCCATGGCCATGGTTTATAGGAGCGAGAGCACGTTTGAAACGAATTTCTCCTACTACCAGACACTTCCCTTCTACAAAATATGCAACTGCATATATGAAACCCCATTCGAGAGCTGTGCCTACTGTTGGATCATTTTCCGCCATACGGAGTTGCCATATTTGCTTTCAGTGAACTGTCTATTGAATATCCGTAAATTGATGCTGCTTTTCAGTCTATCAAGAATAGTAAACACATCCTGATTGAAGAAAAAGACAAGTTTTGGGTACGGATGATAGTGATAATGGTTTCATCAAAGGGCAATTCGATTGTCCACACTATTTTAAGCTCTTTGATAAATTTATGGCGAGATGGCGAGGTACAAGTTGTGAATTATGCGAAGTCATTGTCCACTACAAGGAAGCGCTCAATAAAGACATTGATCAGGTGAATGTCATACTTGCACTCGGTAATCAAAGACAGTGTACTTGAAATAAGTACCCATCACATATTTAAATAGTCTTTAGACTGTGCCTGGACATCTACAATCCAGTAGTAAATCTACTTCTATCATATCCAACACCAAGAAGTGGCCCTTAAGTTATTAACATATCACATTTCAGCCAAAGAACAAAAAAAATGGATGACACTGAGGATGGGCCTATTAGAACTGTCTTTGTCGCAAATGACATGGTCATCTACGAAGATTTGCCTGAAGAATCTCCCAAAGAGATTAGCCCACATCCAAAATTTCTTTGGTGGATTAATGTCTAATTCTTCCACTATGAGGGTGAGTTACCCGACCCGATGCTGCACTAATAGATATTATGATCGAAAGAGTGGAGGAGTCAAACTATACCTTTTCTCTCGAGAACTATCAGAAAAAAAGGCGACTATATGTTTCGTTTCCAATCTTCGATCCAGATAATGTGACGGACCAATACTCCGTTATTATTAACCGACTTAGGAGTTATAAAGTGAACGTTAAGTCTGGATGGATGAACATAGACCGCAAATATCTCTTCGAGTACAGGCTCAAGGTCGTCTGAGCTACGTAGCATGGCCCTTTCGATAATTGTAAAGTTAGCTTGGCTTTGGACTTCCATTTGGTGAGATCGCTGTCCCTGTTGCATGAGCAACAATATACTGAGCAATTGCATACCTTGACGTGCCCTCAGGTATCCTGACGTGGTAAATTCCCTACAACATACATAACGGATAATGCGTGACACGACCCCCTAATTCCTAACAGCCAACTACTTGAGGGGGACCGGTATTTCCTAAGAGGTTATCAATAAGATATAATGGTAACAGACCAATACGGGGCGGGAACCTCTCAGGAACGAGTGAGTAGTCAGTCAGAAAAGGGCGGCGCTTTACCATCCCGTGCATTTATGAGGACTTCCATAAGACAAGAGGTATTCCCGATTGGGGGATAATTGACAAAAATGGGTTTGGTCCACACAGCAATATCAACAGGGCGGTGTCAGACCGTGCAATTTGTTACTCTTTTGATTCCACCTCACGTTCGATGTATATCCAATTATTACCTGGGTTCACCGACTGATCCGCCAACTCTCGACAGCCTGTTCAAAATATAGATACTCTACCTCAACTCTAGTATCTAGGCAGGAAGTAAATTGTGACATGTCTAACAATCAATAAGGGATCGAGGCGCTTAACTTTGAAACCTTGAGAAGCCCGAGATGTGTTCACAATACTGACTCAGCAACTCGATAGGTGCCCAAGTGGCGCTGCAGATAGAATGACTAATTGGTGTACGGTAGACGCGGTAGCGTAAAAGATCCCAAAAGTAGAGTTTCGGTAGTTACAGCTATGAATTACGATGTAGTAATCCATTACTGCTGTTGAGAGCATTCAAATTTGATAACCAATTTGATGAACCTGCCCCTACAAGGAAAGAGAGAGGCTGGAAAAGCTTCGCATTCGTCCACATACAAGAGAGAGAGAAGGAAGAAGAAGCTAAGCGACTAGGCGCAAGCATAAATAGGCAGGGCGAGCAAACGGAGTCAGTCACATGACTTCAACACAATTGACGGTCTTGATGGGACCCACCCTTTTAGACTGCCGCGAACTAACCTGTGATTGGACCGTTCTAGCTGCAGTGCATGTGCTGTTTATATTTCGCCCAGGTGGACGTGGACGTGTATAATATCCACGACTCCCCCGTCTTTCACCTTCTTCCGTACCAAATCTCACCTTTCTCAGCTCTCATCTGTCACTCGCAATCCCATTTTGTTGAAAATCAAAATCAACATCGCTTGATAGTTTGCCTTCGTTAAGACCATGGATGAGCCTGTCAGGGAGTCAATCAAGCAGGTGGATGCAAACACATGGCTTATCGGTCCTTTAAAACTCCATCGTTCAAAAGGCTATTCTGATACCTCTACCTGGTATGACCAAGACGACGATTACAATTACACTGTCACCTGCGCGCCTGTCCCCCCGCCTCCGGCCCTATCCTTGTCATCGGATGATCCAAAAATCAGATTGGTCCATGATTGTGGGGATAGCTCTGCAGTATGGTCTATAGGAAATAACGCTTTTTGCAAGGTCAAAATACGCGTGGTTGGCACGACACCAGAAGCTGCAACATTAGCGTTCGTCCATAGGCAGCGGCCTGGTTTCGAGATCCCTAAAGTCTTGCACCAAGCAGAACATAATGGCCGGTCTTACCTATTTTTGAGTAGAGTTCGAGGCCGAAATCTTGCAGATGCATGGTTCACTCTGAATGAAAAATGGCGATATCACTATATGAACGCTATAGTAAGCGCCTGTAAGTTTCTCGAGAGGCGGGAAGGTAATATGCTTTGTGGTGTGGATGGGAGAAACGTGCTTGAGCCATTTCTTGTTAAATACGGAGCAAAGGACGACTTTTCTCCCCAGAACCTCCAAAAAGGGTGTAATTTGATGGGCATGGACTGCTCAAAATTTGTATTTTACCATGCTGATCTCGCCCCTGGAAACATCATGGTAGAAGACATCCCGGAGACTGGCACTGTTGGTATTATTGACTGGGAGGTCGCTGGATTTTTTCCAAGGGGATGGATTCGCACAAAATTTCGAATAAACAGTGGGCTGGATCTTCCGGATTCAGCTACGGACACCCCAGTGGAGTGGAGGTCGGGTGTTCAAAAAATGCTTGAGACTCATGGGTTCGAAGACTACTCATCGCAATTCGTTTCATGGTGGTATTGATGTCCTGTCACAGGGGTCAGTGTATAACTAAAAGCACTCCACCCTTCCATACTTTGCTTTTTCTGTTAGGACTTTCACTGTGGACATCCTGTATGGTGTGACTGGCCGATTCTTGATATATGAATAGATATTTGATCGTCCGAAGGTCTCTATAGTAAGCGGTACTTATCATGATTCTTCGCCTCACATCTTCCATATGGCTTTTGTTGCCCAATAAGATGTGGTTTTAGGAAGAAAAGATGCTAAGTTGGATCATTTGGTGTTGCGTATTGACTGGTTCCCTTATGATCATCCCAAAAACCTGGTGTAGTATATTTGCCTGCATTTCGAGCCGACTAGATGCTACTAAGTTGGGTTATCAAAACCGAAATAAAAGGCAATGTGATAAAACATCCAACTTGATTGTTTTTTTTTTAAAAAAAAATCTCGCATATAAAATTCGAATGAGATGTTGAATATGATATCGAGAACACCATTCATACGACAGACATACTATTTCACTTACATCTTGAACCAAACCATTCCCTTTTGTGCATTTGACTCCACCAATGAAGCCTTTATCTTATCCGCGTTGACGTGGGCCTCGGCTCCAGTGCTTTGTTTGGATCAAGATGCCCAATCACTTTAACAAAACAATGTAGATGAGCTCTCTTTCATAGTTAGATTGAGATTTTGATAACCTAGGATATGTACTGCACATGATCTACCCTGGTTTGATGAAAGAGTTTACCTTAAGAAGTAGGTAGGTTTCTGACATTAGCTATAGCAGAAGTGAACTAGTGAAGTCCGAATGCGAAAATAGAGCGTCAACATGGGAGTCCATAGTCCATAGTCCATATAATTGGAGCAACAAAAATCTCGAATAAGCACCTGATAGGGCGGACTATAAGTCTTCCGACATGGGAACTCAGGACACAAGCAGCAGGAGTGGAAGGAGTGGATGGAGTGGATGCTTGTTCCACACCTAATCATGTTCGGTTATTATGAGCGAGCTCAGACCAAACTGAGTAACAACCTTTATATCAGACACCCACGCCTGGATCTCCATAAAGCAGTCCTTTCTGACCAACTGGGCTTTCCGTGTTATTGTCCGGGCCGTCTCCACAGGAACAGCAGTTTCACCGGGGATTAGCGGGGCGTGGTGTTGGTTTCAAGTTGGTTCAAGGCTGCTGTATCATGGAGAACGAGGCGAAAATATGAAACGAGTCCGACAATCAAGCATTCCATCAGTGTTAAGGTATTCTAGATTCGGTAATCCAATAGACAAAGGCCGGAAGGTCGTGAGTTGATTGGCTGCAGCAACCAGACTGATCTGTACAACATAGTGCAACCTCTGAAATATGAGCTTAAATCAAATCATTCATCTGCATTAGTCCCTTACGACCGAAGATCTCAGTCCAAGCGGATAAAGTCCAGACAGGATGCGATGAATCCCCCAGCCCGTGGTAGCCACGTTGTGGGGAGATGTGGGAGAAGCGGGAAAGGTTTACTCCGCCGTGGCCTCGAGCAAGATGCGAGTTATGGTCGGCAGCATCGCTCGGGCATTGCGCCGTTGGGGTTTGTTTTAAAAAGATTGACCTTGCTTCTTTTGTTATTACGATTTTCATTTTGGCATATCTCAAATATTTATCTCATCACTCTATATTAGACTCTATCATATACCCATATCTCCTCCGCACAAAGCCGATACAATGACGAAAACACCACAGGATTTGCAAATCGCCATTCTGGGCGCCGGAATGGGCGGTTTAACTTCGGCACTTGCTCTGGCTCAGCAGGGTTTTAAGAACATTGATGTTTACGAATATGCCAGTGACCTCGGCTTTGTCGGAGCTGGTATTCAATTGGCGCCTAACATGGCCCGCGTCCTGGATGGACTCGGTGTCTGGAAAGGCATTGAGGCCGAGGCTGTGAACATAGAAGAGACGTCAGTAAGAGGTATGATGGGAGCCACACTGAAAAAAAAGGAGATGATTCGGTCTAATCTCGCTTTACAGACGGTGCAACGGACACTGAGCATGCATACGTGGATCTGCGATATATTGAAAAAACATATGGATATAAGCACATGGTTGGCCATCGCGCATCGCTAGCCAGCGGACTGTACGAAGGCTGCAAGAAGCACTCCACAATCAAGTTCCATTTTGGTATCAACGCAGACAACGTGGACTCGTTTGGCCCTCGGCCATCCTTCACGGCTACCCCTCGTACCGAGGGCGCCACTCCATTCAAGGTCGAATGCGATGTTCTTCTTGCCGCAGATGGTATTAAGAGTGTGACCCGTGTGGAGATGCTCAAGCGATTGGGTGTCGACGTTGGTGTCAAGGACACCCAACAAGCCGCCTATCGTATTATGATCCACAAGGACCAAATTAAAGACGACCCTGAGCTTTTGGCCCTCATAAACAGCAACCGAGTCACACGCTGGATTGGCGAAAAACGCCATATTATTGCCTACGCCGTCTCCAACAACACCATCTACAACCTCTCTACCACCCAGCCCGACACCAACTTTGCAGCCGCCACAAACGCTACTTACACCACCAAGGGCTCTAAGCCTGCTATGATGGGAGTTTTCTCCGACTTCTGTCCCATGGTCCAGCGCATGCTGAATTATGTCCCCGAAGGTGAGGTCTGCGAATGGAAGCTGCGCGTCCACGACCCGCTCCCCACCTGGGTTCACGATTCCGTCGCCTTGGTCGGCGATGCTTGTCACCCTACCCTGCCTCATTTGGCGCAAGGTGCCGCCCAGGCTATTGAAGACGGTGCCGTTCTCGGTGTTGTTCTCTCCAAGCTCCCGGACACCACACCCGAGTCGATCAACAAGGCTCTCCGTGTTTATGAGAAGGTCCGCAAGAGCCGCGCTGAGGCATTGGTTGAGATGGCTACCGCTTCTGGTCGTGCCCTACACCTAGGTGCAGGTGCCGCCAAAGAGGAGAGAGACAAGCAGTTTGCTGCTCTTCGCGCTGGCAAGGGTCCCGTGCCTGATAAATGGGCCGATTCCGATGTGCAGCGTGAGATCTACGGCTTTGACTGTACACAAGTCGCCGCAGATAACTTTGATGAATATTTCTCGCAGATGTAAGCGCTTCTTCTATTTTGGATTCAATTTGGCGCATGCATTATCCTGCTCATTCTACTTGCATTCGATGTATGGTTTTTTCTGTGTTTTCAACTCTTGAACGGCACTGCACGCCGAGCAGAGGAAACACATCATGATATCGCTGGTTTTAAACTTTCTTCAGGAATCTGATACTAAACCTTTATTGTTCATGCAGGGATATTACTGCCCGTCGTTCGAAGCTAGCCTAACCATTCAACTTTGTTCTGTACATATGAGCTACAA
Organism: Penicillium sp. IBT 31633x; assembly: GCA_028827885.1. NCBI lineage: Eukaryota > Fungi > Ascomycota > Eurotiomycetes > Eurotiales > Aspergillaceae > Penicillium > Penicillium sp. IBT 31633x. The sequence continues at coordinate 658,265 of JAPWDP010000008.1, forward strand.
GAAAATCAATGGAACTGGAACTATAATATTACAACTCATTGATCGGGTATCTTTCTTGAGCTTCCCTTGCAGATTGGAAAAGCCACGTTAAAGTAGGCATTGGGAGTCGAAATACACGCCTTATGACTCTGTTCAAGGTAAGTAAGTCAATGTATAATCGAGATTCACCAGTCAAAGGATACTTGTCACCCGAGCCCTAGACTTAGCATTTACAACCAGCCACGGCAAACATATTCGCTCGAAGTTCCCATATCTTGGACTCCGTAATTTGCCCAGATATTCTTCTAGGAGTGGAGTTCGGACCCTTCAATGCGTGGGGTTTTATGTTGTTGATCCGCATGTGAATTTGCGCGATGGCCAATCTTGCCCCACACACATCGACGTGAGCCTCTTTGACTGGTAACTCGAACGAACTTCATGCCTTCAAGTAGCGCCATGGTGTACTTGCTAGGCATTTGATCACATCAGATCAATGCCTTTTCCAGCTGTATGATATCATCGTCACTTTATTAGGGCTTCAGGCTAATCGAGTTGACTCCAGACTCCATCACCATTCCGCCTCTCCCGTCGCAACCCACCGGCGCGCCGCAATGGTCCTCAATTCGCCCCCACGCCTCGGTTCCTGCTGTCCCAAAGCGCAACACAGAATGAAGACGATGGGCTGGACGTGATAGATGATGACGAACCATCTTCAGCGCATCAACTCGCGCGTACCCTGGCTGCATCCCACAATGTCACCCGCTCGCGCCGACGCGATGTGATCGAGGACTCTGATGATGCTGAGTTCTTAACACACATAGGAACTGGAGGAAGAAATGCAAATGAGCTGCCAGATGATGCTATTGATAGCTCTTCTCCCGAAGCGCAAGAGACCCCGGGCATCTTGGACGATGAGTTCGACGCCCTGTTTGCGCCCGGCAATAAAAGGCGCCGTGTGGAGGAAGCTACGCCCTTGATTCCAAGAAGAGTACCACAACTTGATCCAATATTGTCATCGCCGCCCGAGACAGCATATCCTTCAGCTAATCCCGTCGATCTGCCTGATGACAGTAGGCAAAATAACAAGGCATGGGAGTTGGGTACACAACGAACCCCAGCACCAAATGCACGTCATTCTCCGATAGTTGCCTCTACCCCAGGCAATATGCAAACAAAAACTCCGTTCCGCGGTCGTCCTCGGTTCATGCTTTCATCAGCAGCAAAGCCTCCCAGCAGCCAGTCCGCAGTCAAATCCAAGCAAGACACACCGACCATATCGTCAGCTGAGAGACAAAAGCCGGTTTTTGTTTTGCCGCGCTCACCGTCACCAAAACCAGATACTGAAGATATCCCGGCGCCATTTTCTCCTTCTTCGCGCACACTGCATCGCCGTGGTCGGAACCGGGCAGGTGTTTCCAATTATATTCCGGGCGGAATGGCCGCTGAAGTGCGCACTTGGATTCTTGAGATGGGAACGAAGCGTGAGCAGTTGTCAAAGCCTCCATTGGCTCAAGCTCCAAAGATGCAGACAGCGGATGCTTCGGTAGAGAGATCCAAGGAGTATTTCTTAACTGCGCGTATCATCCGTGTCACTCAGTCTTCTCTGAGCAGCTGCGGCTCCCTCGCCTTTCTACAAGCTGAAGTTCTTACTGGAGACCATATTCAGAGGGCAGATTCTAATGCTGCCTCGAATATCATGATTATGGGTCCTTCGCGGTCTAAGTCAGCTGTAACGCCTGATCTGCGAAAAGGGGATTCAGTAGGTGTCTACAGAGGGCTTAATTGGAGCGTGGAACTTGGAACATACATGAGCAAACCTTCGATGCCTGGACAAGTATATGGTGACGGACAGAAGTATGGTTCGCCTGAAAATAGTGGACACGCAGAGGAAAAAGAGATATGGCTCATAGCCATGGAATGGGATCTCATCGAGAGAGGTGAATGAGTGGCTACTCTTTTCATTTTGATACAAGAAAGTGCGAACCGTATTCCTGTCATTGTATCTTATAGACCTGATATGGCTGAAGTGTCATGGATCTGGGTCACAATGTTACGGCCCAAGCAAGAGAGCAAAATGTTCGATTTGCACATGCGAGAGGTATGAAGCTATTTCAAGGCCTCCACGGCCGACAGAACGGACTGTACTGGTTGGTTTGGGTGAGAATGGCACAAAAACAGGTCATGAGAAGCGTAACATCTTGGGTATATTCTATATGCATGTATATGAATCGGATACAAGTCCTAGTCTGCCACAGCCTTAAGGGCATCCACAGCTACATTGCATCCCCAACGAACGAGCTTAAGTTCCTCAGGAGACACGATGTCACTCTTCGCGACGACCTTTCGCACAAAATAGATAAGGCCCTTGCCAATGTGCGGTGTCTCCTTGACACGCAAGAAAATCTGCATCAAAGCCTCTTCATTCCTCTCGGACTCATCTGCCGAGGAACTCTTGGAACTTTTCTTCTTTTTCTTGGACTTTTGTGATTGCTGAATGATACTGATGATCATGACTTCCACAAATGTCTTGGTCTTGGGCTGCAGGTATGCGAAGTTGAGGTTCTTCAGAATGCTCAGCGTCAAGCTGCCGTCGGTAATCAGGGTGCTGAACATCTTGGCCAGGTTGACCACGGACTTCATGCTAACACCGTTCTCCTCATCATCTGGATCAAAGTTGTCTTCTTCGTCTTCGTCCATATCACCTCGCTCGCCCATCTTCTTGAAGACATTCCACAGCGCAAACATGAAAGACATCTTAATACGTCGTCCCAAATCACCGCAAAGTCGGCGCGCGATGAGAGAGTAGTATGGATTGTGAGCCTGTTCCTCCATGGCACAGTGGAGAAGGACACGGGGGATTTCAAACTCCTGCGCACGCTTCAGGCGAAGCTTCATGAGTCGGACATGAGCATCCTGGAAGTCGTTGGCAGACATGATGGCAACAAAGATCGACCGACGAACATCGGTGTTCATGCGGTGGGCTCTGGCAAGGACGCCAAAGTCAGGTTCACCATCGCTTTCGTCATCTTGAACTTGGGGTTGGCTTTCTTGCATGCCGGCCATTTCTTGCCGCGCAGCCACAAGTGGATCCTCCTTCCAGCTTGCGCCGACCAGCCACCATTTGCCTTTCTTGGAAGAGTTATGAATATCGTCACGGGAGATATTAATAGGTTCTGATGCACGGATGACACGAGAGTTGTTCAACGATCCCAAAATTTTGCGCATCTTCGTAATATGTTCCGTGGTAATGCCTGCCCCGGCTGCGGCTGAGGCTTTTGAGCGGTTGTTCTTCAAGTCTGTGATGAGATCGATCATGAACTTTGTTCGAACAGAGAGACTATCTTCGCCAATTTTCGAGACTGCGGGCTGAATGAGCAACACAATATCCTTGAGTGCAGATGGGTCATCTAGTCGCAGTTGAGGGCCAGAATCTATATATATGTTAGAAAATTCTTGGTTTCATCTCAGGTTGCGTATGTCACTTACTCCGAATGATCTTGAGCAAAAGTTCGGTGTTCGCCTCCGTGATCTCCTTCACGTAAAGACGAACATAATCGAACACCAAGGCAGAACCGATCACATGGAAATTGTAAAGTTGCGAGAGAAGGGAGACCAGGTTAGTAGCTTCTTTCCCTTGGAATTTCCCACGCTCGTCGCCATCAGCATCCAAGGTTTCGACAATGGTTTGGATGATCTCCGCACCAAAGTCCATTCCCAGGAGCTTATACAATGCCGCAATGAAACCTGCGTGCAGAATGAGGAAGGTATCCTGCAGAGCTGCCCTCTCACAAATCAAGCCCATCAAGAGATTGATCAAGGTGGATGTGACATGCTGGCGCGGGTAATCGCGGTAAAGCTTTTCAAATTCGGCAACAATTGAAAGCATGTTGGCCTCGGACAACTTGTTCAGATGTCCCTGGGCTTGGCGCTTGAGTCGCGTGAGGGATTCGCCTTCTGGGTCGGACCGTGCTCTTAATGAAGGTGGGATGTATTTCTGGGCTGTGGGCTCGGATTTGGTGACAGGGGCGATATACGGATTTTCTTTCTGTTTAGGTTCTTTGCTTTTTTCCTCGTCAAACCCGTCAAAATCACTGCCTTCGGCGGCCTCCTCATCGGAATCACTGCCGAAAATTTCCTCATCAAGATCGATATCGTCGGCGCTATCCATTTCACTGTCCTCTTCTTGTGGCTGTTGGGCCTGCAGGCTCTTGGCCTTGAGTCGCTTATTTCGTAGCCAATCATCGGCTTCTCTTTTGCGCTTTTTGCTCTCATCCTCTGAGGCATCCGCGCCAACACCAGCGAGGTCTCCCAGTAAATCATTAAGTCCGTCTTCCTCAAAAGCCTTTGGAAGTTTACCTCCTTTCTTGAGGCCAAGCTTCTTCTCCAACGCAGCGATCTCGGCATCGTCTTGCGCCAACTTAGACTTCACTGATCCTGAAGCGCGGCTCGCAGACTGAAGATCTTCTTCAGATTCGTCCTCGAGGCCATCGTCGTCTGATTCATCATCTTCATCCTCGTCGTCATCCTCGTTGAGGTCGATTTCTGACTCGGAGCCAAATTCAACTTCGGATTCGGAGTCAGAGTCATCTTGCTGGACCGGTGTTTTCTTCAGGATCGATTTTGGGTTTTTTGCAGTCTCTTTGGTAGATTTAGACTTCGTCTGCTGTACGGTCGGTTCCTCGTTGAGATCCATGTCGTCTGAGTCTAGATCGACATCCTCGTCGCGGTCAACCTCTGCCTGCCGCTGAGGCTTCTGCTGAGGCCGCTGCTGCGGACGCTCGGATGTCTTCTTGTGTTGCGGGGCTGCATGTCGGGACTTCTTTTGCGTACGCTCATTTTGGCGGCGTTCTTTGCGCGAGGCAGGTCCGTTGAGGCGACGCTTCTTTTCACCGTAGTTGTCGCGAATTCCGAGCTCAGATCGGAGATCGCGAGGCAAAGCCGTCGTGTTATGCCGAGCGCGTGGCATATTGTTCGGTTCGAAATCCTGTCTGCTTTCTCCAAACGTTCAAATGTTAGTCCTCAACATCAGGTACGCCCGGGGGCGGTAGGCAACTTTTTTCACTTTTCTGCCGCCCCAAAACAAAGGCGGAGAGTCACCCACAGCGGAGTTTCTCCCCCCACTGCGAGTTAAGCCCAGCTGTCAATTGCGTATTGATCATCTACTTCAGCTTTTAGATCGCTCAATTACCGCGCGCCTTGCACATCAATTTCTCAATATGGCGCCACATTTGGGTCATGACGAGGTAAATATTTGTTCTTGGTGTTAGCTGACCGCTACACCTCCGCACATGCGACCACGCCGATTCCCAAGCTACATCACTAACAGCGGTCACCTCTAGTTCTTCAAATCACTCGCCGAATTGCTCTCCAAAACTTCTCAACAAGCCCATGGCTCGGTGAATCTCACTCAAAAACCTCTTATCGATGTGCCCGGTGCCACTACCACTGGCTCCCAACCATCTATCCTCATCCGAGCCACTGATGGAAACACCAATGCGCCGAACCCCAAGTCCGCAAATAAGAATGGCAAGATCAGCAAGAACAAGTCAACAAAGATCAAGCTCTCGACAGTCGTTAGTCCAGACGATCTCGAGGCGTTCTATACCCGTTACGCCGAGGTCTGCAAGGCAGGAATGACCGGGTTGAAGAAGCGAGATCGCCGAGGCCGCAAGGCCAAGACCAAGGGCGGAGCTGCTAAGGTCACAAAAGCATAGACTTGCTATTCGGTGTATCCATCAGGTGGCACCATCGTCTTTTGTGTCCTCAAATCGGACCAGACATGCGGTGTGTTTGATGGCTTTATTTTCTCATGCATTAGCTGGCGTTTGACGGTGGTTCTGGCTTCTTGTTCTCGATTTTTAAACCCCTCAAGTGTACATATTCCCCTACGCTTGTGTTTTACGGGCGCTGTGTTCGTTTATACGAGTCCCATGGGCCGGAAAAAGAAATAACGAGGTCTTATCCTTACATGTGGGCATAGCTCAGTGTCAATTGTATCTCTAATCTCTCCAATCAGAAGCATGTAGACTAGAGCCAATGGCACCATCTAGCTTAGCATGATCATGCCATAGAAGGTAAGTTTAGAGATAGAAACAGCGTTCCTGCAACAATTAATGATTCGTATTGAATATGACCCTGTGTTCCCTTCTGATACATGCAACGCTAGAATACAGAAATTCAGTAAAATACAAACCTTGCCCTATGTCCACCATGAGTCGTGCAAATCAGTTCGGAATATCATAACAATAAAGACATTAGATCGGTTTGTGTAAAGGGGGAAATACAGAAGGTGAGAATTAAATCGGGGGTAAGTTGGGAAAAGAAAGGGTCCACATGTAGAAGGGAAAAGGGTGAGTAAATTAAACCTGGGTAAGATGGGTGGTTGAATCATCCAATTAGTCCAGATCCCAAGGGTCCAGAGTTTTGGTGGTTGGGGAATCCTCGTATTCCGAAAAAGCTTGAGGCTCCAGTGGAAAGCTGAAGTCGTCAACTGCAGCAGAAGGCTTTTTCATGTGCTGCGAACGGGATTTCGGCTTGCTCGGTGCGGAGGTGATAGTTGGAGTTGGGTTGGGAGTTGGATGAACGACAATACGGGCAGCAATGTGAAGAAGAATGATAAAAAGATAGGCGGGGGGAATCAAAACCAGCGTGATAGCCTTGGAGATGAATGAAGTGTCATCACCGGATGGTAGGTACACTGCCGAAGAATGAGGCATAGGAGAAACGTCACGTTCTCTTGTGGCTTTTGCCCGACGCCGAAACTCGGCACTCATGTGGTCGAAATCAGTATTCAAGGCGGTTGATTTTGAGGGAGGTTGCGAACGCGTTGAAGCGTCCGGAGATGCATCTTGAGAATGACTGGCTGGGTTCATTCTGCTAGTACGGATCATTGAGGGCGAGGTGTCCGAGAATGCATCTGGTAAACGCCTGCTCAAATTGCCCTGATTACAAAGCTGTGTTGACGGGGTCTCACCCACGCTCTGCGTAATGGAGCCGTTGTCACATTGAGAGAGACCGAGCTTTGGGTGCTGCAATGTACTGCAGAAGTCCACGGGCATCGATTCAAAGCCAGATTTAATTTCCTTTGTACCCGAAAGATCAAACATATCTGCTGGCTCTGACAGATCATGCCCTCCCACAGACGTAGGGTGAGTAGAGACTGAATCCGGCGATTGAGGCTCAGCAGAGTGGAATGATTCGGGGCTAGACGCAAAGGAGGCACCACGGTTATCCTCTGGCGCGGATTTGGCACCGGGTTGATGAACTTCATCAACATTCTCAGGTTTATCCTCCACGGCTGCATCAGTCTCGGTTGCAACTGTATTCCTAGCTTGGGTTACAAGCTCCTCTGGAGTTTCAGCCTCCAAGACCGGCTCAGCCGCGATCGGATTTGTAGGTTCCGCTTCCACTGTGGCTTTGCTCAGAGTTTGACCCTGTAATATGTCTTCTGACTCAGCTCCGGCCTCAGACTCAGGCTCAGGCTCAGGCTCAATATGTACCTCGGTTGCGAATTCAGCAGCCAGGGAGGCATCAAATTCAGGCTCGACTTCAACTGTATCCTCGGCTGGGAACTCACGTTTGGTGTAGTCTGCAGCATCTTCTACTTCGGGATCAACTGGCATTGCAATTTCAGCGTTATATGCATCCTCTATGATGAGGTCAGACTCAGGGTCATGGGCATCTTCTGAGATCGTTGTAGCCTCAAACTTTGCAAGCAAGCTAGTGAAAGTTTGTGGGGTCTCGTTCACTGGGCGCTTCACAGGGCCAAGGTAAGGAGATGAGATTAAGATATCAACGGGATCTTTTTCACGATTATCGGAAATAGTCTCTAACATCGTGCTGTTGGCTAAATTTGAAGTGAAACAACTGTCATCAGTTAAGTTTCCGTCGGTGTCGTCTCCAGTGCTCGCGGAATCGACCCAATCTGATCTGGTCGAAGATGGGGATGATGTTTCTTGCGGAGGTTCTAGAACAGTTGGAACCATTTCTTTCCGGTCCTTGGGTCGCCAGGCCTTTTTACGCCTAGGTGTTATCGCATCGTTGGGGAGCTCGACACTGAAAGCGCGTTTGAAAGGACATGGAGTGACCTCATACCGAAGCACTGTTGGCAACGCTTTTTTCAAATCCTGCACTAAACTTCGATCGTCTTCTGTCTCATATGGAATTTCAATGCGATAGTATGTAAGAGGACGAATGCGTAAAACGAACTTCGAGACCCCGTCGACACACCAACATTGTGAATTCTTCAGGATCGCATGGACAACATTTCCACATTTCAGGAACGCTGTTGACCCATGGATTTTCTCCAGTCGCAATGGCGCTGTTGCGACTGTTCTTTCCGTCGCAGAACGCCATGGCAGTGTTTCGATAGTGTCGACAGGGTAGTCGAAGTCAGATGGCGCGGAACTGGAAGGAATAGGGGCAAGGGCCTTGGGGGAGAAATGCACGATTTTGGCAGATGGATGATAAAAAATTACATGTTCCGGGGTATTCGGGACACTCGCGCGACGTTGCGCGAGTGGGTTTAATTTGGTAGGAAGGGTGACCGAACGGCGAAGGGACTGTATCTGACCTAGCTCACTTGGAGACTCAGGCATGGTTCATGGATGCGATAAATAGGAGTTAAAGGAGAGTATGAGTGATACATGTATTAAGATAGAGACATGTTTGTACAGGATCATGCGAGAAGCCAGGGTATCCGATGCAGAAAGACGGGGCTTATCTGCAATGTTACGCGGGGAGATGCACTGATGCACTGTTGCCTCATGCTTCAGGCCAATAGAATCAGGTGACCATGACGCAGCTTTCACTGGAGACTAGGCATCCACAGTTATTTTATTTCGTTTTTAAAAATGAATTGCTGCTAGTTCTTGGCTCTCTTGACATCTCTAGGGCTTGCAGCAGTGTGAATTACTGGATCTTTTAAAGCATTGAAAGATACAATGTCGAACTTCGAGCCAAACGCCGTGATACGCGGCTTTCAGCTCACATTGGTAGGAAGTAAGTCCCCCTATTTGTTTTGTGGTTCTTTTTTCAGCCATTCCTAGGGATCATTGGCTTGGTTTAATTAGGCAAATACCTGGCAACAAGCGAAATCCACTTGATATCTGGTCAGATTCAAAGACAGCTTCCGCCAAGACTTTGAGCAAGGAGCTACTGTACTGAACTCGACCAGCCTTCTCCTACCATTCGTCTGGGAAATATCACCAGAATGGCTGTTTTGCGCATCTCATAATGGCCGCTTACATGTGCTGACTGAGGTTTGCAGCTGTTCGTGCATTGACGAATCCCGAACTATTCAAGTACGATCATTTCCGTCAGGCAGTTCTAGCGATAGCTGTCGGCATCGTTATTCAATTGATTATCCAGATTCCAGTATGTTTGGAACATGACATGCCTGTGATTCTTATTTCTGACTCCAGTTCAAGATTCTTAGTGTAAAGTTCTTCATCTACCTCTTGTCATGGGTGACCGACCTTGAAGAGGTACTCTGGGATGACAAGCTTCTGAATGGCCTGGAATTCATATCCAAGTCTGTCCTTCAGGTGCCATTTCTCCTGATGACACTTTTGCGATATGTAACACCCACTCTGGATGAAATGTACGTTATATTTACATCAAATTTATTGGCAATTCTCGCTGACCATCTCATCAGCTTCATGCAGTCCATTCAATGGGTTGATGCCACATACATCCAGAAACATAAGGCCGAAGATCCCAATAAGCTGCGCTCGTTGTACTACCCCAATCTTGTCCAGTATCCAACCAATTCCTCTGCCGTCAAACGGCAGACTCCCCGAGCGCAAAAAGCACTGATGTCATTCTTCAATCGCTATGCAAAGAAGGTTTGCATGATGCTCGGTCTCTACCTTCTTTCAACGGTTATCATTATCGGTCGTTTCGTTATGCCTGCGGCCAGTTTCTACACGTTCCGAAGCCACGTTGGCTCTGGTCCCGCGGCCGTCATCTTTGGCGCAGGATTGATTCTGCCGAAGAAGTACATCGTCATGTTCCTTCACACCTACTTCGCTTCGCGCAGTCTGATGCGTGATCTTGTAGGTTCAGCCACCTTATCCGTTTGAAGATGCCCCTAACATCATCTAGCTCGAGCCCTATTTCTGCCGTATCCAATTCACTCCTGAGCAAAAGCGTCGGTGGTTCCGGGATCGAGAGGGCGTTCTGTTTGGGTTTGCCTTCGCTTTCACGGTCCTCATCCGCACCCCATATCTTGGCGTGCTGATCTACGGCATTGCTGAGGCATCCACGGCGTATCTTGTTACCAAAATCACCGACCCGCCTCCAGCGCCTGCCGACAGTGCAAACTTCGCGGAAAGCCAGGTGACTTGGAAGAACAAGCATGACTTCTTACTTTTGTCTCTCGATAATCTTGACAAGCTCAATGTTGGCACGTATGAGCGCGATGAGAAGGCTCCTGATTCACCTGGTAAGAAGTTTACTTAAAACCCATGGTACTGCGGTGTCCACAGGAAGGATTGTGCATGCAAAATTATACCGTGCCGAAGATTTGCGTGAATATCATCATATCATGCATATCATGGCGTCAACATACAACTGGACTACCTACGTATCTCAACTGTTATTCTCATGCTCCTAGGAGCAGTGTTATTTACAATAGTACATTCTGTTATCCACTGTTCATACCTACCTAGGCCACTACACGTACCATTTGTTGTTGCAAATTCTTACGTGTCTCATTCTTTTGGCATATTCAATGCTAAACCCGATCGAGTCCCCGAGTCAACCCCGAAGGGTCATCGGCGAGCTGACATATGTCATCCCTAATGCTACGTATATATTTACAGTATAACATGCCAGTACACCATCGAGTCCAGCATCGTAATGGATTCCATGAGTTTCCAAAGAAGGAAGGGTATAGATAATTGTTGTTGTGTACGGTGAAACAGTACAGCATGCATTGCCTAGGAACTGATCAATTGACTTAATGATAGTACATAGGAGGTAGTAATATACAGACAAGGATTGAATTGTCTAATCTATAAAATCCTGGATGTTGAGCTTTACCCCTTCTTATAGTTGCTATGGAATAGCTTCTTACTAGCCTTATTAGACTTAGAAAGCTTCGTTTAACGTAAGGGCAGGCTTAATACTAACTCTTCGAGAAGAATTCTGGAATAAATTAAATAAGAGCCTTAATCCTATCGCCGTATAACGTCACCATCATATCATCAACATGAAAATACCCGTGACATGCCTAACAACATGGTACACACCTTCCCCTCCCTAGGTTCTTTCCCTACCATCCGCCTTATATTCCATCTGACAACCGATTGCTCTTGACCATCCCAGATCAACTATAGACACTCCCACATGAAATGGACCAAGGAACCCCTAAGACACGAAGAGGAGCTTTAGAAACAATCTATGGACGAGTCAAGGCCAGGGAGGGATTTTTCCTTGATCCTGGTCATCTACGGATATGTGGAATCCAAGCTTCACAAATCGAAGTATCGGATGGGATTCTGCAATATCAACCGTGTTTATTTTTACCGAACCAAGTGAATATCCTCGAATTCCCCACTGATGAAGTGATTCCACCGCTGTTTCCCCGCCCTGACTTTCCATCCTTGCTGTCGGAATTTGAAAAGGTATTTTCAGAGTCTGTCCTCGAGCACACGATCACGGCCTACGATTCCGAAATAAAGAATTTTTGTTCTTTAGACGACTGGTCAGGTAATGCGAAAGACATACTTTGCTACATTGATGCGCAACTCGACGCCCGGAGAGTTGGTCTACCACATGGCGTTAGGGCAGGCGAGAATTCAACACTACGCTGTTGGGAGGAGCCTCCGAGTAGTGAACAAAATCATGTCAAACGTGCCAATGCATTCGGATTAAAGGACAAGACTTCCCACTTGAGGTCACTGAGAATACGGGTAATTACTTTCTTGCTGGACTCTGTCCACATACTCATCACCACCTTTGCCCTCCCTCCTCCAAGTATCATAATGGCCAATAAAATCGCACATATCTTGCCGACGAAGGCGTAGGACTAGGTCCAGTGAGAGAGAAGGAGTCTTGAGCAAGACCCTCAAATTGCGAAGCAGATCCTGACATCATGTGGTGCAACTTGCATTTTTTGGGGTGAGCGGATCAAAACACAGGCCGCTTTAGCTTATCAGACCCACCGAGACACTGCGAGACACTGCGAGATAAAGCGACGATAAGCAAAGATCTCGAAGACTTCATGATCTTATTATTCATGCCAACCTTGGAAGATACATATGTGCCGGAGATCTGCGGGGTAGACGTGTTGTCGTGAGGGGGCGCCAGGATGCAAGTATATCTGGAGCTCCCAGATTACTCCTGCCCCGAGCGGCATATTGTTTTTGATCCATAACATCTCCATCAACCACACCGAATAAATATTACAGCTCTGCAATCAGTCCAAATATGGGTCTCAAGGCCATTCGTACTGCTCTTAAGGTTGACCTTAACAAGCCTGCGATTGAACAATCCGGCTTACATGTACGTTCCTGTCCTCCGACTGCTGTGTAGATTGCTAATTCCCCGATAGAACAGATGGCATCCGGATGGTATGTCAAGCCCTCACTATAGCACCGTCGTTGTGACCATGGTATACTAATACAATTGTTGTAATCACCAGTCCCGGCCTATGGAAAAATTGCCAATAATGAAGTCGTGAAAATCGAATGTCTAGACTGGACAGGCGGCCAGATCGGGAACAACGATTCGGCGGACGATGTCAGGAACGTGGATCTGACCAAAATCCATTACCTATCCGGGCCATTTGACGTTGAGACAGCAGAACCTGGTGACGTCTTACTCGTCGAGATTCAAGATGTACAGCCGTTCGAAGAGCAGCCGTGGGGATTCACCGGAATCTTCCACAAGGAAAATGGCGGTGGTTTCTTAGACCAGTTGTATCCCGAGGCGTACGCTAAATGTCAAATATTTCCGGACATATGTCAGTGCTAACAGGTATTACAGCGCAAAAGCAATCTGGGACTTTGAAGGGATCTTCTGCTCTTCCAGACATATCCCCAATGTGCGCTTCGCGGGACTCATTCACCCCGGCATTCTGGGGTGTGCTCCTTCAGCAGAGGTTCTGGCTGAATGGAATCGTCGGGAGGGCGAGCTCATCGCGGCCAACACTATTGCTGATCAAATTGTCGCCCAGCCACCTAATCCCCAGAATGCCCATGGCGGAAGTGCTACCGATGATGTGATGAGCAAGATTGCGAAGGAGGGTGCTCGGACTATCCCAGTAAGTGAACATCGGACTCTACCCCTAGTCAATTACTTACACCCTGCTAGGGTCGCCCGGAGCACGGAGGAAACTGCGATATCAAAAATCTCTCCCGAGGGTCGAAAGTGTATCTCCCCGTCCACGTCCCCGGCGCCAAATTCTCTGTCGGAGACCTGCATTTCTCCCAGGGCGATGGCGAGATCTCATTCTGCGGAGCCATTGAGATGGCCGGTGTTATCACACTAAAGTTCACAGTCATCAAGAATGGCATGGAGAAGCTAGGAATGAAGTCGCCAATTTTCCATGCTGGTCCCGTAGAGCCTCAGTTTGGACCTGGACGATATCTGACGTTCGAGGGCTTCTCGGTCGACGAGAACGGCAAGCAACATTTCCTAGATGCTACTGTTGCTTATAGGCAGACTTGTCTCCGTGTCATGGAATATCTTCGGCGCTACGGCTATAGTGATTACCAGATCTATTTGCTGCTCAGCTGCGCCCCGGTGCAGGGACATATTGCGGGCATCGTGGATATACCGAACGCGTGTACTACACTTTCGGTGCCTATGGATATTTTTGATTTTGATATCAGGCCTGAGGCGGATGTGGTTAAGAAGGACAGAGGAACTTGCGCTTTTGCGAGCAAGTAGGCGATTTGGTGTCAGAACTTTCAGTTTCCTTGATGATTCCCTCATCAGAGAATCCGCTCAGTCTATATGTGTTTCACTTTTCTCGTCATATTCTATATGTGTCCAATCTTTGACGTTCTGGAAATCCATCAGCTTATTAGGTCCCCCAAAGCGATTCTGTGTAGACCACCAGTCACGATTGACTGCAATCTCTGGTCGCCATCTCACGACCTTCTTCAAGTCTGTCTGTAATTTGCCTTCCAGAACATCTGAGATAAACCCCCCAATGCTGGGCATTTGCATAGCCCCATTGCCGGACCCACCGACCGCAACTACAAGAGAGGGATACTCCGGATGTCGGTCGATAAGAAAAGCACGATCAACCGTATCCGCGTCCCAGCAGATACGAGCAAAGGAGAATGGCCGATCAGCGAGCTGAGGCATGGTATCACGCAAAAAATCCCGAGCCCGTGCTTCAGCCTCGAGAGGAATTTGTTCTTTCGCAAATGGTATACTCCGTGTCTCGCCGGGGTGATCAGGAACTGCCACAAAGTTGCAGTACCCCGGGTGCTCGTCGCAAACCTTCAGCTCGTTCTTCTCTCCGTCTGGCTCAATGAAGAATCCCTTTGCAATATTGAACAACACAGGCATGTTTCGATATTTCTCAGCTTCTTCGGGCGTCATGCGAATATGGCTTAATGTCCAAGCCGTCGGACGCAGCTGCTGTTTGAAGTCAAGTAGGCGATCGCTGCCAGCCCCCGCTGAGAGGATGACCCGGTCTGCATAATGTACCAGCCCATCCGCAGTCCGAGCTCCAACGACATCTCCGTCCTGGTATATCAATGCTGTGACGTTTCCCTGAGAGGAGCCGATCACGAACTTCACACCCAAACGCTGCGCCTCCTTGTATGCAGAGATCATGGCTTTGCGGGCATGGATCCATCCCACCCCAGATCGGCTGATCCAGCCTTTCCAGCCGGGGAGATCAGCAGTGAGTATTCCTGCTGGCATTGTGCGGCGGAAGTCTTCTGGAGATTCCAATGCTTCGAAATCGCCGATTAACTAACTGGTCGACTTCGTCATTTTTGATGTGCTCGATGAGCGCAGGTGTATGACCGCAAACTATAAACCCAGTTTCGTGGAAGTACGGCTGGAAGACTGCGTCGTTCTTCCAACCATCCAATGCCGCTCTGGTGAAAGTCGCGAATGCATTACCCACAGCGTCGGCATTTGGTGCTAGTAAACATTAGCTAGGTTCCTTATTTTGGAGGCAATCAATGCTAGAAAGCAACATGGTTACATTTCATCTCCTTCTGTTCTATGATCTTATTGATGTCGTTTCCCGCGGCAATGGGCGAGGGGACCGGGTAAGGGTCCAGCACCTCGATATTGGTGTACCCTCGACGGGCCAGGTGAAGGGCAGTTGAGCAACCCCATACACCGGCGCCAATGATGAGTATTGAAGACTTTGGATTGAGTTCAAATGTCATGTTTGCTTTCAGGAGTCAGGGGAAGAGATTTGAAGGAGCTAGCAGCTTCGGACTAGCCGAGAGCGACTAGGTGTTATGTCGGTTTCACAGAATCAGATGACCAACAAAGCTGACCTACCAGAGTATACCTAAACCATATATGTGCATTCACAAATTAAACATCGTATATCTAGTCTGAGAGACATACAACGGGTCTTTCGACTTTGTCGCTCTTTTTAAAATGCTACAATATAGGCTTCGTGCGATGGTCGATCTCCAGTTAAAGAGATTCGTGCGAGATGACTACGTGGTATAGACATTGCACATGGAGGTAACAGTGGACAATCTGACGAAGTTCCACAGTGGATGTAATGGGCACTTCAGAACCTGATTGGCCCAACCTCATGGGCTTGCGGGTTGATCATTGTGGCGGAGAGGGTCCGACCTTTGAGGAGATGTGCTGGGCTTGTACCATCTACAACATACATTGTGGATAGATCGAACCTAAGCAGGGCATAGACCGACACCTCGCACCGGCGCCTCTGCCTTACATCGCCATTCGAGCACTTTCGAGTTCTTTGTTTGTGATATTCTCCCCGTATTTCGTTAATTTTGCAACCGAGAAGGTGAGAATAACAACAATAACATAGTTCTGGCAAAACCAATTTAAAGGACCCTTTCACACCGCAGTGTCTTGCTGACCCCTATGAACATTTGTGCTGAGTTCAAGTGCTGTTGGAGCCAATGATGATTTGGGCAAATCTTGCATTTAAGCCTAATATGCTGTGCTACATGAACACTCCTAGATTGAAGAGATTACAAGTATGGATTTGACTCAGACGCACAGAGAACGAGGCGAATTGCCTAGACGATGTGATATCATACATCATGGGTCATCGTTGAGCGAGGAGACCACGTCGTGAATCGTGACAGAACAAAAAGAAAGTGAGAGCAAATCAAGAAGAAGACGTTCAGGCAAAGAACTTCTTCGCAGCGGCCTTGTCCTTGGCCTCCCGATCCTTGACAGTCTTCTTGACCTTGGCGATTTCGTTGATGATACCAGCATCGCCAGGAGCCAGCTTCTCGGCCTCCTTCAGATCCTTCAGCGCGGAATCTTCCTCCTTGAGACCTTCATGGGCAACGGCACGGCGGTAGTAGGCCTTGGCCTTGTCAGCATCCTTAGCCTTGGCAGCATCGGCAACTTGGAGCGCATAGGTGGCCCAGTTTTGAGCCTGTTGGAACTTCTGGAGCTTGTTGCCAAGCAAGGCAGAGTTGGAGTGCAGGGTGAATCGAAGTGCCTTCATTTGCTCGCCCAGCTCCTTGGGGTCCTTCTCGTCGGGTTCGGTGAACTCATTCAAGTAGCGCAGACCCTTTTGATACTTGTCAAGGCCCAGCTCGATATCGCCTTTCTTGAAAGCAGTGTTGCCGAAGCCCTTCAGCTCGGAAGCGATCTTGAAGCAGAGAGGCGCACTAAGCTCGCCCTGGTGGTCCTCAGTGAAGTCTTCGTATGGGTCGCCTGTGGCATCCTGTTGGCGGGTGGTCGCCTTCTCGTAGTCCTCTCCGGTGAGCTCGCCGCAGTCCACAATAGTGACGTCCTTCAAAGGCTTGTCGGATTGGGTCTTCAGGTTCTCAATCTTGCGGATGACGCTCTTGCCGTTGATCACCTCACCGAAAACGACGTGCTTGCCATCTAGGTGGGGAGTAGGGACGGTAGTGACGAAGAACTGGCTGCCGTTGGTGCCGGGGCCGGAGTTGGCCATGGAGAGCAGGAAGGGGCGGTCATGCTTGAGATCGAAGTTCTCATCGGGGAACTTTTCGCCGTAGATAGACTCGCCGCCAGTGCCGTTGAACGCAGTGAAGTCACCACCCTGGATCATGAATTGCTTAATTACACGGTGGAAAATTGAACCTGCATCGGAACGCCGCGGTCAGTAGGCGCCGACGATGGGAGCGGGGTATCGTGGACATGCCTTTGTAAGTCAATTCCTTGCCCTGAGAGCCAATGCCCTTCTCGCCGGTACACAAAGCCCGGAAGTTGTCCGCGGTCTTGGGTACAACTGTTGCTGTTGTTAGTAGTGTCCGAATCGTAGAGCGAGAAAATCAAATCGTACCATCGTTGAACTGCGTGACGCCTCAGCTGTTAGATGCGGGTGGAACTCGGCATGTGGACGGTGTGGACAACTTACCAGCTCGAAGTTAACTCTCTCAGGCTTGCTGTCGCCAATTTTGATGTCAAAGAAGACACGGGAGCCTTCTCGCTGGTCAGCTACTCGAACACCTCAATCCTTCCTTTCCGCGGGTAGCTCGGTGGACCCCGCACTGGACTTACGCTGAGCTGTCGCCATGACTGTGGATTTTAGAGAGGGAAATGCAAAAGCTGTGGGGCGGGATTGGTGAACGGAGAATCAAAGGTGATCTGGCGAAGAGGTGGAAGATAAAGAAGTAAGGCGCATTGTGGGGGAGTTCGGCGCCTACGGTTCAGGAAGCTTCCATGGCGGAACCCCAACTTCGTCAAGACTCCGGGTGCATAGAGCTACCTAAATTACCTACTACCCGATACAGTAATAAAGTACATCTATGCATAATACAAATTGTATTCGGGGGTATCTGCTAACATCTATATGGACAAAGCGCTGTTCTATGTCTAATTCCTGTTCCTTTTTTGTTTTCATTGCAGTAATTCAGGAGGGATTTGGAATTCAAATGAACCCTTGATGTCCTGTTCGTCAGACTCTTTGTCTCCATTTGTCTGCTCCTTGGGTTCTTTTTTGGGGAGGTTTGTATTGATCTCGATGGTGACCTATAATTCAAAAAGTCAGTATGGAGTCAATGGCGGCGAGGATAGGAGCCAGGAAGGCAAAATGTACCGCCGCGTCTTCGCTGCAGTAGTCTACACCCACCGGCCCGTCGTTCTTCAGTTCAACATCCATCATCGCTTGGAAGACACCATTTTTCACTCGATCTGGGTTATATCCTTCACCCATCTTGCTGTAGAAGAAGTCATATATCTTGCGCGCAGTGTCAGGGCTGGCTGCATCGTGAAAGTCGGGTTTGTTGCCTTTCTTCATCTTGGCGTAGAGAGTGAATTGGGAAACTAGTTGAGGCAACAAGCAACAATCAGCATTTTTCAGTAAAGTTGAACGGGACAGACAAGAACAGAGAAAGCATACCACATAACACTTCCCCATCGATATCCCGGACGCTCTTCTTCCACTGTGATGATGTCAACTACCGCCGCAGCACCTGTTAAGCCAATTGGCTTACTTGTGTTCCATTATCATCAGGCCAGAACTTCGCCTTCAACACCTTGTTGACTAGGTTCTCGGCATCCTTTTCGGTGTCCTCTTTGCCAATGCCAGCAAATACCAGAAGGCCTTTACCAATAGAGGATACTAACTCCGAATCGACGGTCACGGATGCCGATTTGACTCTTTGGATAACGACTAGCCCGTATTAGCGAGGTTTAGATATAGTAGAAGCCGTGAATAATCACCTTTCATATTTGTGGACTACTAAACTTCCATTCAATTGTCAACATAGGAAAAACCTTGGTGAAAGCTGGGGAACGCACCCACCCTTGAGGGTGTGGGCAAGATAAGATCGTTGATAGCCTTGGCACCAAACGTTGCCTCTTGTCTCAGTGAGATTGTTGAGATCAATCTTGCGTTGGGTTCATTTGTCAGCGCAAAAAAAAAAACCAAATAGGTAAGATAAACACTGTGATCCAACTGTGAAAGCGACTTTAAGTGGAAGATCACGATTCCCCTCGCGCCACCCACACATTTGACTCCGCCCGTGACCGCCTACCTATTAGAGTATCCACGAAGCTTTCCACTCAAACGCGGAGAGCATTCCATGGGCTTCCGAGTGTCTGTCCCTCCTTGTATCAAATAAGCACTTTTACCTACAATTACTCCAACGTCAACACTTTGGATTGTTTACTTGCGAGCTTCCAGGTCAAAAGCGCATTTCTACACCATTCCGACCGCATCAATACCACCGCCAGTGGACGGCACAGTCCACAAGCAACGGGTTCACAATGGCAGCCCGAAAAACGCAACAAGAAATCGACAAGACCTTCAAAAAGGTCGCTGAAGGCATCCAGACTTTCGAGGGCATTTATGAGAAGATCCGCCAGGCTACAAACCCCACACAGCGGGATAAGCTCGAAGACCACCTCAAACGCGAGATCAAGAAGCTTCAAAGGTTCCGTGATCAAATCAAATCATGGGCTGCTGGAAATGAGGTCAAGGATAAAGCTCCCTTGATGGAGCAGCGGAAAGCGATTGAAGTGGTGGGTTTCTGTTTCCGCTCCTAGACCTTTCCTAGGACCAATGCTTTCCTCAAAGAACAGGAGCTAACAGTCTCGACAGTGCATGGAACAATTCAAGGCTGTCGAAAAGGAAATGAAAACGAAAGCGTACTCGAAAGAGGGTCTATCGGCAGCGTCGCGGCTCGACCCGAAGGAGAAAGAGAGAGTGGAGTGTTCCGAATTCCTCTCCAATATGGTCGACGAGCTTCAATTGAAGATCGAGGCTCTGGAGGCGGAGGAGGAGACACTTCATGCGCAAATGAAGAAGGGCAAGAAGGACACGAAAAAGGCCGATCGAATGGCCGACATCTCTCACGTTACGGAACGACATAAATGGCACGTAAACAAATTGGAATTCCTGAATCGTTCGTTACAAAACGGCAACCTTGACGTGGGTGCGGTACAAGATCTCAAGGAAAGTATCAAATACTATGTCGAGGAAGGAGGCAGCCCTGACTACTCGGGTGAGGATGAAACACTCTACGATGATTTGAATATCGGTGATGACGTCGAGGCACAATTCGGCATGGGCGGCGATGGTGATCGGGTATCATCTCAAGACGCACAATCTGTGCAGGATGAAGAGCCCGAGCCAAAAGCCAAAGCCAAACCCGAAGCGCCAACACCTCGACGACCATCAACGCAGATGAAATCGCCGCTTCCTGTCCTTGCTACCCTCCATCCTTCTGCTTCATCAAGTGCCACTCCGGGCATGAAGCCTGCTCCTCTTCCCACCCGTCCTCCTGGCGAAACCCTCAAGTATGCCTCCGCGGCTGCTGCTGCCGCAGCAAGCGATAAAAGTGGTGTGGGCATTCTTCCTCTCCCTCCCCCACCTGGGTTCAGCCCTGCCCTCTCTGTGGCACTCCCTATCTCCAAGTCGTCTACTGCTTCCCCTAGTGTGGCGTCAGCACTGCCTGTCACCAAGTCAATAGTTTCTCCTGTTACCCCTCCCACCACAGAAGAACAACCTGGGCCTGCGCAATCAAAGATTCCTGCCACTGCAAGTGTTTCAGCCCCGGCACCAGCCAAGGCGGAGGCACCGACGAATGGCAAAGTACAGGCAGAAGGAGCTGAAACTGAAGAGTCGGTATATCACCTGCCCCCAGGTCTTCAGGATTTGCTCCAGTCATTTGAGGTAACGAAGGCGCGTGCGTCGGCGAACCCATCGCCGTCCGTCCAGCGCCTTCTCGCTACATCATTGACGACTTGTCCAGAGGCTGGCGATGCTGAAAAGCCTCGCCACTACAAACCGCAGAACCCATACAGTACTGCGCTTTACTATCCACAGGAACCTCTGGCAATATTCGATGATCCCCGCCTGTACGAGACTGGGAGAATTGACACCGATACCCTCTTCTACCTTTTCTACTACCGTCAAGGGACGTACCAGCAATACCTCGCCGCCAAAGCCCTGCGCAACCAAAGTTGGCGTTTCCACAAGCAGTATCAGACCTGGTTCCAGCGTCATGAGGAGCCAAAGAACATCACTGAAGAGTTCGAACAAGGCACCTACCGCTTCTTCGACTACGAAAGCACATGGTCAGTTAAACATTAGATCCCGACCGTTGTTGTGTCGACTTTACGAGCTCACCACTTACGATATATCAACAGGATGAACCGGCGCAAGGCTGACTTCAAGTTCGTATACAAATACCTTGAGGATGAGTTATAACTTGTCCTCTCTTCTCGCCCATGAGCAACCCACCCGGATTTCTCGCGCAGACGAGGGATTTTTCTTACCCTGAATTCGTTCGCAATTTGTGGCCCGACGCTTTGACTTGATAGACTAGATGTTTGAGGCTATGGGAAGGAAGTTTGATATCTGTCATGTGTCATGGGGTCTCGGCGGGCTGTTTATCTTCTTTTACTGTTTTTTCGCAGGACTGGCATCAATGAGTGCAACGAATGGGCCTCGGTGATACGGGAGTTTGTGTTATTTGCAAGGTTATCAATTGTTCAAACATTACAATGGACTCTCAAGTCAAGCCGCTTACTACAGTTTACCACTGAGTAAAATGGGACCTAGATACCTAGAAGCTGATCAGCCAAGCAGAGTAGCCAAGCAGCCCACTTGAGGAAAACTGAATGCTGATACGCCAGTCTGCCTTGCAAGTGCCTAGGCTTAGCTCTAGAAAACACATATTTGCTACTTTTTCAAATTCAGCATAGGGCGGATACATCAGGTACCAACCTGCGCCCCGGGTCCGGGGATGTCGATGTGTACTCGTACCATGTAGGTACTTTATGCGCAGACACGTACCTATGTAGATCTCCAGGGCTATATTGCACCGTTACATAATGGGTCAATGCAAGAGTAATGCAAAAGCAGTGCGCGAGAAAATGCCAACAAAGAAACAGGAAAACAAAACAATGAAAAATGAAAAGAATAAATCCAAGAAAAGACAAGAAACTGGGGGCGGCACGGCTGCAAGCGATCCAGTTCCGAATCACATCCCCCAGTGTTCAGGGCGGAAGCAATCCCAACGATCCCCGCGGAAATAAGAAATAAATCTTACGAAAAAGAACTCAAAAAGCGCCAGGTGAGATAGACGCATGTGACGAATCGTTTCATGCAGTCCGATACGAAGTATGCGACATGCGACGTCAGAGGACGCTAACTCCCAAGGTCAGCGCGAAGCAAGCAATCACAGGCTTCCGACACTGCACCTGCATCCCGCTTTCTTTCAGCCGCTTGGTCCTCGGAAGTGCGGGATTTTTGTTCTGTTTATTTTTTTCTAGAAGCCCTGGCGGGGATTAGCGAAACGCTAGTCATTAGTATGTTGTGGATACGTTGTTTCTTGAGGGGCTGTGCGCGACCGCGACATCATCGGTCGATCTGTGACCCCGGATTGGAAGAAATGGGGGGATGTTTCTTGGAATCTGGAACCAGATGATGGGCGGGACAGGGCACTGGTTCGCAAGATCGTGCGGATCATGTTCTGGAACAATATAACTCGGCACGATTGTGCCGGGTTGGGCATACGTCAATGTGGATTTGAGGTGGTTTAGGGGACAACGGGGACAATGGGACTGGGGTTGGAGTGGATCGTGAACTTGATGAACTTTTGACCAGAACTCGATGATTTGGGTCCTGCGAAAGATGGTGATATACCAGAAATTCGCTTCTCTGCATGCACTCCGTACATGAAACGGTGTATAATGTACGCTTTTTCCCTTATGACGAGCACAAAGATCAACAAAACCGGGCCATGGCCGTCAGACACGAGTTCCTTGGCGAAGGACTAGAAAGACACTAGAAGACACATAGAACACTCAACGTCCAATCACACTCGAGCACGAGGATCATTGTGAGGGGGAACTCACTTGGGAACTGGGCACCAAAGTCTGACCGCTGCTTATCGGCATTGGCTCGTCATTCGACACACTTGCCCAGCCCCAATCATCATCGGTGAAAGAATCCAGAATGGGGAATCAGGGCTATGAGGGATATGAGGGGCACGCTAGAAGGGCCGTGGAATCTTCGCTGTCAGCACTGGAAAGCATCCGCGAATTGCATTCAAACAACATGCGAGGAGGCGGGGAGGCTGAGTGACTTCGTCCAGTGTGCTTCGAGCAGTCTTCTAGTCGCTTTCTAGAACTGTTTAGTGCACTTTCACTGCCCTGTCACAGCCATTCACAGCTCGTCTACTTCATGTACCATCCCGTGTCGGCCAATGCCCGGTCATGCTCCATGATGCTCGACTTGCACATTGGGCACATAAAAGGGCCCCTTGAAGCCTCGAGGACTTGGAAGAAATTATTTCGCCTTTGATGAATCCTAACTACTGGGCCCACAATTCAAACTCAAGAGTTCAATAACTAGCTTCTTTCACAATGGTAAGTGACTGAATCTTGCATGGGCGCATCCTTAATTAACTCGCTCTTCCTATAAGACCGCAATCCCAATTCCTCTGCCAAACCAGCGCGCCTACTCATCCACTCCCTCAACCGACATGCAATCCCCATTCAGCTACTCAGACTCGTATTCTTCCTACTCCTCCTCACCAGGAACCATGGATTTCTTCTTCTATGGAAGCCAGCCCGTCTACGACTCCTTCTGCGACCTCGACCCAACCAGTCCCTTTCCCATGCAAGAGGTCGCCCAAGAAGTATACGGCATCACCAGCTCTCCATACTCCTACCAAGTACGACATGATTACCCCGCACAACCCGACTACCCAGTCTTCGACCGCCCCGTCATGCCCCAAAGCGCACCTAGCAGCTGCGGCAGCAGCTACAGTAGCAACTTCAATTTCCCAGCCGAGGACATCTCCCTACCTCCGTACCCCATCAGCGAGTACGAGTCTAGCTCCGACTCACCAGCGCCTGCATCCAAGTAAGAATAGCTCTACCTCTGCCTGTACAAGTAAAACCAATGCGCTAACCTCTACCCCCGCTTAGGCCCCTTAAGCCCTTCGGATGTGACGACTGCGGCAGGTGCTTCACCCGCTTCGCAGACTTGAAGCGCCACCAATCCAGCGTCCACTATCCCGTTTTTCGCAATTGCCCTGTCGAGCACTGCTCGCGAAAAGGCAGCAATGGCTTCCCGCGTCAGGACCATCTCGTCGAGCATTTGCGCTCGTATCACCACCTGGACGTTCCGAAGCGTGGCTCTTGCAAGCGCTCTGCGAGGCAGATCTCATGATTGTGGGAGTCTGGACTTCGACCTCGACTTCGATTTCGACTTCGCGCTGTGCTACCTCCCCTTTCCTTTCCGGGGGCTTGTTTTACGATATTATGATCTGTTTCCTTCATGTTCAATTCCTTTTACCATTTTGACTATCTTTTGTTTGATGCGATAGATCGCAGTCTGGTTATGTGGCGATCTTGTATAGAAGATGCGCGTCGCTTCTTCCCTTTATGTTCTATTTTCGAGCTCATTGCTCATTTCTTCTATGTGTTCTAGATTCTAGATTGGAGATAATGTGCTTAGATGGGATGTGTGGGATATTAATTCTACGAGGTGGAATGTACTCAATGAATGGCGACGATTACGATGTGTTATCTCCTGTTGCTTTTGGGGATGCTTTCGATTTTACGGAATCGGGCTATCTGACCATTTTTCATATTTCTTTTCAAATGTTCTTTCCCACAAGCGGGCTATCATATTCATGACGATCACCGGGCTTCGACGTAAGGATGCGTATCCTGTAGCTTGTCATATATGCCAACTCTGACAATATTACTTACTCTTCTTTGGATAACGCGGCGAAGCAAAAGGTCCCAGTCTCACGACCCCTTATATCATTGAATCCTTCATAGTAGGGAACAAAGAAACGATACCGAATATGAAAAGTAAACAAAGTTAAGAAAACTCGGAATCATTGAAAGGTTTAGCTCCCTAGGCCCTCGTGTTGATTTCTTTCTTTGTATGATAGTGCAATCCTCTTTAGACCAAAAGAAAGTTAGCAGCTGGCCTAATCCCAGTAAACCTTGAGTGTAGATCTCTACGCCTAGATTCACCTACTTATGAAAATATGTGCAATAAACACAAGCAAAACGAAATCCAAATCCCAGCCCCATCCTCAGAAATGGGATTTTGACTTCGAGCATTATGCCGATATAAACAAAGCAAGCTTCCTATAGACTTTCCAGTCCAGGCCATGCACAGAACAGCCCCGAAAAGGCCTCTCAACCTCTTTCACCATCTCAAAAAATTGGAACGCAAACTCCTTAGCATGATGCCCCCAAATATGTATGCATGGCAATGCATCAGCCACGCGCCGGGGTTATACGAGATGCGAACACTATACTCCGTATATCTCTCGGAAGCAGCGACGTATCGTGCTTCGGAAACGTGCCGCAAGAACCAGCTACTTAGCTCCAGGCCGAGATTATGCTTCTCGTTTTGGAATCCAGACCCTGACCCATCCATTGATGGCTAAACCTACACAGAATCCACAAGTGCATGACTCAAATCTACCAGGAAGCATATGAACCCCAGAGAAAAGAAAACCAAATATGCAAACCTTGACATCCCTCCCATAACACCATCAAAAAACTACAAACCAAAAAAGCAAACATCACCCTCAACCAAACCTCCCACAATCACTTCCCCCCAACTCCACAAAATCCTTAAAACAAACCCCCTAACCTTCCCATCAACAAAAACAACACCCTCCTCCTCAAGCCTTAACCTCTTCTCCTCACAAAACCCACCACCAGCCTTATGCCCATCAACCCTCCACTCCCCCTTATACCCACCCAACGACCCATCAGCTGCAAGTACCCGGTGACACGGCACTTCCGGCGCGAACGGGTTGCTGCGCATCGCATTGCCTACCGCCCGCGCACTGGAGCCCAGATACGTCGCCATCGCTGAGTAGGTAGTCCACCGGCCTGGCGGGACGGAGAGGAGCGTGCGATACACGCGCCGGCGGTAGGGGGTTAGTGTTGGGTGGAGAGATATGCGATGGAGATACTTTTGAGTTTGGGCTGTGGATTCTGTTGGTTGGATTGACTTTTGGGATTTTGAATCTTGATGATTTGGTGTTGGTGCTGGCGCTGGTGATTTGCTTGCTGTGCCGGTGGACTTTACTGTGGAAAGCACCATGATTGATCCACTTTTGTAATTTTGTTTCTCTTTTGTATGGCGATGTCCCAATTTTCGGATTTGGTAAATCAAAATCCTTGCTCTAATTTGGATTTGCTTGGATTTCGTGGGCAGATTGCTCCATTTGTGATTTTGATTAGCTGCGATGCGACGCGAGACGCGTGCGTCGGGGTTGCGGTGCTTACCACTGAGTAACTGATCAAATTGTGCGATATTGCGAGGAACTTAGATAGATATTGAATAGACTTGGATACTTGAAGAAAGAAAGAAAGAAAAAAAGATGAAGGCAAAATCACAAATATTTGTAGAATGATGTTGTTCCCAAAGTGGCCAATCAGGCCTCAGCGCCAAACTGCTCGGATACGAGGCCACCCTTCCTATAATACACATTTTCTCGAGCGTGAACTCCTAAACCATCTATTCATCCAGTAGTGAGTTCTCTATACAGAATTACACACATTAAACGTTCAAATATCCACCATCAACTCCTCCCAACTTTCACGCTAAGCGTGATCCACGTGCTCCGCTCCCACGGCATTATCACTAGTCTTGGCTGCAACGGCCTCAGTACCACTGATAGAAAGAGACTTTCCAGTCTCTGGGTCCATCATACTACCCTTGCGGTCAAGAGTCTGGACCATACCGGGGTTCTCTGCCTTGAGACGCGCGAAAGTCTTCTCCGCATCCCAGGTCCAAGGTGTCTTTGCCGCAAACAAGAGGTCCATATCTTCCAATGTGCGCTGGTTGCTCTCTGGATACAGAGCCCACACCATTGGGAGGGCCAGCAAATTACTAGCGCCGAACACATAAAGTGTCTTTTCGCCAATGGCGTCGAACATGACGGGACACAGCAGGGTCTAGATAGGTTCTGTTAGTATATATCTCTAGTATCCATGGATGCTATCAGAGAACGTTGACTCACCAGCCAGCCATTTCCAATACTCCATCCGACAACACCAAAGGCGTTACCGCGTGCACGAACGGCCAGAGGGAAGATCTCCGCTGGGTAAATCCTAAGAAATCATGTGTTAGCAATGAATATAGTGATCAGGGACTCCTTCCGTACCAAGGGACTGTAAGCCATGACGCCCCAAATGCGGAGGTGAAGATGAAGATCATCGAAGCTGCGGCGGCACCATACGAAGACGCCTTACCCATATCACCAGCCGCCTTGGCGTCGATGGCGAGACGGGAAAATCCACCTCCAAGGAACATGGCAATACCCTGGACAACTGCGCCCCAGTACAATGTCCACCGACGACCAATACGATCGAGAGTAAACACACAGATCAGAGTGGCAAACTGTAGAAATAAACATTAGCACTGCTCGATATCTCCTGTCCGTCTTGAGACTGGAACATACCATATAGAAGACGTTGTTCAGTCCACTGATCCACTGACTCTTCATCGAATCAAACCCGGCAATGCTGAAGATAGTCGGCGCGTAGACGGTAACACCCGCAATACCAACCCACTCCTGCATGATCTGGAGCCAAATGACCAGCTGCACACGACGGCCGATGTGAAGGTCCCCGGATTTGTAGCCAACCAGCATAGACAGATACGAGTCTCCGTGATCAACTGTCCGTTCGAGCTCGGCAATGCTCAAAATATCTTGGAACTCGGCTTCCGCGCGGATGAGGTCATCCCCGGAAGAACCACGCAAACGCTGCAGGATATATCGGGCTTCTTCTTCCCGGCCGACCTTGACGAGCCATCGAGGGGACTCTGGGAAGAACCACACAGCCGCAAACAGAATAATCAGGAAGATGATCTGGAATGCGATAGGGAATCGCCAGCGGAAAGCCGACTCTCCATTATCGATAAAGGACAGTCCACTGCCAAACGTTAGATTATATCGCCAGAACTCGCAGAGGGGGATTCCGTACAATTCCAACCAGTAAGCCAACACAACACCAAAGATGTTCAAGGTAAATTCAATAGCAATGAATTGTCCGCGCGAAGTGTGTTCGGCCGTTTCGGTGGCCCAAACGGGGACGATAGCGTTCAAGATACCGGTTCCAATACCATTGATAACACGCGCTGCAAAAGTCAGTTCAGGTCTCGCGGTGTTGGTGAACTCTTTCTCTTTCTTACCGCAGATCATCCAATTGTGGTTCATGGCTGAACACTGCAGAGCCGCACCCAGAATCGCCCATATCGAGCCCGCTGCAATGGTCTTGATTCTTCCCATTCGGTCTCCAAGCCAGCCACCGAGTAATGCGCCGAATAATGTTCCCAAATAGTATACTGACACGATTCCACCTTGCAATAGGGAGTTTGTAACCACCGGAGTTACTTCACCATCCACCACCTTAGTATAACCGAATTTCATGAGGTCGATGTAATCCTTTGCATTGTTGACACCAGCCATCATGCCCTGATCGTATCCGAAGAACAGAATGGACAAGCCAGCGACACAGTTGATGCCGATGAGAAGCTGTCGCTTCTCCAACTTGTGAACGACATTCCACGAGGGGATCTTGTCACTCATTTTGGAAGGGATTGAAACGAATGAATCAATAATTCTTCAACACTTGTCGCATTCAACTCCTGAAGTAATTCTAGACCAATCCAACGAACGTAGTCCACACCTCAGGAGAAACCACGATGACAGCGGGAAAGAAAAATAGAAAAAGGCAAAAGATCACGCAGATCCAAGGGGTATATATAACCAAATCGAAACCACACAAGAAGACAAGAGACCCCGAAGCCGCACCGACACCATGACTAGGTTTCAAAAGATCACAAGCCACTAAGTGACTCAAATCACGACCCCGGTCCAAGTCCGAGTCCCAAATTGGAAGCTTTTACCAATCAACAACGATGCACGGCAACTTCCTTACGGGGATCGGCCGAAAAGCATCCATGAACAGGAAGGAGCAACGGTTCCAATGCGGTTAAATTCCGGCGGCACATGAAGGTCATGTGGTGCCAGACAGTTTGCAGCGTTCCTTACGTCAAAATTTTATACGCTTACCCCACCATCGGGAAGAAAATGGGGGGGGGGGGACGACAAGGCTAGAATCGGGCTCGGCGTGTACGGCGTACCATGTGTTGGGGGTGTTCCGGCGGGGCGGGGACGGTCTGGGGGGACTCGGGGGCTTTTAACCGGGTGACGAAAGTCGGGAAGGGGGCCCCGTAGAATGAAGGGCTTGGCATCTTGCAAACGCCCCCGGGGAGAGATATAGGCTTCGGGGATGGAGCTCGGTTCGGGAGCCTGGGAGGTCTTTTAAGGATTTCGTCGGAAGAATGGCATAAGCACGTACGGAGTAATTCTTTCTAGTCAGCGTCAGCGTTACTTCGCTGGTGATTCAAGTGCATCTGGGGTGGGGACACTATTCGGGATATCTTACAAGTTTGTGTTCGTTGCCGCTTTTGTCGGACCATGGCGTGACTGCGTACTTTTCAGTCTGGGGTCAAAATAGGGTTCACTGGGGTGAACTGTGATTGGCTGGTCCTAGATTCTTCGGCGCCCTGAAGCCATCTACTTAGCACTCAGTCTACGATCCCGTATTCGGCCTCCACAGTCTTGTTTAAATTAACCGGCGTAGGCTTTCTTCGGCCCTTATGTTGTAATCACGCCATCAAATGTCTGAAGGAATTGCAAGATATAAACAATAGAACCTTTTACGTTTATAGAGATTAAATTCCAACTATCTCACACATTCCTTCTTTTGGCTCACAGAGCCTTTCGGCAAGATAGTGCCATTCCCATTTCCCTGCATCTACTACAGCATTTCCCAGTCTTTTAATACACCATGCATGCACAAGGTGCCTGATTGCCCGGTCCTTTTCTCCAAAAAAAGATCTACATACACTATCTCCCGCACTATACTGAAGGCTAGGATGCTCACTGTGTTCCCTGCAGGAGTGGACACGGGCATACCCGCCCCCGCTGAATCTCTGTCGGGCGAACGGTACTTGGATACGAGTCTCTGTAGGATAGGACAGCGCACTAGATCGATTATCCCGGTCGGCTGTAACATTATCTCCCAGATCTAGACCTATTGGTTCTTGAATTGTGCATTGCCTTGCATACTGCATACTACCTTCTTCTATCCCAAGTGGAGCAAGCAATATGTGGACCCTTGTCACGTTAATAAAGGCTTCTCATCGGCGTTATTTGTGCAATACCGATAAATCGCACCAGGATCGCGTGACGAACTATGTTGTGCCTCGTAAGTGCGGCTCGGAAATTGTCTTCGGCTGCAGCGATCATACCTCAACGAAGTTTGCTAGTCAATCAAAGTACGCGTGGGTTTTACACAGTTGTACGCTCTAGCAGGGAGACACGGCATTCCGTGATAGTAATTTTTGCTTACCAGCTTGATATCCTGTGAATCTGATTGCCAGATTCCTGTCGATCCAGGCTGAAGCAGCTTGGTAATCGCTGTGTGAAGTTCTTGGTTTGTCTTATCATTAGACGGTATGCTTTCTTTGACTACGGTAGTCGTGCATGTTCTTGCCAGAACATAGATAACGCGGCTCATCACGTAGGAGCTATGCCAATTACTCCAGGATGTTTAGCTGTCAACAACAGTGCTCTCGGATATTCGTAAACCAAGAACAAATGCCGTGATAGACACACCATTTATTGCACTAACGCACGACCTCATCACATTTAATATAAGTTGTGCCGCACTCTTGGCAAATTGTAATCCCGCCATTCTGGGGTAGGCTGGCGGTGAGGGCATTTCTCAAAGGACGAATTGCATATTCGCAATGACTGACAGGAATCTCTCATGTTTATTCTGTGAGAGATACTCAGCTGAGAAAAAGAATCCGAGCTCTATGTTGTTATAGACAGACGAACTGGGATGAGAGTGGGCCCTGCAACTAAAACTCAAGATGTGTTGCAAGATAAGCGCTCTTGGGTTTAGTTTAATATACGAGATATATTATAGCTAATCTCTCCGAACAGTTGCATCAAACTGAAGTCCTGGTCTGTCATGGTTTAGTTTGATATGCAGTCACATACGAGCCCCTACCCCGTACATGCAATCAAACTACGGCGGCAAATATCTTAGAAAACTCGGGACGGATTTTTCAAAACTTTCCATGTCTATCATTATGTGCTACTAGGTAGACAGTGCATCAAAGCGTAAACAAAACACTAGCTAGCAACATGAGAAAGTGGCCTAGGCATTGTACCCTTCCTGAACCCCCTTCAATCTTCAGACTCGATCAGGGAATCTCAATCCATGATGTTAGTTCCGGGAGTAGACTCGGACAGAGTTCACCAGCCAGTAAGCATCCTTGAACTGGGCAGGGTTGTTGGCGACCCAGTCATTGCAGGTGGTACCGAGGGCCGTGCAAGTGGCATCAGTCTTCCAGTTGTTCGAAGTCCCTGTCGAAGTTAATAAGGATACCTTATTGAGCTTTTTGGAGGGTACATACATGATCCGCAGTAGTTAATATTGAGGACAATGTTGTTACTTTTAAATCTTTCCGCGATGTTGCAGCTGTTACCCTCGAAGTGAGCGAGGGGCGCCCCAAAGGTTCCCACATCCACGTCCGCAGTGGTGCTCTTGGACAGCGTGGTAGCAAGGTCGCTGCCACGAGGGAAGAACCAGGCACTGATTGACTGGGTAGTCCATTCCACGACATAGACACCACCTCCATTAGCATTGAATTCGTTGCCGTAGTTGTTGGCAGAGGTGGTGGCCTGGCCACAGCCCGCGGTATCGTCTTCGCAGTCGGCGGCAGTCTGGTTTTGGGTCGACTCGGACCCAGAAACATCCATATTACAACCCTTTGCCGCGTGCAGGGTGATGCCGTTGGCGGCCTGGTTATTAACACCCTCAATGATGTCGATCTCGCCGCTGTTGGGCCAGTCGGGGCCAGTGGTCCAGAAAGCAGGCCAGATCCCGCAGGATTTACCCTCTCCAGTGCCTGCCGGCATGTGAGCAAAGTCGCCGATGAAAAGACCCGTAGTGAAGGTGTCCTTGGATCGAACTCGGACTGAAGGGCGGCCAACAGAGGACATGGTCTTGAAATCTGTGCCGAGATAGACAGCGCCGTTGCTGATCTTGACAAGACCATTGTCAGTGGCATACGTGCTGTTCACGTAGTCGACGAAGCCACCTGAGGGATCGGGAACGTCTTCGAAGCTGAACCCGTCGAAGAAATTGGTGCTGTCGTAGATCTTGAGCGGCGTATATGTGGCGGCGGCAGCAGACACAGGGACAGCAGAGAGAAGGGCTCCAATGCCAATAGTTGCTACTGAGAAGATCATATTCGCTGTTTGGGGAGATCGCCTGAGTCAAAAGCTGATATTGTGCTGTGGTGAGGCCTGTTTGAGTTGCAATTTGAAGGAGACTTGCGGAACAGCATTGAAGATATTTATAAGTTTCATTGTGATATATTGAGAGACGTAAACTGTCTCTTCAGAAGATAATCAGTACTCAAATCAGCGTTACAGCCGATCGGAAGGACTTCATCTCCCATTCTATGATATAGCATAGGAGGTCACATCCCAAACCTCAGCTGCCAAGGCATTTGCACAGTATAGGCACAGATGTGCCGATGGCTTGTGGAGAATCAAACTAATAGCCCGATATAGTGATTAAAATATATTAAAAAGCCATGTTAGCGCCAACGAACGAGACTATATACCCTACCAGGACGTAGATACCTAGTCAAGGGCTAGCGTGTTGCGTTTTATTGGGGTTGTGGCTATTGTGGGGCTGGACCATGAAAGTTTCCACGTGGGGGTCCAAGGGCGTGCTCAGTTCTTCAAGCGGCAACTGACCAGACACGGAAGACCAAAGGAAATCCACTCTGGGCTAAATAATCTACAGAGTGATGCAATGAGACTTGTAAAACTATGCGGGGAATCTGGAATGAATCTCCAGACTCCAGATTCCAGACTTTCCACTTATATAACAAGCCTTGCTTGCTAACACATCCATACTTGGATTTGCTTCGCTTGCAGTGTTCATATTTGGATGATTGTGGACGCCTTCCGAGTCATAGCCCTCTTTTTCTTTGAGAAAAATTGTCAGGTCGGAGAACAGTCGGCCACGCGGGGGTAGTTAGGTAACTTTTTCCCCACTTGATTTTGCCATACAGTGGCGTGGTGATGTCTCAACCCAACGTGGATGGTCTCTACCAACTACCTTTGGTTCTGTTTTGAAGGTCATTTCATGGTTTGAGAATACACTCATAGACCATCTTACTCCTAGCTGCTTACATGATTCCTCTGGATCCTAATCTCTCCACAGAAGTGCATGTTGTACATCCATGAGATGTGTAGACATGACACACAGACCAGTCAGTATGTTATAGAGAGCAGAGCAAGCGAAAAAGAATTGGTTGAAAAAAGACAGGATCATAATAAATGTCTCTCCGGCATCTGTCAAGCATCAGACTCCTAGTCATGGCTCCTAGGTTGCAAAGGCAGAGCGAAATCACATAGGGCTGAATTTGAGTTCACCTCGATGCCGGTGCCGGGATTGACAAACTCTCCACGAACTCTAATTGGCTTCACTTCCCTGTACCGGCCAAGGTCATGGCTATTCCTCATAAATCAGTCTGCTTCCATGAGTTAACCACATGGCCAGAAAATCCCCGCATGGATAAAGGCAACATGGCACAAGAGCGCAGCACCGAAGTTGGCAAGATACCAGAGATCCCGCAGCATGCAGATGCGCGCCAAGAGGGATTCTCCCAGTTTACAGTACCCCAGAAGCGTGCCATTGTTGCCATGGGGTCCCTGGCTAGCTTCTTCTCACCCTTGTCGTCGAGTATCTACCTACCTGCCTTGACCACTATCGCCAGTTCTCTGCACATCTCCGTCTCCCAGGTGAACTTGACCGTCACTACGTACCTGGTAAGCAACATGGAAGACAAGCATATCAGACAACTGAGTAGCTGATCACCATACTTATTTCTAGATTATGCAGGGTGTGGCACCCATGCTGATCGCAGGCTTCTCAGATACCGCAGGCCGTCGACCCGCCTACATCATTTGCTTCACAATCTACCTCGCCGCAAACCTAGGACTAGCTCTCCAGAATAGCTATGCCGCCCTCCTCGTCCTGAGATGTATTCAGAGCGCCGGTAGTAGCAGTACTGTTGCCATGGCTAACGGTTTGGTCGGAGACATGATTACCTCCGCGGAAAGAGGGTCATACATCGCCTTCGCTTCAGTCGGAAGCATGCTGGGTCCATCTCTGTCGCCAATTATCGGTGGTCTATTCAGCCAGTATACCAATTGGCACTGGATCTTCTGGTTTCTACTCATCTTCGGCGGCGTGTTCTTCCTCATCCTCGTTTTATTCTTGCCGGAGACTTGTCGCAAAGTTGTCGGAGATGCTTCCATTCCACCTCCTGCTTTGAATAACTCGGTGGCAGATATGATTCGACATCGCAGGCGTAAACAGAAAGGTATTTTGCCTGACCCAGACAAGGAGGCGGAGGTACGGAAGAATTACTCTCTGCGATTCCCGTCACCGGTCCCAACTATGAAAGTCGTCCTGGACTTTGAGACATCCATTATCTTACTCACAACAGGACTGCTGTTTGCCGGGTTTTATGCTGTTATGACTGGTGCGTCATCCTCTTTCCACAAGATCTATCATTTCAACGATCTTCATGCTGCTTTGATGTACCTCCCCATTGGCGGAGGAGGTATTCTGTCAGCGTTCACGACTGGCAGAGTAGTCGACTGGAACTATCGACGTCATGCACATCGTGCCGGCCTCGCTGTCGTCAAAAATGTACGCGCTGATATCCGCAACTTCAACATAGAACGCGCCAGACTTGAAGTCGCACTCCCGCTGTTCTATATCAGCAACGTGGCTATGCTAGCCTACGGCTGGGTGCTTGGCCGAAAGGTCAATCTTGCTGCTTCTATCATTCTGTTGTTTATTATTGGATGGTCTATCATCGGTACCTCGCAGGTTCTGAATGCATTGATGGTCGATCTTTGGCCCGGGAAGTCTGCGACTGCGACTGCGGCGAACAATCTATTCCGTTGTGAGCTCGGTGCTGCGGCATCGGCGGCCATTAGTCCTATGAGCTCTGCTATGGGCGATGGCTGGGCGTACACCACACTTGCTTTGATCTCTGTGGCTGTCTCTCCTTGCTTGTGGATGGTCGCGCATTATGGAATTAAGTGGCGGCAGAAGAGAAATCGAAAGGAAGAGGAGAAATCGGCCTGTATGCAGGACTGAATGAGTTGGGATATGTGTCGCAGCACTTTGCTGGTAGGGACCCGCTGTTTCAGTGCTGATGATTAGGATGTGACCTCTAACTTCATATCCAAATTGCTAACTAGCAAACAAATGAACACTGAACGTTCATTTTCTATGGCGCACTGTTCCATAAGCGAATTCGAGAACATAGTCTCGTGAGAGAAGAACTTGAATGTTCGCCCTTAATTAGACTAGTCGCTGCTCTTATAACGATTGAAGTTGTAGATGCCGATAAATACATGTACCTGAGGACTTCCTCATCGCTTGATTCTCGCCCAGCTTTTTGGCTAGATTTGGAGTGAAATGAGGAAGGCAGTGCAGAGTTTCCAATTGAAATATTCCATGATAATATATCAAAGGAATGAGCATATGGATAATATTGGATTTTATATATGGAGGTCGATTGATAACACTTGAAAGACCTCGTCTGAGTGCACTTGATCTTGATTATATTCAAAAGCGACCCACCACATAGATGCCCGTACTAATCCAGTACATAATGAGTCTAGGGTAGGATCCAGTATGTGCATCTCATCTCCCGATCCCGCTTATAACCGACGTGGAGGAGCCCGAGAATGCTTGCCGATGAATAATCCGCGGGTATGGGGAATAGCCACTTAACTCTATAGGAAAGGGGCGGGAAAGAGATGGGGTTTGGCGGGACTTCCCAGGAAATCCCAAATCATAGTGCCAGTGGAGTTATATTGGGTATATGTAATGGGGGTCGCTGGGGCTTGAATCATTGTAAAGTAGAAATTCCTAATTCCCAACGTTTGCTGCAGTTACTCTCTTCAACTTAATCACTTTCTGCTGGCAGAATAGTCGGAGGGGGTTCCCGTGATCCTCCGGCAACTCCCCGGGTGTTCACCGCCGCAGCCATATCGGCCAGCTTTGCGGCGATGACCGACTGCGGGCGGTGAAGCCGCGCAATACCGCAAAAGCTCAGTCCTTCGTTTCCCGAACTTGAATCCACTTTCTTCGTGCACTCCCAACAACTTCAATCCGTTGGCCTCGAGGATTGCATTCACACTTCAAGTTTATACTTCTGTTTTTCTATTCTTCTTTAATTATGTTCCGCGCCGTCTTGCCCCGGGCTACGCCCCGGTTTGCTCTCCGCCATGCCGGCCCCAAGGCTATTCCCTCCAACTTCGCTACTACCATGATCTTCATTGGCCAGTCAAAACGTGGTTACGCATCTGAAGCAGGTAAGTCTCCTGTTAGCATGCTGTTACGGGGTTTCTTAGAGAATCCCCATGCTTCCCGGATGCGATTGCTGATCTCCGCCTTCCCGGGCAATAGGTGATCACGACTTGGTCATCATTGGCGGTGGTGTCGCCGGTTACGTTGCGGCTATCAAGGCCGGTCAAGAGGGTCTCAAGGTATGAATCAATTTAGCTTAAGCTTCTCGGCTTTTGATTGTGTCGGTCAAGCCGTCATAATCCGCATACTAACTGAACACCTTGGCAGACCGCATGTATCGAAAAGCGCGGTAAACTCGGCGGTACCTGCTTGAACGTCGGCTGCATTCCCTCCAAGTCTCTCCTCAACAACTCCCACCTCTACCACCAGGTCCTTCACGACACCAAGAAGCGCGGTATCGAGGTTGGCGATGTCAAGCTCAACCTCACCCAGATGATGAAGGCCAAGGACCAGTCCGTAGACGGCCTGACCAAGGGCGTTGAGTTCCTGCTCAAGAAGAACGGTGTCGACTATCTTCAGGGCTCTGGTTCTTTCGTTGACGCCAACACCGTCAAGGTCGCCCTCAACGACGGTGGTGAGCAGACCTTGCGCGCCAAGAACATCATCATTGCCACTGGCTCCGAGGCTACCGGCTTCCCCGGTTTGAACATCGACGAGAAGCGCATTATCACTAGCACTGGTGCCCTGGCTCTCACTGAGGTCCCCAAGAAGATGGTCGTCATTGGTGGTGGTATCATCGGTCTCGAGATGGTAAGTTTTGTTTACAAATTGGAAGTCGAGCCCTGAACACTGCTGACATGTTATTGTGATATTAGGCCTCCGTCTGGTCCCGTCTCGGTGCTGAGGTCACTGTTGTTGAGTTCCTCGGCCAGATCGGTGGCCCCGGTATGGACGCTGAGATCGCCAAGCAGGCCCAGAAGATCCTGGGTAAGCAGGGTATTAAGTTCAAGACCGGTACCAAGGTCACCTCCGGTGATGACAGCGGTGCTACCGTTGCTCTTAACATCGAGTCCGCCAAGGGTGGCAAGGAGGAGGTCTTGAACGCCGACGTCGTTTTGGTCGCCATCGGCCGTCGCCCCTACACCGAGGGCTTGAACTTGGAGCAGGTCGGCATCGAGAAGGACGACCGTGGCCGTCTGGTCATTGACCAGGAGTACCGCACTAAGCTCCCCCACGTCCGTGTCATTGGTGACTGCACCTTCGGTCCCATGCTGGCCCACAAGGCCGAGGAGGAGGCCGTTGCCGCCATCGAATATATCAAGACTGGCTACGGCCACGTCAACTACGCCGCTATCCCCAGCGTCATGTACACCCACCCCGAGGTCGCCTGGGTTGGCCAGAACGAGGCCGAGGTCAAGGCTTCCGGTGTCAAGTACCGTGTCGGTTCCTTCCCCTTCAGCGCCAACTCCCGCGCCAAGACCAACCTCGACACCGAGGGTGTTGTTAAGTTCATCGCTGATGCCGAGACCGATCGCATTCTCGGTGTCCACATCATCGGTGCTGGTGCCGGTGAGATGATTGCTGAGGCTACCCTCGCCATTGAGTACGGTGCCTCCTCCGAGGATGTCGCTCGCACTTGCCACGCCCACCCCACCCTCTCCGAGGCCTTCAAGGAGGCTGCCATGGCCACCTACTCGAAGCCCATCCACTTCTAAGCCTCCTCAGATTTCATTCGATATCCTCTCACCATGTACTACTTTTAGCTGATCTAGACTAGCTTGGCTAGCAAAATACATCATTCATGTAATCTTTTTTTTTCTTGCGAAATGCACACGCTTTACAACTTGGAATAACAATCACAATGGAGAGAAAAATCCATATTCTTCCACTGGAAATAGGAGATAGGACGAAAATCTCTTTTACTATTCACAGATTACGGTCCCAACTTGTAGTCCATGCGTAGCACAATAACTAGCCGTTTGCGCCGATACATTATGTAGAAATACGGTTTCCGCCCCTGGCCACTATGTATACTCCGTGCACCTTCGCATATTACGGTGCGTAAAAGAAACTTAGCTCAGGCTTGGCGGTGCCATATGGACGGACTTCTTGAAGAGTACACATTGTGCCCAATTTAGCATATCGCTGACATTGGCTCCGTTGTATAAAATAGACGAACTTGAATATGAGTTGAAACAATTATGAATCACCTACTCTTCCAATATCGACTCTAGTCATAGGCTTGTAAGGCCAACTCTAAATTTTATAACTACATTTTATCACTAAAGGACAACTAATTTATGCAAAGCTTGATTGTGCCCCAGTTCAAGCCGAATGGACAGGCTTAAATGGGCGGGCCGTCAAAAGTTCAAACACATAGCGTTGTACTTGATACACACTATAACCATAGTTTACTCTGCTGCAGTGATCTAAACCCGGTGTTTAGCCGAAAAGAGCCCGATAACTTCAATTGTACCGACCAGTGAGCTATTTTAGCGACACCTTCAGGCTTTCCTGGACAGCAGATATTGTAGAAACCGCGTCATGCTGCCTTTCCAATATATCTACACAACGTGCTATAATGAATTGATGGATGGATATCCATGGAAGGGCTTTGTTAGGCGTGATGATTAATTGATGAAAATCTAATAATCATTTCAAGTTGATATGCTCGCAGGAAAAGAAAAACGTGGATAAACTACGACTGCTTTCAATCTAAACGAAACACTATCACCGAGACTCAGCGTCCGTGACTCTAGTTACTCCGTGCAGCATATGTTCTACTATCTCTCCTGGCTTCCTCTTCTCGACAGCCTTTGCATTGATTGGCTGATGTCAGTGAGAGTGTTTCGGCGATGAACTTGATGACGATCGCCTTCCCAAAGCAACGATAGCCACGGACTGATCGGCGGTGGCATCTCCACCGTCAGGATCCTCTCATTCATGATGACATCCGAAACCACATCCACTCTTACTTCGGCCAAAGACCGTTCGAGTACTAGAGCTAAGGGGGATGGAGGTATCGAACGGCCGAAACACACCACATAACCTAAAATCGCAGCGATATAAGTAAAAATCATTCGTCCTTCTCTAGTCCATCCTTCTCTGATCCATTCCTCTCTTTGCTTTCCTATTTCTTTCGATTCATAGTTTCGTTTGTTTTTATTTACTGTCACTCTTTATATACCACCTACATTTCTAGAATGAAGTACGCATTTGTTCTGACGGCTATTGCTGCCGTTGCTTCCAAGGTCGCCGCTGTCGGTGTCTCCGGCACTCCTGAGGGTTTCGCTTCTTCTGCCACTGGTGGTGGTAATGCCACCCCTGTCTACCCTACCTCCACCGACGAGCTGGTCTCTTATCTCGGTGATGACGAGGCCCGTGTTATTGTTCTGAGCAAGACGTGAGTGGAGATCCCCTGCCATGGATCGACGATAGCTGACAATGGCGGAATGCTAGTTTCGACTTCACTGATACTGAAGGCACCACCACGACCTCCGGTTGTACTCCTTGGGGTACTGCTTCTGGCTGCCAGGTTGCTATTAACAAGGACGACTGGTGCACAAACTACGAGCCTGATGCCGCTACTACCACTGTCACCTAGTGAGTATTCCATCAGCCGGGCTATAATTGATATCCTTTAGATGCTAATACGTCTCCCAGTGACAACGCTGGTATGCTCGGTATCACTGTTGGCTCCAATAAGTCCTTGATGGGCGAGGGCACCAGCGGTGTTATCAAAGGCCGTGGTCTGCGCATGGTCAACGGTGTCGAGAACATCATCATTCAGTACGTCTAATCTTTATTTCGGTTTTAAGCGGGAAAGCTTAGTTGGAATGTACGCTGACAATTTATCATAGGAACATCGCTGTCACAGACATCAATGCCCAGTACGTCTGGGGCGGTGATGCCATCACCCTGAATCAAGCCGACCTAGTCTGGCTCGACCACATCACAGTATCTCGCTTCACAGACCTTCCCAGCAATTTACATAGACTGACTTGCCTTCCAGACCGCTCGCATTGGCCGTCAGCACTACGTCCTAGGTACTGAAGCCGACAACCGCGTCTCTATCACCAACAACTACATTGACGGTGAATCCGATTACTCCGCCACCTGCGACGGTCACCACTACTGGAACGTGTACCTCGATGGCTCCAGTGACAAGGTTACCTTCAAGGGCAACTACCTTTACAAGACCAGTGGTCGTGCACCTAAGGTCCAGGACAACACCTACCTCCACGCCGTCAACAACTACTGGGACGACAACTCCGGCCACGCCTTTGAGATCGGCTCTGGTGGCTACGTTTTTGCGGAGGGTAACTACTTCTCTAACGTTGAGGCTGTTCTCGAGTCATCCTCCTTCGAGGGTGCTCTCTTTGCCTCCGACAGTGCTTCTAGCACTTGCGAGACCTACATCGGTCGCTCATGTGTTGCCAATGTCAACGGAGGTACGCTGTCTGGCTCGTCTAGCACTGTTTTGGAGAACTTGAAGGGCGAGACTCTCGCCACTGCCTCCGGTGCTAGCACTGACCCGGCTGGCAGTGCCGGTCAGGGTAATCTGTAAATTATGTCGTGCTTTTGGATTGAGAGATTGCTGAAGGTTTCTTATAGGTAAATCCCGGCAATATCTTTGCTACCATATATTCCTCGAAGAAACAAAGAAGAGAGCTCAATAGGAATATATCGAAATTATTTGATTGATTTGCCGAGGGGAGATAGAAGAGGAACCTAGTTACCACTACAGCCCTGGGGCAAACGAGGTCATCTGATCACTAAGATCACTCAATCGTCTGAGTGTAGTTTCTATCTCAGTGCAATCAATAGTATTCGTGACAGATTTACTTTCGTAGATCAACTTCAAATAACATACCCAGTTTTTGAGGGTACTGCAAAACGCCTATCTCAAAGGGTGCGGTGCAATATTGTCTTGACCATCGATATACGCAATCTCAACAGGAACGTTTAACGAGATAGACAATCACATAAATTGTTGATAACAAGATCATAGAGAGAATCTCGCAGTACAATCACACGCAACCAAGCAGCAGTAGGATGCCAGGGTCATATCTGTAGCGGCAGTTAGAGCGATAGTAATGTTCAAATAACTAGTGCAAAGTGATGTATCCGAGTCATTTGCTTTGTCTGAACCCTCCCTGGTAATCTTATTCCAAAATATGTATAGCCAGTACCAAACTAGAGGATATAATTTGCTTTCGATGTGTATCGTGTTCCATATTCGAGCAAGACCCGGGTTTTTACGTTCGCGTCATGTATGGAGCATAGCTAAATACCGAAGACGCATAAAATGCTGCTTGCGTAGCGAGGATGCTGGATACTTGTTTACTGGAAGACCCATTTCGCTTTGTCGATTGTTTCATTACAGTTGCCTCCCCTCCAAGCTCTACGTCCGAACGTATTTTATATACGCACATTCAATAATCGTAAAGTAAGTGCTCGTCTAAAGAAAACAACCCACTGACTCAACATCACCTCCACTATGTTTCCAATCTCCATCAGACAATAATTGAGAACCCTAGAAAATGGACTTTTTTGAAAACGAGAGACAACCGTCAAACTAACCATCTGACCTATTCAGTTTCCAATTTCAATAAGAGAGACGCAACGTCGTAGCCTTCGTACTTTCAGCAGCACAATGCTAAGAATCGAAGTTTACCTTCTCTTTCCTTCAGATCACAGATGTATTCACGATAAAGATCCTGGGGATCTCATGCAGGAAAAGATATTCCTGGTAAGTGCACCGATAGTCCGCATAGTCAGGAACACTAACACCCGCCCGAAACAACAAATTCTCGACCTTCCCGTAAGTAATCCGCTTTCCGGTTTTTTTCTTATGCGCATCCAGAAGATGCCGAGAGACTCGAATCTCGTACACAACGACCCCGGTCTCTCCTTGCCCTTTGCGGCGCGAAGCTTCACAAAAAGCCCACTCTCTGTCCGTTGTAACTGAAACGTAGGGTGATGGGCTTTCGCATTTCCAGTTGAGGTGATTTAGCAGAGACTTCCGGCAAGGCCAAGAGACGCTTCTTTTGGAGGCTGCCAATAGAGCATGTCTTCCAAGTCGAGTCATAGAGTGATCAGTCTGAACACGCCATGCACGAATGTAAGTTTTGCGCTGTTGAGACATCTTGGAAATATATATGAGCACGTATATGACCACTCAATATATAATGGAATGAACCAATAGTATTGAAATGAAGGCAGATACGAATATGGAGGAAAGAGGAA
This sequence comes from Penicillium sp. IBT 31633x, assembly GCA_028827885.1. Taxonomy (NCBI): domain Eukaryota; kingdom Fungi; phylum Ascomycota; class Eurotiomycetes; order Eurotiales; family Aspergillaceae; genus Penicillium; species Penicillium sp. IBT 31633x. Next base: position 701,042 of record JAPWDP010000008.1, read on the forward strand.
GAGACTGTTATTGAAAGAGGGGGGGAATCTCTTATTTGTAACCTCTCACACACTCCAGGGCCGACTCCGTCTTAGTCCAGCTCAAAAGCCACGCTCTGCTATTGGATGCCTTAGAATTTCAATTCGATGTAAACTAATACATGATTGCAACAACAGCTGCCTTTAATTTCCTCATTAAGAATCAGGTGCGTCGCCAACTCATCATAGTGACATTCGTATACGTTGTTGCCCAACCTGTCTGCCCATCCCATGAGGAACAAGGGTGTTTCAGGTATCTCTGCATGCAGTGGCTCCATGATCCATGGCTGCCTAACGTGTTGAGAATGCAATCACATTTCCCTTCAACCCTCTCTTCTGGTATGTTCCAACGTAAAGCCCAACTTAGCTTCCATGCCAACTCTCAGAAATCGACGAAGACCTGATATCTTTCATCATCGCTTAGAATCCCATCATGTAACTAATGTATATGTGAGTCATGCAGCTAATGTAGGCTTTCTAGTCATCAGCTCAGTGCTGCGCAAAAACACCAGATCTTGATGTTTGGAATTCCGATTTCAATCCAGGCTACATTTACGGTGTGCTCACTGACACCATCGAATCCAGTCTCGGCTCCATTATCCCATGGGTTTCCAAGGGAAGGAGCAGACTATGGGAATGAAGCGCATCAATATGCACTCAGCTCCCGAAATCGAGCAGATTAGACAATAGAGACTTCATCCATTTTATACTGCTGCTTCCCTTGTACCATCATCCTTTTTTGATCACCTGGATAATTCATAAATACGGGATATAGACTGCTGTGACACCCAAAAGTGGGTTGCAGCAACACGAGTGTTAGAGTCATTTATAGAACTCCATATTTACCCGAACTCCACAAAATTTCCCTCTGTGTCCTTCGCCAGTTCTGTAGCTCTTTCCTTCCATGCTTTCAAAAATAGAGCCGGGTAATCAGTCGCCTTCTTTGGCAACCCAGTCTGTTTAAGTAGAAGATTAGATGCAGCAAGTAGATAGGCGCGCTCAAATGTCTCCCACAAGGTATGTTCAAGAGTTCCTGCAGCTGCTGGGTTGGGGAAATAAGGGTCATTGGCTGTCACAGCAGTGACCATCTTATCACAGCAAGACTTCCAGCTCCCGTTCAAGTCCAGCCGGTCAGCCTTATCGAAGTCGAGCATCCATAGATGCACCTGCCGTCTTTCAGGATCAGTGGCAGGGATACCAAAGGGCTCTACTGTTTTGAAGTTCCCAACAACGGTTGGAAGTTCCCCATTCGTCATAGCTCTTCCGAGTACGAACTCCATATCCATGCCATCCAAGCATGCCTTCCAGTGAATGATGGCTAGCCCAATAGCCATCTCTTCGGCAAATTGGATAGCTTCTAACTGGAGTTCCTCGATCTGATCGAGATAAAGAGGGAAGTTCTGGAGGCTGAGTGCTGGACTAGAAAATTCCCACTCTCTTCTTCGCTGTCCAAGGTATGGTCGCACAAGACATGCCTTATTATCCGGGTCTTCATACGCAGAATGGTGCATTTCCGTCGGAAAATATAGCCGAATGAGAGCTTCACGGGAGGATCGAGGCAGCGGGAAGATCCGCTGGACTTCAAAAAGATATCCCATTTGAGTCTCCTCTGGGAATCGTGACAAGTTCTGTCTCCACCAGTCCTCCAACTCGTTCCCACTTATCCATCCAGTCACTACAGGCACACGGGGTATTGAGACGTGCGGAAAGATTTCTTGAAGACAAGTCTTGGTCTCTGTCACTGCACGGCAGGCAATGTTGGTCAGATTTGCGTCGTTCCACAGTGCGTCCTTATCGCTGCCTTTTTTGTAAGCGGACTCTGTTCCAGGAACCTCAAAGACCGTGCCACACGTTCCTCGTCCGATCACAACAAGTGCAGCACTTTGAGCACATTTTGTTCGCTCTGTGCGCTCTATGAAGCTTGAAGAATTTGATTTGATGGAACGCACGCTCAGGGTTTGTCGTAGCATGCTTTCATATCCTGCAAGTGCCGGCATTTCTTCGGTAGCTCTAGCCAAACGAGCATCTGTGGACAGTTCGATATCGTGAGAAGAGATAGAATCTTTCCAAATCTTGATGGAAAGATACAATATCAGTAACGAAATTGATGAGAGACCATCATATGGATTGATATTGTCATTAAAAATGGACGAGGAGGAGAAGAGAGGGCAGGCAACTGACTAACAACTGGTTGTTTGTGTGCTGTTCTGCCTGAGGCATCAGGGCCTTAAAAGGAAATTGCACGCAGATAGGAAGACATCGTTGTTGAGAAATCAAACCAGAAACTAAGGTGTGGAAAACGATGGATTAGTGATTAGTGACAGACGATACTGAGGGAGAATGGTTACTGGCATATACGAAGATGCTTTTCCTTATTCAAATATAGTTTGTACTGTAGTAGAAAATACCTAACATATTATTCGATCTCAAATTGTAAGTGATAAAAGTGTACATGTAGTCACAAGAAATGACATTAAGAGCATCTGCAGTTTCTCAGACCCTAAGGTCTCCAGACCACCTTGCATATATTTCATCTCTCAAGCTCTCCTTTGATATATCTCTTTTGATATATCTCTTTTGATATATCTTTTTAGCATATTCTTAATACTTCCTCCAAGATATCTGTATCTCTACCACGTTGATTGTATTTCCAACAGCGTTCAACTCCAACCCCACTAATTGACCACATCCATGAGAGCCAACAAAGAGACAGATGCAAGGCCCTAAGGGCAGATTCGATGTGTTCTAATGGAAGAAATAGCCTTCAGCCTTTCTATGGTAAGCCATCTTTCTTGGGTTTTGCTGGTTCATTTTCTCGTTTTCTCATCTTGTTCTTCTTAGTTCGCATGTGTTTTCCTTTCTTTGTCCTCTCTTTCTCCTAATTTTATTTTTTTATTTTCGCAAGACAAGCATCGTCATAAGGCCAGTTTGGGCAAGTGTACGCTGCCCCTAAACTGATCCATGTGCTACTTGTTGCTCTGAATCTTGCTCGGGATTATCTATACTGGTACGATGCTTTCTTACTCAAAGTTCATGTTTCGAATTGAAAAAAACGCATAACGACAAGATCCCGACAACCTGCGAACATGAAGTGTTCGGATATGTCACAAAAGGATAGCCTGTTTTGCTTCGTGGCCGCCTCTAGGAGCCGTCTGGCATAACCAAAAATTTCAGTGCGAAGATCACAGGCTCCGTCTTCAGACTATGTTGTCGATGAGATTTGACTCCAAATACTGCTGCCCAATAGCGATCATATTGAGGGTTACCTTGACACTATTCCCTTTTTTTTCGCATCGCGTAACAGGCTCTGATCTTTTACTCTGACATCTGAAGTTGTCTAGGCCGTTCTTTTGCTCTCAATATGATGCAGAGGGCCAGTCTCGTTACGACGCTCATCCTGTTTTGGGCATTTTGTGAAGCGGAATTTTCTTGGTTGCAAAGATTCGGCTTAATGGAGCAAAACGGATTGTGAATTCCGAGATAAGTCGTTTGGTCATCGTGAAAGTGACCTCGGGCTTTGAGGTCATTTCTATACATGCGGTTCTTCAGGGAATCCCCAATGATTAGATCGCCAAATCATAAAGGCCAGCCGCAAGGATTGGGTGGGTCATTTTGCGAACTGCTATGGCGTCACAGTTACTACGCTGCAATCTCCACTTCGAACTTGAGCATTGTCTCTAACGTTGCAGTTGCGTCCCATTCAACCGGGATACGGGCTCGAATACAGGTTCGGGATTTGAAGAAATGACGTTTTTATCTCGAGAAGTCTGGCAATCAAGAATTTCGATAACAGAAGATTGATCATCGCAAATACAAGCCTAAAAGGGACAAAATGATATTTTTGATGTTGTTCTATGTCAGTTCTTGGCCGAATGAGGGACCAAAAATTGCCGAAGGCGGATATCAACATTCCGTTTTCGGGTTGCCGAAACAATAGCAGCGTCTAGACCACCGATCTCCCTTTTTTCTTGGGAAAGCCTGTAATACCCGCCAAAGTAACAATGTTCGGCAGTTGAACTTGCCCACAATTTCCCAATCGGGCTATGACAGGACAATTCTAGGAAACCGAACATTCCTGGCCACTAACGCGTCCATACCCTGACAGAATAACCTTAATCCACCTACCGAACTTTCCTTTGCTCGATCCGGCGTTACACTCACCATGCGAGACATGATTGTGTGTGCCATCTCTAAAACGTGAGCATGCGTTAATTAGCTTTTCAAAAATAAACTTGCCAGACCTCCAGGGGTCAATGACGGCATCCAGATGTGACTAGATTGGAGGTTCAATACGACAATGATGGCCTGGACTTCCCACGCGACCCCAGCACTATTCATAGCATCACACCGTCAAAACCTCATGATCCTGCCCTTCCTTGGTCTTGAAATTCCCAGGAGTCACCGGACAATCCACGCTTAGAGTGGTAGACGACGGTCTCCGTACTTAAGTGGAATCGCAGCTCGAGCTTCCCCTGTCCCTTTGAATGGCACAATGGGTGTCGAACTCAAATCAGATGGCCCAGGGGAGCCGCCTATGAACCCTACAATTGCGGTTCCCCTGTTCACCGTCGCTGGCTTAGTGGCAATCCTATTCGCCTGGAAAACCACCATTCGCATGCGACATGGCCGACGATTACAAGACGCGCGACAAGGAATCGACCCGACACAGCTGTCACGGACAAATCGATTGAATGCAGCCTTGAAGAAACACTTTCTGTATGCGCCGCTATGGGGCGACCGTCACAGTCGCGAGCTTCGCTTCCTCAGACTCAATATGGGATGTTTGCCATTGCGCCTGGAAACGATTTGCCTATTGATCTATCTCAGCTTGAACCTCATCTTCATCATTGTGACTGTCGATTGGTGGATCACAGACTACCCCAAGAAAATGTTCCAGCTCAAATACTCCGCGGGTCACCTGGCTGTCATGAACACACCAGGACTAGTGATAGCTGCAGGACGAAACAACCCACTGGTTCAACTGCTAGGAATTTCTTTCGACACATTCAACTTCATGCATCGATGGGTGGGACGGGTGATCGTAGCTAACGCGGTCATTCACATGAGCGCCGTGCTAGCCAGCCAGGCCTATACACGTGAGTGAGCTTGAAATCATGTGATAGAAGCATGCACTAATGCCGGACCCAGATGGTATGGACAACATTCTATATGATATCTGGCAACAAAGATTGTATATCTGCGGTCTAGTGGTATGTGGTTCCGGCCCCCTTACATGAACCCCACCATCTGACCGATCTACACAGGCTATCATTGGGTTTCTATTCATTTTCTTTCAATCTCTGTCGCCGGCCCGACATGCATTCTACGAACTATTCCTTCATCTGCACATAGCATTGGCTGTGATGTCATTCGTAGCCCTATGGTATCACCTGCAAAACCTACTCCAACAACAAGTGCTTCTAGGAACTCTGATCCTGTGGGGACTCGATCGCGCGTGTCGACTCGGAATTTTACTTTGGAGAAACATTGGCACAAGACCCACAACTGCCACTGTTGAGGTTCTGCCTGGTTCAGTTGCTCGTGTTGACGTGGCTGTCGCTCGCGCATGGCGTTTCCGTCCTGGCCAGTACATGTACCTCTACATGCCATGTTTGGGCTTGTGGACATCACATCCCTTTACGATTGCGTGGACCTCTACGTCGGACTCGCTGGATATGAATGAAAAGCGTGACTCTGGCGACTCTTTGAAAGCTTTGATCGGAGGTTCGCAAACTACGACAATGTCCGTTCTGATCAAAGGCCAAGATGGATTTACGAAAAAGTTAATCAAAAAGACGGAAGACTCTCCCGAGGGCCGCATCGAAGCTATGGCATTAGCAGAGGGACCATTCGGTATGTAATTCTTAGTTGAACTCTTGAAGTCATCTCTTTGATATCTGCTAACATTTTTCAGGTGGTATTCATTCCCTAGCCTCATATGGTACTCTTTTATTAATAGCTGGTGGCATTGGCATCACGCACCCAATGTCATATCTAAACGAGGTAGTCTCCACATTTGCCGAGCAGAAAACCGCTACTCGCAAAGTGCATTTGGTGTGGATCGTTCGCAGTCTAGGTACTTTCACCTCGCCCATCTTCTACAATTAACCGCTAACATATGGACAGAACATCTTACCTGGATCCAAACATTTATGACCGAAATTCTCAGTCACGATTCTCTGAAAACCCCAATAAACCCGAATGGGCACTCATATTTCCAATTTCCACGACTACTCCTCTCCATCAGTCTCCATGTCACATCTCACAAGGACACAGTCGAGGAATACATCCCTCAGCCAGATACGCCGTGGATGAAGTGTGCTTCGGCCAGCGTGCCTATCAGCATCCACCACGGCAAACCGTGTATCCAATCTGTGCTGGAGAAAGAAAAGGCAGAGCAGATTGGTGCAATGGCAGTAAGCGTCTGCGGTCCTGGTGGCCTGGGCGATAGTGTACGGGAAGCTGTCAGAAACATACAGGGGGAGAAGACGGTTGATTTGTTCGAAGAGGCTTTTTCATGGTAGACATTCTCTGCATGTATCTATAAATATTTTATTCATCACATTTGAAGGTATTTGTGTTAACTCTTGATATATCCTTTTTGAGCTCTTGAGTATCGTTCCACCATTTTATGACATTTTCTACTCCTACAGCGTGCGTACACGTCCTTACAGACTATTTGTAGGTCCAGCAGCTTTTTCGCAGGCTGAATATTCTCCCAGACATCTTAGTTGCCATTGTAAAACCATAGGAAAACAATTGATGTCTTTCTCTCTATTTGATAATGCAATTGATCGAAGACTTTAGCTGGATGGTTTTTCATTGTTCATTACTCGCTCGATCGTCGACAAAGCGCGGTCTATCAAATCCTTCAGCAGTTCCTGATCTGGTGCACAACAAGCTTCCACCTCTTGAAGGCCTTGGACCCATACATCCCATCTCTCGCGCTCAAACCCTCTCCAATTCCGATCTGAATACTTTTCTCCCGCCCGACCATCATATTTATTGTACTTCCGGTAGTTGAGCACATTTTCCCACAGTCTCTCACCAGCACAAATAAACCAATAGCACACGCCTAACAGACCAGCCGTAGAAACAAGCTGCTCGGGAGTAACGCTTTCTTCAAAAACATGGCGAAGTCCACAGAGCCCGATGTGGGACTCATCCATAGCATCGCTAATCCACACCTGCAGAGTCGAAGTATAATCAACATCGGCAGCTTGCGTGACCTGCGCAAGAAAGATATTGAACTTTGCCCATCTGATTTGCTGTTCAGACTCCATACCAGGGTCACAGAGAACTAATAACCAATCAGAATTACCAGATTCAAGAATCAAGATGTACTGATCACTTACGCTGTCCACGCTCGTGCTCTGTCCATATTTGTCGAGCCATGATAGTCAGAGACGGCAGATGTGACCATACCCTGCTTCCATCTGGCATCTTTAAGACCAATCCAGTCGACGAATCAACAGCATTGTACAATTTTAATTCGCGCAGAAACTCCACCAAGGGCTTGTACAGCGTTGTGTCGATTCGCATAGCCAGCTCGAGGATCGCGGTGAATGTGATCGCGTCTGCTTTCTCGATAGTCGATCCCGGACTGGAGCTTTCTAATCTGTCCATTGTCGTCCCTGTAGTCCACTGTACTGCATCTGGGACTGCGATCTCGCCACTGACGAGTGCTTCGAATATTTTGAATTCTTTCGACTCGTCGGCCCGGCTGAGCTTGAGCGTTTCATTCCACGACATGACGATGACATATGGTGGCAGATTTTCGAAGGTGAAGTTTTGAGAAGTCAATTTCTTGCACGCGGGAATGTCTTGCACGCGGACCGATATGGGATTCTAAGTCGTGCTTAGCGTCATTTTAGCGTTCGCGAATAGAGTTTTGTTTGCCGATCTGTATCTTGTAGCCGACGAGGATGTGCGCGAAGGTTTTCGGGCGTTGGAGCCGGATATCTTGGTGTCCGAATTTTATACTGAATAATATCCAATCAATCTTGTAGAAAACATTCGTATTGTCGCATGTTGTATATACTACTCCGTACTAGTCACCAAGGCCGATACCAGGGGCAGAAAGTGGAGCAGACCATCGGGTATTGCCGCTTTGGTTTATTTAGGTTGAGTAAAAATAGCTGAGGACAGCTTGAACCACGTCTTATTGTACAATACGACAAATTTCGGAAGCGCATTCAGAAGAGAAAAGAAAAGAAAAGGAGAAACAGCATTGTCTGAATGATCGTCAATCGTCGGAAGATTACTTGGTGCCAGAGCACACAAACACTTGGCAAAGTGGGGATAGAAGTGAGCTAGGTTAGTAGGAGTTTGGAACAAGACATCTGAGCAAGCATCCGTCTCATTGTTTCATCATAGACATTACTCAGAGGTGTGGTTATGGCCTCAGGGCCCGAGAAGAACACGCGGGGATGGTGAGGTGATTAATTTCAAACATATGCTAATGAACGATTGTGCTGTCTATTATTGAACGATGATTTAGCGGACACACACTGAATTTCATCGACATGGTTTTATATTCATCCCACGATTCGGAAGCAAACCCGAAAGAGACAACAACGAAAAGCATATGGCAGGACACGACAGCAAAACTTGTACATCACTGTTCAATTTGCTGCCGCCTGCGCAGCCGCCCATTGGAAAAGCTCTGCGATCGAGCTACTCACAGCAGCCGTCCTAGGAATCTCGTGCCCACCACCATGATCGTATGTACGACGTTTCTCCGGCTCACAAATACCCGAAAGATGCACGCCGGCCGCATATCGAGGGTCTTTCGAGCCATAAATATGTACGGTTGGGAGATTAATACGGTACGGACAAGTAATCTCATCCCGCATTTCGGTCTCGGAGAGCCCGCCAGTCAGGGAATTGAGACCTGTCCAACGGTCCGCACCGCGGGCTAAGAGAGCCGATGATCCAGCCTGCAGAGCAAGCGCAGACCGACCTAAAGCGTCACGCTCGCGTGCCTCAGCAGAAACATGGAACCCCATTTCTTCGAGCACATTCAAAGACGGGCCTCCACAGACAAAGATAGCTGCTTTGAATGGCGGCGGGAGGTGGGGGGTCTCTTCCTGGTGGAATAATAGAATACTAGAGCCGAGGACGCAGCCTTGCGAGAACATGAGTGCGAGATCGTACGGGCCATTTTTGGCGATGTGTTCATTCACCCAGGTATGCGAGGCTCGGATTGCGTCGACGCTGTCATTTTCCCAAAATGAGTAGTAAGGCGGGTTGTAGAATAGATCTATCCCGGCAGCTGGACCGCTATCGAATGGGCCATCGATAAAATCAAATTGTATATCGGCTGGAAGTTTTGCGCGGAATGAGGCTGGGCTAGAGGTGAGAATAGTGATGTCAAGAAGGAACGGGAAGCTAACAAATCTGGGAGCGGAAAATAGAGCCACTGGTCCCTTTGCCGTGGAGACAAAGCACCTTCATGGCTGAATTGGGTTCTTTTGAGGTCGAGGACGTCAAAATAAGAGTTTGAGAGGAAGTCGATCGTGTGACGAGGGGTTGTTTATGCCGATAAGCACTGACCCCGCGGCGTGCCGATATGATGTGACGCCTTGCAGTTTTGGAATAAAGTACCGTTGAAGATGTGTTCAGGACATATAAAGTGATCTGGTGTGATCTCCAGTCACAAAAAGGAGCGTGGCCAATTTCCACCAAGTTCGACCATGGCTGCGTTGACTGCCCGTTGTCTTGGCTGATACCCCTTGCGCCGATTACATAGTAGGATTGCATGTATACTTTGATTTACAAGCATGCCAACAACTACTTCGCCTCATGCATGAAGCCTGACGATTAGCTCCCTATCATAAATGGGTTCTTCCTGTGCATTCCTAAGTCCTCTGGCCATATGGTTGCGGGTAGTTATGTGTAGACAGCGTGGCCTAACCTGATAGAAAGAATGACATACGGTTATAATGTTGCTAATGCGAAATGAAACTGAAAGAAGCATAATATTTGTATTTCATCCCGCGTAATTATCTAGATATGTTGGCAATTGGAAGGTCTCAACGTGCAACTTCGCTTCATCTGCGTTATGGGTATAGTGCTGAGGGGTCAATAGTTCTAGATAATTTTGGGGGTTGATGCCTGAACATGCCTGATTCTGGATCACTTTACCGCTTTTGAGTACTTTGCTGAACATGGTCTCTGTCATAGTAATTCAGGTATTCCTTTTTTGCCGGCATGGCATCTCCAGGCATCAACGTCGTACATAAGTCAATTTGACTCTGGCCCCAAGGTCATAAGCGCAACACATCTTCGCACTTCATGCCGAAGTCATCATATTTCAATTTGTAATCCATCGATCCTCTCATTCATTTGTAATCAATTCATCGTCTCATCCATTTATAATCACTTAATAGTCTCATTTCTTATCACTTCCATTGACCTTAGGATTCATACTGATCTCCGTGGATTACTCTGTACCTTCGCATAATCTCCTGTATCTTCTTTCAAACATCATGACAACCATGAAGGCCCTCATCACCACCGAGCCCAAGACTCTGAGCTTAGTCACCAATCAACCCCTCCCCAAGCTTCGTGATGATTATATGCTCGTTAAGACCGTGAGCGTGGGCTTAAATCCCACGGACTGGAAGCACGCCAGTTACGTCTCTCCTCCCGGTATTCTTGTTGGATGCGACTATGCAGGCATAGTCGAGGCTGTCGGCAAAGACGTCCAAAAGAAATTCGCCAAAGGCGACCGAGTATGTGGATTCGCTCACGGTTGCAATTCCGTGCAGCCCGAGGATGGCGCTTTCGCAGAGTACATCGTCGTGAAAGGTGACATACAAATGAAGATTCCCGAGCATCTGAGCTTCCACGAGGCCGCCGCCCTCGGCGTGGGCATCATCACTGTGGGCCAAGGTCTGTACCAAAGCTTGAAGCTTGCCCTACCCACCGAGCCTATCAAGGATGCGACTCCAATCTTGATTTATGGAGGCTCCACCGCGACCGGCACTTTAGCTATCCAGTTCGCCAAATTGTCAGGCTACAAGGTCCTGACTACTTGCTCCCCGCACAACTTCGATTTGGTCCGTAACCTTGGCGCCGACGAGGTCTACGACTACAATGACCCCGAAGCACCTGCTATAATCCGCAAAGCTACGAATAACAACCTAAAACTTGTATTCGACTGCATCTCGCTCAAGTCCAGCGCTGCGTTCTGTGATGAGGCTCTCTCCACGGATGGCGGAGAGTATAGCGCTTTGTTGAGTGTCAAAATTGAACGTGCCAATGTCAATGACCGCTTTACTCTGGGTTACACTGCCGTTGGCGAGGAGTTCAACATTGGTGGTGTTTCCTACCCCGCGAAGCCAGAGGACAAAGCCCATGCGGCGAAGTTTGTTGACATCGCTGAGAGCCTACTCGCTCAAGGCAAGATCAAGGTTCACCCTATTAAAATCGGCGCAAATGGCTTGGCAGGCGTGATCGAGGGCTTGAGTCTCCTCAGGGATAACAAAGTCAGCGGTGAAAAGCTGATTTACAATGTTTCAGAAACCCCTTGAAGAAGATACTTCTTTTTGTTGATTAATGATCTCTCTACAGTCTCATCGAATTTGGTTTATTCCTATCTAATTTTGTTTGTCGTGCTAACTTACTGTACTCTCGTATGAGTATCAACGTACCAGTTCCATAGACAGGTGTTATTTTCCTGCAGTCCAACTGCTTCGTCTTCCGTGTTGCATATTCGGCCATGATCTCAGCAATCATCCTACTTCTTGTCTTTGAAATCAGCCGCGGCAAATATTTATCCATCCCTTCCTCGAACACACCCAAGGAGAAGGCATATAATGTTGAATATTTCAATTAAGACGGTCGTCACGACATGCCTTAACATGGAGTCTATGTCGATATACGGTTTGTTGTGAGATGCGCAGGAAGCATGAATTAACCCAGTCTGGAAATGCAATGGTGATCTAAAAGTACAGGTAGCAGTAAGTAAATGAAGCTCTATAATACAAGACAAATGGTGACAACACTTGGCCCTCTCCTCCACACCGAGCAAGACAAACAATAACAGATGTCACCTCCGTCAGTACACTTTTTCTCAATTGCTCGTCATATCTGTCTGCAATGTTGCAGCCCGTCAGAAAACGGTATTGTTGCCTTCAAAAGCTCGGAAGCGCGGAATTCAGCGAGCCATTCTTCTTCGGTAATGGTTATTTTGGGGGTATTATCTTTCCCTTTTGATACGTGAAAGATATCGTCATGCTGTCTGTTGCGAGAACCAACCTCGCATCAAATCCCTTGTTGAGAAAATACTCCTTCAAGGGTTCGTTGCCAATTTCTGCAGCCCGAGATAAGACTTCTTTGAGTATGGGATTGCGCGGGCGAATAACGAATCCCATATGCTTGCACAAGAGCTTCAAATTTTCCACTGTGCATTCAGACATCAAATACACAACAGGTATTTTGATCTTCTTGTTTCCACCCAAAGCTTCTGTATGGGTTGGTGCGCAATCGGCCACATCGATGTCTACTTCTGCCAATATTCCGAGCCACGGAAACAGGTGCGCATCTGCACAATGCATAAAAGCATTTTCGCAGTCGATCGAAATCAACAGGGTCCCACAAGCGGTTTTTCACTATGATCTTCGTACACTCCTCATTCTGGGCGTCATCTTGAAGCATTTTCAAGCATTTGCGATTTCTTTTCTTACAATGGTGTCTTTTGAGTAAGTAATTGACCAGCGGATACTGCCTGTATTTTGCTGCCTGCTTAAAAGCCTGCCAAGGGGCCTCGTATCGAATCTTAGGCGGAGAGCGTTTGTAAACAAACTCGAGCAGTGCATCAACACAACCTATGTGGCCGTTCATTGAGGCACCCAGTATAGGACATCCATCCATGCCAAATGGGCCTTCATCTGGATCATCCAGCAATTCATTCAACCCCCACCGGGTGTAGTCAGGTAGAATTTCGCCGGCCAACAATTTGCGCAATAGACTCTCGTTGCCGCCTGTAGCAGTGTTACTCGCGAGCTCAAGCCATGTTTTACGCAGCCCGTAGTCGTCTTTTCCAACGAGTGATGCATGTAACTCGAATCTTCTTGCAAAAAGTGCATTCATCTTTTCGTCGGCGGCGCCCATCAATTGGGGCCAGCCAAGACCAGGCACAACCTTGGCTTCCGCGCTCAGTCTTAACAACGCTGAAGCCAGAGCTTTGTTGAATTTAGACCGGTGGGTTTTTGGAAGCAATTTCGGGAGGTCCCGTTCAGCCTCAACGATCAATGGATCTGCTCCAGCTCGAAGAAGATAAAATGCAACATCCCAGTGGCAGTGCTTAACAGCCATGTAGAAGGCCGAACATGTCCCATCAAAGCAATTGATATCGTAGCGCCTCTTCTCAACCAGATATTTGACAGAAGGCAGTATACCGCTAGCAGCTAAAATACACAGCGCTTTGTCATGATGAGTTTTCAACATATCAGCTGAAGTTCCCCGTGAAAAGAGATATTTTGCAACTTCTACTTGACCATCGAATAATGGTAGGATGAACAATGGCATGGCAATTTTTCTGTTCCTTTTCTCCAGACGCTTCTCACAGCCTGGCTCTTTGTCTATGAAGAGCTTGACAATCACAAGGCGTCCTAGCTCAATTGCACTACCCAGCGCGTAGAGCGGACAAACATTATGAACTTTGGAAGTTGAGCATATCGTAGTATCAAATCCGTGATTGACAAGCTGGCGCATAGCAGCTACGTTGTCTCTTTGAACTAGCACGTCAATAGCTTTTGACCCCTGAAAAATATACTTATGTATCTTATGATCACATGATGTGAAGCTTGAGTGGATAAACGGCAGCACCTGTTTTAAAATTATCCTCAACTTTTTTGCTATCTACTTGTCTCAGTTCCACATTGGAAACATGCAAAGTGAATGTATACGTCGGATCTCAAGACGCAAATGATAGTCCAAGGTTCCCTTTCCGTTTTAGCCTTCGATCAGCAAAACCAACCTCGGGATCCTCGGGAGCAACCGTGGGTGGGCGGATCAGATAATATGTGTAACTTGCCCGGGGCAGCTTGGTTCTGAGGTCCTCTCAATAAGCATGACCCGTGCGATCTAGTTCCTAGCCTGACTCAAGAGAGTACTTGCTTTACCGTCTCTTCTCAGGCAACAGGTTCCCTTTTACATTAGGCTAGCTCAAACCCATCAGAGAAAGAATACGCAGTAAGCCTGGCCGCCGGCTTATGACGGCAGAGGCGCAAAGTGTGTATACTATGAAGTTGAGTTTGCACGTTGAAAGAGTGCTCACTGGTCTACGAGGCTCCCCAGAGCGGCACAGCGTTCTCCCTTTCTCGGTTTCAGGTTATGGGCGGTTCCAAGTGTGGCCTAGTGTTAACGCCTCAAGATGTAATAAGAGACGGCTGAGGGCTGTGAGGGAGATCAGTGGTTTCTATTACCTAGTTGAAAGTTGAGTTTCGGGGGCTGATAAAGAAAAGTATAAGCAGCTCTATCTGAAAAGTGAGATAGGAAATAACGACATCTACGTTTCGCCCGGCATTTGTCTCTATTTCAGCTCGTGCAGATCGCCTTTGTTGTAAGCATTCAATTGGCCCCCGCTTCGTACCAAAGGGCCCCTGCGAATTAGCGCGTCATACTGATATTCAGCCAACACAGACGGATACTGCTAAAGTGAATTTCGAGTCACATCTAATTTAGGAAATGAAGATTCCGCCCCCGCATCCCTGACTACTTCTAGTAGTGATATAATAGCAAACTCCCCCTCTTCCTTTCCCCGTGTATGCACACAGGGCCCTTTCTCAGCCAATCATTTTGATTCTGGAACCAAGACGACATGTCTCGAATGGTTGATCAGATCCCCTTGCCGGCAGAAGTCCGGAAAATGAAAGTAATTGTCGCCAGTGCTAGTCGGTAAGTGACAAACAAGCTTGATAAAAAGATGAGATAGATCTGAACAAGATGTAGATCAGGAACTCTTGGTCTTTACCAAGCCATGCGGATTTTGGGCTACAATACATATCATATCTATGAGTGCTGTGCAATACAAGGCTTGCCGCATATGAGGATCTTCAAAGAAGCAATTACTGCTCACTGGAACCAACTATCTGGAATCAAGAGGTTTACCACAACCGATTTTGATAGATGGTTGGGTGAATATGACGTGAGCCCACCTTGCTGTCGACAACTACGGGCAATTAACTTAGCCTACTCCAGTGTCTGGTCGAGATTCCAAGTTATATCGGGGTAGATCTACTGGAAGCCTATGCAAAGGACCCAGATGTGAAGTTCATTCTTACCGAGAGGCAGCCTGAGAAATGGGCGGCCTCCATTAACAATACCGCAGGAAAGTTGGCAACAAAGGCGACAGAATTCCCATTTTCCATCCTCAAGTATTTCGACTCGACTCTCTACGAGTTCTTGACTCTCAATATACTCGTTTATCGGGCGATCGCTGGTGGCACAGCTCCCGGTGAACCAGGAAACGAAGAAGCCCTTTGCAGATACTATCGCAACCAGTATGTTACAGCTTGGAAAATGATTATAACACTAACACTTTTCTGCAGCATAAAGTCAGTCAAGGAAACTATCTCGGCTGACCGTCTTTGTCTTATTCAATTGGAAGATGGGCTTGGCTGGGAGACAATCTGCCCGTTCCTTGGCCTGCCTGTTCCAGACCAAGCGTACCCTGATCGTAACGAGCCTGAAAAGTTCCAAGTCCTGGTTGAAGGATTTATTACTCCAAGGATCAATACGGCTATTATGAGATTCAGCGTCGTTGCTGTTTCAACAGTCGGAGTTGTGGGCTGGGTGGCCGTGAAATATGGACCGTCGGCTTTCGCAACGCTGAGGGGTAACTGATGAACATCGGAAAGATGAGTTAGAGTGTGTGGAGTACGGTTATCAGAACTACCAGGACAGGTCCAACAATCCTCTACTAGATGGGATTGTCTGGTATAAGCGACTCGTCTGTGCAGCTGAAATTAGCTGCTTGGCCATATCTACAATCTCTCAATAATGCCTTCCATATGGTGATTTATCACTTCAAAAGTGCTTTGATTCGATCTGCGAAATACCTTTCGAACTCCGTTTTGCAAATTTAAATACAAGTTACATTATGAGACTGGGAGTTTCAGGGAAGCTACAAAGATGATGGAGGCGTTGTCGGGTATGTAACAAAGAAGCCTTTGCTTAAGGGCTGTCCGCAGTAGAAAAGTCTTCCCAATAGTATCTTTCATTCTGGAGGTGGGAAACATAAATAAACAGGAAACCGAGAAAGATGCAAAAATAAGGATCGTGTTGAACGCCTTGGAATCACTAACCGATGGCTGGCTTGATGTTGAACAATCCAGACAAATTTGGAAAGAATCACTTCAATTCCACACTCGCATTCGCACTCATTGACAGAGGCGTAGGAGTAGCCAATCCCGCCCGCATCTCAGCGTCTTGCAGAGTTAGAGTGGCATTCTTTCCACTTCCAATACCAAATGCCCGTTTCACGGCCTTCCAACTCTCAATACACAACAGGTAGACGCACGTACAACCAAAGACAATTCCCCATTCCCAGGTAATAGCTTGGTGCTTGAAGACGAGTTGGTTGACGACGGGGATATAGATGACGGGGAAAGCAACAACAAAGCCAGCCATGACCGCCCAGAAGAGGAAGCGGTTGCTCCAGAGGGTGGTGAAGACCGAAAAGGTTTTGGGGTTTCGGATGGGGTCCATGTTAAACAAGGACCGGGAAAAGTGCTTAACTTCCCACGCCGTAACGAGGAGAAGAAATGTGAGAGTCGCATACGTTGTTGCGCGAGCGCGGAACACTGTATCGCAGGTTGGATTGTGTCCTGAATTACATCCCTCACCGAGAGACGATGTCCCCGAGCCTGCCCCGTAGATCACAACGACAAAAGAGATGAGACAGAAAGTTCCCATGAAAGTTCCGTATATCATTTTATCCACGATGAGCTCGCGCGTAAATACGCCGATGCGGAGATCGTGCGGTGGTCTGTACATGATGTCTGGCTGGGCTTCTTCAAGGCCAAGGCCGACGGCTAAGAATGAAGATGTAATAAGATTTGCCCACAAGATCTCGAGTGGAGATAAAGGGAATACCGAGTCACCTCCTTTATCTTTGAAAGCAAGAGCGATCAGTAGGAGGATGACCTGTGCGATATTTGAAATGAGTAGATGCATGAGGAACTAAATTAGTGTCAGTAAAAGCGGACTGAAAAGAAGTTGAGCAGCGCAATATCTACCTTTTGAATGTTGTCAAAAAGACGTCTACCCTCTTCGACGGCTTTGACAATGGACGAAAAATTATCGTCCGTCAAAACCATGTCAGCGGCCTCCTTTGCAACGTCGCTGCCGTTTTTGCCCATAGCAATACCGACGTCGGCTCTTTTAAGAGCAGGCGAATCGTTGACACCATCACCCGTCATAACACAAAATGCCTGACGCCGATGCATAGCATCCACCATGCGGACCTTGGTAGCAGGGCTACAGCGTGCAATGACAAGAGGCAGTTCCTCAATTGCGTCGATTTCTTCATCGGTAAATTTGTCAAATTCATCCGCAGCCATGACTACTCTGCCTGACTTAACAACTGCCGCAACACGATCAAGAATACCGACTTCTGACGCAATCGCCGTCGCAGTCTTGATGTGATCACCGGTGAGCATGTGCACCGTGATTCCTGCCATTTGGCATTTGCGTACGGCAGCGGCAGTTTCAACTCGAGGAGGATCGTAGAGTCCCACAAGACCGCCAAAGTGCAAATTTGATTCGGCAGCGTCTCGTGGCGAAACTTGGGACTCGTCTTCCATTGGAGCTGTTTTGTATGCTATACAAAGCACTCGAAGTCCTTCGCCTGCCATCCGGTCGGCTGTTTCTCGTATGACTTGCTTTTCCGTTTCATCAAGATTCAGACACGGAATGATGGTCTCCGGTGCACCTTTGGTGTATACTTCTCTAAGCTTGTCTCGTGAATTGTCGTAGACGACGGTCATCTTCTTGATAGCAGAGTCAAATGGATACTCTGTATGCAAGTGAAGCTGTCGCCTCTTAATCACAGACTCTTTTCCGAAATCAAAGCGTAGAGCGAGAACGTGGAGAGCGATTTCTGTTGGCTCCCCAACAGCACTCCATATTTGGTTCTCGTGGTGGATACTCGAGAGGTTGCAAAGAGCAAGCGCTCGTAGGAAGATCTGCAAAGCAGGATTATCTTCAATGGGTCGATCGGCGCTCCAATTAATCTCGTCCAGTTGGACCAGTCCACTGGTTGGGTCAAAAGGATCCGTAGTCTGGCTCACAGTCAAAGTTCCAGCACCTGGGATCCATGCCGAGCGGGCTATCATCTTGCCCTGGGTCAAAGTTCCTGTTTTGTCAGAACAGATGTTCGTGACACCACCAACTGCTTCTAGACATTGTAGTTTTCGGACGATGACATTTCCCTTCGCCATTGCTTTTGTGCCCACGGCTATTGTGATCGTGAGGACAGCAATCAGCGATTCTGGGATGACGGCAACGGCAACACAAATGCCGTAGATAAGAACCTCGCCTTCAACGTGCCATTTACTGGCCGAAAAGACAATTATGGCGAGCAGGACTGCCAGCCCGAAAAGGAGGAGTGCAAATTTGCTTAGCTTGACCTGCAACGGCGTACCAACCAAGCCTAGCACATTCATAAAGAAGGCCTTCACATGGTTCACAGCCCTCATAAAACGACTCGAATCTGCCTGTTTAGGCTGGTCCTGTAGTAGCTGTGCGATCTTGCCAACTTCTGTGTTCATCCCTGTTGCAATTACTATTCCCATCGCACGACCTTGAGTAGTGCTGCAGCCCGAATAGGCCATGTTGGTCCTATCGCCGATTGGGATATCAGGCAACGATAAGGTTACATGGGGGGTCTTCAGGATGGGCAGAGATTCGCCTGTGAGAAGTGCTTCGTCCATTGAAGCATTCATGCCATCGAACAAGCGTAGATCAGCGGGTACAATATCCCCAACTGCCAGCTGGACAATGTCTCCGACAACCAGCGATTCCGCTTTAACTGGAGTAGCTCGACCCTCTCGGATGACCTTACATACTGGGGCAGAGAGGCGATGCAGCGAAAGAATTGTCTTTTCCGCGCGGTAGTCTTGCACAAAGCTAGATGGCTAGCTTTAGTCCGGGTCATGGAGGTAGTTTGATATTGAATTACTCACCCGACAACTATGTTCAGGACAATCACTGCGGTGATAACACCGCCCTCAATGTAATCGTCGATTCCAAAGGATAGGGCCATGGTAATGAGGAGGACCTTGGGTATCATGAGCAGTGTCTTCTTGGGATCATTGTTTAGACTTGGGCTTAACATACTAGTGTCAAACTGTTGGACACCTGCCTCAGCAGTATCCCCCAGACGGAGACACCCTCCATTTCACGCACGGTATTCGGACCATCGCGCTCGAGGCGGCAGGTCGCTTCGGTGCCTGAGAGTCCATCTCTAATGCAAACATCAATAACTTTACATAATAATATTTTCAAAGTTAAATATGTTCGTTACGAACGTACCGAAGATCTGTCTGGAGAAGAGATGCAAGTTTGGATGGTTCAATGAGATGGGCGTTTTGGTCGGGCCTTTCTTTACTGGCCAGTGAGTCCAAGGGCGCAGGGGTATCATTCGTACGCAAGATAGACTTTTCGTTGATATCGCTGGGCTTAGTACCTGAGTGGTTGGTCACATTGGATTGGGAGTTGATTTCCGTAAAAGGACATATAGGAGGCTCTGTCGATTCCTCGACATCGGGAGTTGTCTCTACGCCCATTCAATAAGATTAAGAGAAAGGAAGAAGTGGAAATAAGCTAGACTTTAAAATCCCCTAATGAATGGGTACCCGTCAACCTTGAGAGAAGGGGAAAAAGAAGTCTGTACTGGAAGAGTGGAAGTAGCAAGAAGGAAGGAAGAACGTCCTAGAAACGGGAGTTTTATGCAAGGAAGAGCCATACGTATCAAACATGGGCACATGCTCGCTTGATTTCAACCAAAAGAGGGGATTATCCCAAGACGTGAGGGGCAGCCCTGGTCACATAGTGAAGCCACGATGTCATTGGGGGCAACTCGTCGGAAATGCTTCGCTTTCTCTGGGCCACGGCGGGAGTTTCTAAACATCCCGGTTTGTACTTCATCGTCCAGTCAAGTCGTAAGGCCAGACGATCCTTGCATTAGGATTGGATGGTGTACCAGTCCGGAGTGGAAGCCACAATCCAGTGATTTCTGCCAAGTTGTGGCGTGCTATTCTGGGATTTGTTCATCGAATCTGGAGGCTGCAAGCTTATCAAGATCCCACTGGTGCTGACCAGGTGACTTTTCGTATTTTGGCTATTGGGATCTCTGGATCAGAGACGACGAGCCAAAGAAACGAAATGCCTAATTTGTTAGTCTGTGGTTCCGGACAGTCCACTGCATCTGTATGTGCACAGCCGCCTTGCCAATTCTTCGGCTTACTCGATCGGCTGCATTCCAAGAGCTCGGCATCTTGGAACTGACACGTCCATTTACGCGGGGGCCTAGAGTAGCTCGCGGATCGGTGATCATCATAGAGTCAGGTCTCGCAGTGGAAATTCATGTAGCAACTGTTGATTATTTCATGTCTTGTAGGAGACCTTCCAAGGTTGAGATTGATATATAGACTATACCTCCACACAGTAAAAAGGAAAGTGATCACTCCAAAAAGCAAACAGGGCATTGGAAGTAGTCAATACCGCAGAAGTGTATGGTTGGTGAGTGATAACCAAAGTACCGAGTACAAAGTCCAGCCAAGGCGGCCAATCAAAGAGCGGCCCGCATGTCGATGAAAAATCGCTGCGGGAGACAACTTTTGCTCAAACACAACTTTGGAAGCTTCCCAGTCACTCTGTTCTTGTCTCTGCCTTCGTCAATATGGTCGGTCCAACAGCGTCTCTCTCACAATTGAATCGTGCCGATGGTTCGGCATCATACAAATGCCCAGCCACCGGCTATAGCATTCTGGGCGCAGTCAACGCACCCATTGAGCTCCCAGCACGCCGCGACGCATTGAAACCCGAAGAAGCCACCGTCGAGGTCTTTGTCAAACCTGGTACGACCACTGCCGGCGTCGGTGAAAGATATGTCGAAGGACTATTGCGTTCTGTGCTAGGGAAGGTGGTGCTCGGACGAGAGAAGGGCTTCCCCCGTCGCGGCGTTGTCCTCAGTTTGGCTATTGTTGGGGGAGAGAATATCGAACGTGGCGTTTCTGTGAGTGCTTCAAATTCTGCAATTACTCTCAACAACTACGCCGACCTGTCAGACTGACTTTCATAGTACCTTACGATTCTCCCAGCTCTCCTCCACACTGGCTTGCTCGCCATGATGTCCGCCTCCGTTCCCCTGTCGATGACCTTCTCCGCGACCCTCCTCGGTGTAACCAAGTCTGGTGATATCGTGCGGGACCCCTCTCCGACAGCCGCTAAAGATGCTGTGTCACTCCATGTTCTTGCTTTCTCCTCGAAGAACCACATTTTGCTCAATGAAAGTGAGGGTCGCTTTGACTTTGATACTTGGGAACTTGTCCGTGCGCGCGCGCACTCCATCTGCCAGGGCACAACCGCCAGCGCTGACGGCGATGTTACCATGGATGAAGGCAAGACCAGTGCTAGTTTGAGCGGGTTTATCCGGGAGACCGTGGAGGACCAGATATACAGCGACTACGCCTACAAGCTTGACTCTATCTGAACTGGACCACCGCTCACAAATATGCGGAGAAAGTCTGAGATGTGATACGATGGGACAAGTCCACCGTTCTGTCTATAGGCTATTCTGCGTGGTCGCACACTGGTCCTCCCCCTTCTTTGGCAGTTGGTTTCCCGGGGTGTTTTTCCTCATCTTCCCCCTCTTGACTGGGGATGCGACAGTGCCACGAGATAGCTGATTGAGTACCACAACCGGTCAAGGCATCATCACCTGACTGCTGCTGCATGTACACGACGCTCCGTTCCACTGCCACAAGGGACAGCCCTGCTGCAGGTAAAGCTTGTTTCAGGTCCCCCGTCTCCAGCTGTTGGAATTCGGATGGGCCCTGAATGTCCGCTCAAATTTCCCAGTGATCAGCTTAAGGGTGGACATTCGGAGCGATAGTCTCCCGGTAGGAGCCAGACTAATGGCCCACTGTGAGTCAGACCTGAAGGACACAGGGAGGGTTTGACCGGAATTCTGGCAAACGCAACTAAACATAGTTACACTAGTAGCAGAATATCAAAAAAGTAATATCAAATACCAAATACTAAAAACAAATAAAAAAACCAAGCATTACTATCATAGACATCCTGAGGCATCGTAGGGCATCTCTGATTAGATATCAAAAGTGGAAGATAAACATAGACGTCATCTATCTGAGCGCACTCCATGCGCGTGTGTACGGATTTGGTGATTACTCTCGAGTGATACTCACCATTTTCACCAATTATAGAATGGTTCTGAGGGAAGCATCCGTCAGCGTGAGTCCAATGCCCTTTGCCTAGCGGACCATCGAGGTCCGTGGTCGGCTATCATCCACACTCTGTGAAAATCCCTTTCTTTTCCTCCTCGTTATTCATGCAAAGGTCCTTGGCTCTGGCACCCCGCACACACAGCTTTCAAGTTAATCCTTATTAGATTAAACGTGCAGAAACATCGTGGAATACGCTAGAATCAATATCTCCAACTGGGTCCGCGACCCACGGGGAGGGGGGGAACACAGCTGCGATCTCAAGATTTCGGATCCGCAATCCCCGTTACATCCGAGTCACTTTCTTGATTATTCTTCTTCTTATTTGTCTGCCGCCCAAGCCGATGGCGTCCAGCCGTGAATATCTACGGTCTGACATATCAAGTCCATCGACCACCCCGTCTCGCACTTCTCCATCTCCCACCAAAGCCCCACCCCCATCAACTGGAGTGCTCATCGACCATGCCCTTAGCATAGAAGCACCCCCCACCCACGAAACTCGCCGAGATTCCCCTCCTGGAACCAGCGTGGTTCCTATCCAACCCTCCGATTCGGCTCAAGAGGAGGTTCAAGGTTGGCCGCTGTCTTCCACATCTTCACGGCGGTTTCGCCAGAATTCGATCAATCGGAGATCGAAGAAAGCGCTCTCGACAGATTGTATCCCGCGACAGACGATATTGAAAGCCCTAGCCTCCCGCGCTTCGATTATCAGCAACACCACCAACATCTCGGCGAGTTCCCTATCGAGTATGCTCGCGATCAAATCCCCAATCAAATCCCCCCAGGCTTCCCCGCCTTCCGAGAATCGGGACCGGCGCGGGAGCAGCGCCTCCTCCCAAAACCTCTCTACCGCGCTATCAAATCTGCAATTGAGCGGTTATCTCGATCGCTCACCTGCAACGGCGCGTCTAGTACTGCAATCGCCCTGTTACTTCCATCAACGCTTCGATGATGCTGTCAACATTAAGAAGGTGCTGGAGGAAATCGCCGATGACGAGTGGTTGTCGCATTCGCGACTAGTTCAGACTGCCACTGGAGTTCGTGAAGTCTCGAAGCAGCTGCAACGACGTCCAATCAAACGCGCCGTGCGAAATGTCATGATTGTGACTAAGGCGCGTGATAACAGCCTGGTGCACTTGACTCGAGAAGTCGCCGAGTGGTTGCTTTCAACACCAAGATACGGAAGCAACCTAGGAGTGAACGTCTATGTTGATGCAAAGCTTCGGAACTCGAAACGATTCGATGCGCCAGGGCTATTGCAAAAAGACCCGATGTTTGCGCAAATGTTACATTTCTGGACGCCAGATCTGTGTTGGACATCACCAGATAAATTCGATTTGGTGCTGACGCTTGGTGGTGATGGAACTGTCCTTTTCACATCATGGCTCTTCCAGCGTGTGGTACCGCCCGTGCTGTGCTTCTCGCTGGGCAGTCTCGGCTTCCTGACAAATTTCGAGTTCACTGACTACAAGGCACAACTCAATGCCGTCATGGGCGAGGTGGGTATGCGTGTCAATTTGCGCATGCGCTTCACTTGTACCGTTTACCGGAAAGATCGGAGAAAGGGAGCCGAGGCGGGCGCTGTTGAGGAAGGCGAGCAATTCGAAGTATTGAATGAGCTCGTCATCGACCGCGGCCCATCCCCCTACGTATCCAACCTCGAGCTCTATGCCGACGATGAACTCCTGACTGTCGTCCAAGCAGACGGTTGTATTTTTTCCACGCCGACCGGCTCCACGGCATACTCTCTGTCCGCGGGGGGCTCTCTCATGCATCCATCCATCCCGGGCATCCTCCTCACTCCAATCTGCCCTCACACCCTCTCTTTCCGCCCAATGGTCCTCTCGGACTCCCACCTCCTCCGTATTGCAGTTCCCAATTCCTCTCGCTCCACCGCCTACTGCTCCTTCGACGGCAAGGGCCGCGTGGAACTCCGTCAAGGCGACTACGTCACCGTAGAAGCAAGCCAATACCCATTCCCAACAGTCGTTTCCAACAATAACGAATGGTTCACCAGCGTCCAGCGCGCTCTGCGGTGGAACACTCGCGGCGCGATCCAGAAGAGCTGGGATGGCCGTGATCTCGACACGGATTTGAACGGTGACCCTAATGAAGATGAACAATGGGATATTGACACGGATGCTGGGCTCGCTGGCACAGACAGCGGCATTGGACCCAGTGAAGATGGGGACGCTCTGTCACCCAATCCTATGCGACGACAAATGAGCTTGCTCAATATGTGATCACTTCCTGTGCATGTTAGCGATTCCTGGTTTTCTTTTGTGCTCTATACCTTCTTAACCGCTGGATTTCGGTGTTTTTTTTCTTTCCTCTTTGTCCTGATTTCCCCAGGTGTTATACGGTACATTCGGCGTTTGGCTTGCATTGTATCCTTTCTATTTACGACATATTCTGGGTAGAGAATAGATCATGACTTATTGCCTTGAAGGCTTTGAATAGAAAGCTTTCGGCGGATTTATGTGATTCTGTTCAGGGGATTTTCTTATTGTCTGTAGACTTGACTTGCAGTCGTCGATCTACCTAATTTTATTACAATTTTGCAAGCTCCGCTCTCTTTTTAGCTGCTGGATCAATTCCAAATGATCTATGATCTGTTTGCTGTCAAAATGGGTCTGAGATATATCGTCATTCGTGAATGTTGATTTAAGGCAACATCAAGTCTAAGAGCCCCTTCAAAGGCAGATCACACTTTTCTAGCAACGTGCTCGAGCTGCCGAGCGTCAGATATGAATTCAAAAACTTCCTGCCTCCGATTGTAAAAGACCTCTAAAGCATGCCTAAATCGCATACAGGTCTTTTACACAATACTTGCACTCACAGTACCTGGATGTACTACTAAGATTCTCACAGGCAGAGTCGAGTTTATGATAATGAACTAGAGCCGACCTTTAGCGTCAAAGGTGTCTAGATACAGAGTCTTCATTGAGAGCGCCGGTGCTCTGCAGGGACAAAGATTACAGCAGTCGTTATCATTATACCATATGCAACATTAGAGCTATACCCCAAAAAAGGTCCCCTATATACAGACTTTCGTATGCAACAAAGAAAGATGAGCACCCAATGTAACTAAAGAAAAAAAGAGAAGATCACTGGGCATTATACAAACCATCATGATCCCACTGCGGCCCAACCGCTCCTCATCGTCCAGGTCCTATCTCATAGGGTCCTGAGTATGGTCGATTATTGTCCAGTTCCCACAAGGGGGCTTTCATGCTCTCGTCACTTAGTTCAGACCGACCAGAGCACTCAGGATAAGCCATGGGAGGCACATGACCTTGGTAAAGATTACTTTCTGAAACAAGCATCTCCTTCCTTTTCCGACTGCGACGCATAATCCACCACGCAATGAAGACAATGACCATCAGGCCAGCAGCACCACATCCAGCTCCGATACCCGCCATAGCAGCCGTGGACATGCCTTCACTGTCGGACGAAGGGGCATTTTGCTCGACAGACGCGGTCGAGTCGCCAGTAGAGTTCCTAGTTACATCGCCCCCAGACATGCTATTCAACTCTGTGAGTGGAGACCAATGCGCAGCCCAAGTTGCCACCCAGTTATCATCCGATCCTGTTAAATCAGATGCGTCCGCTTCGATGGGAATGATGCTAGTTTGCGAGTGCCCAGGGCCCGGGGCTTGAGCTAAGAACCAGTTCCCTATGCCGACTATGCCGGCGCCGTAATTGATGCCGATAAAGGCTGCTTGGAAGAACGCGCGGCCAAGGGCGTAGGTTCCTTCAGTTCCAAAACATGGGAAGTATGGGGTGGGTGTGCTGACGAGAGGTGCTTCCAGTGTAAGGTTGAGCAATGCGAATGGTACTTTGATGGTGATGTTCTGAGTGTTGGTATTGTCTTTTACGAAGGTGAACGCTAAATAGCTGGGAGATGTGATAATCTTCTTATATTGAGTGTCGTCGGTGTTCCAGAAGTAGAGGCCCAAATCTGGGTTATGGGTCACTGGTAATTCGGCAGCAATGGCATCGCAGGAGCTTTGAGGGAGATAGATGTATGGATCCACCACGTTTGCGAGAACATTGGCGCCGGAATCAAGAGATGAATTCCCTTGTGCCAGTAGCCCTTGTTTGCTTGGATACTTCCATGGCGAGCCTCCTTTTGCTACCCCTAGGCTAATGTCGAGTAGCTGGATTGGTGCTGAATGGCCTGTATGGGGCTGGGCGGTAATCTCTCCCAGGGCCCGACTTTTATCGTATCCACCTAGCAGCAGGCTGCCTTCAATGCCTAGCGAGGCTGATCCAACATGCATTCCGTATGCGTAAGATGTGATTGACTCGGATCCATTCCATAGCCAACTGGTGATCATGGTGGCTCCGGTGCGATCGAATGTTTGGTTGATGTCTTGGGCTCCTAGTGAGAGGTAGCCAACCGATAGAGGATAGCTTTGGCCACCTGGATAGGTTTGGTAGGCTTGATTGACCCCGATCAAGTCGACTTCTGGTACGGTTGTTCCGAATAATTCCATCGACTCTCGGGCACGTTTGGCTTTGCCTGTGATGGGAACTGCATTGGTCGGAGACCAAGTTAAATCCTCGAACGTATAACCGCTTGGCATAAGCCCAATGCTGGTGTTGTCCCAGCTGCGTGACAATTTGGGATCGAAAAGACCGGCTTCCTCGGCGTAGCAGGTCGATGAAAGGGTGGTATTGTCGCAAAAATCAGACAGGAGCACCCACGACTCCCACCAGCCTCCTGGGTACAGCGCAACCTCTTGCCTGCTTGTACCCATTTTCACCACTACGGCATTCCAAGGACCGTCAGGCCCGTAGGTCTTGTCAGACCATCGCATAATCCATGGACGTTGCGCAGAAGTGAGTTCTAAGACTGCAAGAAACGCAAAAAGGAAGCTGGTTCGACAAACTCGTACCTCCCGGAGAGACATCATGAAGATTTTGATTATCTTTCCATACGCATATGTATATCAGGGAATAATATACAGATAGTCCCAAAGAACTCTGAGGAGGGATATTGAAGCCAAGAAAAAGCAAAGCGAAAAGATCTCAGGGGAATAGCAGCGCACGCTATGAGGCTCCTATACCCAAACACCCTCTTTGAATTAACATGTCATTTACAATCGTAGCGAATGAGAAACAGAGTCCGATATCCCAAGCGGCTAGATCCAGCGGCTAGACCTGAGAATTTATTTTGAGATATGGCAGGATCGTAATCCCTGTCACAGAGGGCCACCGTCACATCTTCCCTATGGAAAATAATACATAATGTACTCGCTAGCTTGTAAGAAAACGGGCCTTACAAAACAATACGTACACTTTGAAAAGAAAATCGTGTGATAAGCAAAACATACATCTCAATTGGCGAATAGGGGAGCTGATGTTCCGGGGAAGTGGAGAACAAGCGGTGATATGGCGCCTTAAGTCTCAGCCTCTAATCCTCGTGTATGTTTGGCGTGTACATTTTACCCAGTTCCCCAAACTAAAGCGTGCAGGGTCCCTGTTCTCTCATAAAACTTCTATTACAAGGCTTACTTGGCGACATTAGCGTTGGCTGCTCGGCGGCTAACTTGATGCCAGCATGCAACCACATTGCTTCTTGGTTCTCTTACATCTCTCGTTGTGGCTTCTTCTATCTTTAAACCTATGTTCTAATCTATTCTAATCGATGGGCTTTAACCAATTTTCGCCTGCCCAAGCTTTCTTTCCAGTTTCCCCTCCTTGGGGACTCACCATGCTATCAAACTCGTCCAAGGTGTTGCGCACTATAATTGCCATTGTTGTGCTATTCTTTATAGCTGAAACCTTGTTCATACTGTCGAATGGGCGCCCAGATACGCACTTGAACGATCTTAATCACAGTACCCCCGCAGCACCTAATGATGCCTTGGATTGGTCCCGTTTTGCCTATGCGCAATATGTCACCAATATCCCCTACCTATGCAATTCAGTCATGTTCTTTGAGACCCTGAATCGCTTGCAGAGCAAAGCCGATCGCATAATGATGTACCCAACGACATTTTTGCTGGACGAAAATAACAATGGGACAGAGAGCCGACTTCTTCGCAAGGTCCGAGATGAATACAAAGTCAAGCTAATCCCTATCGAGATTCAAAGTCGATCCAGTGCTGATGGTAAGCGATATCCGTTTTCTAAACACGTCTTCAATGTTCGTAATTACAGAAACTAATAGCAGTCTAGCGACATGGGCAGATAGCTTCACCAAGCTTCTCGCCTTCAACCAAACACAATATGATCGCGTCCTGAGCCTAGACTCGGATGCGACTTTGCTTCAGGTGTGTGTGTCGGGAAACAGAAGTTCTCGTTTCTCTTTACTGATACAATCCAGCACATGGATGAGTTGTTTTTGATGCCTTCATGTCCTCTTGCCATACCTCGAGCCTACTGGCTCAACCCTGATGATCGCGTAATGACATCTATACTATTGCTCATCCAGCCTTCGAAGTCTGAATTCGATCGTATCATATCGGCCGTTAATACGGCAGGTCGTTTTGATTATGATATGGAAGTATTGAATGATCTCTACAGAGACAGCGCCCTCATTGTGCCGCATCGTCCTTACGCCATGTTGAGTGGAGAACTCCGCAGCAATGACCATTCAAAATATACAGGGAACGTCAATGAGACTTGGAATCCTGATAAGATAATGGAGGAAGTCAAGTTCGTGCATTTCTCTGACTGGCCTATGCCAAAGGTATCTCCCTCATGCTTCATGCTCCCTGCTCCATGCTCCTCGTTTGCAGGCTGTATCAAAAGCAGGTCCAAGCTAACACTCGTGTAATAGCCTTGGATTGACATTCCTTCTCATATGATGGATGAAAAAAAACCTCCTTGTCAGATGAATATAAGTAGCGGTCACTTGGATGACTGTCGTAACCGTGACTATTGGTTGGGATTATATGCAGATTTTACCAAACGACGAATGGTATTGGACCTTCCATCCTCTTGATATTAATGGCGAATCAAACGCTAACGAATGCAGGATCTTTGTGGCACTGCTT
Source organism: Penicillium sp. IBT 31633x (assembly GCA_028827885.1). Lineage (NCBI taxonomy): Eukaryota > Fungi > Ascomycota > Eurotiomycetes > Eurotiales > Aspergillaceae > Penicillium > Penicillium sp. IBT 31633x. Next base: position 730,545 of record JAPWDP010000008.1, read on the forward strand.
TATAACAGGGAAGTGAATTCATATCGCTGCCAATCTGTACACTCTATGTTGTATACGAATCATGTTGCATACGAATATGCTCTTTTTCCGGGCCAATTAATTGCATTATTGGGACTGCGCCCGAGCTGTTAGAGATTCTATAGATCTTTTTTCTTTGTACATAATATCAAATCACAGGGACGTTTTTCATTGTTCCGTGGATATTCTCCAGTACATCAAAAGACGGTTCGGAGATATAGCCATGTTGCTAGACCTCTGTTTGGATCCAGCACAAGTACGACATTGCATAGATTCAAGCCCCGCGCGTAGCGTTTACTTTGACAGTCTCTATAATTTTTATACAGATATGGTTTATTGCATATTCATATTAAACAAATCCAATCCCTTCAAGAAACAAGATAATCCAGCCTTTTCTCACTCAGAATCCAACTAAAAGTTGAACGCAGCTATGAAACCAAATTTATATCCAGCCAAGTATCAATTTACACTAAAATCCACACTGAGCCTCGGTACCATCACTGGTAGCATGAGTCTCAAATGCCGACTGTCCAACACAGTCACCATACTCATAAGCCTCACCAACAGACGCAGTGTGATCAGGAACAATCGGGTTTCCGAAAATGACCTGGGTCTTGGGCAAGTCGCCGCACGCATCAGTGCCGAGATAGTACTCGATGAAGCCAAGCTGCGAGCTCTGAATGCCCCCACTACCAGAAGGGAGCGTAAAGTGACCAATCTCAGTCTTCTCTCCGGAGACGGTGTCCACCAAAGTCCCGGTCCAAGTGGTGTCCGCGGTATTTTTGACATTCAGCTCGTAGGTGTGGGCATAGTCGCCGTTGATATCGACGGCGCAACTCACTCCGGGGCCGCCGTCGGCACCCTCCGAGCAATTTTCCGAGTCGCTGGTGGTGCCTTCGTTGAAGCTGGAGAAGGCGGCGTGCAGGACGGTCTTGCCGTTTGAGTCTGAGCGGGGCTGTAGACCGGTGTATCCCACGTCCTTTTGGTTGACGAAGTTGAATTGCTGGGCGAAGTAGAAGCCTTCTTTCTTAGTGGCGTTGGCGATGTTCATGGGGAAGCTGATTTCCTTGAGACCGGCGTCTTCGACGTTCTCCACGCTCCAGGATATTCCCACAAGGGCTGATGCGGGTTGTAGGAGAGCGAGAGCGATGGGGAGAGTCTGGGTGAACTTCATATTGGCTGTTGTTTGTAGGTTGGAGGATTGCCTGGGAATGGGAGTAGGAAATTCATGGCTCGATGTTCCTCCTTTATAGACTTGTTCAATTCCTCATCTCATCTAATACCTAGTCTTTCATCAAGATGGAACAGTAGGTAGTCGAGTATAGATGAAGATCTGCAGATATTGTGGAACCGATGGAACCACTTGAACCACAATCCCACCCAGCATCGACAGTGCAATGTAACAAGGTTGCGATGACATATGAAGTCGATTGTCATTATTTATTTAGCACTCTTCGTCTCTTTCATGAACCTTGTTTCGCTTATCGCCCACTGCTTTGCATCCTTTCATCCGACAGTGCGAGCCAATGAACATATCAGAGCAGTCCAATATAAACAGGTCAATGTTATAAGGAATATAATATAAGTTGATGGGTCCTGGGGCTTGTGGTTCGCGCCCAGTGGATCACGTTCCGACGTGCATTAGGGGTTGGCAGAGGAAATTCAGCGATGGATATGTTGATCCCCTTGAAACATTGCCGATCATGCCCTTCTATGTCTGCAATTTACAACGTAGTGGATGTAACCGCCAGGGGTGTGATCAACATCAAACACAAGCGATTGGTTGAAATGTGATGTACAAGGTCCAACATAGAGAAGTGCCTCCAAGTTGTAATTGCTCGGGTCGGATGCTGCTTGACTTGTGGTGGTCGTCGGTTGAACTAAGAAATCTGTGTTTTGAAAACAGGCACCGAATAATTCACAAGTTTAAAAATGCACGAACTGAACAAATCACTAGATTGTAACTATACACGTGATGTATATGTTGTACATCAAAGTCCCCAGTCTCCGCAAGATAGATCCGTCCGTCAGCCACTGATTCAGCCCTAGAGTGGATCTTCTAAAAGGCACAACGCGGGCGAACACGATCCTGGGCAAGACCAAGCAATATATCTTTCTTGGGTACTCCATACAATGTTCATGGTTGTAACTCTCCGTACGCAGCCCCCTGAAACCCCAAACACATGCTCAACGTTGAAGAAAACAACTCATCAGCAGCGATCGACAAGCCCGTGATCGACAAGGTAGTCATCCCTCTTCGAGGAAATGAGAAGCTATGACACAGTGACAACCGCGGTTTTAGTGCAGTTTAAACAGTGGAACATATATGTACAACATATACGTGGACTTTAGACTAAAGCTGAGGGTCATTCAACACGACTCCATAGAAGGAAATTGCTGTATGTAACTAACTAAGAATTTTATTAAGTATACTCAGCGAGGTTTAAATCTACTTAAATCCTTGTGAAAATCAGGTATATACCAAAGCCAAGGAAACAACAGAACAGATCACAATAGCCTCCCAATGTGATGGACAAGGCCAACCCGGAGCTCCACTCTCGTAGCCGACATTCAAGGAGTTGTTTTGAAATCCCACCGTCATAGGTGGCAGTTGCAAGCTGACTGTACTTCAACAAAATACTGCAGCTGATTGATGCAAAGTCGACTTCCAAGAAACATCTAACTGTATCAGGGGTAGTGCCTGATGCTCACATGATCAGGGCGGCTCTCAGATACAGCCACATACCATAATCCCTACTCCAACTGACTAGGTAGCTTAGCCTAAGGTCTAGCCTATAGCATGATAACGAAAAGGCGGTTTGGAGGAGACATGGGTGTCCACACTCTTTGCCTTGGAAATTTCGCGGGAAAAGTGAATGAGAAGCTTCCAGCAAATGAGAGTCTCTCTTGGCATCAGAGTGGAAGGGTGTCTTTAAGAGCTGGCTCTATCAGCCAAGGTCTTGCGAGCGCGACAACAGGCGGCAAATATACCATGGTGCGCGAAGATCAAACACAATGAGAGGCTGCACATTTGAGTGGAAAGGTCGGGGGGAAACTGTGAGCAGAGCGCCAGCGTATTTAGCAGAATAATCAACCGTAAGGAAGATAAGAGAGGAATGAGTCGAGCGTGGGCTGGAAGTGGCTTGAGAAGAATCTAAAAAGCCAGACGTAATAGCGTGGTCGCAGTAGAAGCCGATGATGATAGCACGGGGTCAGAGACTAAAACCTATGTGTGAGCATAGGTAAGAACAAGCTACAAAGATGAACTTTCCGACCTCGATCAAAGATAGAGGTAGAAACCTGTAAAATGAGAAGTGTTTTATGTGATAATCAGGAATCACTAGCAAGAGATTTCGGGGGAAATAGAGGAGAAGGTTTGCCAGAGGACAACGGTTGCTTAAATAACTCGAAGGCCGAGAATTGTTTGTGTAAGAAGAATAAGCCTATCGCTAGGAATGAGGATGTTGACTGCGGTCAGAAATGATACTCGGAGGTGATATGTTCGGACGGTTGTTGTAGATTCATATGCAACGGGATCAAATTTATGCGTAGAGGTGGTTATCAAATACATTTGTCCTGGTAAATCATGACCGGAAGCTTGTCTGTCAAAGAGCTGTTTGCCCTGCTTGTTAGTTGAGTATATCCAGAGTCACGAATACATCGATTTTCCTAGGCCAACAATATCTGTTGTCGGTTTGCATTAGCAGAAGAACTTACATCGAGCAGGACTCTTATTTGTATGAATCAGCTGCGCTAGATTGAGAAGCTACTAATTGATTCTTTCGAAACCGTACTCATAGCCCAGAAATATAACCACAAGCAGCTTCTCACAAAACCGAAGGACTCTTTGAAAATGTTGATACTTGCCAAAGAAGGATGGGGTGGCCAGCGACGCAGCTACGAGGTGTCTGGGTCGGTTCGGGCCGTCGAGCCGACAATCATTACCCACTAAACGGATTTGGCCTGTGTTCTCTTGAGTACGACTAATGTCAGTTGTGGTATTGAACCTTGGATATATGACAGTTTCGGCATCTCAAAACCCAGTCTACATGTAGAAACTCGAAAAGCACCTTCAAGTTTGTATATTGTATCCATTGTTGCGATCGGACCCTCTGAGCTGGCGAATAAGAAACCAGAGCTAGGCACTTCATGCAATTAGCATGCACCCATATTTTTGGCACCAGGGCAATCGTTCAGCCCCATGGCTGTGCATATCATGTCTAAAGCAACCCTGGTGGTGCAAGGTCGGATTTTTTTTGTTGCAACTCTGGCCCGGGTCCGCACAGGAACTGACAGACAATGCTCTTATATATTTTATTCACGATCTTGGTCGCCCTGCCAGTGGTCCATGCAGGGGGCTGGGATGACTTTTCGAACAATCTCGCGACCGACCTCGCGCCATTTCTATCTCTCTTTGGTGAACAGATCACGAAGCAGTACCTAAGTGAGAGCGTCAATGCAATCGACTACTTCATTTTTGCCATGGCCCCGATGGGCATCTTGACAGGGGTCGTCTCTGCAATTCGAGTGTGTGGAACCCCGTCACTACGCGCCTTCATCGGCAGAGCTCAAGAAGGAGCGGGCAACGCGGAGGCGGAGCTATGCACCTCGACAAGCCGGGATGTATGTGAGCTCTATAATAGTGGCGGTATCGCGCGCGTCTTTGGTCGTCCAAAAATTCTCGAGATTGTTCACGACCCGGATCATGATTTCAGCAATCCGCAAGACGACACAGTCGGTATATACACGTTCCAGCAATACCTTAAAGAAGATAAAGGCCAGGCCCTATGGAGAAAAGAAACACCTACGAACAGCATCGCACTATGGAAAAGCAAAGTCATAGCGCTGTGGAAAACGAACATAGTAGTGGGGGATACTGAGTCAGCCCTTAGATCGCCCGGGCCCGATGTATCGCATATCCCCTCTACGACATTTGCTCCGAATCTCTCCCTTAACATTGGAATTAAGAAACAGTCGAAGCATGTCTTCTTCGCAATCGCTCTTCTTGGCCTATGTCTGCAAGTTGGCGTTTTGGTTTTTGCCGGCTTTGCGACGTTCTACCTGAAATGGGGCAACGATGACAAGCCCCCAGAGTCTTATGCATGCCCGCTTATGATCGTCGGGACTATTCTGGTCTGTGGCGGAATGTTTTATTGCGCATTTCTAATTGGCCAGAGCACCGAGGAGGATGTCTGGCGCCGGCAAGACATTGTCACTGACAAATCATCTATGTATTGGATACAGCCCGGTGGTCAAATCATCGGCGATCAAACCTTTGATGCCTTCTCACACACGGACTATGATAAGAAGCTCAAGGAATACATAACTTCTAGGAAAAAGAACGTGTCCCAGGAATCGAAGCTCGAAATTTGGGCAGCCATCGGGACCACGATCTCTGGCTTTGTCTTACAATTTACTGGCTTGAGAGGTATACATTCAGCGGTTTCCGTGGCTCAGTTGGGAGTCATTCTGGTTATGAGCATAGCTCGAGCTATGCTCCGTATGCAGCGACTGGAGCCTAAGGATAATTGCTTCGCCACATTTCCGGACGAGGTCGTTGGCCACGAACTCGACTGGCTCGCCTTGCGTATTGGCCGTGATTTTTTTGGAGAAGATGTCGTCAACCCGGATCCGGCGTCATTAGGATCATCCTTTTCCACTTCATTATCCAAAGATCAAGATCGGCACTTCTGGAGACTCTGTGGTGCATCTGGGACGAAACCTGGGACCAAAAGAATGAGTATCGAGCACCCGTCTCCTAGCAAGCGTTGGAATGCTGCTACTATACTATTAGCATATCGAACCCGACTTGCGTCGCTCACGAATTTATCTACGTCTTCTATCGCCCCCGCCATGGAATTCAAGAGTGAAATGGTGGAGGTCCGAAATGAGAGTCGACAGATAGCTGCGCTGATTGAGGCTACCATCAAGATAATTCTTTCGAAGGCGCCTAAGATTAAGAAAGAGTGGGAGACAGCCTCATCTATGTTCTGGGGCATCGATTGCGCTCTTGGCAAACAAGCCATCCAACCTTCGACGCCCAAGGAGCACACAATCTACCTGGAGCTCATCCAAGATCCCTCCGCTCCAGGAAATCCCTGGATACTTAAAAACAAACGAGAGCTAGAAGGTATTCTCGGTCTATGGGTCTGGTCGTTGAAGTCCGATCCGAGGATAGAGACAGTGGACCAATGGACTAAATTCAGAAGGTCCACGGCGAGTGATATCAGGGCACGACGTATCATTCCAACCGACCAGGTTATAAAACCGGACTTGGAGATGTGGCTTGGCGACGACATGAAATCCATCACAAAATCCGCTCTACGCTCTAAGTCCACTGGCCTGCACGATGCGAGTGCCGTATGGACAATGTCGACAGATTCGGGGGTAACGAATATGTATCCTATTGTCCAGCTTGCACCAGATGTCAAGGTACCGGGTGCAAAGCTTCCTCCACCACTTCGTTTCTTTGGTTGGAAAACTGCGAATTTGTCGCAGAGTCAAGACTTCGAGGGATTCAACCTTTGGTCCGCCCCGATGACCGGTTCGCTTGTGACATCCTGTGCCCAGGAGATTTTTGCATCATTCCTCATAGGCATTCTTGACATCGTGGACAATTTTGGACCTGTTCATGTTGAGGAAGATGAAACAATTACGCTCGAGAATGGCCTGGTGTCTGAGATTGTTGCACTTTTCACGGAGATGCGATTGGGCTCAAAGCTGGAAGCTCTTCTTTGTGTGATGCCGTTAGTGTTACCTCGACTCAAGATGCCCTCTGCAGCGAGTGCCTTGGCAGCAGCAAAGAAAAGCGCAAACCAGCATCGAGAACGCAAGTATTGGAAGAAAGCAGAAAGGGTGCTCCAATGGGCATGGAATATCTGCAGGCAACACCAGCATTCTCATACAAATGTGATTGATGAAAACGAAGATCACGGACCAGGCTCGGAAGAGACACTCGCTAAGCAAGCGACAATTGCTCTATGCGAGCTATACCGGTGGGCCTTGATAGAAGAGACCTCGAGGGCATTTGGTAAGAATGGAATCTCTAGGCTCGAGGAGCAGAAGTGTGATCAATCGGTATCCGCGCGCGTGGTCATTGATCGCTACTTCTTTGTTGCGAATGAGATTGCACAACATCAGGCTAGCGATGCTGACCTCGTCAGTATGGAAACGAACTGCTTGAAAACTGCACTGCTGTTTGTCACCCATCCAGCATCCGAGATAGAAAGAGAACAAAAAGGAAAAGCCCTCTGTTTAGCGGCAAAACATGGATGGGTGGAGGTGGCACTTGCGTTGCTCGAATTGGGCGGCGAACCGGACTTTCGAGAAGAAAAGGGCAGAACCCCCCTGTCACTCGCGGCAGAGAGTGGAAATATCACCATTGTGGGAGACTTGATGAAATGGGGAAGTTTCCCAGACTCGGAGGATCAGGATCAAAGGACACCATTGTCATACGCCTCGGGATCAGGTTGCCATGAAGTAGTTGAGCTGTTGCTAAGAGATGTCCGTGTCCCCCCAGACCACAGAGACGCTCATCAACGAACAGCGTTATCATGGGCGGCAGCAAACGGCCATGACACCGTTGTTAAACGACTTCTCGAGACTGGCAAAGTCGAGCCAGATATAAAAGACAGGCATGGACGGACGCCGCTTTCATATGCGGCACAGAACGGCCCTGACACCGTTGTCGAACTGCTTCTCGAGACCAGCAAAGTCGAGCCAGATATAAAAGACAGGCAAGGATGGACGCCACTATCATATGCGGCACAGAACGGCCATGACACCGTTGTTAAACGACTTCTCGAGACCGGCAAAGTCGAGCCAGACACAAAAGACATGTATGAACGGACACCGCTATCACATGCGGCAAGGAATGGTTATGATGCCGTTGTCAAACGGCTTCTCGAGACCGGTAAAGCCGAGCCAGACATGAAAGACGATTCTGGATTTACGCCACTATTGCTGGCGGCAATAAATGGCCATGACACCATTGTCAAACGGCTTCTCGAGACCGGCAAAGTCGAGCCAGATATAATAGACGACCGTGGACGGACGCCGTTATGTATGGCGGCAAAGAATGGTCATGACACCGTTGTCAAACTGCTTCTCGAGACCGGCAAAGTCAGGCTAGATGCGAAGATATTTTCTGGGTGGACACCAATATGCATGGCGGCAATGAATGGTCATGATACTGTTGTTGAACGACTTCTCGAGATCGGCAAAGTCGAGCCAGACATCAAAGACGATTTTGGACGGACGCCACTATCATATGCGGCACAGAACGGCCATGACACCGTCGTTGAACGGCTTCTCGAGACTGGTCAGGTCGACCCAGACGCGATGGATTCCGATGGAAAGACGCCGCTGCGGTACGCAATGGAACAAAAATACACCAGCATCGTGAATATTATCAAGGAGCCAAAGAAGAAAAAAGATCTGGAGTGCTGATTGTCTGCAACCATTGGGCGTTTACAATGGCCGGGGCGAACGAGTGTCTGAACTATTCTCACACACCGGGCTTAAGAGAGCGACAGTGACAAAAAGAAAGAATGCGGGGTCGGCTTGAGCGCAGCAAGGAAAATGAACTTGTTGCTCTGCTAAATCATCTCAATGCAGCGTCGAATGCGTCGCTGTGGAAGTATTATGATCAGCTACAATGTCGATGTACTTCTCCGACCACTATCGACAAGTGACTTAAAAACCAGCAGGTGTCAAGTATGAATGAGAATATGCTTCAAGCGAACTAGGTCGTTCTAATTACTGGTCAACATCATTCGCTATACCTATCGGCTTTTCTAGACTCGTTTCCGCTGACTCCCATTCTCTTTGTATAATGTTAACATACCAATCACCTCGCAGCTTAAGCTTCAGCTTAATTTGAACTTCCCTCGGCATTGTCATGAAGCCCGCAACAACCATTGCCCACGGATCAACACTTTCGGCTTCACAATCTCAATATCGAACGCCCACAGTAAACAAGCAACCTGTATAAAATGTCCCATCTGTGGCTACTTTCTTCCCTTGACAAATACGGCCACCTTATCCAAACACCGGTAGCGGAAGATCCGTCCGCAGCTTCACCTCTCCACTCTCATCGCGCAATCATCTCTCCGGCACAAAGTCCAGGAAGTCGCCCAGTGCCGGATCAAAAATATGCTCGTCGCGGCTGATAGCTTACGCGCTTGCTATCACAGACTAACCCTTCTTGATCTTCACACCTTTGAACTCAACGTCCTTATCTGCTGACGCGGGATGAAGGCCGGTGAAATAAGCCTCTACCGGAAAAGCTCGCAGGCGACCGCATCGATGAAGGCCAGATTTACTCGGTCAGAGGACTGAGGAAGTCGCTCGTGGCCGACGACTTCATCGAGAACAGCATGTGCCTTTTTGATGAAGGGCTCTACAGAGCCGCAATAAAAAGCCACAGCAGCTGAGGGGACGTTTCTATGCCACCTTGGATGGATGTCGCAAGCGTGAATGCAATATCACCGTTCCTTCCTCTTTTGTGTAATATCTTTGTAGAAGAAGGGCCTGGGAGGAGAAGTCAATTTATATGGCTCTACTCTACACAGTAACGATACCTGAATTTAGGTGTCCTTGAAAGTAAAACACTGTATAGGCAATCTTGCAGGAAAATTAATATTCCGAGTCTATTTCTAGTATGGGATAGTATCCTTTGACATTAGGATTTGAGAAACAATTGAACAGTGTAAGTTGTGACACCAGTTTCGAGAAGTACTGTATGTCATAGGACCTAACTAAGTCTCATTATCTTTGAGTAGGGGTAGCCGAAGATGCGTTATATTATCATTATCTCTTAGATCTGTACTAAGGAAATATTGCCTTGCACGTCAACATATGCATCTATATTCTTATTAAGAGGGGAGAGTGATTTGTTACTGCCTCAATGGTGTCACTCAACGAAAATAGCCGCGAGGAAGAACAATCGGGCTTAGGATGGCAGCCACAATACATCTCAGGCTGACTATTTGTAGATTGGAAATCTCAAAGAATGATCGACGACTTGTACATGCTGACCAGCAAGCACAGCCAGGCAGGTCAAGAAGAGCGAATGGCGATCTGCATAGTGAGGCTGGCTGTAAAAGGAAGTCTGAAAATTCAAGTGTTCGTAATATCAAAAGATTATCACAATGACTTACATGTTGCCTCTTGTTACTATATTTGTTACGCATCGCCACAGCTATGCTCTTCAATCGTGCAACCTCCATGTATGTACTCAGTACATGTACGCATACCTCAAATCTTATCTGTGAACACTATGAACAACGTTATACACCCGGCCATGCTGATTGGGCATACACTTGTATTTCTAGATTGAATGCGCTGTTCAAGTTGCCACTGAAAACATACTCATAACCATTAGAGTTATTCGCCGCTTGCACAAATGGAACCTTCACGATACACGCCCGGATAAAGAGCACCTCCCAAATCGACGCACAGTGACGCTTACGAATGTACTAAGCCCCCAAAATTTCCTCTGAAGAAGATTGGGAAAATCGATAGATCATCCAGTGGCACGGAGGTGCAGAGCCAACTAGCGGTCACAATCTATGATCAGCCCCCACTTCATACATCATTCAATCAGGCCCGAGGCCATACCCCGCAAGCCACGCTAGATCAGCACTAGATCCCATTATCGGTGGACTGGGGTTTGTCAAGAACGATATGGCGTGAGCCACTAAAATCAAATTGGTTGTGACGTGATGTCAACAGATTCGTGGCTCCTTTCGGTCGCATGCAAACACATCGTGAGATATTATTTTTTGGGGGATCTGTTCGCTTTATTCCCGGATTCTGAGAAGACGTGAGGAAGTTTTTCTTATACGATCTGCATATGGGGTGTTTTTCTGAGCTGAGAGAAACCTTATGCGTTACAACATGCGGTATGGACTTAGCCAATTAAGGCTTGTCGTGGGCTGGAGCACATGGGATAGCGGGGACATGGCATGGACTCAAGAATTATCTAGAAGAGATTTCATTGTCTTCAATTGTTATATCAAGAGAAATAGCCTTGGGCCTAGACTTCATTTTCAGCGTTGACAAGTGGAGTAAGTACTATTCTCTTTCGACTTCATCTTCACCATCACCAACTTTGAAAAGGAATTCAACAAGATCATGTTCGCCTCTTTCTTGCTTGGAAGTGCTGTGGCCTATAGCCTGGTCATGGTCATTTATCGACTCCATTTCCATAAGCTCAAAAGGTATCCGGGGCCTCCTCTCGCTGCTGCGACTGGGTTGTATGAGATTTATTTTTCTGCGTGGGGGCCCGGCATTTTTGAACATGAGATTGACGAGATGCATAAAAAATACGGTATGTCCTTTAGATCCGAGAAGAACATCAAATCTGACATTTTCCAGGCCCCATTGTTCGCATTACCCCAGATGAGGTGCACGTACAAGAACTGTTCGGAGCTGCTCGGGAACTGGAGTCGGGCTATTATCAACCAAGACGCAGTACGCATGATTTCCAGCTTAAGAGACCCTCGATTGCCCGAATACGGTCTTTGCTCCGAATGGAGGTCAACCAGATTATCAACGGCTTGATCCAGAAACATCAAGTGCATAGAATGGTTAGCCCAAGGTTCCAACCATTCACTGCTGTCCCATCCCGGAATGAGGAGACAGTTCAGCCAATCAGAGAGATTGACATTGCAGCCAAAGAGGTCCAGTGTTCATCGCAATAGAAACTTTCAATTCTTTGGAATCCCCTCCAGCCTCCGACATCACGTCCAGATTCCGGGACCCGAGGTGGAGTCCATTCCTGGGCACAACCATCCAATTTGAACCAGACATACCCCGGGTTGATGACGAGACTAAGTTTACCCCCCCCGCGTCAACGAGAAAGACCCGGGCATGAGAGTTTAAGCTTCATACTCGGATCATCCCACGCGAATGTGGAGTCTGTCTTTTTGTTTCTTTCGGAGACATTGAAAATGGCAGTTTCCCGTCGATGCTGGAAAATCAGACTCCATATCTCAACATGGACGCCTTTGTGTGAGTCGGAAAGATTCAACGCAACAATCGGAATTCACCTACAAAGAAAAGAGAACAAAGAACAGGAAAGAATCGTCGGTTCCAAATACGCCTTCCGCAGCAACAAAGCCGTCTAAGGTTCGAGGCGGAGTGGATTTGCGGAACGTGGAATCGCCCCGCTTCTGCGAATCTGCTCTTTTTTTTTTTTTATATATTCAAAAGCCCCTGGACGCGATCGCCCCGTCAAAACCTCTCTAATTTTTTTCTAACCGTGTCATTCCTCACTACTGCGCGCACGTCTGATATCAATTAAGCCATCATGGTACGTTCGCACCCGTGGATTTCCTGCAGTTTCCTGCTCCCTGCAAGCCCCGGAGCCATCGCAATGATCCCTGCAGGATCACAGGATCCAAGCTAACCTAATTACATCTGACAGCCTCACGCCGACTCCTCTTATTTCATGCCAGGCGCCTCCAAGGCCGAGGTTTACGAACAGCTTCTGCTATCAGTACAAGGTCTCCTAGACGGCCAACGGAATTGGGTCAGGTGAGTCATCTCAACACATCTCTCCGCGCTTTCAACACCCGACTCGAACCCAAGACTCAAGATCACTAACAAAATCCCACCAGCAACCTCTCCAATGTCGCCTCCCTCCTCTGGCACGCATACGCCGCCCTTCCCGCTCCCTCCTCCTCCGTAAACTGGGCTGGATTCTACATCCGCGACGACAAATTCCCCGCCCTCGCCTCGCCCGTCACCTCACCGCCACTGCCTGGTGCGCCGGCATCTGGCGGTGTGATTATCTCGACTACATACTCCACCTCAGAGCACCAGCTTCTTCTTCTGGGTCCCTTCCACGGGAAGCCCGCGTGCCAGGAGATTCGCTTCGGCAAGGGCGTTTGCGGAACCGCTGCCGCGAAGCAGGAGACCGTTATTGTTCCTGATGTCTTGACCTTCCCTGGACATATTGCATGCGATGCTGAGAGTCGCAGTGAGATTGTTGTGCCTATTTTGGTTCATGGAGAGGTCAGTGGTCGCTGGGATGTGGCTTCCGCTTCAGACAAACAAAGAGATTACTAACAAGTGAATCCATAGACTGTCGCTATTATTGATATCGACTGCACCGAGCCCTCCGGATTTGACGACGAAGACAAGAAGTACCTTGAACAATTGGCCACCTTCTTGAGTGAGAATTGCGATTGGTGAAGACACCCGCGATTGAGACAAGCACATACGATCGCCAAAAAGCACATAAAATATTCTTTTTAATAATGTTTACGAGATATACGGTTCTGGGTAAATGAAAATGTTGGGTATATACAGGAAAGCGCATATCTTGGATATTTACTATTCGCCATTTTGGCTCGAAAATATAATATTCTTCTTACACGCAACAAAACTGATCTCCGTCTAATCTTAACTAATTTTTTTTTTTAAATTTGTGCTAGGGTTAGAAGTTGTTGGCGTGGACGGAAAGCTTTCGAAATTTCGAATGAAGTTAGCAGTTAATCAAGAATTTCTAAAATGGAGATATAGAGCGAAAATATAGGATAAGACATCTATCTTTTAGATGATCTTGCCAGCAGCGCACAATTATCCTACAAGTGCTGGATTGGCACCGCAGCCGTCAAACGATGGATTCAAGGATACATTGATGAATCTCAAGATAAAGCGTAATAGTAGAGAGGAACGGTGAGAAAGTGAGAGGTAACAGAGTAACCGGTATTCCTTCTAGCCCCTCATAGGGAGCTGCTGCAGAGTATCATCGTCTTTTTCTTCCCACACAATCACTCCATATGACTGCTTCGTGACCATGATAAGATCATACTAGCGATATTGCAACTGTCGGCTATTTTTGATCGATCTTGATTTACTGATTGCCCGTTCCAATCTCAACCGTGTGAGAAGAACGCAACATGAGCTATATGTCATCAGAAAGTCATGACGCACAAGCATGGCCAAAAAGACCCTATTAGCACACAGAAAAGATGAATGTCACTTTTTTGATTGCAATGATCATTGTAAGGAAATACCATAATCAACAGTTCAACAGCCATTCTCATAACGGAAGATAGTACGGGAACCAGAACACACGATTGTACCGAATGGTCACGAACACAAGCAAAAAAGAAAAAAAAAAAAGCCTAGTATCCGCCCCGCTGAGTACCGCCAGTGTCCTGTTGAGACCCACGGACTCTGGGGTCAAGCTTGTTCATTGGATCAGGGTTGGGAGCACCAGACGAGCCTCTGGCGCCTTGGTTGGGGTCATTGTAGCTGCTACCACCAGGTGCACCGCCCCCGCCAAAGCCTTGCTGCTGAGGACGACTGTCAAAACCAGCCTGTCCAGTCTGATCCATCGAGCAGGGGTCGTTGTGGGTGGTAGAGGAGTGAGATTTATGCTCCTGCGTGGAAGTGCTATAGTTCTCTTCGCTAGTCGAGTGTTGGTCGGAACCTCTGGTGGAGCTCATGTTACTGGGCATAGATCCTTGGGTACTACCACCGATGCTTTGAGGGCCGGTGTTTCCAGCGGATTGGCCACGATTATCTGTTAATTTCAGTCAGCTTTCCCGTAACAAAGTCCGGTCTCAGGTGTAAGTGTGAGCAATGGGTCTCGGCAAATGATAGAGAGATATCTGGATGGGACAATACAACGTGTTTGCTGGCTGAAATACTAAAGATCCTCGAGAACGCTGACCAACGAGGAGGTATCAACTTACCTAAATCACTATCGACGCGAGGGTCCATCTTGTTGGCAAATCTTGAACCATGAGGGCCAACGTTGGCTGAATTATCTCCGCCCGTTGTGGTCGATCCGTAGGTATCGGGTTCGGCGCCGGTGTCAGTGTTTCCCATACCAGTAGATCTGGTTGGCCGTCCTGTTTTCTGGCTTTCTATATATTCATAATGTCAATATTGGCACAGGAAGATATCAGTACGTACCAGGAGACGAACCTTCTCTGAAAGGATTCATGCCAGAAGAGTTATACTGGCCTTGACCACCTTGTTGCATGGGAGGATTGGAGGAGCCATAGTCATCACCGGTATCTATGTGTGGAATTGTTAGTTTCACGGTGTGAACTTGACCTGATTATAAAGTAAATGACCAACCATTATAATTGTCAGGATCTCTGCGACGGGCTTCATCCTTGTCATGGTGACTAGACATGGCATCCTTGACTTTGTGCATGACGTTCGACATGTAAAGATTGCAGCAATGTTTTGAGATTGGTTGTTTCAGAGGTTGTTTGGGTTAGGTGAATTGTAGAAATTGTGCTTTTGAGGAGACACTACCAGTGGGCTTATATAGAACTCGGGCATGTTTCCCCTCTACAAGCTATCACTACATCGATCCTTGGGCCTTGGAAGAGTTAGTGACGCCACAACGCTGGAGGAGGTCAGATGAGTAGAGAAACCACTGAAGATGGATGTCCATTGATTGGCTCCCTTTTGATTATCATGACGTGTCAAACAGGTTGAAGCAATTAAATAAGATTGTTGGCTGAAGATATGAAGAACAGTAAATGTCATTCATCGTCATGTCCTAGATCTGCGAATGCAATGAACTGGGACGCCCAGGAAAGTCCAGGAAATTACAGGGAAATACAGGAATATCTAACAGGCAGGGAGGTCAGTCATGCGACCAGATCCATGAAGATTCGACGAGCAAAGCCAGAATCTCCCGTTGTGGTTCTGCCTCCATGGTTTGTTTCTTCAGTTCCATTGGTTCCATGTTTGGGGAGTACTCAAAGCATGAACCTCCCCAAGGCTTCAACTATTGAGATTACCCGGAGAATTTCGATGGACTGGAACCTTCAAGAGCTCTACAGTTATCTCCTGAACCAATATTTACATTAGACCAAGGAAGACAAGAGCGTGAGGAACAGATTTAGTCAAGAGGCAAACAGAACTGTTATAGAGTTTATAGAGGGGATCTTTGTCGCAGAATGCTTTTAGCATCGGTTCAGACACATAATACCAAATTATTGGACAATCTAGACCCACAAATCTGAGGATGAAGAATGATAATGATAAATAATGCCACCTATTCAGCCTAAGATGCTATGCAGAGATCGCGAAGAAAGATGTCACAGGCGGTCGGAAACGTGGTGGCGATTGGGTATATCTGGAACGTGGTCATCAGCGTGTGATGGCTGCTCATGGATTACTTTCAAATGTTGCGCTCTCTACATCTATGTACAACGTAGTTATACTCGCACGATATTGCTAACCCAATCATTTATTCCCATATTCCAATCCCGTCGTAGGACTTCAGAATTCCTCAATCTACTAATGATACTCTAATTGCGTGCCTAGGGCACAATGATCAAAAAGCCTTGCTCGACGTATGGCTCTCGATCCTGCCTATTATTTCTTTTCTAGTTGCCAATAGACAACAGATTGGGATACGGGGCCTGTTAGCCTCGGGACATGGATATATTCAGATATACAGCTATGCACTAAATATGCACTGAACTAGTAAACAGGGCTTAGGGCTCCCGGATGTCCAAGCTTCCGGGCATGTCTCCACGTGACCCTGCTGACTGTGAATCCCCGGGCCGATCGTTACCCGGGTCTACAACTATGACTTGTGTATTGCGAGCCATTTTATAGGCTGCATCCCTGAAGAAAAGAAGCTTATGTTTTTACTTTAATACAAGATTTGTCTCTTTACCTATTTCACAGCTATCTACCCGTTCTTGATTGATTTCTCATTCTCTAAATCACCCATTCCAATTCATTCACAGCCACTATTGCACATAACCCCTTTTGTCCAGACCCATATATGGAGAAGGCGTATTCCTTCGTATTCATTAATACTACCCGGCAACGCCAACTTCCATGAGTGGTCCGACATGCTCGAGACCAGCCGTCCCCCAGAAAAACAGTGGCACCCGAACCGTACAATCCCAACTCCCTATTCCCAAGTGGATGCCACCGTGTCCAAGGTAAACGGAAAGCGGGTAGAGGGCGTTCCGCCAAAATGAACAATATATAAAGGGGTTTCCAGAATGGACTACTCCGTACAATCAAAGCATTTATTCTCTAGATCCCCATCCAGTACCAATTCCTCCCCTTTCAAATCATTCCCATACAACAAACCCCAATCCCTCCGTCGAAAAAATGTCCACGCAAATCCTCGCAGGAAAAACATGCCTCATCACCGGCGGAGCCGGCGGGCTAGGCAAAGCCATCGCAACGCAATTCCTTGAATCCGGCGCCAACGTCGTGATCTGCGATGTGAACGAGGAACGGTTGCAAGCTACTTCGGCAGAACTATCACCCAAGGGACCACTGAAAGCCGTCAAGACCGATATCACGGCTACCAGCGAAGTAGAGCATCTATTTGAAAGTGTTATCAGTGAATTCGGCAAAATCGACGTCCTGGTCAACAACGCCGGGATCATGGACCACTTCGATCCGATTGGCGATTTGGATATGGAGCTTTGGGATCGTGTCATTGCTATTAATCTCACTGCGCCGGCGCTGCTGAGTAAATTGGCTGTTCGGAATATGTTGGAACAGCCGAAGCCTGATGGGCGTATTATTAATATTGTTTCAGCTGCCGGGAAGGCCGGTTGGGCTAGTGGTATGTTTTCTTTCCTTTTTTTTTTCTCTCTGAGAGAGAAAGAGAGAGATGTGTGTATCGGGTTTGGGATTAACTTGTTCCAGGCGCTGCGTATACCACAAGCAAGCATGGTCTTGTTGGATTGACGAAGAGCACTGCTGCCTACTATGGTAACAAGGGTATCAAGTGTAATGCGTTGATGATGGGTGGCATGGTGACCAACATCGCTGATGCGTTCAAGACGGGTATTCATATGGAGGGATATCAAAAGATGACTTCTATCCATGAGGCTATTCAGGCCCCTCATGTTGATGTGGACGAGGTCGCTGGGTTCTGTGTGAACATGACATACGGGAAGGGGGCTGGCCAGATCAACGGCGCGACTATTGCTATTGATAATGGTTGGACCTCTGTTGTTGGGTAGACCTAATTTCGGGGACTGGTTGAACTAGATTCCATGGGAGTATGTATAGCCGTGGGCGAGATTCTTTCCTGGGGTGTATATAACTTGTGTTGAGAAATTGCAGATGCAGATATGTATATCACATATAGAGGATTCGGTCTTCTGTGAAGAGTACAATGTATAAAATAGTATCAGAAATACCGTCTGATCTTATATTAAGGACCAAGTCTATATCCAAGGATTTCTTCCTAGTCTCTAGATCCTCTGCTTTGCAAAGTTATTGGAAATGTCCGAGCTTATAAAGTAGGACTTGTAGGTTCATTGGCGACAGCAATCTGCCTTCAATAATACTAAGTGCCTGGGAGTATCCTGAACTCTCTACAACATACATATAACCATATATGTTCTTCAGAAAGACCCCCTACCCTACGCTTACTTTACTGCACCAGCATAATGCATAGCTTCGATTTCATTGGTAGCAAACGGAATCTACCTGCACTTGCATAAAAATAAAATATCCCCCGAGTGTGTCATCAAAGTCCATCGAACTGATCACCATAAAAAAATGGCCGCACTAAGCTACCTTGAAGGCGCTCTGCACAGATCCATATCTGCAAAGGTCAGCGAAAACATCCATCTATCCATATAGAACGGAAATACTCACCCTTGAGGGCACTGACTACCCAAAGCAACACTCCCACTGCGCATGTAGCAAACTTTAGCTTTCTGACAAGCCGCAGTATTGCAAATAGGGCTTTTGACACTCCGCTTTCCCTGATAAGTATTATGCAGAGTAACAAGCTCCAGGTCTTCTTCCATTGCCTCGGTAACCCGGTGCCAGAAGGTCGCGTTCAAAGGCGCATCCTCGTCCCAACCAGCTGCGGGTCCGTATGCATCGCGGGTGGAGTATTCAATTTCGTATGTTGGACCCGTATCCTCGAGTGCTGGGTATTCGGACACGTTGCTGTAGAAAGTGTATGCTTCGTAGATGTTGAAGTCGCCTGTGTCGACTTCGTACAGACGGAAGCCACTGTTCAGGTTTGTGATGGGAGTCACACTTGGCATGATCCATCCTGTGGCGAGGGCGTTGTCTGCATCCTGGAGAGTCCCGTTGTTGGCGTAGTACACCATGAATTGGTCCTCGTGAGTGTGTCCAAAGAATATATTGGCAATGACATGGGGTGAATAGCGGTCCACGATCTGGTAGAAGAGATCTGTTGGATTGGGGAGGGGATTGGCCCCGTCCCAGCCACTGAGGACGTGGCCGATTATCCAGACACGCTCACCAGCACCCTCGGCCTTTTGCAATTCCTCGATCATCCAGGAGAATATACCAGAGTTATCCGGGTCAGTGGTGTTGATGAATGTCAGGAAGTTGTGGTGGTACCACAAGTCTATGAAAAAATGAGCCTCGAAAACTTTAGAATAGTTTGGTTACAACATACCGGTATTGAATGCGATGATGCGCAGCCCATAGTGTGTCTTAACAGAGTAGCCACCATAATGCGTACTCGCTTCATCTGCTGTCTCACGACTGATCCACCCTCCATGCTGCCACAGTCCAGCCAGATGCTCATAGTTCCAGCTCTGCTGTTCTCCCAGACGACCAGGGAGATTGTGAGGGGAGTCAATATCGGCAGGACTGGTATCATGATTCCCGAGCGCGGCAAAGACAGGGCCGGAAAGGAAGGTTTTAAACATGCCATAAATGCTGATCTCCGTGTACTGGGTCAACGCCTTGGAGATTTGAGGCGCAGGATCATGCGATACCAGATCGCCCGTGTAAAGCGTCCACGCGAGGTGCTCATCGTGTTTTCCTTTGCCAGTTCCTGTCAGAGGACCAACGGCTTGCAGAGCGGCGAGGCCCAAGTCATACGGAGTGTCGCAGTGGAAAGAACCATATGCAGGGGCCGGAAGCAGTGGCTTATCTTCGGAAAGATCGTTGTAGTTATCGCTCCGACAACAAAGTTTAGTCGTGCAATTTGCCTCGGAGCTGACGGCATACCGGGCATCGAGGTGGAAGTCCGACAGGTGTAGCACCTTGACCCGCTCACCGCTGGCTTTGGGAACCTGCGCATCCGTAGGCTTGGGCTTGGGGAACAAGTCAGTTGTGTCGAGGGGGCTTGTCTTTGGCGCGCTGCAATATTTGCTGTTGAGTGAATGGCATATGTATTGTCCATCCAGTCCCTCGACATCAGCGTATGCCAGCACCTGAGTCCAGACAGTACCGAGAGTGTTCATGGCAAACTTTTGCTCACAAACCTCATGGTCATGGAAGCCGAACTCCTTGCAGAGATTGATCATGGCATTTGGAACGTGATATGAGGCATGCAGTGCGGCAGGCTTGGCCGCAGCCAGGGCCTTCTTGCATCTGGTGCAGCTGGTATCGGAGTTATTTGACTTGAGTATGTCCCTAACGTTGGCCACGGCTTCCTGCACTAGCTTGTACCGCTTCTTGGCAGGCATATGAGTTGGAGGCACAGGGAGAAAGACCTCATCCTGATTGTTTGGGATATTGTCAGGATCGGTCAACTCCAATGGGAAGGTGATGTCCAACACTGGGTCATAGATGATCGGCTGAGGTTGTTTGGTTGGCTCAGCTGGGGAAACGTAGTAGGAACTGTCACTCGTATCAGCATACCAGACGCTCTGAAATGTGAGCAATAACCCTACGAGAACGCAGAGGTGGGAAACCCAGCAGCTGCTACATAGGACGAATCCCCCGGGAGGGAAGTAGCGAAGGCGACATTGAAGGTCAGAACCACAGCCCCCAGGAGTGCCAGGAGGGCTTGCATCTTCAATAGGCTTGAGTACCTCATTGGTGCAGGCGGAAGAGTCACGGAGTAGAGAAGAATATCTGAATAAAAGCAAGGTAAAGAAAGGTGAGGAGGTAAAGAAGTGTGTCAACAACTAAGTCAAATCGTGGATTACTTGATGTAAGTACGGAAGCACGTGGGGGTAGGGCATGCTCAAGTGGAAGGCGATCTTGACGCTGGCACAAGCCGACTAATTGGGCAATGAAAGTAATTTGAGCTTCAATGTGGCTTGTTATCTAGCATATCTTTATCGAATGACCAGTCTCTCCGAGGCTATCCAGAAACTATTTTGATGCATGAGTAAGAATAGGATCAAACTGCGGAGTCCTGGCAAACGGGCCAAAAAGTCCTCTACCTATACAGGAAGGGCGCGACTCCCATGGATGAAATGCTGATCCGCTGACTGATCTACCGTGCAATTCAAGCCACACGGCAAGTCAGAGAAATCGTGATGCGGTGTGGGATTTGGAACGAAACCCAGATCAACTACGTTAACCATGGCAAGTCGGTGCGGATGGCAGGGCAAAAGTGCGTTCGAGAAGGAGGTGTGTGATGATGCAACTCGGCCGGGATTTGAGGGGACGGTATGTTCGCTTGCATACATCATCCCCCGCAGGATTGTTCACCTGCTGGGCTGGCAAAGCCAGAGAACTGGAAGCATCGCGTGCTGTCAAGTGAGCAGGCTGATGTCTCAAAGGGGTTCCGGGACTGCGAGATTCGAAGCCCACCGGTATGGGCTAGCCGACTATCTTGGAAGTCGGAGCTCTCGAGTTCGTTTCGCGGCGATGATCAGTGGTTTGGTGGGTTCCACGAGGCAAGAGAAAGGTATTCAAGAGATTGTAATGTCGCAGCAGGTATTGGACGGCCAGGTTGGTCACCGTCAGCATCGAACATTGTATTTGTTTCAATCTGCCGAAACCACAAAGTGACGAGAATAGTACCATCGATCCAGGAAAATGGAATTAGTGGATTGGCATTTCGGCCCAGACATGGAATGCATGGAACCAAGTAAGATGGATGGACTGCGATCTTGTCCAGACATGCATTTCCTCATGATGAAATTCATCATGGCCCACTACTCAAGGACCACGATTGCCAGTTAAATACCGAGGACTGGTGGAAGTCGAAGTTTGTGCCGCGCCATATCGACCATCCATAAAGAGAAAAGAGAAAAGACGTGAGGACGATATCGAGACCGACCCCAACAGTCTAGACTAATTGTGAGAGCCATTGGAAGATCCACTAGAAGGAGCCTGCACGCAGACAAGCTCAACCATGATATCATCCGGGCTGTCTGGCGGTGCACTATTATAAGAAGGGGATCGACTGATGATGCCAACTGCTACCTGGGCAGCTTGTTTGCGGGCGTTCATGTGATCAAGGTACCAAACCTGCCAGGGCCAAGCGCCCGAGCCGGGTGGCATGACAGTGACATTCGGATAAGGAACTCGTTCTTTGGCGAAGTCTGAAAAGGGCAAAAAGATAGAGGGTCAGGGATCAGACAATGGAAGTCGAAACCGAAAGAGCAGTTGACATACCTTGCACTGGGATCGAAGCAACATCAAAGACGTACGGGGAGCAATTAGGAAGCGTCGGCTTATTCATCAACATTTTGCTGAGAGTGACCTCAAGGGGCTTGGAATAGGACTCGCCCGACATGGCAAGACTGTAGATCCCATGCTGTAGTGCACTCTTAATATCGCTAGAACAGTCCTCCCCCCAAATCCCGTCGCATCCATTGTTTGCCCCAGAAGGGGTACCAGTCAAATTTCCGACCCTGAGACCGATTTCCGACGTGCGATTCGAGTCAACGGCATTTATGTTGATATTTCTGTTTTGATATCCCAACCAGAACGCCGTCTTGGTCATGGGCCCATCGCCCTTGCCGGCGGTACTGGCATCGAAACTGTAGTAGAGCGTGACTGGATCCGGGAAAAGAGGTTTAAGATCAAAGCGGATTGCCGTCTGGGCGAGTGAGTCGATGCATCCATTATTCCAGAACGAACAGAACTGAGCCGATACAGTTTGTAGTGATATCAGAAGTAAAAGGCCGACGGACCAGAGGCTGGTGTTGGGAACCATGATCGCGATTGGCGGTGGTGAAACGTGGTCCCAAGAGAGAGACCGCGGAGGCCCTCAAAATCAGGAAGATCGAGAGTGATCGAGTTGTTGCAATTTCATCGTCTGATGGGGAAAGGAGGTAGTAAAGCGAAAGGATTGAAGGACTGATAAAAAAGGCCGTCAACCTTACGGAAGCCAGGGAAACGGGTCCCCGCAGTAGTCGTCTTTTCAGAAGAGAAATGAGGCTAGTGAGGGAACCAAAGAAACCTTGGAAGAGTGTTCCAATCAAAAGAAATAATAGACTGGAGCTCCCGGAGAAAACCAAGGAAGATAAGTGCCGACTTTGCCAAGGAGAGAAAGGGAAAGAGATATGGTTTGTACGGAGACGGAGAACGGAGTACCTAGATACGGAGTGGGGAACCTTGGAAATATGATCCCGTATTAAATTATCTTATTTCTGGGAGCATGCCTTCTGTTTGTATGTTGTATTTTGGATATATGTTATATGCGGTACGGAGTAAAGGGTTTGAGAGGTTGGATTCGGGTACCTGCTGAGGACAGAATACATGGTTGGTACCTGATGCAGAGTAGTGGGGTGCAGGCAGCAAAAAGTCCCTTTCAGGTACCCCCTTTCCTTTTTTTTCATTGGCATTCCTTCCTCTTTTTGCTCAAAGGCCCCCGCATTGCCCTCGCCCAAAAGGGCAATTATTGACGACGATCCCTCCGGTCAACAGGGCCAAATAGGGTCCAACCACTCAGCTGCCTCTCTCAGACATGCCGCGGATGTATTCCTAACCCTTTCTGTGTTGGAGGACTCCTTTTGAAAGAATATCCCATGTCGGTGTTATTTCCAGAATATACAACAGTACTATCTCTCTCGGGGTACATGTCATATATGTTGTGTTGTATGTGTTCTATCGCATACTCCATATCCATCTAGACACTCTGATCCTTTCTTTTTTCAGAACCGTTAAGATCAAGGTAGATCTCCCTCTGATCATAGATTTGCATGACCTCATCCTCCCATGCCAGACTTCCGCAAAGAATCTGACTAGTGTTCCAGTTTTCCAGCACAAACAAACCACAGTATGAAATCTGTGCGATACAACATATGCTGTATACAAAACAGTATCCTTGTCATGATTATAATCAATCCTTACAGTCCTGGAGGTGTGACTGGTGTCTCCGATAGGTCCCTGATCTGACGTAAGAATCGATATCAATGGGGAACATTCTGAGGGATTCATCTGCGTCATTGCTTTAGGCCAGAGACTTCCTCTCATTGGTGATGCATCCCCCTGTGTTTTCAGCCAAGGGTGGCTAATTCGCCCGTTAGCGTGCAATTTGGTGTATCGCGAAGCGCCGGAATCCACTCCACTCTGGCAACCCCCGAACCCTTCTAGTCGCTTTTTTGGATAATGCTCCGGGCAAATTGGATAAAGGAAATTCAAAAGGAGGACTAATAAATACTATGAAGTACACCGAGTGCAACCTACGGAGTACTCCATATTATACCTACAACATAGGTATTTCCCTGATGGAACTTCGGGCGGAACTTTCGGTATTCGACTTCAAAGTTCGCTAGTTCACTAATTCACTAGTGTTAGGCATCTTTTTTTTTGTGGTCATTTGTCATTCTCTTACAGAAAATATCTGAGAGTTCCAAGAGGCGTACACAACTTGGAAACAACGCTACCAAGGGATTATTGCCGAGTCGGATTCAGAGACAAAAAAAAAAAAAAAAAGAACAAAATACCCCTCGGTTGCCCACGGCGTTTGGAAAATGAGAACAAAACAGCAACCGCGACCCAAATTTAGCCTAAAAAGATTGAGTTTGAGTTTGTATAACATATACATAGCAGTCAAACGGTCTTGTAGCACAGCCTGCGACTCATAGATAGACATAGTCAGTCCACCGAGTCCGTCACTCTCAGGTACAAATTTGAGCTATAGCATTGATCAGCCGCAGTCTGACTTCGGCCATTTGCATCTTGTCCAAGCTGATCAGTGGGTTGTGCACCTCCAGATGGATCTCAACAGAAAATTGTTCATTGTGGCCCTCGCCAGCGTCAAGAAGGCTAGCATGTTCTATGTGAGCTATGCGGCGTGGCCGTGTTGCCTTGGTTCCAGATGGTGACTATCGCATAGTCACCTTCGTAAACAACCCTCTGATATCGGGGATGGGCCTCGTCCATGAGACCAATCGAAAGCGAATAGGGGATGGCTCAAATGCCTCTTTCAAGTGCTCAAGCTCAACGAGAGTCCTTGGCTCTTTGGCAAAGCTCTCTGGGTTGCGCTTAGGGGCTATTGAATGGGCCAGACGTTCGTCTCCAGCTGGTCGCCATGGGTGACGCTGTCTGCAATGGCCCGAAGCCTCTCGGCAGTGATCTCGGGGTCATCACCGGCAGTGGGGATAAGGACGGAAGAAAGGGGAGACGAGGACAGTCAGACGGACCATCCTTGCTGACCGGGTGAGGGCGTCAATGGTGTCCAGTTTGTTCTTCAGCTGGGTGACCTTAATGCTGAGGTTGCATTGATAGCCAGGAATAGGCGAGACTTCGCAGACTTGATCATGATTTTCTGTTCGAGGTAGGACTGTCAAATCGGGGTATATAGATATACCTCAACACCCACCATGGCTTTGTGTACCCGGACTGACCGGACTCAAGATGTTGTGGTTCGAAGGATATCGTAATATGCGTCCAGAGGGAGGCGAGATTTTTGACATCTTGGAAGTGAGCTTGTAGCCACCAATTTGAGATATCTGATGACCAGTGATTAGCATCTGATGCGCCTCGGCGACGACAACGACAAAGTTGACAGTCTCCAAACAATGTCGAGACTAAACAAGTACGCACAAAATTCAGTGAAGAAAATAATCAAGACGATTGCTAAACTCGAGGATAAATATACAAATTTGATACAATATTGTACAATGACCGTTCAAATGAGTGTTGAACGTGCTCCCTAACATACACACAAACACATCCCAGAGGTTTCAACCCAGGCAAACAAAAGACAAGTAAAGTTTCACAATGATCAACAGTCATAAAAGATTGTAGGAGAGTGTCAATGATATCCCACGCCAGAACTCCACGCTTGTGATAAAAATGCAAAGACGGGTAGATCGCCCACATAAGAAAACAAAAACGACAAGAAGAGCAATGCACCGACTGTCGGGAAAGAATGTCAATCAGGACTTCTCGTTGTCACTAGAGCGATCCTTGCCGTGCAGCCAGACACGCTTCCACGGGCCTTCGGGACCGAAGGCCGCCTCTCGGTCTTGGCGCATGCCTTCTAGAACACCCACGACGCCGCCGCTACGCAAACGCTCGAGGACAATGTTCATGCCCTGCTTGCTCTTCAGCACGGCCTCCTTGGTTCGGCTCACACCAATAAGCTCAATGGTCCTCTGAATGCCGGCAGTGGAAAGGGAGGACCAGATTCCTTTGCGAGGCTCTTCTTCTTCATTGTCACCAGTATCTTGCTTCTTCCTTCCGAGTAGCTTGCCCTGCCCGAGTCGTGAGCGGAAGGTTACTGTAGTCTTCACACTAGTCTGTTCGGAAATTTTGTCCACGGCCAGACCATCGAGAGCGAGGCGATCCTCCTCGGATAGGAGGCGCTGGTATACCTGCTTCTCAACCACACTCAAGATACCGGTCCATTCCATGTTGCGGGACTCAGTCTCCATCCAGCCCTCCTTGGCATCAACAATGGTCTTCTCAAGGATGTAACTTTGGCCGGAACTGTCTGAGCCGCCCATGCCTTTTGGCAGGAGCTTCAGGATTCCAGATGGAATTTTGGACTTTTTGAGGTGTAACCGAATGGTGTGCAGACGCTGAGTCTTGGGATCAACATATCTGTCGATGACATCGGTTGTAAGGACATGGCGAGAATAAGGATTGGGATAGCGGAGGAAGTAGGCGAGGGAGACGGCAGGGAAGGAGTAATCATAGGTAAATTTGTTTTCGAAGAACTTCATGATGGCATTCGGTGATTCATGTAGATGAATCGATTGAGAAACAGGAAGGGCAAACGTTGTCTGATCCAGTACTTTTCACGAAGGCGAGCGAAAGCTAAGTGTGGGGCTTTAAGCGGATCAACTGTTGTTCCGAAGGGAATCAGATGCCGACGATCACATGTGTCTCACGTGGTCTGGGGATGAGGCCTATCATCGGCCCGCAATTAGGTAGCTCATCAGGCATTTCCACTCTTTTAATTATATGTGGTCGGCATGACGAGAGCGCGGGCTATCGAGACAGCCTTCGCTTGCTGGAGCTCTATCCACAATCAACCTATATTGTCCTAGATCGTGGTACGCATGGCCTTCCTGTTGGTGAGACTGGTTTTTTTTGAAGCTCTTGTTCGTGATTGGGTCATCCGGATTGATGAAAGGCGAGGTCGCACAGACAAGTAAGAGCTATCCATGTCAATAATGTTTATACAAACTTCTAGTACCTAGAAGGAAAGCAGGCTGCGGAAAAATGGAACTATATTACGTGTAGATATAATCAGGACCTAGTTGCACGGCGTTAAACATTGGCGTGGCTGTTGCAACAATGCAGCAGAAAATTGCTGCATCTTCGAAAGTCCCCAGGGTATCATCCTTACAACTCTTCCTCGTTGATTACTTCGAGTGATTGGGAGCAACAGACTGAGAATTCTTGTGAAGACCAGTGTCGAGGTATCGGATATGCTCCCAGACCAATTATAAATCTCGAAATCAATCTCCCCATTTTTCTTGAGCGGACCGATGACTGGCTTTGGAAAGCCAACAGGCTCATCCGGGAAATTCAACTCGAATATGTCAATCCTGTCAACCTGATCCTCGTGTCAACCCAGGGAAGCTGCTTGCTCCTTGCGCATGCGTGCTCGAAACATCGAACAGTCGCGCCCTCATCCAGATTTCCAGTCTCTCTCGATAGGCCAGATAGTTTTTCCTTCTTCATTTACCCAACACACATCATCCATACAATGTTTCCTCCATATATTTTCCATAGAGCTTCATCGTATTCGACCATCTTTAAAAGCGCGTCTTATCCTTGTTGGCGTTGGCGGTGCCCCAATTGTACTGGTAACATCAAGAGCCATCTTGAGCAAAGTCCATGCAATAATCTTCACGTTCTGCCGGCTGTGGAAAACTTTGTTGTCATCCCCTTTGTACAGCTAGTGGTCAACGGTGAAGCCTATATGGCCTGGATATATCCTTGTTTTTCTGGTCATCTAAGTAACCAAGGGGTTCGGCTGAGGCGGCCCCTGATCCCACTTCTCCACGCCCTCAGGGATATCAATAATTGCTTCTTCGCACCAAATGTGAACAGCATTTTGTAGCATCTCTTTGCTCATGTCTTCTAGACAGCCACCTTTGACGCTGGTAATTGCCGTTAAATCCGGCTGTTCGCCAGGTGCAGGCACGAAATCCCGGTACCGATGGAAAAGCCGCGCGCCGCAATTCTTGCAGAAAACGCACTCCATCTCGCGCCCCTTGAGCGTAACCCGAGTATAGCTGCTCACCAGACCGGATGCTGACTCAGGAAGCTCGAAGTACGGAAATGTTGCGGTGATGCCGAACGCGGACGAGCTTTGGTGCTGGCATTCTGTGCAGTGGCAGATCCAGAGTTTTAGAGGTTTGTCCGTTGGCGCCGTGAATTGGACCTTGCCACATTGGCAGCGAGCTTTCATTCCCATGCTGGATACCTCTCGACTCTGTCGAGGCGTTGTGGATGGATGTTGTTCGGAACTTGTTGAAGGGAAGGAATGTCGTTCCGACATTGTTGGTGAGGGGTAGAGGTGGGGTCCATGCCCTGCCATGTATGTACATGGGCAATGTGTATCAAAGAATTGAGGTAACTCTGCTCTACCACTACAATAGATAACCAGAGACATGATCGTCGCTCTCTTGAAAGTTGAGAACGGATTGGTCCACGGCATAACGAAGTTCGCACTTAACGTTCTATGTCGGCGAATCCCATGCATTCAATGACTTGGCCGGATGGGTGCGACAATATCACCAATGCGGAAACCCACATATGCAAGTTGCTTATGTTTGATATCTCCGTGCGCCATATCCATGCACTCAAATTTTCACCGACCAGGGTGGTAATTGCTATAAACAGGAAGGAATAGAAGGCCGAATACCCAAGTGATGACTGGGTCTCCCTTAGGGTCTGTCTTATAGTGTCTATTTGGACGAATCTTGACATGGAAAACAAGGTCGTGCCGCCATTAGGCGTAGCGCTGTTTGGTCGTGACCAGCTTGGAAGAAGCAATGAGAAACACCAAACCACCCAAGACGAATGTCTGCGGGAAGTGAACTTGGCTCGCCACTTAAGTGAGTGACCATGTCGTAGTGACCCCTATAGGTTGGATCTGCTGTCCCTATTGGGCGTTCTTGTTCGCTGTAGCAACGAAGTCTAGAACAGCCTGGGTGTCTTCGGCCCCGTGGGACCTTTTCTGGTTCCTGATGGATGGACCACGGGATATAAGGGAGGACCTTTTTGATATAATTATAGTGATTAATTCGATGAAATGACAAAGGTAAATAATATAGAAGGATGCGGAAAGAAAACAGAAATTCGAAGTAAATGTTCGCAAGAACAGTTGTAGTAGTGGTGTGTCAAGCGGACGAAGTAAGGTCCGAGTGAAGTTAGGGGTAAACCCAAAGTGAGAGCAACGATACGTTCTGTAGGTGATTGCACCTGCATAAATTGTATAAAGCTCTTACAGAAGTTGTTTGACGAACGCTCACTCCATACTTCAATTAGTTGAGGCTAGGACCACCTAGGCATAGATCCAAACTTCATCAGTGGACCTCTACACATCTCATGCCGGGCCCAGGCCTTGCGATAACTGGGTATCTTACATTCAAGCCCTCATTTGACTTGTTAAAAGACATGTTTGGAGACTTGTTAAATGGCTTGTTACATGACAGATACCGGAATGAGGGGATATGTGTATGAAAGCAGTTTACTGTATTCAATGTTATCACTGGATGATATTCAAATTGCACATGAATACCTAGGTAGGTTGTTTAAACAAGGACTACATGATATATAGAGCTACAATATAGGTGCCACGTATGTGAGAATAATTCCAATTCTTTGATAGTTCTCCTCAGGCTACCTAGATGTAGGTAATCCCACACTGATCGAGCCCAATACACCCAAGCTGTAACCTTGGAGCGAAAGACTGCCAGACTGCTCTTGCGTCTTCATTGTGCGTGAAAACAATTCTTCTAGCCTATCACGTTCGGTGGACTTGTTCAAATATTGATAGAGGATAAAGGAATAGTCGCTAGGTAAAGCGGAATAGCTTCGAGGATGAAGGATTGGAGAATGAGGACGAGGAGACAGATGTGATAGTATGTATCTTCGGATAGATTCACTCACATTTTGGCTCTCTTTCATCTTCCTCTTAACCCATTCTAATCCCTTTTCCATCGAATGACAAGGGATTATATATTCAATTAAGCAGTAAAGTGGAACAAGGTACATGATGCATGGTTTCTCGGCCCTGATATATAGTAGCTTAGAATAGTTTTGGAATTTGAAGTAAGAAGGGAAAACGTTCTTCAAATCGGATCCATGACTCAGTTAGTTCTAAAGTGATGCTAACACCGGCTAATTCTGTTTCTTCTTTTGCTTTTTGATTTTGATTTTGAGATAAGCTTAATCTGATGTGGCTTTGAAGTCTAGATCTATTTTATTTCCCCCTGATGTACACCTGAAAATTCTTTTAGTATTACCTGTCAGAGTTGAACAGACTTGTTTCGTTCCTGGTCAATATCTCAATGGAGCAAATTTTCAATCGACCGTCATTGAGGGGAAACCCACAAATTGGTAATGATAGACATGCTACACAGTGCAATGGAATGTGACCCTGAAACACGGGAATGTTGGGAGAAAATTCAACAGGGACATCAAGAAAATATCAAGCAAAAAAAAATTGGGCAATGAAGTCTACATTCAAGGCAAGATTGGACTCAAGAACTCATCATTGATCAGAGTGCAACCCTTCATGATTTCATCTCCAACACCCTTCATAGTACATTTCGACCAATAACGTCCAACAGAACCGCTCATTACCGGATGCATGACGTAGCCCCGACTTTTAGTTTTTGGTGATTTTGCTTTTGCATGTCATCACTGAGCTCCGGAGCTTCCGACTTATAACCTCGTCGATTCCCTGAGAGCAGCTTGTTAGAGTTGAACTGATCGAATATCTTGACCAAAGGCTGTGCTCTACCCAACAGCGCAATCCTACATTTAGACATACCCCGCTCTCACGATCTACGCGATATCTAATCAACCCGATCTCGATCTACTTCTTCAAAAATGGGTCTTAGAGGTGTGCAGCTGGGCCTCAGAGCCTCAGAGGTAAGTGCGACCGTAACAGCAATAGCAAAACCTGCGCGTGTTCAGTACTAACTAAATACCCCAGTTCCTATGGTCTCTGCTCGTCATGGCCTTGGTCGGTAACATGATCGCCGAAGCTTTCGCAGGAAACCCCGCGACAGTGAACTACTCGATCTACACATCGGTCTTCTCCATGTTTACGCTCTTCTACCTGATCCCAGCTACATTCAACCTCGACTGGGCTCTGCACCCGATCATCATGATCATCGTCGACGCGCTGAACTGCGTGTTCTTCTTCTGTGCTGCCATCGCCCTCGCCGCAAAGCTAGAGTGCCACTCCTGCAGCAACCATGTAAGCTTAAACCGAGCTGTCCAAGTCGTACATCGCATGTGTGCGACAAAACCGAACCAGTACTGACCACCTTTCTCCCGCACAGGAATACCTCATCAACAATGAGATCACCAACGGCTCACACAACATGTCCAAGCGCTGCCGCGAGGCCCAGGCCTCCACTGCTTTCCTCTGGTTCGGCTGGGCTAGCTACATGGCCTCCGTGATTATCTCGATCTTCATGTCCCGCTCTGCTACCGTCAACCTGCGTGGCCGCACTGGCAGCCGCCGTGGCGGTGCCCGTCCCAGCATGGCTCAGGTTTAAACGGGGCCGTTGTCCTGAAAAAGCGGGTATGATATAGCTGAGCTTCGAGCTCTGTGCTATCATTGCTCGTCTATCGCGGTAATTTGTACTATCTGGTAATTTGGAACATTTCTAGGCCATGATTATGGTTCTGGATTTGGTTAATGGCGTTGAGGCCGGGGGTGGATGTTGGTATATGGGGCTTGAGGTGGATATTTGTATGATCTACGAGCTTGGATCTCGGTCTTGGGGTTGATGTCTTCCATGGGTGTCTCATGCCCGCAACGATTCGATGGAAAAAAACTGATCCTTAGTCCTCTGCTCGTTCATGAGGGAGTGCTTTGGTATCTAATGTGTTATCACTTATTTCATTAATTTCATTAATACTGCTTATTTTGGTTGATTATATTTGAGTTTTCCCGTGGGTTTGACGTCATTTTGGTTTTATGGCTTAAGAGGACTTTATTGGCTTTTACCTAGGGTCATATTGGCTCAACAGTCTATTTGATATTCTTCTTAGTATGCATGCTGAGGTTGGCATAAGGTGAGTTTGTACCAGTGATACGTGAGCTCTTTACCTGTGTTAACAGATGTCTTGTGCCAAAACTCCGAATGCCATGCTTCCATCTACATCGTTCGAACCCTATATAATTAAGATACTATATAGTTACTATATCCCAGCTTCTACCCCGCGACTGGAGGTGTCGCAATCAGCGTAAATGATATACCACACACACATGCTCATCATCATATACAACAAAGAAATTCATTTCTATTCTGAATCAGGTAACTTGATATTCTTGCGTCACAAGAACACCGCGAGGGGGTGTAGGATTGAGAAATTCCTCGTCACTGTCCTTGGAGGCCGCTTTCCTAATCACACCGACATGTGCATCATGATGTGTATAACTCAAGGAGTTGAAAGGGATTCCCCCCTGTTGCTTGCTTGACATTGAGCCTCTGAAGTTGTTGTATAAACCATGATGGCCTTGCGAGTATTTTTGAGAATCGCTATAACCGGTGTTATTGTGTGACTTGGAAACGAAGAGACGGATTGCAGGTAGACAGGAGGTGATGATTGCCGCAGTATTTTCTAGCAATGAGAATAGTTGGAATTTTATCGGATCGACGTTGTGTGTGTGTGGATTGGTCGTGACCAGGCGTAAGATGGCGAATATGATTGGGATAATTGGCAATGCGAATAGAGCAATCAAGACCCAGCGCTTTCGACGGTCGACCTTCAATTTGTGGAGGAGGGGGAAGGGAATTAACATGACTGTATGAGATCAGTTAATCAATATACAATTGGAAGTAGTTTTATCGAGATCGGGAATCACCAACCAAGAACATCAACTGCGATGTCGGCCCCGACAGAAAAGCGGAAAATGAGGTTTGAGATATAGAGATCTCTCTTGGATGAACACATTCCTATTCTTTGTCAGAATGTGTACCCAAGGAAGGAAAAGGGCCACTCACCTAGTGTGAAGTAGTTGCTGATAGGTTCGCAAGCAAATTCTTGCATGACCACACTTACGATCCAGGTCGATGCAGTAATCCCACACATGATCCACCAGAACACCCTCATAGGAGAATTCACCGAGTCAAACAATCGCCAGAAGAAGAAGAGAAGCGAGAACTTGACCGCCCATAATGTGGTCCATATGAGGAGATTGGCAGCGTATTGTAGTTTGAGGTATAGCGATGCTCGATCCTGGAATCCCTCCGTCGGAGCCTCCAACCTCGCCCCGATATTTGCGACCTCATACATCGGGGACATGGCAAACTGGTAGATTATACATGTTGCTAGATGACAGATAATGGCGAGGAATATCCAGTAATCATTGGGGTATAGCTTTTTGCTATTTTTGTATTGAACGTATGTTCGAATAACAATGAAAACAAAGGACAATGCCAGGCCTATCCACATGACTATCTATGGAGTAAAAGTGTCAAAGGTTAGACTATATTGTAGATCATACACCGTCTGGGATCGTTGATCGCTCGCAAAGATCCTTACCGTCTGCCCCTGAATGGAGATCAATGGAGCCTCCATTGTGGCCGCGGCGGCTCGTTTCTCCCAGCCGGAAGAGAGGTAGTGGGGAGTCCAATCCATTTTGACTTGGAAACCTGGTGGAATAAACACCTACGGTCTACCAGAGAGTGTCGCTGTACATAACATCTGGAGGAAAATGGCGATGCTCGAGTGGAAAAGGGCTAGATAATATGTCCCTGTCACAGATCTCGGGGGTTTCAAAAACGTGCTCATTTGAGGCGTGCTGCCCCTTGCAGGGCTTAGCAATGCAACCAATTCACACAATGCATTGTAGGCGTCTGCTAGCAATGACTCAAAGCCAAAATCGACGGGGTTGTATGGCTTTGTAGTTCACTAGCCTCATTCTAGGATCCGCTTCTAAAGCCAATTTAGGGCTAAAAATGTGGGGGCCAGATCCTGAGGGGCAGGGCAATCTTCGCTTCGGCCCGAGTTCGATTCATCCGTTGCTGAAGTGGTTAGAATGGTTTCAATGCCCTTTGTATAAAGCCCGAACCAGTAGTTTGACATGTTGACCCATTGTTCCGTAGACTGTACTGAGAGAAGCCACGGAATATGGTTTATAGCCGAGGTATTCAGCAGGAACTTTGGTTTGTTCTAGTGTGTGGCGAATTATCAGACTAGCTGATGCCTAGAGATTTTGATTGCGCTTGTCTTCCATTAATATCCCTAGCAAAGCCACAGACAACAGCGTTTGGATTTACCGGACCCGCGGGCACCTGTCAATTTGGCGAACAATGGCGTTAGTCGAGCCGACAAGGCCAAGATACCAATTGTTGTCCCCACTTCGAGATCTAAGGAAGCGAAGACTTCCGTCTTGTCAATGCGTGCTCCACTTCGAATCGTATTTATATTGTTCTCTCGGTATTGGCTGTTGGACAATTTAGACGCTAAGCTTCACGCGCTGTTCCAGTCAGCCCATGGCCTCGGCCGACGCTAACTTATAGTAACTACTCCGAATAAGCGAAACTACTCGCTTCGTTTCATCTCGTATCTCAGGGGGAAGCGCGCAAGCGAGATTGGTGGATGATTATTCAATTCAAGTAAAAGAAGGTTTCAAAGGTTTCTATTAGAAAAGCAACATCCCTGCTCGTTTCTTGCTCCATCATTATCTGCATATAAATTTTTATTTGCTCTTTGCCCTGACAAAATGAAGTTCCTTTCTTTCTGCGCACTCTCTTTCGCCGCCGTGAGCTCGGCCGTGGCATCCACGATTAGCGACGTTGCTCCTATCGAGCTTTCGTCTCTTGCCAGTGGCTTCAAGCCCGAGATCTATACCGATGCTGGCACGATCGAGGCAATCCGAAACACACTAGCCATTTATGCTTTCGCTATTGATGGCAAGGACTTCGACTCCCTCAGCAATGTCTTTGCCACTAACGCAGTGGCCAACTACTCGGCGCCCCTCGACGTCTTGTCTCCGCTGAGCACGATTCAATCTGTGCTGAGCTCGAGCCTGGCCTGTGTCACCACGCAACATGCTCTCGGTACACAACGGATCGATGTGATTTCCCCCGTCACGGCCAAGTCAGTGACATACTACCATGCGACCCACTTTGGCAAGGGAGACAAGGCGAATGCTGTCGTCTATGCCTATGGCCAATATCAGGATACCTGGCAGCGTCAATCTAGTGGTAGCTGGCGTATTGTCCACCGTAATCTTGTTTACATGGTTAGTGCATTGTCCTGTGAGCTGAATGTAAAACATTACTAACTCAGTATCTATCTAGGGCCCCCAGGTTGGCGACTTAACTGCGTTTGTCTGCTAGTTCTTGGGAAAAGCCACTCTATGTATTTGTAGCTAGATCTATCAAGTGTGAAAGCTTAATTAATATGTTGTTTTCCTCCTGATTTGTTGCAATACTTTCACAGATATAGCAACGCTTAAGCTCCCAATAGTCACTCGCGCCTCGCTGGTAGCATATTAGAAACAAGCCCCTCGTAAAAGCCGCATGGAACTCTAATTGATTGTCACTTTCCAGAAATAGATAAGGGGCGCAATCTTGTGAAAGGCATGTATTATGGTGGACTTGAACGATAGAGACATCTGGGCATGTACGTTTAAGACGTCATGCATAAGATGGATTGTATAGATAGGCCACAGGGCCTGGGGTATTTTGATTTCAACATCTCAACCGGGCAAGCCCCAAAGAGAAATACTTGTGTATTAAACAGAAATATCCATATATGCTTGTTCTTACCTACCCAGTGACAAAAGGGGACGAGCAAGGAGCACTAACGTGGAAATTGAAAGCCTGAAGCATGTATACCATAAGTACTTGATGTAGTACATAGCAGGGTTTATAGATAAGGATATTCAATAAGAATTCAAATGAGTAATTATCACAATTTGGTAGAAAAATGATCATTGAACTGTGTCCATAGGGAATGGATTTTAGCTTTCAATTGTAGAGCTTAGTGTGCATACGTACCTGGATGCATGTGCTCCGTCATGGAGGCGAGGGTTGAGTCATTCAAGATCGCGCGACCGTGCGCAAATGACAATTTCTTGGAAACTCCTGATAGAATTCAATCTTCATCTATCATCTTCCTTTTGATATTCTATCTCCGCGTTCACATCGTCAAGCTAGGGTTTAGCGGGGCAAAACTCCCCTCCGCTCCACCCAAAGAATTTCTCCAGAGCTCCCGCCCTGACACCTTTCCTCAACTCTTCATTAAACATCTCCATCCATAATGCCTATCCAGTGAGACTCTCCGCTGTTGTGCTAATGTGGCCAGTGACTGATCATACACCAGCTACCTGATTCTGCTTTCCCGGCAGGGCAAAGTGGTATGTCTCGTCACCCACCCAACTGCCATCTGACTGAAGTCAACCCCGACTGACCACATCTCCCCTAGCGTCTCGCCAAATGGTTCACCACTCTTTCCCCCAAGGAGAAGGCCAAGATTATCAAAGATGTGACCCAGTTAGTGCTGTCCCGCCGGACGCGGATGTGCAATTTCTTGGAATACAAAGGTGCCTTTCTATCCTCTACCCCCGCATAACCCCTTTTCGCCAACGAGCTGGACCTGGACTGACAGCAACTGTACTATCAGACTCGAAAGTCGTTTACCGTCGCTACGCCTCCCTTTTTTTCATCGCTGGCTGTTCCTCGGATGATAACGAATTGATCACCCTCGAGGTGGTGCACCGCTATGTCGAGCAGATGGACAAGTACTACGGCAATGTCTGCGAACTTGACATCATTTTCAACTTCCAAAAGGCGTATTTTATTCTCGATGAATTATTGATTGCAGGGGAAATGCAGGAAACGAGCAAGAAGAATGTTCTTCGTTGTATCAGCCAGCAGGACAGTTTGGAAGATATGGAGGTAAGTCTGGACGTTTCTCCTTTTATTATTACGGATGAGGACTCTTTCCCAGTTGTTCTGTCAAAGAGAAGAAGGCATTCCCCCCCCAATAAGAGGTGCTCCATGAGTATAATTGGGCGCTTTGTCTCATCCTCCCCCTTCTGTGCAGCCAAGGCCAAGATTCAGCCGGGCTAATGATTCCCCCCAGGTTGAGGAAGATGTGGTCACCAAGATCATGTAACACACACAAGCAAGCAGGATTCTTGCTCCTTTCATTTTGTTACCGGCGTACAATATACATAGGATTCTTTTCACCAATACTAATCAATACAACTCGTTTCCCTCAGGACTCAGAAGACATAAAACGCAATCTGGAACGAGTTGGCCTATGAATAATGCATTCCATGGTTTCCCTGCTCGTGAGGTCAGTGCGGGTTATGACTGGACCACGCCTTTCCACACGTGACTAAGTCGTTCTTGGTATCCTCCCCTCCCAGACCGTCTCCGAGACATATGACATCCCCTCTTGCTTTATTTCCATCTCTTTGTATACCCTCTTTCAATTTGGATATCGTTGATATCGACTGAATATAAGACTTTGCGATCTGTCTTGTGTAGTTCGCGTTGCCCCCTTACCCCAGTCTTATCTGCGATTATCACCGATCGACATCATCGCATTTCCATCTCCGGCCCAATCGCCCGTCGTGTTCACCTCTCTCCTTCATCTAGCTCTACTTCAGAAGAGATATTCGAGTCGGTTTCTTTGAATCGCAGACCGTGACACGTCATCTCAGCCAGCTTATCGCCTTATCTCGGGTTCTCCACTACCCCGGTTTCACCGCAAGATGAAGGTAAAGTCGGCGGTCGCAACCCCAACTTGTTTTTCCATCCATTTGCTTATATTTCCCCTCGTGATAGTTCCTTCCACTTCCAGATTTTGAAGACGTGACTAGTTCACTCAACTTCGATACAGCTGATTGTCATATTGTCGGTGGATGTGACATCTATACCACCAAGGCGGCTCGCTCCGATCGGAAACTCTACAACCATATTGAGCAATCTCTTGAGGCTCAATACGAATCAGTGCTTCGGTTTTCGGCTTCACTATCTCCCCCAAATGCGCACGATGCCGCCGAGACTCTCAACCTTTCACGATCTAGCCCGTTCGGACCCCTGAGCGAGCACTCGAGTCGACGGACCTTTGCCTATCTAATCGCTACTTTGAACGCAAGTCACCCAGATTACGATTTTTCACAGGTCTTGCGCCCGACTGATTTCCGACGCGAACGCAACTTGAAGCGCGTGATGAACACAGTCGACTCAACGCTCCTCAACCTGCGACCGCGTGAAAACATCACGTTATCGCCTGCATCCCCCTCAACGCTTTCTGGGTCTTACACCGCAGGGTCATCTTCCGCATGGGGTCCACGCGTGTGGAAAACGATAGACGACCACATGTCGCTCAAGGAGTGTTCAATTTACTCATATTCACCGGAAGAGGACCCATCTGATGCCGATGATGGGGCCATCTGGAGTCTACATTACTTTTTCTTCAACCCAATCCGCAAGCGTGTCTGTTACATTTATCTGCGCGCAATTCCTATACTCAGCCATACGCCAGATGAGTTGGCAACCACGCCTACCGGCAAGCGCACCTACGATGATGGATACCTTACACCGGACCTCAGCTCCAGCAAGCGTGCCAAGTTCTGGTTTGGAGAACGCGCCAGATCAGCCCATGTCGCCAGTGACAGCGATGACGAGGTGGATCGTCTTCCGAAAACGGGTCGGAAATCTTCGGACGAATACGACGCTTATGTCATCAGTGACGATGACGAACCACCGGCCCACCGTCGCGGTGTCCGGGCTATGAGTGAGGAGATTGCGGACTCAATGGAAGTCTAAGAGAATCCAGACCATTCGACTTGCATGCTTTTTTCGCTTCTTACTTTTTGGGGTTCACTTCTTGTTTGTCTTCCATTGGACCCCGTTGATCGGGTATAATGTTTTTAGCTGGAGGTGTTGGGTTATTTTTTTGACTGGCGCAACCAACTTGCATAGTTTTTGGTCCTTGAGGGGCGTTGATAAACGGACAAGATTGACCTGACGTCCCTCTACTTCACTTTTGTGACTTACTGCCTAATATTACCCATGCCTATTGTCTTTAAATTGCTGCTGCATCATGCAGCTTTGTGTAAATTCCACTCCAAATAACATCATCAGATTTAGCGCAGCATTAGAGCAGTCTGCTAGGCACAATATATCAGGAGAAGTGCTTAACATGGATGTTATCAGTGTGCAAGCTGAGGGACCACATCCTCCGGTGTTGTGCCTGGACAAGGAATGTCCAATTGTTCCAAAGTAGTAGAATGTAGTGCAAGAAACCCCGCTAAAAATTGGAGCTATTACTCTTTGGATATGACTTTCCTTATAATTGGATATATACAGAAACCAGAAATCATCCAACGCTTGGATGTCTATAGATGTGTTAATACCATCCTTGG
This sequence comes from Penicillium sp. IBT 31633x, assembly GCA_028827885.1. NCBI lineage: Eukaryota > Fungi > Ascomycota > Eurotiomycetes > Eurotiales > Aspergillaceae > Penicillium > Penicillium sp. IBT 31633x. The sequence goes on from JAPWDP010000008.1 coordinate 770,257, forward strand.
GTATTATGTCGATGTAGATCAGCCACATGGCCCGTGCGTTGGGGAAAGCTGTCCAATCTCACCCTTCCACTTCACCATCCTATCCTTAGATTTGATTCCTCACTGTAGACAATTCATCATGGCCGACGAGGAGGAGCGCATCAAAGCAGAGAAGCTAGCTGCAGCCAAAAAAGGGTAAGCCACCAGCGAGTGACCGGTGGCGTCCACTTATTTTGATCGCTAACGTGGCCGTTGTTTGTAGGTTGCCCAACTCCAGAAGAAAAAGAAGGCCAAGAAAGCCTCAACTGCCGGAACAGAAACACCCAAGGAAACAGAAGAGCCCGCCAAAGATGCCCCGTCTCCAGAAACTCCGCCGACAGACGGCCCCGCGGCGGAGAAGCCAGATGAGCAGGCCGCGGAATCTGAAGCCACATCCCCCAACCAACCAGAGGAAATAGAAGGACCGCCATTGCAATCGACTGCCGATACACAAGTCAACTCTCCTGACGAACCTATGCCTGCAGCGCCCACATCTCCTGCTCCCCAGGCCGATCCGCTGCCGGTCCAGCTAAATGCGCAAGGCGAGTCTGCCACCGAACCGATGCCCCGAACACCTTCGTCTCCTGGTCCGGAGGTCAACCCGCTATCAGTACAGATCCATCAGCGGAGCGAATCTCGCACAGAGCAGAGGCCGACATCCCCTCGTCCGCAGGCCGACACGCTCCCGGTTCAGCTCAATGCGCATGGCGAATCTCCCACCCAACCAATGCCTCCAGCGCCCACATCCCCTGGTCCTCAGGCTGACCCGCTGCCCGTTCAGCTCAATGCGCATGATGAGTCTCCTACCGAGCCGATGCCCCCAGCCCCAACATCTCCTGGTCCGCAGGCTGACCCGCTGCCTGTCCGGCTCGAGGCATCTCGCACCAGCCATGGCCGGCAGCCCTCGCTATCAATCCAGTCAAAAATGCGCTCATCTTCGTTCCGCAAGACATCTGTCTCCCAGGGCAGTGTCTCACCTTCTCCGTCCACTACGCTCAAGTCTCCGCCCCAATCATTACCGCCCCTCACCGGTGACGGGGAATCTGTTCATGAAGTGTTCCGCAAACAGTCTACTAAGATTGAAGAACTTGAAAAAGAGAACAAGCGATTGGAGAAGGAACTCTCCGATGCGACGACGCGCTGGCGCAAGACGGAGGAGCAAGTCGAGGATCTGCGGGAAGCGAGTGTCGATGGTGCGGAGTTGAGGGAAAAATTGAAGAAAGCGGAGGAGAAAGTTGCAAGCATTGAGACTTTGGTATACAAAATCTTTCTTCGGATCCCGAACTTTGCTAACCCGAGGAACAGAAAGAGGAAATTGCTGCCCTCCACCGACAGAACGCACAGCTCCAGACCCGGTCACACCGAAATACAAGTACAACAGAGTCACCGCCAGCCGACCTTGTTCGCCAGCTCGAGTCTAAGTCAGCTACTATTGAGTCTATGGAGTTGGAGATCTCAAATCTGCGTGCTCAAGTCACATCCCAGACTTCTTCAAACGACGCACATGAGTCGCAGGTCGCAGGCCTACATGAGAAGGTCTCCAAGTGTCAATCAGATCTACAAAAGTCACAGCATGAACTAGCAGATACGAAGCAAGCATTGATGCGGGCATCCGAGAAAGCCGTCAAGGAAGGCGTTGACAAGACATCCACAGAGACTCTAATCAAGAGTCTTCAGCGGGAGATCGAGGAGCATAAGAACGAAAAGAGCGAATCGGAGAAGAAAATCGAGACGCTTGACAAGAAACTCCAGGCAATGGCCAATCTCCACAAGGAAACTGAGACTCGACACCAAACAAGGTTGCGCGAGAGCGAGAAATCCGACAAAGAAATCGCCGTCATGCGGAAAAAGATTACTAGCATTGAGAACGAGAATCTCCGCCTCCGCGAGGAAAGCGATCGGATTCGCACCCGCCAAGCCGGCGGAGGCGCCGACGATGATGCCCTAGATGAGCTCGAAGACGAAGAACGCCAGCGCCTCGAGCGCCGAATCCGCGAGCTGGAAGGCGAAGTCTTCGATCTCCGCCGCGGTGTATGGCAAGAAAAGCGTCAGGAGCTAGAGCACTACCCGGATGACGGAACCAGCCCTGGCTCCGGCGACGCAGCGAATGCATTCGACGACGTCGATCTTGTCGGTGGACGGCCCGACCACGCCCGTCGCCGCAGCATGGGCCAACAGCAGCACTCGTCCTTCTCCACAGTGCTTTCTAGCGGCTTTGCTGCGTTTACGGGTGCTGCTGGGAACCGTGCCCGCGCTTCATCGTCCAACCCCCCTCACCCGCCTGGTACGCGTGGAAGTCTTGAACTTGTCTCTGAAGAAAACCTGGACGACGAGTTTGATGAGGATGCGTTTGCGCGTGCGCAGGCCGAGGAGGAAGGCCGCAAGCGAGTTGAGTGGATGCGTAATATTAAGAGCAAGCTGCGTGACTGGAACGGCTGGCGTCTGGACTTGGTGGATAGCCGTGCCGGGGCGGAAGGTGCTGGTGTAGGCATGGGCGAGATCTTTGAGGTCTAATCCGGTTCATCTTTACTTTACATGGCCATCTGTATGCGGGATGTACGATCTTTATAACTTATATATACCACGAGGATGCACTCAACTGGAGTTGAGCAATGAACTTTGATGCAGGGAACTCCTGATGCGACTGCCGTAAAATAGATATGATATGGATTTGATGAACACCGACATAATCAAAGACAAAAAGGAATCATTGAATTCGAAATAATCTCATTCCTCAGACTTACCTGTCAGATATCCCTCCGACGACCGATTCTTCCTCCGCCCCCAAATCTCCCCAAGCCAAGTGGTAATCTGGAAAAGCCAACCTCCAGTAACAAGTACACCGGAGATGGTGTTAATAATCCGAATCACCAGCGACAAGAATCCCGCCCTCTCCTCACTGACCAGCAACAGGATCGGCTCAATGTTATACTTAAAGAAGATACCAGGCACATACGCCGGCGACTCCGGAACCGCACTAGACTGACTCGTCGCCGCATACTGGTTCGTGAATACAGTGTTGCGCCCATGTCGCGTAGCCGCAGCCCCCGATGAACGCGTGTGCGCATCCAGCGCACCCTTGCCTCTACTGTACAGCGTCGGCACAATCGACAAGAAGTACTGGTACTTATAAAAGTGCTCTTCAGTCTGGGCGATAGTCTTATCCAACGGGTTCTGCAGAGTAGGGTAATGCGGTCCGAAGGAGAGCTCCGTGATCATATGAGAGAAGTTAAACACTGGAACCGAGTCAGCAATAGCCCTTTCAATATTTTGCAGCACGGCCCCGCGCATCCAAATCCACACATACCCTCGTGATCCAGGTGCGGCGCATTCTCGCGATACCCGTGTCCGCGCGCGGTGACATGGAAATCACCCTGCACCTTGTTACCCTCGAGGCTTCCGTAAATACGACAAGCGTCCGGGGCGGCGCCGCGCGGCATGCGCGGGCCCTTGGGGAACTTGCGGCGTGGGTTGTGGCGGGCTTCGCTGAGGACGTGTTGGACGTGTGAATCGGCCTCTTGCTCGGCGAGACGGTCGGCGTCCTCGTGTGAAAGGGTTTGGTATTCGTGGACACCGTCGTGGGACTCGTAGTTGCGTTTGTGCATCCACAAGTCCCAGTTTGTGTCGTCGCGGGTGAGGAGTTCGCCGGCGAGGACGCGGTCGCCTGCTGCGTCTTCGATGTTGACGCGGAGCTGATCGCAGGGCATGTGGACGACCATGTCGAGGTTTAGTTGGAGCTCATGGGAGATGCCCTTTTCAACGCTGAAGTGGTAATTTTCGGTGCCGCGCCACCATGTTTTTAGCTCGGACCAGCTGAAGAAGGTGCAGATGAGGAGGATTAGTACGGTCCATTGGCCGCCGGTGCGGGTTGGGGTTGTGTAGGAGGATTTGGTTTTGGCTGATTGTTCTATCAGTATGGTGGTTTGAGGATGGATTGGGGGGGGTTTTAACTCACGGAAGGCATCGAATGTCTTTAGACCAGTCAGACTGGACTTTTCGCCGAAGGCTTTTGGGTCAAGCTTATGTTCAAAGCCATTCATTGCGAATCAATTGCCCATGGAGGCGGAAGATGTTGTTGGAGAAGTGGAGTCAATAAAGATAAGGCGATGAGGCCAAGTAGCCGGATTCCTCGGTCTACGTTGTACTAAGTAGCCTCGGTCGCAGTTACTCCGTCCATTTCCAGTCCCTCAAAATTAGGAATTAGATGATGGAAATAGAAGCTCTTAATAGAGCCTAGAAACAGGGGGTATTTGATCAACCGAACTAGACTTCTTGGGCGGAAGTGGCTGTACAACACACATATCAACTACATAGTACCCGTTCAATACTGTTACTCAAAGATCTACCACCATATTGATAAGGCATTTCTAATGTATATCTAAAGTCTAAACCAATGTTTTTCTTTTCCAACCAAAGTAAATCCGACCTCCCCCTCCTCAGCTAGTTTGGACAAGACCTGTCCTATGAACGGCCCGGCCATTGCATCCATCGCAGCACCGTACAGGTGCACCGTGACATCCCGCGTTGTCCAGGATGCTCTATTTTTTGTCTTTGTCCCCACGAAGGCCGATAAGACCAATTTCTCCCGCGCCTCCCAGTGTCTGCTGTAGATTGCGACCTTGGCCGGCAGGTCTTCAATCGCGGCACCGTGCCCGGGGTATCCGATTTTCAAATCTTCAACTTGCACGCTTTGCTTCATCGTCTGCAAACTCTCCATGTAGCTGAAGAGGTCTTCGACGACGACACTGTTCCCGTGTCCCAGCACATTATCGCCTGTGAACATGGCACCATTTTCCTCCATGACAAAACACATGTGGTCCCGACTATGCCCCGGTGTGAATAAGGCTCGCAATACAGCTCCTTGGGTTGTGAATATCTGTCCATCGCGAATGGACTGCTGACCTAGGTCCGGCTGGGCTTTGTAAACCGCCGTGGCCAGATGTGGATACCGAGTCAACAGCGCGGGGAGACCACCGGTATGATCGGAATGCCAGTGAGTCAGCAAAACGTGAGAGATGCTAAGTTGATGTTCGTCAAGAAAGTTGACCAGCGTTGTGAACCATATCGGAATTCCCTATGAACACGATCTTTCGTTCAGTTCCCGAGTGCTAAATCGTGAAGTTCAACATCACTGACCTCTCCGGTGTCTATTAAGATTCGCGTCTGACCACTCCCCACTAGATACGTGTTGGTTCCTTGCAACTGCATGTCACCTGGGTTTCCGCCAAGGATCCTCACCACTGTCGGGCTGAGTTGCGTGACGGCAGGAAGTGATGGTAGTCCAGCGTTCCGCGCAGCTAGGTATTCGTGCCATCCTGGCTGGTTCCATACATTTTGGTGTGACATGGGTCTCGTTGTCCAAATGAGAAGAATCCGCAGTTCAAGGCAAATCGAGGAGATAACTTGTGTACAAATTATTTGTCCATGTAAGATGTTAAAAAAGTCTAGCGCGAGATTTCAAGATCAGCGGGGTAAGCAAGAGCCCATATGTTAATGACTTAATGACTTAATGACTCCCAACACCGACACTTGAACACTGAGACAAAGTGCTAGGTGAACAGGATTATCGAAGAGAAAAGATAAATTTTAGAGAAATGTAATTATTTCTCCGAGCATGTCTTGAGAATCTCCGATGTTGTCTTACGGGCGATTTTCAAACACGCCGTGGACTAAAATAGTCTCGGGCCGAATATCGTCTATCCAAGAAACGTGTTTTAAGTAGATAGTTTGACACTTTTACCCCCCAAACAACTTCAAATAACAAGCACATTATCCATTCTAGAGCGAATGTCATTTTTGTAGAAACTATGATCTCTATTGATATCGCCATTAGAAGCAACATTCTTCTAGCCCGTATTTCAATGCTCTATCCTATGCTACCAATATTAGACCACGCAACTAGATCCAAGACTAAGTAAAGACTAAGCTTCACCATTGAATGAAGCTACAAATGCAAGTACTGGGGATTGTGCACTCGAAGAAGATGTCAGGGGCCGGGAGTGTTGCATTCTTTTTCAAAACGAGAAAGGCCTAGTGGACACTGCCATGAACTAAGATTAAGCCGTTGAGAAGAACAGCGTAGTAGACTTGTGTTCAGCAAGAAGATGCCCTCGATTAATCTCACTGGGCTTAGTCCTGGGGTCATGGATTTGTTTGAAAACAGCGAACTTGTCTATGAGATCTTGTCATCTTCAGACTGATCTTTCAACGCTCCTTGTGTATTCCCTTGACTCGCACTGCGGGAGATACGAAAATTTCATCGGCCTGCCTGTAACAAGGTGGCCTAACGCCAAAGGGTTGGGAGAAAACGACTTGGTTTTGTATTTGAGGGAGCAACACAGGTACATGGCACCCTTCAGTGCACCCACGCAGTTTCTTCTCCTTTTGGATATAGATGACACGCTTGACGATTTTCGGAGACTAGCTGTTTACTCGTCCCCTTGAGGGACCTCATCCATGCCCATAAAATCAAATAGTCCGGCGCGAGCACAATATGCGTGAAGCTTAGGAGGATCTGGTAATGATGATGGCTTACTGATACGCCTTTGCGCGCTTTATTGACGCAGCTTCAAGATCGATACCCGTGCTCCAGCCGGATACAATCGAGCCAGTCAGCCAATTGCCAATGAAAACACGATCCCACTTGGAGGTATCAACTACTCTCATCGACGGGGTCCAGTATCCACCACCACCTGGATATTATGCACATTTGTTACTCAACACTCAGCCGATGTAACTAGGTCATCTTGCAGGATACTGGAACTGTTCTGCGTGCGTTCCAAATCGATGGGGGTCTTCATGGTACAACGCTTTCAAGAAGCACAGAGTGAATAGAAAAGATCCTGTCCCCTTACGTGCGGGGGATATACATCTGCTAATTTCTTTTGGAAGAAGCGAAGCTTGCTGTGCCTTTTCATAAGGAATTCTGTATGACCGGGAGCGCGACAAAACAGCTGATACCCGGGGAATATTATTCTGCCCTGTCGGAGGAGTCGGAAATTTTGATCACCAACTCAACGTCCCTAGAGGCCAAGATGGATGCACTGGCGTAGTACGTAATTGACATGCATATGCTCATCATGCACGGAGTTATGGAGACGACAGTAGATCGGTGACATGCCTTTTGAACCGGACGAGCTTGAACGTGGGCGACATTAAAACATAAAGACTTGTGGCGCGAAGTCCGATTATTGCGGTTCAATCTAAGGTAGCTTGAGTCAGCAAGTATCGTTGTACGTCTCGAGGGAAGCAATCAAAAAGGGAAACCGGACCATCAAAGTCATGTTATAGAAGGATCCATGCCGATCTACTACCCAATCGGTCACGGGATCCATGGATGTGGCCTCGATCTCTGCCCGGACGAACAGTTTATGCGTGATGACTAATGGCCTATGTAGATAGAGCGTTCGCTTGCATGCCGCGGCTCACAGCCACCGAGTCCAATCAATATGATGTCAACCATATTTCTCTCCACCTAGGCAGCCATCGATTGATAGAAAGTGGCGAGTTCGTAGAACCTGAAAATGTAGCTGAATGCACTGTCTAATTTCCTTTAAGATGAAACCTCGTCCTTGCGTGTGAACTCATCAGCGCCAGGAACAGGCAAGTGGGTCAAGTCTAAATTAAACTCTCGTGACCGAGCAACCTCCTTTCCCCGGACGTGCCTCAACGTGGCCCCAGGCATTCTCGACTTTGACATTTACAATATTTTCTGGACCTTTTCACACTGCCCGGAGCCTGTCCTTTAGCGGCATGGATCTCCTATAAGCGCCTAAATTCATATTTGTTTTGCCTCTCGGATCCATCAGCAACCCACCTTCTCCGCTCTTCTGTCGCCGCGGCATGATCCCGCAACATGGAATCACTCGTGTTTGAGAACTCGCCTTTAGCCGAATATCTGGAAGGTACGTTGCTCCTGAGAAATCGAAAGAAGTCAAACGCGCTGATACTGGTGCCAGGGGAGGGTGGAAACGAAGAGAGTTGGCTTGCGGAGGAGCCCCAAAGCGATGATGATGATACTCGTTCCTTCAACTTCGCCCCTCGAGGGGCCTCTAAATTCCAGGATCGCGTTCGAAATAAGCTACCAAAACCTCTCGATTTACGCGGCACATCACAGGGGGAATTGATCGGGAGGATCTACGACGCTTGCTCGGTGCGACCCCTCCCCTGCGATACCATGGGACCATACTCATGCTCCTTCTCTTCTAGTCTGCTCTAAATGTCCGATTACCGCGAAGCGACAACGAACGATTTTTGGAACAATTTGGCTACGTCATTGTCGCGTCGCAACTACTGAACGAACATAGCGCCCCTTCCTACACTTCCGCCGCAGACGTCCTATCCGCAAAACAACCCTCAGCACTACCGTCACTGTCTACTACTTTTGGAATTCAAGGCGCTATTGTCACGGCATTCACATCATTCTCGATCGCGTGGTTATTACATTGGAGCCGGTCAAAGACAGGGTCAGGACTCAGTCTTAAGAAAGTTGGAGTGCTCCTGATACTCGTGCCGACGGTTGGGGTCTTGTTCTATGCTTTCGCAAAACGGCAGTGGTTGAAATACCTCCGGCATCAGGCTGTAGAGGCAGCCGGCACGTTTATTGGGAATGCCCAGGGCTTTGATTCTGCTGCGTCCGCATCCGTTGTCTTCATTCAGGAGGTCGAACTGGTTTCACGAGGTTATCGCATGTATGGACACTTTATTTCCATTTGAGGTAACAGCTGGACTAATGCAATCTTACAGAAGCACGCCTCTGCCACCTATCAGCCGGCTGGAGGACTTAGCACAAACACGAAGATGCTTGAGATTGCGCCGAGCAGTTTCTGAATGCTTCTATTCAATGCTCGAGCGATATATTCAATCCCAAAACACCCTGCGTCCGCTGACTGATGATTGCGATCTTGCGAAATATTACGACATTTATGACATTGGACTGGAAGAGCTCGAGGCAATCGAGGCGTCCCTGTCCCAACGCACTGGCGAAGACCAGTACTCGTTGCGCGCGCTGCGAGATCTTTTTGGAAAACTATACAGTGTACGAAAAAGCGTTCTATGTTGCCTGTTAGCCCTTAGCGCCGACGGTGGCGGCTCCGATATTGCCAGATGGAGTTCTGCTGTTGAGGAAATGCGTGAGCTAGCTGCAGTGACCGGCACCAGCATGCTGAAGATGACCGCAATTTTGAATGAAGAAGATCGTGAGTGTAAATCTCTGTTTTAAGATGCGGGAAACGTTGGCTAATGTTTGCAGGTGATGCCATTCCTCCATCCCCATTACCGTCTGCCTCACCAAGTAAGGATCACTTGCGTGCTCAATTTCGACGACTAAACTCTTTGTCGCAAGGAGTGCGTGCCTTGCATGCTAAAATGCACATTGTCAGCGAGGAGTCGCACGCCAATCTAGAACACGCAGACCCCGCGGACTTTGAGGCTACTCTCCTCGCACAATATGACTCGGTTGGCAGTGACCTCAGGGCTCTTCTCCAGGAGTGGGAAGCTGGTAAAGCCGCATTGGTAAACCAACAAGATCGCCTCAGCGTTGAGGATCGCTCGCGACCCCCAAGTACTCTGCTGTTTCCCATGTCTCCGACACCTAGCTTGGGCGGCTCTACGGCAGTTGAGGGCAGCCCTACCGATGCACTCAAGGCTCTAAATGGCGAGGGCCGGCCGGACCTAACCCAAACCTACGACGATGAGGAAATATTCGAGGCTGTCGTACTGCCGGCATCGAGAAACAAGAGAATTTCCTTGACAAGAGACGAACGTCTTGCACGCGTCAGAGAAGACCGTGCTAGACAGGCAATAGCCCGAGAAAAGGCAGATGCCAGCACTAATATGCTCAAGGAACTGGAGATGGTCATCAAGCAGCGACCAGGAAACAACTCTGCAAAACGAGTCACCAGCATCTAAGACAAGGTAGGGATATCTGTCTCGTGCTTGATGCACTCCACAGGATCTCTATATTTTCTTCTGCGCCATCTGGCACAGGATTGACTTGAATCAGCGCTAGCAGCTGTAAGTCACAAATTGATACCCACAACATGTATAGACGGGGCGCGGCGACGAGGTGTTCTATTCTGGTACTATTGCTTATACCTTATACTTTATTTCTTCTTGCTTCTTGCTTACTACTCATTACTGTTTTCTTTTGTACTATCATTATTTGCTCGTCTGTCCTTACTGTGCTTCGGTGATGGTGCTTCTCCACTCAAGAGCCTTGAATGTGAGGCTCAACACCAAGCTCCTATTTGTACATCACCTACAGCAGGTTCTTCTGTAAACAAATTGATTCTTTATATTATTCTAAGCCACCCGTATTAGCCAACCCCTTGAACTTTGCATAGAAATTAAAGACCCTTCCTATGCGAGAGTCCTCCCATGTATGGCTGAGATCACTCATACGGCGAGGTACCTTTTACTAGGCGTGTCATATCAAAAGTGCAAGTATAACCGCTAGCTTATTTACAGCCACCATAATGTTCTCTGAAGCCATATACCCTGAAATTTTTTTTTTTCTTTTTTTTGGGTTATTCAAAACTTATATCTAAATTTGAGCCTAAGTTTTATGCACCTGGCCGTGTGATTTGCAATTCAGATCCACTGCTGCGTTTGATGTTATGTGTCACATAACTACAAAGGCGTCCCTGAAACCCTTAAAGTTTCATTAAAGGCTTGGTATGATATGAGAATTTTGGTGCTACATTTTAAATAGGATGCCACATGTGGTGGTGGACAGAATCCAGCGTTTGTACGTGTACCTCATATGTGATATGCCTAGTAAAGGTACGTCGCCATATGGGTGATTTCAACCAAACGAGGGGATCCTGACATGGGGAGGGTTTCGTAGATTTTGTCAAAGGTCTAAGGAGCTAGTAACATATGTAGAGTACTGTGTGTATAGGAAACCCCCTGAGACGAGGACAGGGGCTGGCGAAAGCTGCCGGGGAGAAAACCTCGAGAGCTAGAATATCTGACACCATGTTCTTCATCTTTTCATTTACTTCGGGTCCGCAAGGTCCTCTTCTGTCAATTGATACAGCTCCTTGCCCAACTCCCCGCCGACTCGATACTTCTCCCCCACAACAGAGGTGCGGAGTAATTCGCCGTCCATCCATAGACCAACAACACCAAAAATATCGTCAATTTCGGGATCCAAACGAGCCTCGCGAACGATGTTTCGAAAGCCATCCAAATAAAGCAGCAACAGACTGTTTGACCGGAAAGCTTCCTCATCTGCAATGAGCAGGTACGTCCTCGTGGTAAGGCTGTGTAGTCTTAGCGCACAGGCTTCAATAACTCCATCTCGGTCCTCGTGCCACGCCTTCGGGTCTTCTTCTTTCGCTTCGGCTATTTGCGCTTTGAAATCAGGACGCGCATGATCACAGTAATCCGGGCCATGGACTCGCGGTATGCAGAAGTCATCATCAACGTCTATAGAAAGTGGGCCAGCGACTTCGGGAAGAATCTCATACACACGTCGCCAGTCCGACCCAAAGTTGAAGTGATTGGCATCATCGAGAACAGCCCACCAGGCTTCTGCATCAAATGGACTAGGATCAACCCAGTGATATATCAAATCGTCGTGTTTAGCTCGCTCGCCTTCGTCGGTGCTATAGTATGTGCGTAGTAAAACGGGGGATGTCTGGTCGTCGAACATATTATCTGCACGCCATCGAAGGGCATCAATACGGTAAGGTCGGAGGATTGTGTCGATTTCCTCCGCTGTAGGTGCACGAGGCGGATCGATACCTCCTGGAAGGCCATCCCATGCTTCTACCCATTCAAGCGGAATGAGGTTTAGGTTGAGAAACTCAAAGACTAGTCTTTTTCGCTGTTGATTGGGGGTTTCGGTCGAAGAGTAATCCCATTTTGTCTATGCGAAGATTAGTAACATTTGGCTAGATACTTGCCAGTGAGTCAAGAGGCAAGACATAACAGGACATACAATGAAGTATTGTTCAACAGCCAGTGCGCCCCAAGGAGGACCAGTCTCATCCCCCATGATGAAGAAAAGTCTGAGAAGCTAGCAGAGAGGGAGAAGACGAGGAGAGATGCAAGAGATGCGAGAGGTGTGAGCGGGGAGTGGGAGTCTTAGCGGGAGATGCTTGATGGACCCAAGTGGAGCGGAGAGACTCAGCGGTTCATATTGAAATAGCTTTTAGATGTACCTGAGAAGGCATAGGCGAGTGTAACTATGTATTTATAAATACGTTACTGTCTCAGACTACTCCACTAGGTCATGTCATGGCTTTGTCGGACCTTTGTTTCTTTAGTCGTTTGGAAGTAAATCCAAAAAGAGAAGATAGAGGAATAACACACGATCTACGTAGCTATTAGGGATTTCCTATTCATTATTCATTGATGCATAGATGGCCATTTTCTGACTCTTGCATACAGTGACATGCAGTCTACTTCGCTGCTAAAAGAAAGAAAGATCCTACATACATTTCGTTATGCAATTGCTACACATACACATGAGGCCAATCTTGCTTAAATCACTGCACGTTACCTTGGTTTCTAGATTCATCCAATATCCGATCGATATCAGCATCATCTACATCTGCAACATATTCAGTGCCTAAAGGAAATCAGCAAGTGAGTGCTAAAACTCTTTAAGGGCCTCATACTTTCGATTTCCCATTCACCCCAACTTCCAACATCCCGTTTAGGGGTGTCCGAGCCATTGCTCCCGCTGTTCTGGAAACGAATCAAACAGAACCCCATGTTGTACGGAATATTCCAAGCAGATGGACTTATGCCATTATCGTCAGTTCGCTTGCAGAAGGCGTTATATTCTTTCTGCTCGCCCGTTGGCGTTCCATCTTGCCGAACCTTTGTACCAGGTAGTTTGTAAGTATTGTCCTGGTTGAAATGGTTGACCGCGCAAAGAACCGAGTCCATAGTAAGAGGCCCCTCATAATTGGGTTTATACCATGTCGGTGTGTTGGCATTCCACCAGTCGGCTGCTGTGAGTGACTTTCCCGCCATAAGCCAAGAGGTCTCATAGTCTCGTTTGAAAGCCCATGAAAGCTTTGGATTGCCTCCCTGCCCTTTGTTCGCAAATTTCCTAACTCTAATAAGGAATACATACCTGGCTCCCGCCATCTGGAGGTGGCATTTCTTCGCCATATTCAATGAGCTTTTGTTCATATGGCGTGTCCTTCCCTATTCCATTTTTTCCCGCTTTGGTCCAGACTATTATAGATCGATGGACACAATCTTAGAAAGTTGAACAGAATAAGCAATGGAATTGGAATAGTATTTACCAGTCTTTATCTGCCAGGATACCCAATAATCTGGCTTTTTAGGATCTGCCCGTGAATCGGGATCCAATTGTTTCCAGTTAGATGAAAGCCCGCCAACCAATTCTAAAACTTGTTAATAGATTGCCACACATGCTCACGCAAACCAAAGATAAAGAAAAATCAAGCACTTACTAAAGCAGTTCCCATGCCAGCCGTTCTGGACCCTTGTAACACACTCGATGCGACGCTGGTTCTCAGGTAGCCATGTTCCTCCTTGCTCAGCAGATGCCCAGGGGAATTCATCGCACTGGAGCTCCAGCCCCTTTCGCCTCACTGCCTTGTTCAGCTCAGTAGTTGCTGACTTACATTGACTTGTCCCACAAACTGCGGTGCGTCTTTTGTCTGTCCATTCATTTCCTTTGGAGAATGTAAACTTTGAGCGCAATGGCACAATATTGAGAATATTGTCGCATAAACCAGGCACATCGTATGTGAGTCTTTCCTCAAAATCTCCGTCTTTATCAAGGATCTCATTTACCGCCTGGTGTGGACCAAGGAAGCCACAATTGACTGTCAAATTTTGCCAAGTCAGGTCACAAAGAACAACCTGATGGAACAGGGATGGAGGGGATCAATGACAATTTTTCTTATCCAGCTCAAGGTTGGGGAAAATAATAAAAAAAGCAAAGGGAAGGAGAGATGTGGATCTACGACTGTAGTCCTGGACAAACATAGGGGGAACCTGAGGAATCAAGGCCTCAACGCAACCAATTCTGACAAAAGATAGCACACTTACATCGCAATTCTGGTAGCCGGAAGCCACTGGCCCCGGGTGGACAATGGCCCTGTTTAGTGAATCCGGGAGTCTTAGGGTCTAGTAGGCTAGTCAGTTTCTTTGAGGCCCACCAAAACACTTCTCTGGAGCTTCATACCCAAAGTCGTAACGTCAGCTCGGCGGAAGATATCGGCAGCTGGTTCCAAAACGGACATTGTGCTGTTGTTGTAGATGTCTTCCTCATCCTCGAAGTGTTGAGCATCAACTGGTATAGAAAGAGCACGCTTCCCTACGTCGGATTCCAACATCGGAATTGTACCCGTCTTTTCGTACAATTTGGGCATCTTGTCAGGCCAATATGCAGTGCGATCTCCCGTCGCCCAGTCAATGAAGTTCAAGATCGTAGCAACTGCTTTATAACCAATGTTGTAGTACAGATATACTCCCAATCGATAGTGGAAAGCATTGTCAGACGTGTCGTAGTCAACCATGAGCCTGGAAGGAGAGGTTGGAGTTCACATAGCCACTTAGCTAAGCATCCATCAGGGTCTTGCCAGCAACGATCTTACCACCACCAATCTTGATACCAATACTAGCTTGTGGGGTGATGAGAACATCAATCTGCGCATCGAGGGCAACTCCGGCGTGGAATACTGGTTCCACCGTACCCGGGCTGGGAGATTCAGTGACACTCTGAAGACCAAGGAGGTTTGAGTATTTTTCTTGTGCGTCGTTTTCCTGAGGCCAGAAAACTACAGCTTTTCCGAAAGACATCTTTGCTCCTGCATCAAGTGAGCCGAAGAGCGTGATATTGCCGCGAATCTAGATTGCATTTCGGATTTGGCATATAATAAATCATTATCCATGAAGAATTCATGGAGTTTACCTGGCCATAAACATCCAAGGTGGGCCCAACGGCTGCAATTCCCTTGACAGCTAGTCCAGGGTAAGTGAGGGTATCAATAATCTTCTTTCGTTCAGTCTGCGTCTGCGCTGTAACCCCTGCCTTCAATATGTATTCCGAGGTAGGCCTCAGGCTCCATTCCAAAGTAAGCGAAAGTGTCAGGCTTGCCAGGGGGAATAAATGTTGCCGAGAGATAGTAGGCGTAGGTTGCATCCATGGAAAGATCGGCCTGTAGGTCCATTGACAGTTCGCCGAAGTAGGTCTCGCCGGGACACCCCCATTTGGCATAGAAGAGGTTGATAGTTCTACTGAGACCCAATTCAATTACACCCACGCTGGACTTTGTCAGAGTAGTCTAGATTTTGATATTAGTACATTTAATGATGAGGGGGAGGTAAACAAGAACTCACCATCTTATTCAACCATTCCCCAAACGCGCCAAACCAACGCTTCTCGGGCTGCATTTTGGTGACCTCCATCGGGGTTTTGATTTTGATGGGCTCCTCGCGTTTCCTAAGCTGTTTGTCACGTACAGCGGCTCGCTGAACGCGCGCACGCCACTCATCTTGGGTTAGGCCTTGTTTGCCCATCCCACGCTTCATGCGACTGGCCGGTGAGTTGGTCATCTCGTCCCAGTAGCCCATCAAATTGGTGTAGTCAATACGAATCTGTACAGCATCGTCATCCCGCTTGAGCTTGATATCTTGGAAGTTATAGTCAATTTTGACTTCATATACTGGGTTTGAGATGCTCTCCATGGATCGGTGGTGCAAATGGTGCTCGGGTAGCTGGAAATTCTCATCGGCCAATTTCATCGACACAATGCGCGCAAAGGGACCTTCCCCCACATGAGGTGGAAGGGAGATAATTGTGTCAGTTGCCCCATCAATGAACACACGTTCACACTTCTTCGAGCCAATGGGAAAGTTACAGTAGACATGGAAGGTTTCCTCGGCATGATCGAAGATGCTGTCCATGGTAGTCTGGTTGTTGGTCAGAATAGAGCGTTTGGTTATAGAGCTATGTGGTGAACGGCGGACAACAGTATGACTCGAAGAGAAGTCGTTGTCGATGGAACCCTCAGGTCCATCGAGCATGACAAAGCCATACGCATCAGTGCCATCCTCTTTCGTGGAGCGCTCATCATCCTTATTGTTATTGGTGTATTCGTTGCTGTATTTCCAGACCACATCGGGCTCGCCGGCTTTGTTGTAGTATTTCTCCCATAGATATTTAGGGTCAACAGGCCAGTCGCTGTTGTACTTAGTGGGTGGATCGCAACAGTACGACCACTCCGGGTCCATTCCATCCTCCGGAGTGTAGGAGTCACATGTAAAGCTATTACCAATGCTACCAACGCTATCAGTGTCGCCGGTAGGAGGTGTTTTCGGATGAAGTGCGCTAGCAATCTTGACCTTACCAGCCGAACAGGGTCGTGGCTTGCATAGCTCAGCATCCATGGGATCGTCGTTCGTATACAAGTTAGTCCACTGGCAGTTCTTGAAGCTCTGATTATGGGAACAACAAAGTCCACTCTTGAACGATTGCTTGTAGGGGCTCCCGACGTGGCCAGTCAGTTCTGAGACGTCCGCGTCTGAGCACCACGGCTTGCCATTTGGCCTGTCAAACCGATAAGTGTAATAGTCGTCACCTTTGGGACATTCAGCCGGAGCTCCGATGACCAAAGGCCCTTGGCAATCTGTCCAGTCACACTTTTGGAGCATGATAGTAGAGTCACAGCAGAGAAAACGGGCCCTAGTGATGCAGTCTCCTTCACCCTTGGCATCCAGAGCGGTATCTTGGTTGAGCTTGAACTGATTATTGCCGCACTTGCCATTACAACCAAACTCACTGCGCTTGGGGGCACCGTTCCATTCGCAATTTTTGGGCATGGCATCTTGGGGACAGCAAATAATTCTGTACCAGCCCTTATCGCAGTCTCCATGGCGCTCTTTGCCTCCGGCCGGCAATGGGTTGTGTGCTGTATTGACGGATATATATCCTGATGGGCACACCTGATCTGGGTTCTCCTCTTTGCTCGACCCATCGGTGCAGCGATCTGTTACGAAACAGTTCTGACCAGTATAGGCGGAAAAGGTATCGGCAATGACTTTTTTCGAGTGGCCATCGACATTGCTTGTCATCTGCAAGGACGAGAGATCCTCGCCAATGAGACCAGATAGGGCATTGAACTCGCCATCATCCTGGTCAATTGCCCAGACCATCCAGCCACTCAGGCAATGTTTTGAAACAAACTTTCTTTTGTCGTATATGACTGCACATCATCATACGAAATCCACTGTGAGCCATGGTAAACATTGTATCTGACAGTGGTCTCCGCTTCATAGTGACTATGCATATCCAGAGAGTTATTTCGAGAACTAATTTCTGCATATGACAGAATGCCCGCTGTATCTGTACAGGTACCAGGCGCACCTCCAGTACTGAACTGGCATTCTCCGTTTGGCTCAGTGCATTCTTCATCCTTCATGGTAAAGGAGCGTCCGTAAAACGCAAAACCAAAAACAACATTAGCGGGATCGATGTTGTTACGCCAGAGGAGATCCAAGCCGAGCTGGATCTGACTGATATCGGTATGGCCCTCGAGGTATGGAACTGTCCATTTATTGTCTCGGTCCCACATGCCGTGAAGGTCGTAGCTCATTAGACTAATATAATCAACATACTTCTGCATTCCCTCAACATCGAAGCCACGTAGATACCAGTAGCTGGTAGGTACTTTCACGGAGATTTCCCATCCTGGGTTCTCACGATCGAATGCCTCGCGCATCTCTGCTAGTAGTGTGACATAGTTGGCAGCATCATCTTCTGAGCCACCACGGTCAGTCGCAGATGGATACTCCCAGTCGAGATCAATTCCATCCAAATGGTAATTGTGTAGATAGTTCACTACAGAGTTGATAAACGTCTGACAATTTTTGTAAGATCTTGCCACTGGTTTGATAGTCAGTATATAGACAACAAGTCCTGGATTGCATGGCACCAGAATAAGCACAACTTACTTTTGCTCCAAAGTAACTCTGTTGGTGGGTCACTGAACGTCCATCCGCCAACAGCGATGTTGATACGAAGGCCCGCGTTGGTAAATTCGAGGAAGGACATCCGATCAATAACATCACCATATTGATCCATAAGCTTGTAACTTTTGTCAAAGTTCACGAAGGCCAGATTTATATGCGAGAAAGGTTCAATGACAAGAGACTCTGGCTCAATCACGTTACAACTCTTGTGGATGTTGAACAGCTCATAGTATCCAATACGACGCTCATATGCCATTGCATTGGTACTCTCGAGCAAGTGAGACGACTTTTAACTTTTGTTATTATCACATCCCCAAGCCCAAGTACTGATATGGTTTGGAGGAGACTTACTCGGGCTGACCACAGCCATCGCCTTTCGAATTAGGTTGACAGCCTTTGCCACAAAAATCGGCGGTAACACCACAGAATCCATAGGCACTATTCATCTCGATCATTATTTTGGAATTGCAGCAATGAAGTATTATCTGTACTTCTTACCTGCAACAGACATTGATTGGACAGTCGAAGTTCGCGGGAGCAGCATACTGACCACACTTTGCAGTTGCGTTACAGTTGCTCTGGCAGCCAGCACCACAGTGCTCTGGCGTAAAGCTACAGGAATTCTCTTTGCTACAGCAGTCTTGATAACAGGGCACACTCTCTGAGCAAGTTCCACCAGGTTGTCCAAGCCCTTGGGCAAGAGCACCTGGGATGCAAGAAACAAGAGTATAAATAACAGGCAAGGAACAGAGAGCGAGCCCACCGGCTCGGATTCTTCGAGGCAGTCTCATCTCGGCTTAGTGTATTAGATACTTCCAATGACAGTAAGACTATATCATCACCACGTATCAGATGGCTGGGAGTTTATGAGAGAATGAGTATATAAGACGTATATACTATAGACAGAAAACAGGAAGAAACAGTGCGAAGACACTGACAATCAAGATGACTGGAAAAAGGTAAAGAATGAGTGTATAAGTGAATGAGTGTATGTTGTATACCAAGAGTGAATGGAGATAGGAGGGGAAACCCGAGATATAGATTCTGAGTAGAAGATCAAAGACTAGGGCCCTGTAGCCATTTCAATATCTTCTAAGTCGCTTTCATCAAGCAGATTGTTTTCCAATCCTTCCATCCTATCTGGTAAAATTTAGCTCTAGTCTACTATGCAGTTAGAGTCACCTCTTCTGTACATCTCATCTCGGAATTATACGGGCCTTCGAGAAATGAAGGCTGATATTCCACACAGAGTACAAATGCTTGTTCCCACTATGTTTTATGTATGTATACACAGACGGGTAGGTACATATATCCTTGCCAACATGGAACTACTATTCCCATCTCGTTTGAGATTTTCAAGATTTTGAACGTAAGATGAAGCAAACATACGGAGCAGCCTGTGTGATTCTATGAAACATCGCCCCATGTTCACACCCTTACAATGTTGTGAACTCTGTGTGCCTCCGTATACTTCATTACAGAACGCCAAATCACCAAATGAAGAGCCCCTTTTCTACGCAGGGGCAGTAACACTTGGTGATCCACAGGTATCAGGTGCAACCAATGAGATCCCCAACTGGGGACAAGGCTCTGCGGCCCTAAGTACATCTTGCGCTGAAAGGACTACTCCGTATGTACCCTTCCATAGCTCTAACAAGGTTGCTAGGCCAGATAGACCAATCAGTTCTCGCTTGTCTACCTAGTGTTGTATTTCATTTAGTACCGCTCCCCCTCCCCAACCGAAATGAAAACCTCGGGGTTCCCAGATGACATACACAGCAGTACCCTTGCTCTTCTACTCTGTTGATAGTCCATTTCTTAGACTATCAACATGTTGCGACCCTTGGTCAACGTTGGACTACTTGGTCTGATCCTTCTTGCCCAGGAAATTACTGCCATTCGACTATGGGCCAACACTCACAGCTTTTCTGACGATGTGCCAACCGCTTGCCAGACTGCTTTGATGTTTGATGTCAAATGTGCTAATTATCTCGTGACCGCTCGTGATGTTGCAAATGGAGCTGCTCTAGTGGGAGATCTGGCAAGTCAGTATTGCACTCAAGAATGCCACGACTCGATCGACAAATTCCAGAGAGATGTTCACTTGGCCTGCGGAACTAAGGCATACCAGCTCTTCAAAACCAGCACAGCCAGAGCAGTCCCTGCTGATATTGTCAATGGGTTAATGTGGGCGTATCGGCTAAGCTGTATCCAATATGTGTAGGGTTGCCCCTTCCTGGAAATATACGAGACAAAAAGTATTCTTGAGCTGACTATGCAACAGAGATGGATACTGTTTAGCAAGAGTTCGTGACCGCACAGAAACCGCCTGCTCAGACTGTGTCCTCCAGTATGGTGCAGTGATGGTGAGCTCGGACTATGGGCGTGGACAGTTCCCACCGAAGGCCTTCTCGTCGCTTTTGTCATCCTGCAATGCGCCAGCCTCGAGCTATACATATGAGTATACTTCATCGAATCCCACAACAACAGCGGTATCCTCCAGTATATCTTCAGTTATTCCAACTTCTGCTTGCACCGGAAAGATTTACATCGCCAAGGACGATGATACCTGCCAATCGATATCTGAAACACAGTCTATCAGCACCGATCGCTTGATTGAGGTCAATCATCTGGATTACAGTTGCTCTTTGCTTTACTCCTGGTACCGAGCTCTGTATTGATAAGACATGCACGGTGTCCACTGTACAGGCGAACCAAACCTGCGAAAATATTGTCCGAGGCAAGTCTTTTGGATTGGTACAACTCATGGGCTGGAACCCGTAAGCGAAACCTCCTATGCACCTTTCCCTAAGGTATCTCTGACTTTCGACACAGGACTATCCGTCAGAATTGCGACAATCTGGATTCGATGGTGGGGAGAAGCATTTGCATCTCGTAGGTCATAATACAGAATCAGAACTTCAGACCCTTTGAATCTAACGTGTCTATTTACAGACCACCTGGGGGAGGTGAATGGACTCTCCCTACCGCGAAAAGCACTACCACCAGAGGACTCACATCCTCTATTTTCTTATCTTGGGTTCCGGCAGAAACAATAAGCATGACCACTTCTATTACCACGTCGTGGTATTGGCCTATTTATGATCCGAATTTTATTCAACAGCCGCTAGTCGGCGAGCCCGATGCGGCCTGGAGTAGCTTGATAACCGAGCGAATTCAGTACTGCTGGCTGACCGATGACCAACAAAATGGATTTGATTTCGACCCCGATGAGGAACTGTCATCAGATTGTCTTTCTCTCTACGAGACTTATTGCGATATCAGCCCCACAGATCCTGTTCCCAAGCCCCCAGTGTCGTCAATCCCTCAAAGCTGCACACCCAAGACTTCCAATTCGGTGGCGGAGTCTTCGACGCCAGTAACGCCTACCAGTGTCATTCCTACCCCGACCTAGGCAGGGATGGGTGAGGGATGGAACATGTTTCACAAAGCTATACAGAACGAGGGCTGCTCGCAGGTTGCTGATGACAGCAATACCTCCCTGTCTAACTTCCTGGCCTGGAGCCTGGACCTCGGTAGTGATTATAGAACTTGAGGTATGACTTATACGTTTGTGTGGGCAAGAAGTCAAGCTGGTCCCTTTTCGTCGGGCTGAGCTAAATCTTCCGTGAAAGTGGGTTTCAATCATTATTATTTCCCTTCGCGTTCTTCTAGAGCACCTTGATAAGGCTGAAAAATATTCTTTATTCTTCCTTGAACGTTTTTTTCTAAGCTCCACTGGATGAAGAGACATACAGTCCATGTAGGTGCATGCGTGTAGCAAGACTTTATGGATGTCTCAGCCAGACCGCCTTCCTAATATGGAACACTTCTCGAAAGGGACATATCGCCAAACGCGACCGCGTCTTCCCCACTCTGGAACGCGATCCTTATATTAGGCTGCTGTCTCTTTCATCTTCGCCCACATACATTACCAATTCACTATCTTTCGTCTCTACCAACGTCTTCACTCCTCCAAAATACACACGCTCCTCTGCTTTCTTACGCCCGAGTTTAATACCCCACACACAAAACAATCAAAAGTGAGTCGGTCAACCCCCATATCGAAAGAATTGTTGTGTGCGAAGAACCGACCAATTAACCCTCTCTCTAGTGTTGGAAGCACGATTGGAACAGGCAAGCCTTCTGAAGCGCGTATGTAATCCACAATCGATCAATCGACTCAGCAATGAAAAAAGTACTGACACAGCTGGATATAGGTCGTCGACGCCATCAAGGACCTTGTCCAGGACTGCAACTTCGACTGCAATGATTCCGGAATTGCGCTCCAGGCCATGGACAACTCTCATGTTGCCCTTGTCTCCATGCTGCTCCGTGCTGAGGGCTTCTCTCCTTACCGCTGTGACCGCAACATTGCCCTCGGCATCAACCTGCTCTCTCTGACTAAGGTCCTCCGCGCCGCCCAGAATGAAGACATCCTGACCCTCAAGGCTGAGGACTCGCCCGATGCCGTCAACCTGATGTTCGAGAGTGCCGAGACCGACCGACTGAGCGAGTATGATATCAAGCTCATGGATATTGACCAGGAGCACCTGGCCATCCCAGAGACTGAATACGCTGCCACCGTCGAGATGCCTTCAGCTGAGTTCCAGCGTATCTGCAGAGATCTCAACCAGTTGTCCGAGTCAGGTACTTGATCTTCCCCGGAAGCCGAGTCCAATGTGGCTGGCAATCTCTCAAAGCGTCATTGTGCTAATCCCTTTTGCAGTCGTGATTGAGGCCAGCAAGGAGGGTGTCAAGTTCTCCTGCCAGGGTGATATCGGTAACGGCTCCGTCACCATCCGCCAGCACACCAACGTCGACAAGCCCGACCAGAACGTCACCATCAACCTCTCCGAACCCGTCGCCCTGACCTTCTCCCTCAAGTACCTCGTCAACTTCTGCAAGGCCTCCAACCTCTCCTCATCTGTTGTGCTGCACCTGTCCCAGGAAGTGCCGTTGCTTGTTGAGTACGGTCTGGGAAGTGGCCACCTGCGGTTCTACCTGGCTCCTAAGGTAAGTTTCTTTTTGTTCCAAGGCTGGCATCTTTGGAAACCAAGCTAACGTGAGATGCACACACAGATCGGCGACGAAGAGTAAACGAATCACACGGATGTTTTGGGGACGGACATGGGCAATGCTAAAAATGAAGCTCTATGATAATAGGGAGAACTTGACTGAGGAGAATGTTCTCTCGCTGCATCCCTGACAACAGGGGTTTTACAAGATGTTCACGATAATTTACACATTCAGCGGTCGAAATTTCGACATCGCAAATTTTTCAAAAATGTGCAAGTTTTGCGTAGATTTTGAGCTTTCAATATGATTACGAATAAAATAAGCAGAAAATTACACAGGTCATTGAACAAGCATAGAGATATAATTTCGAGTATCTAATTGTCTTCACCAATCATCGGAAAACAGCCTGCATAACCCGACATCAACGACCAAGCCCAACGAACCAGTAGGCAAAGGAACCTAAAGGACCTCTTCGAGATGGTCCACAACCCCACTAATCAGCAAGGTCGCCAACAAAAAAACTCTTCCCAGACACTCCCACCAAGAAACCAAGGGGAGGGTTTATAGAACTGACCGGTGGAAAAAAAAAATGAAGCGCCAACCCCACCAGAATGATCGGAATCGAATGATACCATCCACCCCTCCGAAGAGAAAGCAGAGCAAGGTATGCTGCGTATTGCACTAAAGTGTCATCACACACAATCTCCGCACCGACTCTCCCAAGGACATCCGAGCCGACCCGCGAACAAGAGCCCACGAGTCGACCCATCCGCCCGATGTTTCTGATGCCAAATGCAAGTGTGGGTAGAAAAGTGATCTAGGATCACACCAGGCCCTCACGGGCAGGACCGACGCCGACGCGCGAATGAACGAACGACGGCGCGGGTTAGGTTTTGAAGATTCCTCCGAATTTCTCATTTGCAAGGGGTTTCGTTACCTCTGGGCAGGACCCAGAGGTCACGAGGACGGGCTGTGAGGCTCGCCGTGTGTAGCAAAGAAACGCAGCATTGGTGGGGGTGGCGCTTGAGGAAGGGAAATTGGTGCGGAGAAGATTTTGAATTTATACCGGCGTCACGTGCGGTGGGTCAGCTGCGCGCTTGTACCGATTAGGTGAGTATAGGGCAGGGGGTTTGTTTTGGACTAGATTTGCTGTTTGGTTCAGCTACTGTGCCTGGATTGGTGTCATTTCACTGTTCTCTTAAGACTGATGTTAAATATTCATGGCAAATTACCCACACGCTCTCATACTAAGTCCCTCAGCACACTCTGCTCGACGTCTCTGTCCGAATCCCAGCGGAATGTGCGAGTTGGAGCAGACGAATTGCATAACGAGAAACCGCTTCCATCGATAGCTTCCACGATAGACCATGCAAAATATCTATCATGCTGTACCCTTGTCTGAAATCCATTCTTCTCAAAATATCCGATCAACTCATATCCACTCAACTCCGCCTGTGAAGCATACACTTTCCATCCACTCACCTCAGTAGCCCCGTTTCAAGAGACAAACCATTTTGTTGGCCCCGAGGTATGCCCCGATTGGACATAAGTGCCTGGGCTAGCTGTCGGTGCAGTGGTAAAGTTCGCCTTCCGCGCACGGTACCAAAAGCCAGTGGGATCTGCCAATCGCGCTTCGAAGACAACACGCGAACCATCTGATGTATGCTCACTGAGCAACGGGGTGCCACCCCAATAGATAAAATCATTCCCGTCTTCCAATGGTTCTACACTTCCTGTTTTATCGGCAAGAGTACTGTCGGGTGTGACATAACGAAGGACCAGAGATGCATGCATGGCTTGCATATCTAGGTGCAATATAAGGCCAGATGATGAGAGTGCAGTCCGGTGCCATCCATCAAATCCATTGTCGAAAAGCGAGATAGTAAGACTGTTACTATTCTCTTTCTGCAGCCGCACGTGGCACTGAGGACTGAAGTTCAACCCGGGCTCGCTATAACTCGCATCGAATAGCGCGGAGAGCATATGATGGAGAGCAAGAGAACCAGCCTGAAATCAATCGTAGTGGCCATCATATAGATGGCATAGTTAGCACAAACGGCAGGCTGGTAGTGTCGTCTTCGTAGATTGCTAGCTCATCATCCGGCCAGATAAATAGAGGGGACATTTGAATTCAGGACAGACAGCGCAACGATGTATTTCCGATATTTCTCTGTGCAACTTACATGCTGTAATCACAGAATCCGAGGCGGGGTTCTATTCAATTTGCTCAAAGGCTCGAACAATATACGTCTTCCCTTGAACTTGTACTGTTTCTCCGGGGATTCTCCACGATCCCACACCCTCTCCATCATACCCGACTACTATAGAGGGCAAAGTATTCACAGCATCGCCAACCGCATACTTTACATTCCACCCAGATTCCCACTCTTCCCTTCGGGCACTAACGTCAGCACCAGAATTTCTCACAACCAAATCACCAGATGGAGTCTTCAGTCGCGTGTGAGTCTGAGTCTGGCAAAGCGCCAAATATGTTCCCCAGATGCGACCGATAAATGTCTTCGTAACCGTCACCTCTCCCTCGCCACTACCAAGCTCACCATCCTCCGACTCTAACACCCACGAAAGGCCTTTCCGAGGCCCCTCAGGACCCTCTTTGAACGGCAATTCTCGCCAGACCTCCTCATATTCCGTTTCAGGTGCACCGGGAAGATCCGGACGCGGCATAACGCCAGTTTCGAGATCATCTCCATTGGGCAACGAGACGAACGTTCCACAATCGACGCTATCAAAAGCATTATGAGAGTCGAGCTCGTGAGAGAAGGATACTCGTACTATTACTTTCGTTAGAGGGTCTGTATTCGGTTCGCTGGGCGTAATGGTATTGGCAACGTACAAGGCTCTTGGCTCTCGACAATCCTCTGCCCGGCAATCGCCCAGTCAATTTTGCCAGTTTCTTTTTCAATCCGAAGGTCAAGATACCAGTCCTTCACGGACATCACGATCGTGTCGGTTGTTTCCTGGGCGGGCTCTGGCAGCCATCGGATCGAGATGCGCGTAGAGAAGCGGCAGACAGACTGGTCAGATTTGACACTGTCCATGCTGTTGGACACAAATATTTTGAAATATTAAAATGCCGGTTGAAAACGCGTAGATTGGTACGGAAAGTGTGGACGGGTGATGTAGTTCGCAAGACTGAGGGGATGACGCGATGCTTCTGTCTTGAGCTAATCAGGTATAGCTAATCAGGTATATCTGCTGTTTCAGTGAGCCAGGCTTAGAACTAGATAATTTGGGAGACACAAATAGGGAATGTTGAAGAGAAGGGCCTATCAATTGTCTCACGTTAGAGAAAAGTTACTTTGCTATCTTCCCCTCATCCCCCGCATCGGCTAACGCTGTCTTTATCCCTCTAGACACTCCGTTCTGCGAATAATACGCTCTGGGGATGATGTAGTGTTTTCAACGTACAACGTTGTTTGATACACGGTAAGAGAGATATTAGAGGCGTTCTAGAATCAGACATAAATCAGGGAACAACCAAAAATATAATTCCTTTTGGCCGCTATTTGTGGACATCATCATCTCTCAACAGCCGTAAATACCAGCTTACAATCCTGTCCCTTTGGTCTAGCAGAGATGATTTGGTCATCCAGTTTCATCGAAGCAGTCATATCCAAAGCTACCGTTGTCCGAAAACGAGAATATACTTCCCGAAGCAGCATCTTCATCTCAACAAGAGCAAGACTGAACAATGATGACAGAATTAGTATGAGTGCACTAGAAGCCAGATCATGGGAAGTAACTCACTTCTTGCCCGTACAGCCCCTCCCACCCGTCGCAAAAGAGAAGAAAAGCCTATTCCGCTCAGCAGCACCTTCCCCGACAAGCCACCGCTCAGGATTGAAGCGATCAGGGTCAGGAAACACGCTGTCATTCATCCGATGCACCGAATAAGGCTGACAGCTCACGATAACATTTTCTGGAATAAAGAACCCATCAATGTGCCTTCCCCCAGCAGGAACATAGCGAGGCAGCGACATTGGAATAGGCGGCGCACATCGGAGCGCCTCTTTGATGACAGCTTCGAGATATACATAGCCGTCCAAGGGCGCATCATCAGGTGCAGTAGTTAGCTCTTGGTAAAGGCGGTGCTGGAAACAAAGGTTCTCGGGCTGTGAGAGTTCCCACATCAAGAAACATAGGCCATCACCCGTTGTATCGATGCCAGCGGCCATGTGGTCTTTGCATTCTGCTACCGCTTGCATAACGGTCAGGTCCGATTCTTTGCGCTTTAGCTTTTCCATCAGCGAGTGATTATCCATCTTGAGCTGGGAGGCCATGTCCAGGACGTATTGATCTGCTTTTGGGGAGCTGCGGGCGTGAAGACAGTTTGGGAAATAGGGTGCCAATAAAGGCAGGTAGTATTCCAGAAGATTTTCTGATTTGTTGTTGACTTTAGTACGTAGCGCTGATAGATCTTAGGCATGGTGATTTACATACTCTGGAGGCTCTGATGATAGGTCAGCTCATGCATGATCTCGAAGTCTTTGGCTACATCGAGAGATCTGAGTCCGCCGGGGCTGAACATAAAATGAGTTACGCAGTCTAGTGCGTAGCAATGTAGTAAAGACTAAGAGAGTCAGTATATCTGATTTTGAGTACTGTGCTGCTGCCTTAAAAAACGTACATAAACATCCACACTTTTCTGACCAGCTTCAGCACACTTGGATACAAATGCCATAGCTCGTTCGTGCATAACCGCCATGGGTTTCTCTTTCATAATATTTGTCATGGCATATCTTTCGGCAAAAATGCGTTTTCTCTTGCTGTGCTTCTAGAATTTAGCACTTGATCGTTGATTTTACTTCAGGCATGATTACCTCGTCTTTCAATAGAGTCGAAAACATTGTCCTAGGCTATGTATTAGTGGGTGAATAAACTCTGGTGGAAATCCCTACTTTATCTTGAATTGCCTGAAAAGATCATAGTACTCGGTTTTGTCATACCCACCACCTCCTGAGGCATATATCTCTTTGATCGCCTCCAAACTGGTGAAGGATACTTCATTAGGGCCGAGTCGGACGACAGGTCCATAAGTCTTGTGTAAGTGGTGGATGGCTTCTCTCCGGTTTGCAGTAAGTTCCTGGAACTTGAGCCACAAACTTGTAAATCGAGTGTACCACGGACCGGGTATTGTAGACAGAGGTGAGAGGAGACCACCGATGAATATACATCCGCAAAGAAAGATTGCCCCGGCCCATAGAGAGAGCATCTTGATGACAACGTTGAAGGCTACTCTAGACGAAAAGGCTGAATCTGAAAATGGAGGATTTGGACTGGTATTATTTATATCGCAGATCTGATTGATTGAGGTGCAATCCATTAGATAATAAACATGATATGCCCAGGCCCTTTTGAAGATGTAATAATCCAAGCGCAAACGGCTAGGGCTAGCCGGTTTCATCGCTATCGAAGTGCGGGGAAAGGACCACAAAGACTGCGAGATAACGATTTGAGGGTCTAACCAAAATGGGAATTCCGAGGAGATGATGGCCTTTTTTGGAAAGCTAAAGGAGGTGCAAATCTGAAGAGACGATCTGGAAAGAGTAAAGAGTGCAATTCGGTGTTTGATCAAACCCAAAACAGTTCAGTTCAGATTTGGTGCGGAAGGCATGGACGAAGGTCAGGCTGTGTGAACCCAGCTGATGGAACGCAGAAAGCTAATTCTTCTAATCAAATACTTACATGTAGTGGGAATTGTGAGGTGCTTCAGCTGCGTCACTGCTACGAGAGACGTCGAGATCTACGCAATAGTTGAGGAAACTAAGCACTGAGCGCTATATATTGAGCAAGATATTCAATACTTACGTATACAACTTTTGTTCTGATAGAGATATTGGCATGAAGTGTACCTGTTTGTAAGTAAAAGGAAGACACAATGCTAAAATAGTCCACTTAGGTAAACACTCGAATGATGACCAGATACTTAAGTCTCCGGATTTTCACCTAAATGAAAGCTGTTGTATAGTTCTCCGTATAATACTAGACATAAATACTTTTGGATGAATAGACTAAGGTTCTGGCCCATGAGACCCGAAATTACTGATGCAAGGGGCTGTTATCATATATGCCACTATCAGGTTAGTTCTCACCGACATACAACCTTCATGTCCTGCTCTGGCCTACTGGGTGACTAACTCGTTGATTGCATGGCCACGCAAACAAAGTGTCAGCGCGCCGTATAATAGGGAGTGTAGCTCGCTCAGGTGTGTAGCATTGTAGAGAACTTGGCTTTTGACCGGATCAGTACTGGCGAAGTGGTTTTTTCCTTTAATCTTTCCCTTTCTTTGTACGCCCGAGCTCTATAAATCGGAGTTTGTGCTGCTACTTTTTTCAGATTGAGATTGCCTGCGGATATATGGATAGATCTTGAGCTAGTATGGGGAATAATAATCGCGTCTGACACTATAACGTATGGTTATCAATAGGGTCCCAGGTCCGTTTCGGCTAGGCCAACTATGTTTTAGGTGTCAGTGCTTAGGGCTGATGCAGATCTTGAGTTGTTTTCCGATCGTTAGTTTGGCGTGAGGTTGAGATGATCGAGTGAGGAAAGATAACTAGGCCACGAAAGATGAAATGACATAGCTTTATCTCAGTACCGGGGTTCAGTCCACGGGTGCTTACTGTAAATGCGCGAACCACGGCTGCCGAGCTCAGGGGCCCATGGGCCGGACAATCTTTAATTCGTTTCAGCCACACCAATCTGCCTAGGTGGCTGTGCCACTTGGCATTCCTACCAGCCATTCATTACAAGTTGTATATTTCTTTATACTACTCCGTATAACAGCTCACGTTTCACAGCCTCACCTCCACATTCCTCTCCGGGGATGGGGACTTACTGTGGCTTGGACTAAATGATAGGGGCGCCATTTGTCACAAGTTGAGGTTTTCTTCCGAGGTTAAGGTGGCTTTTAATAAGGTTACAGTTCGCATGAAACATCTATAACGTACTGAATAATTGTCCAAGACACAATCAATCACCTGGAACGAGATCTAAATAAATCAATTGGATGCATCAAAGGAGTGTTCCATAATTCGTACACAATATGCACAAAAAAAAAAAAAAGGATGGACATGATCTGGACTCGACAAGGTTTGGCGTACCTGTCGCATGTCGATGGGGCTGCTCCACCACGGCCAATTCAGGAGAAAACGGCATTGCGATGCACAAATAGTGTCCCTGGTGGCTTTCGTTTGGGTCGCTGGAGAAATTACTTGCTCTACGGCACGTCTAGAACTATCGTAGTAAGCAGGGTTGAGTCTGGGTGCTATGGTCTGCATATTACTGCTGCGTACAGAGTACTATTATAGAGAGTAAGTAATGTGCGCCCCGCCCCATGGTATGTGGACAACTCTGGTTGAACCCCAGATGTGGCCCTTACTTTCCTCTCTCTCTCTCTTTTTTTCTTTCTCTGCCATCTTCAATTTTTTTTTCTTGCCATTGTTCACCTTGTTCACTTTCATTTATTGCTTCTCTGTCACTCGTTCCTCTATCATCAACAATCACTTTTTTAAACCTTCCCCTTCCCCTACAAGGGCCCCTGCATATCCCGCCCTTACGGTCGCTGCCATAAACACATTATCCCCGCCTGACAATTCGGAGATCCGCGGGTCAAAGAAACCAGCATCTAGAGAAAGAAAAAAAAAAATCATCTTTAATTTGTTTCAAATCAGGTCGAGCAGTTTACCTGACAGCTGCATGCCCCTATTGAGGTTTGACTGTATCTAAACTACTCTGGTGAATCCCCCATCGTGGGCCAACCAATTTGCCAAGCCACTCAAAGCACACGAGCCTCCGGGTGTTTCAATCTGCCCTTTACCCCCGTGTCGGGCTTGTGTCTCCCACCTGACTTATAAACTAAAAGCCACCGTCCGGTGGTCACACCGTCGCCGTGTCTTCCCCTCACCACATCGACCCGAGCTCCGTTACGGAGCCTCTCGGCAAGATTCCTTCACACGAATCGCGCGCTTCTCTCTTAGGGGGGTCTTTCGATCCTGCCTTTCGACGAGGACCTGGAGGTTTTCGCGCACGAGAAGGATATTCCAACGTCACACCTGCGGCCAAGTCTCCCAGAATGTATCTTCCAAATACACATTGGACGTGGTCCTTCGCTATCATCACACTCGTCCAAACAGTTGTAACCCTTGGTCTTGAATGGTATGTCACCCTATCGAAATTCACCTCCAGGGTCGACATTAACATCTCTGTTTTGCTAGTTACATATTCGCAAATTTCCAAATCCAGGAACTCCCAAATGACAGTCCCGCCTCGAAGACCATCCCCACTTTCCTCGCCCTTTACGGTTTCGGTTTCCTCTACGAGCTTGTGCTGGTATACGATGCGCTGCGTATGAAGAATACGATTCAAGTCATTGGGCTATGCATTTGCAACGTAGGTCTCCTGGTTTACGGCGCTGTACAAGTAACCCAGATTCGTGATGCCGTCTCTACATTGGCATACATGAAAATGATCAGTCCGGTTGTATGGGCTCAGTCTGAGCCATTTCTAATAATTATCCCATGCATCGTTGCGCTGGGAACATTGTTGATGACTTTTGTCGCCTATAAGCTCTATGATGAGTTCGCTTGGACAATCTACAAGCATATCAGTGCTGATTTGCGAATGAAGCGTCGCTACCTCACTTACCAGGTTTGTTTCCTGTTTCAAATTCTTCTCCGGCTACACGGCTGACCGGTCGCAAATCAGATTTACATCGCACTCCTGAAATTCGATTTCTTCTTCTTCCTGGGCTTCACTGTTCAGTTCCTTGTCTTGGTCTCCTCGACGAAAATGGACATCGAATTCGCGCTTACGGTAGCTGCCATTCCGGTGACCATCATCATTCTCGTTTGTGCTGCCTGGTTCGTGCGACGAGAAACCACAACGGGGATGATCATCATCATTGTAAGTGAATGAAAATGGTAGTCTAATGGATATAATCTCTAATTGTCTTGCCAGCTTCTTCTCTTCGCCGCCATGGCATATTTCTGCTTCAAGCTGTTCCGAATGTATGCCCCGGAGACATTCCCACAATACCTGCCCGCTCGACCGTCCATGACGTTCTTCGCCGTTATCACTCTCATTTTGATTGTGATCACTATTATTAACGCTTGCCTGTGTGCCAACAACTTCAACCACGGCTTGAAGCCCCACATCAACAAGAAGAAGAACAAGGAAGCAGAAAAGACAACCGAGCTTACTTCCAACCTCACCCAAATACCATCACGGATGATGATCGACTGATCACCGGGTGCGAAAACAGGGTATTGTTTTTATATTTCCATGGGCGTTGAATTTCGGAGCGTCATGTCTTTTCTAATCTGTGAAGTTCGTGTGTATACGGACACCTTGAAATTTAGCCTGATCTCTTTGTGCATTTTGCTTTCTTGCTCCCTGGGCTCTGGGCGAGGTATGATACCTCGCCCACATCGAACCCGAGCTGCTCACCATTTCTTTTTCCCATTTCTCTGGCTCTGACTGTCCAAAATCTTCCTGTGATTATACTTTCCTTGGTTTCCTTTACATGTTCATATCCATACCCCCATACCCCCCCCCCCCCCCCCTCCCCTTGCACGAGTACACCGACGGCGTTATCTGGACGATTTGATTTCCGGAGGTGTTCTCCATGTTATACGACAGTCGCCAATGTTTCTCCGATGAATGTGAGCTATTATATCTTATTAATTCAATGGACTAGACACCTGGCTGGTATTTTAGTAGCTATAATAGAGGCGATTTAATAGAACCCATGCCTCAATCTCAGCTATTAATGACGATATAGCCTTTATATAAGGGGTGATTGTTTTATATTATTACTCCATGCTCTAAAATCTCTAACAATACTTTCCGTGGAAGTTCATATACTGAATTCTGTATATCCCTTATTATTAAGTTTGGTTGATACAACATGAACTGCTGTGCTGTTGTGCAATGAGCATTAAGTCATTTTGATTGGTGGATCTATTGGTATTGTAAATGATAGTAATTACAACTTCATCTAGCGCCAACAGCTGGGGATTACATGTCAAATACAGTACCACCTAAGAACCCGCGATCGTGGCCTCAACTCCGCAAACCTCCCTTTCAGACTCTCTCACAAGCTTCTTTCCTTTCCTTTTCTTTCTTCTCGAACTCCAATTCCATCTCTTTTCTAATACGTTGTCTTCTTCTTTACTTTATTTTTCACCCAATTAATCACAATGGTATGTCCACCTGCAACCTCGGATTTGAATCCCATCAATCCCATCCGACGATCAAGCCAGCTTGCCCCCATCCACATACAAGAACCCATTGCAATCTATCCAGTTCCCCAATATCTTGATTAACTCTATGCATTACCAGGCCTCTCCCCGCCCAGCATCTCCCCTCACCTCAGGCGCCGAGTCCGGCCCTGACTCAAAGTCCGGTGCCGTCGCAGCCACCGGCTCGTCCGTCAACCGTCCCTCCTCGCCCTCTACCCCCGGCGGCCCTCGCGCTGCCATGCGCCGCCGTGCTGCTGCCGACCACAAGGAGACTCTGCGCAATGCCCGTCCCAGTTCCACCCGCTCTGCCGGCGCCGGTGGCTCGTCTGGCACCATGCTCAAGCTGTACACCGACGAGAGCCCCGGTCTGCGCGTTGACCCCGTTGTTGTCCTGGTCCTAAGTCTTGGATTCATCTTCTCGGTTGTTGGTCTTCACGGTAAGGGTCCCATTGTGGCACTAAGTTGTCATCCAGCCGGATTTCGATAGTGATGATTGGATCCGTTGCTAATTACTTTCTTCCCTCCAGTCATCGCCAAGATTACTCGCAAGTTCTCTGCTTAAGAGCCTACTCAGAAATTTTACCTACGCCGTCAATGTCCCGTGAGATTGTTCGGCATCTACAGTCTATCTGCTCCGGGCGTTGAACGAGCACGCCCGACCTCAAATTCCCTCCCCCAACCTTCCGCCCCACATACCCAACTCCTTCTCCTATACCCCGTGACCTCTGGGCCATTTCTCGTTGGTGGCGCTAGAATCCAATCAGCCATGCCGAAACAACTGGCGTGGTCCCTTTTCTGTTTCCGATTTCATTTTGATGTGCGGTGTTTTCATTTGCGTTGCAAAAGAGAGTTACTCAACGACCTATCCGCTGTATAGGTCAGTCTGGATAGGACTGCGCTGTTCGTATCTCTGTGTCAGCTTGTCTGGCTTATTTGTCTATTTGCTCGTTTCCTGGCGATATCATGCGCTGGAATGTGCTGTGGCAGTGCCAGCTTGGATCGGGGCATGGCGGTATCTGTTCTATCTGGACGTTTGTCTGTACAATATAAAGACTTGACTGAATCTGTTTCTGGCATTGAGTGTACATTTACAGTAATCATGTAGACCATCAACTTCTGGCTGGGGTCGGGCCTACCCTTGAAGTTGCAACTTTGGCCGCTGTCCGAACCAGACTGGTTTTCAAATGATCCCCACAGAAACTCAGACTTGCTTCCTAGAGATCTCGTGATTGTTGGATGAACAATAATCCGCAATTATTCTGGCCAGTCTCAACTTGGAAGCCATTTCTCTCTTACGATGCGGGTAACATGTAGTCCCTCCCTTCGAGCAACAACAATACAACAGTGTCTACAGCATACCTTGACTCCTCGCTTTCGCGTTTATCAGAATCGGAGGGGAAGCTCTTACGATGGACGATTACCAGAGACTCGTTTTGGCTCAATTCCTCAAGCCACTACCAAACCTCTCCCCGGCATCGTGTCACCAATTCGTCTTGCACCACGTTGCCCCAATCTTTCTACCCAACACTACCGGGAAAATAGACGTTCAATATAGCCCTTTCCAGGGAAGCATGAGCTATACCGCTTTATTACAT
This sequence comes from Penicillium sp. IBT 31633x, assembly GCA_028827885.1. Taxonomy (NCBI): domain Eukaryota; kingdom Fungi; phylum Ascomycota; class Eurotiomycetes; order Eurotiales; family Aspergillaceae; genus Penicillium; species Penicillium sp. IBT 31633x. The sequence goes on from JAPWDP010000008.1 coordinate 805,116, forward strand.
ACCCACTCCATACATGCCGATCATCGCATTGTCGTCCAGTTCCGAAGCGATAAGCAAGACCTCTTCGGATTCACCGAAGCTAGCTGCATTCATAAACCTATTGTACCCTTAGTAACATACCAGGGCATATATGAAGGTATCTTTGTGTATACATCGCCTTTCGTAGAAGGTACACTATATATAAGTGTCTTAATGTCTTCTAATGACTTCGGACTGCCACTCTAGAAGAAGATGGTGACTATCATAGACCTTACAGACCTCGTTACAAGGGGAGCTAGAGTAGTCACTACTATACCCGACGCTATTATATCCAACCTCGCCTCTATTCTTAATGAAATCCACCACACGGTCAATAACTACAGTTTCCGAAACCCAACTCTCAAAAACAGTATTTCTACTTGCATTAGCAAACTCCTACCCCAACTACGCGGTCTCGTCGCCCTCCCTATCACCCTTACTCACCAGGACCTAGCCCCATTCAATTACCTTATCGACGACTCCATGGGCCAAGTTCAAGCTGTACTCGACTGGGATGGTGCTCTATACCTCCCAGTTAGGTCAAATCTCCATTTCATGGATAGCTTTTCCGGATTCATGACCCCAAGTGGCTGGCAAGATACGGATAATCGTCGGGAACTCGAGACAGCATTTCACGATCGGGTTCTGGCTAATCTTGCTGCGCAGGGATTCGGGGGAATAACAAAGGAGCAACTTGGGTCGCAGAAGTCGATCGGGATGTTGCTGTACGGTGTAGAGCGACTTCTCAAGTTCAAAGATGAACGATCCGAGCACTATCTAGATGGATATCTTCGGGGGTCACCTTTCGTGAACGAGTTCATGTTCTCGTGTTAGCCTAGTGTATAGATGGGACCTTAATATATGAGAGACTTAGATTATGTATATCTGACAGGATGTCAAGAGACATGTCGGCTTCTGGAGAAGTGAGAATGCCGAAGCTCTGCGGATATAGCCAAACGAATGCACAAGGGAAATCCTGACAAAGAATGGAACCGAATGAAGAGGGTGCAGCTATCCTAAGATCTTATAGATACAGCAGACACAGAGTCGCTATTTTAGATCATCTAGCGATGACAGTACATAAGGGAAAATTAGTAGAAAGTGATAGTATAAACTCGAAAGTTGTATCTACCGTATAGATGGCGTTAGACGAGCCGAGCAAGAGCCAGTGAGCAGTTATTTCGCCAACTGATATACATTGGGTGGCCTATTTCTGGTCACTATACCCCCTGCGATATCTGATTTCGCTGCTGACAGCTGTGTATGCACTATTATGACAGCACCACATAACGCCCACTGCAACCTATATAAATCATGAACATCATCTGCATTGAGATCTCCTTTACTGCAAATCTTGTCTCACACCCAGAGCTCGAGACTTGTGGGTAGACTAGGGCTGTATCGACCAACGGCTTCTGCGTTAATTAAATGAAAAAAAAAGGAGCAGCCGACTAGATACATTGGAGGATAGCGATAAAAACATACGACCAAATAATATTCTAAAATCAAGCAGAAAAAGCATGTTTAAGACCGGAGTTGAAGTCTGCGCGGGTTGGCGTATACAATCAACTGGTTATAATCATCGAAAAAAGGCAAAGGCGCCTGCCCATGCGAATTGTGTAATCCGGCAAGTATCACGCCGAGTCTTTGGTCTAACCCTTGCTGTCTGAAGATCTTAGGCCTCATTGATAAACGCAGTATATAGATAGGAATCGGAGTCATATCATTGTGAGCAGTGTCATAGACGTAGTCGTTGTTGTTGAAATCCACGACAAAATAGGCGTGGCGTCCGGGTTGAATTCTCACCGCGAGGAAGCATGTTCGACCCTCGGGGCAAACATCGTAGAAAGAATCCTGAACTAACGAGACAATTGGTCGTATTGACTTCAGATAATCGCTTGCGTCAAGGATTCTATTGGGGACATCGCCGAGGATTCGAATCGGTGTGGGATTCACAGTCTGGAGAATGCTTCTGATGAGATCTGGAATATGGCTCAGGATGTGCTCTCGCTTTTGTTGCTGTGTTTCATCCATTGAGGAATATTGCAGCTGGATTTTGCTAAATTGCGAAGAAAAAATAACGAAGAAATATTTAAACAGGTACCAAATAAGTACATGTATGTATAAGTATAATGTATGTACTTCAGCCTAATTCAGGGGATGGCACCGCCCTTCAAGGCAGCAGAGCCTAGTCCTAGTCGTTTATATTGCTTTTCAATAGTTTAGGCATTCATTCGTCATGTTACGGAATCCTTGGCCCGAAGAGTATTATCTTCCGCTGTCTAGTTGCCAAATATTCACCCTTGCTTGTTTTGCTTGGTTGATCTAGGCAGATATATCAGGGGTAGCAAACTACCATCGTCAATCCCTAACTGAATGGAGTAAACAAGGTCATTTGCTTCGATAACGAATAAAAAACGAGGCGTGCAAGAATATCGATATTAGCCTAGGAGACGGGATACGTTAGCCACCGAAAACTTTAGGGACGCCAATTCACAAGCGCCATCATCTGGACACCGGGAAATTTGGGACAGGTAACATGTACAACCGGGTCGCCATATCAGATACGATTTACCTTGCTGTTGTCTTAGCGCCTCGACTTGGAATGTCTAGAGCCCTGCCAATTGCTAATAGCCTCGCCATTCCCAGAATATAAAATGGCCTTCCACCAAGATATTCCTCCTCATAAGCATCGTCGCCAATGTCAATTTGAAGTTTAGATTGGTTTTCCGATTGCGGCAATGGATTGATCCTCTATCCTATCCGTATTATATTCCATATGAGATTCATGATCAGCAGAGGGATGGAGCAACTCAGCCCATTGAGTAGATATTATATATGCCCATTCAAGTAATGGACCGATAAATAACCTCCTTCGTCGTAGCCCGAGGGATTCTGCGTCCCGGGCCAGTCTGAGAGAGGAAAATCTTCAGATAATCTCACATTTAATCGACTGCCAACCGCCAATAACAGTTGTTTTGTACCTTACTGTGAATAACCAGGCATTAGACCACAAGCGACTGCTGATAAATAACAAATTAAGCAGTGGGCTGGTGTGGGCCTTGTTTGTTGGAGCGCTTACTTTCTTTTTCTTATTCAAATCCCCTCCAGACCATAGATGCTATCGTTAAGATTGTTATGTCAGAATTTGTTTTATTTACTATGTTTATATATGCAATGAGCTTTACTTTACTCTGCTCTTGGCAATGGGTTGCCAAGAGCTAATTATCGTGCTGGTATCATCTAGAGCTGGCGTTCTGGCTTCTTACCAAGAGAGATACGAAGTACACATCCATGGTGATAAAAAAATGACAGTGATCTATGGCTTTTGCGATAATCTCGAAGCTAACCCGTATGAAAAAAAGCATATATAGAGTGGGGAGATAGTGGATCCTACGAAATAATAAGATTGAGTAAAACTGCCAAGCATATCTTGACATCCTGGGCAGCTTTCTAAACCGGAAACCTCCGATATCTAATTTTGCCAGACACTTGAGGATCGCTAACCTTATTGGTGATTATCGATTAGATCCACGGGTACGACGAAGGTAGAACGGTTTAAGGAGCACCTGGGCAGGATTCAGCAACTCAAAATGTCTTATCTCACATCCCCTTCAGCCAATGACAGCCACTCACCAAAGCCCTAAAAGGAGAAACTGATAACAGCCAACAACCAATGACCGACAGCACATATGTCTTCGGACTAAACCCTCTATTCCCACATCAGGAACATCAACTGTGACTCGCTGACAACTTCTCTGCGCATTGGGTCAGAAAGTTAGATTCCTTCATGTATTCACGGCGGACACTAGTACAGTTTGAGATCCCTGCGTTGCGCGCCATGGCATTACGAGAACAGGTGGCCCTTATCTGGCAATCGGATGACAGTATCTCTATCTAAGCTCAGATCATGGAGCATCATGCTGTGCCCCAGATGTGCGAACTCGGAGCTGGGGTCAGCAGCAACGTGCTTCTGATGTTGCGCGTCGGGGTCTATATGAGGTCGCTATATTCCGTGTCTGGAGTATTCAAACGCTCCAAGTTCCATAACATTTGGTATCAATTGGCATATCAAGGACAGGTCTGTTGTCTAATTTATAAGGCACGCTGCCGTCATATTCTACGCTTTTTTCTTCTTTATTTCTGGTCATATACTTCCATCTGAGTCTTTGTGAAGACTAACTTTACATCTAAGCCATGTCGTCCGACGCGATGGCCTTCACGGCGCCTTTGTCCCAGAGTTTTGGTTATGGAATCATTCTGGGATTAGGCTTTGCTTTTGCCTTGCTGATGATCTTTATCACCTGGGCATTGAAACGGTACGGCTTTGCAACTCAATCGACTGATATCAATCACAAAATGCTGACGAGATACATCCATACAGCTACCAAAATGAAGTTCAAACGTCCGAAATGTTCTCGACTGCAGGTCGGTCGGTCAAATCAGGACTGGTTGCCGCCGCGGTTGTTAGTAGTTGGACATGGGCTGCAACCCTTCTCCAGTCATCCGCCGTCGCATACAGATACGGCGTCTCGGGTCCATTTTTCTATGCATCAGGTTTGTTCGCGCATTACCCAGAGTGAAATAAGAAGATCAATGTCTGACATATCATGTATCAATAGGGGCCACTGTGCAGATTCTCCTCTTCGCAACGATAGCCATCGAGTTAAAACGCCGCGCGCCCAATGCACACACTTTCTTGGAAGTCATCCGCGCTCGCTATGGAACTGCGGTCCATATCGTATTTATTGTCTTCTGCCTAATGACAAACATCCTTGTGACAGCAATGCTACTCACCGGTGGCTCGGCCGTGATGACTTCCTTGACAGGTGTTCCGACTGCGGCAGCCTGTTTCCTGCTTCCCATCGGTGTGGTACTATATACCCTCTTCGGTGGCATCAAAGCTACTTTTATAACGGATTACTTGCACACCGTAGTGATCTTGGTGGTTATCCTCCTCTTTTCCTTTTCCGCCTATGCTACCAACGCCGAGCTAGGATCTCCATCGAAGGTGTATGATGCCTTGGTTACAGCTTCTCAACGTCACCCCGTTGATGGCAACGCCGAAGGCAGCTATTTGACCATGCGCTCGAAAGAGGGGGGCATCTTCTGGATCATCAACCTAGTTGGAAACTTCGGTACTGTCTTCTTGGACAACGGTTACTATAACAAGGCCATTGCTGCCAGTCCGGTTCATGCATTCCCCGGATATGTGATTGGCGGACTCTGCTGGTTTGCAATTCCCTGGCTATGCGCAAGCACAATGGGTCTCTCTGCGCTGGCACTAGAGGGCGCACAACGCATGAGTTCCGACGACGTTACCGCCGGACTAGTGCTTCCTTTCGCTGCTGTCAAGCTGCTCGGTTATAGCGGCGCTGTCGCCACGACATTGATGATCTTCATGGCTGTGACATCCGCGTTCTCGGCACAACTGATTGCTGTCTCTTCAATCTTCACCTACGACATCTACGCGGCGTACATCGATCCCAGCGCCAAGGGCAAGAGACTTGTCTGGATCTCGCACATGTCCTGTATCGTCTACTCAATTATTATGGCTGGCTTTGCGACAGGTCTTTACTACGCCGGCATTGGCATGGGATATCTTTACCTGCTAATGGGCGTGATTATCTCCTCTGCCGTCTTCCCAGGCGCCATGACACTTCTCTGGAAGGGCCAGAACCGCATTGCAGCAGGCTTATCACCACCACTCGGCCTTGCAGTCTCACTCATTGCCTGGCTAGTGACAGCAAAGAAAGAATCCGGAATCCTAACCGTCGACAGCACCGGCGCAAAGTAAGCATTTCCCTCAAACCTTCCACCTCAAAGATCCAAAACCACATCTAACAAAATCTTGCAGCTACCCCATGCTAGCCGGCAACGTCGCCGCCCTTCTCAGCCCACTTGTCTTCGTCCCGCTCTTAACCTACATCTTCGGTCCCCAAAACTACGACTACGAATCAATGCGTGCGATCCGCAAAGTCGACGACACAGAAGTCGCCGCTGCTGCCCACATTGATCTCGAACTAGTTCCAGGCGAAGCAAATCCCACACAAGATGAGAGCGAAGAAGAGACCCGTCTACTCAATCGCGCGGCGCTTTACGCGCGCACGCTGACGATTTTCATGGCCCTGGCGTTCCTGATTCTCTGGCCGATCCCAATGTACGGATCGTCGTATGTTTTCAGCAAGAAGTTCTTCACTGGCTGGGTAGTTGTTGGGATTATCTGGCTGTTTATTACAGTGTTTGGTGTTGTGGTGTTCCCATTGTATGAAGGACGGGCGAGTATCACCCGTGTTGTGCGGATGATGTCTCTTGATCTAGTGGGCAGGAAGCCTAAAATTTACCGGGGAACCAAAGCTGGCGTGGAAGATGTAGCTACGCCTTCTGGCATGGCGACGCCGACGGAGATGGTTGGGGAGAAGGATAAGGGGGATTTGGAGAGGGATGTTTGAGGCTTTTGCTAGTACTGCTCTTTTTGGTGCTTGCTTCCGTTGTTGAGCTTTGGTTTGTGTTTTGTTCATGGCTACTATATACCCCTACTGCTAATATTTTTGAATTCGAAGCTCATCCAATTGATTTCTATAATTCAAGGTATTTCGACTGTTAAAATGTCCACAGTCATCCAATACTGAACTTTTATACTCTCCGTATCCTCCGCTGGCTCTAGCGTACTGAAGTGTCTCAAGGCTAGGTAGGGCCGAGGATCTCGTTTTTATAAGGCTTGAGATCAGACTGCAGACTCAGTTGATAGCGAATTACACGGTCGTAAAAGCTTCAGATCGTCTAGAATAGAGTGTATATAGAGATATATAGACTGGAGATAACTTCAATTAGAGAGGTCACAGCACTACAAATTGACAATGCACTGTATAGAGCGGTCTAAAGCTAATCCCAATTGGGAAATATACATCTTAGAAATCTGATTTTTGACACTGGCCGCTATACATCTTTGCAGCGTTGTAATAACAAAAGAAAATGAATTAATTTACCCATCGCCAAAAGGTAAAGTTGCAATATTAAGCTTGAACATGCATCTCCTAGTCACCTCAACCCCTTCTCTCCCACCTTCTCAAAGAATCCTAGATCTTAATGCTAGTGACAATCATATCTTGGAGACTTATTTGTATCCAAGACCACCCTGTGCCTGGGGAGCAGGTTGCTGACCGGGCTGTTGCTGCCAGCCTCCATGGGCCTGAGGCGGCGGTTGGATGCCATACTGCATACCAGCTGGTGGGCGTGTGTCTGGCGTGATATCCGGCCGGTCACTGATGCGATGATTGTCAGTACATCTTGCTGGATCGGCAATGATCCATTATCAAATCAGTATTGACCTACCGTAGATCTTGAGTAAATCGGCATGTGTGGCATTGGACCTCCTACATATTGTTAACAATTGCGCCAAGGCTATATGTCGCGTACTGGCAGATAGCTTACCTTGTACTTGTGCATAGCAAGTGGAATCAAGGGCTGCAACAACGCTAGCGTTAGATATCTTGGTCTGTTCTTCAAGACAGCAGTCAAGCAAGCATGAACCTACAATGAAGCAGACAGTAAAGAATGGCCTGTAAAGGGTATTAGTCAGATGCACACTACTCGGGCTAATACCCTTGGACAAAAACATACCATCGAGTTTGGCAGTGACCATTCCAATGTTGGCCTAAAAGGGGAGTATCAGTAGACAATCCGCAATAGGGCCAATAGGCTAGTGACGTCAGAACTCACAATTGTAACAGTATGCGCGAACATTTTCATAGCCCTCGAGCTGGGACGAGAATTCTGTGGTTGTGGTCAGGGTCTTGTTCAATATACATTGGCTCCTCCATGAGGCCGACAACGTGGATACCCGTGTTCGATATAACTCCAGGAACAGGGTCCACTCTGATTTCTGGATCGCGAGTCAAAGCAGGGCAACTTACCGTGTGTTCCAAACGTGATACAGAAAGCCATGGTGATCTTGAGATATTGAGGAGCTAGCAAACAAGTACCAGAAAGATCAACCAAGAGCTGAGGGCTATTTGAGGAACTGAAAATCGATCAAAGACGAAGGCAGCGGCATTGGGGTGTGGCGCTGTGGCTTGGCGATCTTGGCAGGCTACACGTGACTCCATATATAGTGATGCATGATTGGTCAACCCCCCCTGTATAGACCAAGAAGCACATGCAATTACTTTGAACCGACATCAAACATGCACAGATTGCGATTACGAAGTTTTTTCTAATACAGTATGAAAGATTTCCACAAAGCTCCTAATACAAATTGTGTTGTTTTTTTTTTTTTTTTGGTTGTGTTTATGGCTAATCAGGTGCCGGGGTAGATGCACTTAATTCACAAAAAGGTTATTCCTCGTGGTAGGATGAACACCTTATAAACCAGATATTATTTGAAGATAAAAGAGTCGCTTGAAAACGCATTCTCCGGATATCACATCATCTCCCATCAGTTTGTCAAGTTCAGGCCAAATATATCAATCGAAGATCACTGAGTCTTGAAGAGCAGAATCGCGCAGTGGCCGAGGTAGAAGTAGATGAAGTGCTTGGTCTCTGTTGAAAATAAAATAAATTAGTGTCTGGTTGTTGAATAACGAGAATTCCACCATCAACGAACCATGGGTCACAAAGCTTCCAAAGTTGCGACCGACCACGCAGTGCCAGGTAGCGCCCTTGCGCGAGTCGAACTGGGGTATGGGGTTAGCGATGCGATCGGGGCGGGGTTGGATTGGCGAACCTCTTTCTTGATATACTGCGCAATATCCTACAAATTGTTAGTTTTGTATTCATGATGAGCGGCTGAGCTGTGCGCATACCTTTTCGACTCTGAACTTCTCCGTGGCTTCAATGGCTGAGGGGTAGGGTTAGCCTCGTTCAACAAAGGAGCTTTGAATGGACCATACCAAGGGCAATTGCCTCCTGTTGCATATCCTCGGTCTTGATTATATGTCAGAGATATTGGCCATGCTTTTCTTCCCCGTCAGCGGTTCTTACCATATCAACAGACTTGATCTGCGCTGTACGGAGTATTTAGCATATGGTCATTCCATTCAGGAGTAAGCTTACCCTCCATAGGCTCTTTCTTCTCGGCAGGGGGAAGAGCCATTGCTGCTGATTAATATTTTGGAATAGCACGAAGAGTTTCAGTGATGTAATGAAAGTTGGGTTGCAGATTAAGGGAAGTGAGGTCGACCAAAGTCAATGTCGCGATAACGCGAAACCCAACTTTATTGCCGGTGAGCCAGTCACACCGCCTAATTGACCGCCTGCGGCACTATGAAAGAAAGAGAAAAAAGTTTTCCTCAATGCGCTTCCACAATCTTCATCACATTTTACCAAAAATGGAGAGCACCAGAGTGTTCGTGGGTGGTCTTCCACCCACATGTTCCAATGATCAGCTTAAAAAACATTTTGGGACCCGTTTCCAAGTTACAGATGCTCATGTCCTACCTAAACGTAGGATGGGGTTTGTCGGCTTCAAGAGCCATGAAGACGCTCAGCAAGCTGTCAAGCACTTCAACAAGACATACATGAAGATGTCAAAGATCGCTGTAGACATCGCTCGTCCGGTATGTCAATTCTCAGCTCTATTGCTTCAGCCATCCTCCTTTCGCCCGTGCACGCTGACCAATGAAGGTGGTCTTGAGACTGACCCGTATTGTTGCAGGTCGATTCGAATGCCGCTGAGGATGCGCACCCCACACGAAGACGTGATACCACAAATGTTAATGATGCATTGTCGGATAATAACCTCAAGCGCAAGAGAGATGGCGATAACAAGCCACAGGACCCCAAGCTGCAAGAGTACCTTTCTCTCATGGGGCAGTCATCAAAAACTCGGACGTGGGCCAATGATGATGATATGATCAAGCCGTCCGCGGACATTGTCCCCGTTATTAACCAACCCGCCCAGGAAGAAAAACAGTCCGAGGAGCTACCGTCACATCCGAAGAAGGCAAAGACAGTAAAGTTGCCCACGGTAGCACAGTCTGTGCAACCTGAATCCATGGTTATTGACAAGAATGAGGAAGAGGAAGTTCAAGAAAAACCAGCCGAGGAAATTGTTGCGGAGCCTGAAGTGGAAGCTGCACCTATGTCTGATGCTGATTGGCTACGGTCAAAGACAAGTCGTCTGTTGGGTCTTCTCGATGAAGATGAGCAGGATGAGTTCGATCAACACAAAGCTGATGCACCAGCTGATGCGCCAGCTAGGGTTGCTTCGCGATCCTCCTCGCCTGAGGAAGAGTCTCCGCAGGTCGACGAGGAATCGCGAACTGCGGCCATTGCGAACATTGCGCCCAACATGACTGACGTTGACAGCATTACCGAGGCAGCACTGGAAGATCCGAATCTTGACCTCATCCGGAAATCCGCTCGCCTGTTCCTGAGAAATCTTGCATACGACACAACAGAATCGGATCTCCAGCCTATATTTGAACGTTTTGGCAAAATTGAAGAGGTTAGTTCCTTTTTTTTTTTTTCTCTCATTTTTTCTTTCTTTTTTTCAACTGCACACCGTCCCCTCCCCACCGGCTTTGCTGGCTTTTAGCCTGCTTGCCACGAGTGCTCGTATGATGAGTTTTCCGATAGGGACATCTGATGCAAATTGCCGATGATGTGAACTGGACAAGAGATTTTAGTAGATGCTTCTTGACTATCTGAAAAGAGCCCACTCAAGCCCACCTTTTTTTGCTACATTTACAAAAGTTATTCAATGACCTTGAGTACTAATTGGATACAGATTCATGTTGCCTTTGATACCCGCTCCACAACCAGCAAAGGCTTTGCCTATGTGCAATATTCAGATGCCGATGCGGCCATCGAGGCTTATCAGACTCTTGATGGGAAGCACTTCCAGGGTCGACTGCTCCACATCTTGCCGGCTTCTGCGAAGAAGACCTACAAGATTGACGAGTACGAATTGTCAAAGCTTCCTCTAAAAAAGCAAAAGGAGATTAAGCGGAAACAGAATGCTTCATCTTCTACATTCAGCTGGAACTCCTTGTACATGAACGTGAGTTTACATTGCTGCCATGGGAAAATATTTGAGACTAATCCTGAGACAGGCCGATGCTGTCATGTCATCAGTGGCTGGAAGGCTCGGAGTTTCCAAATCTGATTTGCTCGATCCTACATCTTCAGATGCCGCTGTGAAGCAAGCACATGCTGAAACGCATGTCATCCAAGAAACGAAAGCATACTTTGCCTCCAACGGGGTGAATATCGATGCTTTCAAGCAGCGTGAGCGTGGTAATACGGCTATTCTAGTCAAGAACTTTTCATACGGAGTCAGGTCAGAAGAGCTCAGGAGTCTGTTCGACCCATATGGGAAGATCATTCGACTCCTGATGCCACCCAGTGGTACTATTGCTATCGTGGAGTTTGCGCGACCGGATGAGGCTCAAAAGGCTTTCAAGGGCATGGCTTACCGCAAGTTGGGTGATTCCATCTTGTTCCTGGAGAAAGCTCCCAAGAACTTGTTTGATGGTTCAGCAGCTCCACGCGCACTTGCTCCGGAGACTCGGGGCAAGGATCAAGGGTTCTCGACTGCCGACACATTTGCCGCAGACGAGCCCGATGACAGCGTAGCAACTACCACTCTCTTTGTAAAGAATCTGAACTTCTCTACTACAAATGAGAAATTCCTGGAGGCGTTCCGACCACTGGATGGCTTTATCACCGGTCGCATCAAGACCAAACCTGATCCCAAGCGACCAGGACAGACCCTCAGCATGGGATTCGGCTTTGCGGAATTCAAAACCAAAGGTCAAGCCCAAGCTGCTTCTGCAGTCATGAATGGTTACAAGTTGGACCAACACGAGCTTCTCGTCCGCGCATCACACAAGGGCAAGGATGCCGCCGAGGAGCGGAGAATCGAAGATAATGCGAAGAAGGTTGCGGCACGGAGGACAAAAATTATCATCAAGAACTTGCCTTTCCAAGCCACCAAAAAGGACATTCGATCACTATTTGGGGCTTACGGACAACTTCGGTCTGTGCGTGTTCCTCAGAAGTTCGATCGAACTGCTCGTGGTTTCGGTTTTGCGGACTTTGTAAGCGCTCGCGAAGCGGAAAATGCCATGGATGCGTTGAAAAACACCCATCTTTTGGGCAGAAGACTGGTTTTGGAGTTCGTGAACGAGGAGGCCGTCGATCCCGAGGAGGAGCTCGCGCGCTTAGAGAAGAAGGTAGGAGAACAAGTGGACAGGGTCAAGCTCCAACAGCTTACTTCTGGTGCCGGGCGCAAGAAATTTACTGTAGGAGGCCAGGAGGAAGAATAAGGCCCTCGTCCCTTCACCCTTTCACAAGAACACGGCCATGGATTGGCTCGTTGACACCCCTTGCAGGGAAAGGTGGATTAATGTACCATAGACGATTACTTGCATATTACCATTGCTGCACAGCAAATGGAAAAGAAAAGATACCCCGAACACTTCGGTACACGTTCCTGCGGGTGTCAATTGCCCTGCAGTTCCGTCCTCGTGCATCTCGTGCCTCTTGATCCAGGCGTAACTGTAACCCTACTTTACCTTACTCTGCAGCACTTTCCTTTCTCCCCCACAACTTTCACCTAGAATTCACCTTGGATTGCAGGGTCAATCCAAACTAACTTAGCTCACTTGTCCTGCTCAAGGTACGCAGGACTAATCAAAGGAGATCTTCCAAGCCTACATTCCGGTGATGATATCTGGCGGTGGTCAAGCATTCCTTGACCCGCGCAACAAAACGATGTCGTTGGACCATCAACATTCCTACGACGCCATGGTTGCCACTGATTATTGTTGTTTTCCATTGACGCTGGTCCGAGCGATGGATGTTGAAGGTCACTTCGTGCTGAACAAAATCTCCGAGCCACTCATTACCAGGTCGTGCAGCTGAGCATCCCTTGCATCCCTCATGTCGAGCCCTTTCTAAACTCCTGATTTGCTGCGGCAGGGACGGCTTGCCGTAGTCCTTTGGTCTTTGGCTCCCCACACGGCGCCTGGATGCGTGCAGGCCAGGACCGCGACCTGCCCAGGAGTCCCGACAAGGCGTTCGAGGGACGTTGGTCAGGAAAAGCAGACCTGGCGGAGCAATGTTGCTACTGGGGCTACAGGACCCCTCTCCGCAGGGGAGTTATGGTTTCCTATAAACACCATCTTGCTCGCTTTCACATTCTCTTTCCCAGGTTCTTACATTCTCTTGACATCTCACGTTCTTTGGTTCGCTGTTTGTGACTGAGCTGCGTTCTTTGCCAGGCAGTAAGCATTTGACGGTGCCTCTCAGTCCCCTCCTCGTTGGAATCTGTCATTCTTTTCGAGAAGCCCGTCCTTGGTCCCCTCCCATGGCTACTGACTGGCAACCCGAGTGCCTAGACACTCAGAACCAGCCCTCACTGGATCCTGTTGGGGTTCATTCTGATCGAGCTCTACAGAGTACTTCCGGGAATGCCCAGTCGTATTCAGAGCATTTGACACATGATGATATCGCTGCCCGTGAGGAACATCTCCAGCAGCTTGGCTTCAAGTACGCCCATGGTCCTCAGCCTCTGCAACCCTTGTCGGGGCACAGCTTGCATCACCAGCATGTAGCCGCTCGTCTTCATACACGCAAGCTTCGCCGACTCCACTCCGTTGGGCCCAACTCCCAATCGCGACGTGCACGAAGCAGCTATCTCAAATCCCAAAAGTACTTGGAGTACCGGCGTCGCCCTCGACGTGATACCGGCAAAGACGGGGAAGCGGTTTGGTCTGATGAATTAGAGGATGCTTTCCAGCAGGGTAAGTTTCTATTGCCACAGCAATACATTGGCTAGCTCCTGACAAGTGATCACAGCTCTCGAAGCAAACCCCCCCATGGGTCGGAGAAAGTGGTCCGAACGGGGCAAATCTTATGGCCGTAACGAGTTGATCGCCGAGTATATCTTCAAATTGACTGGCAAGCGGAGAACTCGCAAGCAGGTCTCAAGCCATTTGCAGGTCCTTGACTCTTTCCTTAAGGGAGATCCTGATTGTGAGTTGTCAGATACCAGGCTATCTACAAATTCGATCATTAACATAGTCTGCTAGGGGAGCGCCTTGTCCGAGAGACATCACCAGAGCGATCATCCAGCGTGCATGGCGCTGCATCTGCTCCCAAATGGAGGACCGCAATGGAACATCCTTCTGCATCCAGTCATTACAATAGCCATCCTCAACCCACGTACCATGGCCACATGAGATCCATGCAGCCTTACGCTGGAGACCTCCCACCTCCACACTATACCATCGGCTCCAACATGCAGGAAGCTGCTTCTAGCACTATTCATGGCTTCAATTTTGATATGTGGGTCAGCGCCCCTCAGCAAGCCAACCGTATCGACAAGGCACTGCATGCATACACTCGTCTCCAAGGTGATCTGCATCACCCTGCTGCCCCACCCATGCCTCTTGAGCATGTCAATGGGTGGCGGACCTCTTTCCCCCAGCTTGCTTCTATGGTGGATGACATTCACAATCCTCTAGACTGCGATATTATTCTATTAGAAGTCAGCCTCGAGTTGATGACCGATTTCCCTCCTACGGGATCCCGCCTAGGAATCCAGCTCGACCTTGACTACGGTCACCCTACTGCCGGTGATGTCTTGGGAGTCAGCCAGATGGATAACTGGACGTGCAGCACGCATATCTATAAAGATGGCCAGGAACTATGGGGGACTTATCACGACCTACCCAAGACTCAGTCTACTAAGGTCAAGCCTCTCTTCGAATCATCTTGGTGGGCTAAATTATTCACCCAAGTTACCCAAGAGAAGCGCATCGCTGAGGACTCCGGACAACCTCGGGCTGCTCAAGATTCCGATGATCATACTCGTCAATTCTTCCGCTCCTTGTCTGCAGTACAGGAGATCCGCGCCACCTCACCCGGCTCTCGTCGGCTTTCAACCCAATACCAAAACCACCATGGAGATGAAAGCAAGCGCATGGCTATTCTAGCTTGGAAGTTCCGTCAAACTCACCCCGGCCAAGTTGGCACCACTACTTGGAGACGTTTGGTCCCGGCGCCGGACCGGACCACAACCAATAGCCCTCGGCCTACTACTGGAGTCGATCTTCCTCCCCTCTCTCTCGATTCCATTCTTCTCAACAAACCGACCCACCAAAGCGTTTACCAGGCCTCCCAGCCCCACGATCTCCTTCACCACCAGGGCCAGTCTCAATCGCAATGGCCCATGTACCCTTCCTCCCACGATAGTGTGGCTAATCTATTTAATTCCTCTGGCCAACTTGACTTCATGACATCTATCACGAAGGCCGAAGACGTGCTTAATGATAAAACCGCCGTCAGCTCCGTGCTGGACTCATTCTCTTCCAGCCTCGCACCCGAGCCTATCTCAACCACTAGCCTGCACGGCTCCAGCGGCGCACCCGTCATGTTGAGCATGCACGATCTGCCGATTCCGCACCACAACATGGGATACACGATGAGCCACGAAGGCTCGCACTACGTGCCATCTCAACCACACGGCGTGAACATGCACGATAGTCACAGTGTGCTGAACGGGTTCTTCGGCTCCGGCACGCAGCCTCTCGACGATCTTAGCCATGGCCAAGCCTCGTGGGGTGGGCACTCCGCGCCCATTCCCGATGACGTCGGTGCCGGCAGCTACCATCTCCCGTACCAAACGGAGCACCATGGATCCGTCACGCGCGAGTCGCAACAGCCACACCACTTCGACAGCCTCTTGCCGTCGGAAGATCTCATGGATAAGATCGTCGGCCGGATGTCCAATGGCCCCAGTATGCATGGGGCGGGTCCCGATGCCAGCGCGGGCTACGATAACGCGACGGTGGATGCGGTATAACGACATATTTTACCCAAAATTTTGTAATGGTAATCATTCTCTGGCCTTTTCAGTTTCTACTATATTTGTGATTTGTATTCTCTTATCCTTTTATTTCTATTTCTACTTATTTTTTTTCTCTTTCTTGTTGTGATCCATGGGGAATATCAGGGAAAGGGGGGGAGTTGGATTGATCTATACTTCCAAGGGTTCGAAGGTTGTCTCAGGTGGCGTTTGGAAAATACTTGGAATACACCATTATCAAGCAATTTCTATTCATTATTTATTCTTCACTCTCTGATTTGTCAACGATCATTTTGCTAAGAAGAGTGGGAGAACTAAATAACCCTGGGCGGATCCCGGCTAAACTCCCTCTCTCAGCAGCCCATTTTAGCCGCAAGGCACCTCCACCGGTGGGGCAATTCTGGGGAGTTCCAGGGACAAAGGAGGCGAAACGAAGGCCCATTGAGGTAAATTTGGCTACTTTAGCCTGGACCTGTGTAATTAACAGCCAGTGGATATGAATGTCTGAGATGTTTTAATCAAGTCCCGCGGGGTTCCTGTGTTTCCGTCCACATATATACCCCTCCATGTCAGTCCCAGTTCTTGTCTTGAATTTTTTTAATTTCTTCTTGTTAATACATTATTCAGATTTCTTCTACTATTCACAATGGTTGTCCCCAACGTTAAGCTTAACAGCGGCTTTGAGATGCCCCTCGTGGGCTTCGGCCTGTGGAAGGTTAACAATGACACTTGTGCCGACCAGGTCTACAACGCCATCAAGGCTGGTTACCGCCTCTTCGATGGTGCCTGCGGTATGTTTCTCCCGTCAAACCAATCAATGGACAAACACTAACACTATTCAATTCCAGACTATGGCAACGAAGCCGAGTGCGGCCAGGGTGTGGCCCGCGCCATCAAGGACGGCCTTGTCAAGCGCGAGGAGCTCTTCATCGTTTCCAAGCTCTGGAACAGCTTCCACGAGGCCGACAAGGTCGAGCCCATTGCCCGCAAGCAGCTCGCCGACTGGGGCGTCGACTACTTCGACCTGTACATTGTGCACTTCCCCATTGCCCTGAAGTACCTTGATCCCTCCGTGCGCTACCCTCCCAGCTGGACCACCGCCGAGGGCAAGATCGAGCTTGCCAACGCTCCCATCCACGAGACCTGGGGCGCCATGGAGTCCCTCGTTGACAAGAAGCTGGCACGCAGCATCGGCGTCAGCAACTTCAGCGCACAGCTTCTGATGGATCTTCTGCGCTACGCTCGTATCCGTCCCGCCACCCTCCAGATCGAGCACCACCCCTACCTCACCCAGACCCGTCTGGTCGACTACGCCCAGGAGCAGGGCCTTGCCGTTACTGCTTACTCCTCCTTCGGTCCTCTGAGCTTCCTCGAGCTCGATCTCAAGCACGCCAAGGATACTCCCTTGCTCTTCGAGCATGCTGCTATCACCGCCATTGCTGAGAAGCACGGCCGTACCCCCGCCCAGGTTCTGCTGCGCTGGTCTACTCAGCGTAAAATCGCCGTTATCCCCAAGAGCAACAACCCTACTCGTCTTGCCCAGAACTTGGAGGTTACTGACTTTGACCTCGCGGCTGATGAGATTGAGGCTATCAGTGCGCTGGACAAGGGTCTGCGCTTCAACGACCCCATTGCTGTAAGTTTTGTTTCTACGGAGTATTGATTATTAGTGCTGACTGTATTTTCCTTTTAGTACGGCCTTGGAATCCCCATTTTCTGAGCGCCTCCAGTCTTGAAGAAACGAAATAAAATGAATAAAGTACAAGAGCCTGGGCACTTGGAAGACGGACAAGATGCCGTGTCCGGAAGGGACATCCGCTATATTACGATTTTGATGCCATGTGGATAAAATGAAATTAAAACATTCTTATCAGTTCCAATTTTCTATTTTCTATTTCCCAAGTCACTCCAGTAACAGTAACATCCAAGTGTCGTGTAGGTTGTAGGCAAATATGCGCCAAGAAGTGCTGATCCTGACGATCGGCCTTTTTCCCCCCAAACTCCGACTTCTCCGTGGCCCATACAACTTTGTACTTCGCACTCACATTGACTTTCACACAATTCCCACAATGGCATCCCCTGCTACTCTAGCGCGCATGGCCGCGCAGGTACACATAACCGGCGCCTCGATGCCGAGAAACCTGGCCGAAAGCAAGCAACTACTGGGCGCGCTCCAGAAATTCGGCGAAGTAATAACATACCGCAATCTCAAGGTACCGCGTCGCATCTGGAATTACACAGTAGAAAATGCACAGAACTAATAAATGCCCTCCCAGTACGACACAACCAATACCTCACCCAACTCCAACCGGCCGATTGTAGCGATCTTCGAGACCGCGGACGCAGCAGAGCGCGCAATAGCAGCTTCGCCCATCGCGATTTCTCTCCCCTCACCCTCGCCTTCCGCCTCCAAGCCTCACTCTGCAAAATCGCATGTTTCAGCTGTCTCCGATACACCCCGCTCATTGTTGTTTGAGATCCAAACCTCGCGGCACAACCATGCCTCGGCGCTCAAACGTAGCCCGTTCTATACGACCTACAACCTCTTCAAGAATAATCCTATCTATGAAGATTTGATCAGCGAAGAGACGGGTATTCCGCTGAAAGAACTGGCCGATACACTCCCGAGCAAGAAGTATCCTATCGGTCCTGGCGTCAAGGACAATATCCAAGAGGAGAATCGGCGGATGGGCGGGACGAGTTTGGCAGATATGTGGAGGGAAGGGATGGAGATCGATATTGAGACTGGTGATGAGGGATTGGAGGGGAAAAATGGAAACGGCAAGGAAGATACCGGGCTGGGGATCAGAGAGCCTGGGGAGAGAATAAAAGATGAGCAGCAGAATGGGGTGGTCTGAGTCGATGAGTCTTCTTTGTCCTTTTATAATTGCCTGTATGGCAATTTCAGATGACAGGAACATTTTGTTGGACCTGGCGAGGTCAGATTCCGGGGACCAATGCGCCCAAAGTGTCCCACTGCGTTCTAACGGGATTGCACCATGTGCCCAAGGAGCAGCCGGACCACCTTTCCCGGGTATCAACCTGCATTGCAGCCATTTGCTAAAGGTCTGAGCAGTGAGCCCTTCGGGATGTTCGACAGGAGCATTGAAGCTTGTATGCTGTTCGTCTCAGATTTCCAACGCTTATGACTGCACGACCAAGAGTTATCATTTGCCGTGTGGACAATGTCAAGCATACCCCTTCAGTATGTGAAGCAGATGGCTCGCCTGGTTATCAGGCCGGTTCCTGGTAATTATCCACCTTGTTCAAAAGCATATGGAAGAGAAGAACGGGGAGAGGCAGATATACAGTCGAGCGGTCCTACGTTGTACTTGGATGCTTTGCTTTCGGATTAGCCAAGGATATCCCACTTTGCCTATGTTATAGGTGGTTCCATCTTGTAGCCTCACTTCATCACATCTTGGCCAAATACAGATCACGGAAAAAGTAAAGACATCATGAGTTCCTACCTCTATACATAGACTTGCTTGGTTTCACCATGCAGGCTACTTATCCCGAACACCACGTTAAAATGCAAGTCATGCTCAGGTGCCAGAGAGCCATCTGAGACGGCAATCCACAGAAACGACTCGAGTACGTTCTAATATAACCAAAGTTCAAATCTAAGGATCCTACGACCAGCCTCACGGTCTGGGTGGGCGACGAGTGCCTTCCCAAACGGGGAAGTGCGTGGTTTCTTCCAAATTAGGAAGGTACGCGGTACCAATCCCGTGCTTTCCAAATAGGGAATCTTCGTATTATTCTTAGAGTCGTCAAAGGATAAAAGACATGCGTTCCTCAGGCAATATAGAGCTGGTTTGGTATTTGTGCCAGCCCTCACGCAGACGGTGTACCAGATGTGCTTCCAAAGTTATACAGCCATCAGTGGTAAAAGATACATCCGGGAGGCAGATGGCGGAGCTACGCCGAAGAGAGTGACATACCATGAAAAAAGATTTGGTGTCCCAGATATGATTTATCATCGAGCAGCCAATGCGCGCGGCCTGTGAGCCTGAAATGGCTTACTTGACGTGAGAGATACAAGTTACAGGTGGATGGCCGTTTGGCCCCCAAGGAGAGGTTATTTTCATGTCAATTTCAAAGGTCCTCACGTTCTATGTGTAAAGAATCAATCCGCTCACGCTTGACTGCAGAACGGAAGACGTTAGAGCCATTAGTTGGGTAGACAGAGTATAAGGAAGACATTAAACCGTTATTCCCCATATCCTCAAAGACGGACAAATGCTGTAGAGTAGAATCTCGTATCAGTACTAAGCCACAAAAATAGATGCTGAGAGGAAACACGTACTAGCATCAATCTGCTTAATATTCGGCAGCGCCAAGCGCACCTTATTCCGATACACAGCAGGCCCATTCATCTGCAATGGGTTGCCCTCGAAGTAAACAGTCTCCAGCTTTTCCTTATCCTTCAGCTCGCGTTCGACTTCCTCGAAGCTTGCAAGCTGATTATTCGATCCCCAGAGCTCCTCGAGGTTCTTTAGTGAAGAAAGGTGTTCAAGATGAGAGACCTGGTTATTGGAGAAGTCGAGCACGCGCAGTGTCTCGTTGGACTCCAGTCCCGAGAGATCCGTTATTGCGTTGTGGGAGAGATAGAGCTCTTCAAGTTTTGGAAGATTAGAGAGGCCGGTGATTTTGGTGAGACGGTTGGATTGGATGGAAATAATGCGCAGATTTGACAGGCTGTCCAAGTTCTGTGAAGGTGTAAGCTTCTCTTTTTCCTCCAGGTAGGTGGGTGGTCAATTACGGACCTTCATTTCGACAATCTTGTTTTTCCCAACCCAGAGTTCTTCCAGCGCGGTCAGCGTTTCCAAATTCTCGATCTCCTGTATGATTCATATGTTAGCTTCAAGCATTCATTGCTGGGCTCGTATGCCGATATGATATAATAGCACGAACCCGAATCCTATTTGCGCCCAACTCCAAGTTCTTGATTCCGGTCAACTCCTCTAAGCCCTCAATGCGGGAGATCTTGTTCTGGACAAAGAAAAGCTCAGTCAACTTCTTGAGATGTGAGATGTTCTTGATATGCTTGATCTTGTTGAAGCTCAGATCCAAGCTAGTCAAGTTCTGGAATTCCTCCAGGCCCTTGATGTGTGAGATGAGGTTATCGTAAAGGTCGAGTTCGGTCAGACTGGCGGCGAGACTGGAAGGAAAATTGATGCGTGATATTTGGTTCTGGCGCAGGCATAGTCTCTATAGAGGCCGGGGTGTCAGCTATCTGGCCGATCATAGGAATGCGGCGCGCTCGTGCTTCTGATAAAATGTGGTGCCATATGTCGCTCTCCCTTAATGGGGACAGACAGCCCCAGGATCGATGAAATGATGTACCTGTAGTTTAGGAAAGCGTTCCAATTTAAGAGCAGAAAGCGATGATATCCGGCAATGCACGAGGTCAATATCCTACAGCGAAAGAACGATTAGCAATCACGTCGCATCCAGCCGATTAGCAGTAGGGAGCCCGAAGCCATGCGCTTACCTCTGCATTGACATCCTCGTCTGCCAATAGATCTAAACAAACATTAGTCCACCGGGTCACCGACAGGAGCTCGACCTTAAACAATCAATCATGCGGCGACCGTACCTTCATCGGCCTCAATCTCCTCAACCGGGGGCGCATCTGGATCCGAGTAATCGGAATCCTCCAGTGCCTCGGGGTTCGTAATAACAGCCTTTGGCTCCATTCTCATTTTTCCGTCCCAGCCTTCCTTGTTCTTCATAATCTCAGTCTAACGGGAGAGTGTGGTGGGATGTTTGGGAGGTGGCGGGCGGTGGGAATCGCGATTGCGGGGAGCTTTCTGCTTCTTAATCAGAGCGGGAAATGAATCGCTTACAGGGGAACGAAAGAAAACCCCGAGAATAATTGAGGAGTCAAAGAAAACAAAACGTTGAATTGAGAGTCAAGGATTGAAACCTTGGTTTCTGGAAGTTGGAGGTGACTACATCATTGTCTTAATGCGGCTTCAAATGCAGTGCGGAATAGCCCGAGGCACCAACTTCAATTTGATTCAAATATTGATGATTGATGATTGGTATTGTGTTTATGTACTTCTTGAATGAATAATGGAATAAAGATTCATTTCTACTCTAACACAACTTGCTTCGCCATTTTAATTTCTGGATATAGCGTTTTCTTAGGGGCTATGTACAGCATCGAGGGCCGTGGCTGATCATGTACATTGCATGAAAGAATGCATCCAGCAAATTTAGCAGTGTGAAGGGGGTTATTAGGCACTGCTCGCAATGAGGAAGATGTATACCACTGCAGGCAGGACTCAGGGGGGAAGAGGACGCAACGAAATGCATGCTCCTATGATGATGAGCTCAGATCAAGCCAGGAGGGCCGTGTAGCAAGGCAGAAATAAAATGAAGGAAATAGGATGAAAAGGTGAGAACATAGGGGGGATACAGCGTGGACATGATCACCAAGGGACGCCTGCAGAATGCACGAAAAGCGGACTTGTGGGAAGGGGAACAAAATACACAATGAAAAAGGAAAAGATCAAGACATGAGGGGGTGTTGGTAAAGCACAAGGGAAAGAAAAGGAGGAATGGGCTCGCTTGGAGCGTAGTGAGATACAAAGTCAAATCGCAATGCAACAGGTCGAAGATGGTTAGGTTGATATGGCTATCCACGAACGACAACAGATGCAGAAGACAGGCCTTGACCCGGTAGGATACCAGTTCCATCTGGGTCTTTGTTAGGTCGTCAAGAAGGGGAATCAAATTGGAAATAGGAAATAGGGCGACTGCCCATCAATGGCAGCAATGCTGGAGGAACGCAAAAGGAAAGAGCTTTTCTCGCGTAGAAAAGAAAACAATTCGCTCAAAATGGATATCTCAGGCGTAAGAAGGTTCCCAGCGATGCATTTATAGAGTGCAGTCCAGGACCATGCTGACGTCTTGGACTTGAGATGTTGCAAGGTCCTCGAGAACAGGAATCAAATCAAGCAACTCATTGTCGTGAGCGTCAGAGAACCAGCTACTGATGGGAATCGCGTGCTCAGGGTGGAAGATATAGGAGGTGGGGGAGTTATCAATGATAATGGTTTCCTTCAAGTTGCGACCGACTTGGGAGAGATCCTGAATAACCGTTAGTTTGATTCAGTCGCTTAAAGAAGGGCAAAGGAACTCACCTTCACATAGTTCCCTTGGTGATTATAGCAACTCTCACGGAACAGGCGATGGTGAACCACGTTGTGAATATCCAATTGGTCAAGCAAAGGATCGCCATACTAAAAATTAAATCAGTACGTGTCGTTCGCCAGAATGATTGACTCTCAAGTTTGGAGACTGACCTTTGAAACTGAGGCAGTGAATACCACCACTTCATAAAGCTCACCAACTCGCTTCATGAATGCGTCGACGCCAGGACGTTTGATCACATAAATGTTGTGGTACTGTCCTTCAATCTCTACTGGGATTGTGAAGTCGGCACGCTCCAAAACCTGTCAAATACATGGTAAGTGGGATGAAACGATGATACGCCTTCGGCGGGGACTGAAGACACAAATGCTTACCTTAAAACTACTGTGAACCAGTGTCTCGTCAAGATCAAGAACCAAGCACTTCCGACCCTTCAAATGGGGCAAAGGCGGAGGGAGTAATGGATGCGCTGCATCCTCGGAGTAGCCTCGAGCAGGGGGGCCAGGGGGAGCAGGCGGCAAGGGTGGCGGGGGAGGCATCACCACTGATGGTGCCGCTTCTTCTTGAGATGTCGTTTCGTCCTGTCCGTCGGTGCCGTCGGTGCCGAAGGTTTTAGGTAAAGTTGAAGATGATGCAGGAGTGGGATCCTCAGTGGTCGAAGTTGACAGATTCTTCAAATCAGGATTGTTTGTATCTGTTTTCTCTTCAGGCACTGGGTCTGTCTGGACAAGCGGGGTAGCATCGTCAACTGGATCTTTCTGGCTAGAGGCTTCTGCCTGCGTGACATCTGCTTGACCCTCATCTTGGACACCCGCGGAAGTAGGCTGAACATGGCGCTCTTCTTCGCGAGGCTGATCAGCGCTGACTGTGGAATTCGCCTTCTCATCTAAATACGGCTCTCTTGACTCTGCAGTGCTTGAACCACCAGTGTGGGCCTCTGCCTTGTCTGGAGTGGGCAACCTGTTGGAAGTGGGTGGTCGCATGGTCGTTTTCTTTGCAGGGAGAGCAGCATCGTCTGTATCAACATCTGACGAGGAACAGCAACCCAAGAAAGCCAGGAGCTTCAATGGGCCTTTCTTCTGCTGAGGTTTTGAAGGACTACCGTGGGGTGAGGCCGCCGTCTCTTTACTCTCCTCCGCATTTGTTCCGTCCTGGGTCTGGCGCGAACGTCGGCTACTTGCTCGACTTTGATCGCGCTTCGACCGCAGGATGCTTACTTTGGAGCCCCTTCGAGGAGGCTCATCTTGCGCCGCTTCCTCGGTCTTCTCTAATTCCTGTTGTTTGTTGACTTTCGAGGATCGTCGCGATGGAATCGGGATCAACAGATGACGTTTCTTTGGTGCGTTCGCGCCTTCGGCGGCAACCAGTGAGTCCTCTGCCGGTGTAGCGGAAGTCGAGGCCGGGTCAGAAGGTGCGACAGCAGTTGCGTCCTTGGACTCGGTCGCATCAGTACCTTGACCCTGTTCGGACTCAGGATCTACGGAAGGAACGACGTTAGCAACCATTTCCTCTGGACACATATTACAAAGAGCAGCAAGCGCAACAACTTACTAGTTGATCCCGGTAGGCCGGAAGTACTCATTGGTGCTTTGTCTGTGGACTCCAGAGCTGAATCTCGCTCTCCACTCATCGGGGGTGGCTGCAGTGTCAGGTTGCCCGACACAGATGAACCAAAAAATGGAAAAAATCAAACAGAACGGATCCCAAATTTGAAGAGCCGAATTAATGCCAGAACTCTCCAAGGTCGAGAGCGCGGCTAATGAGAATGTTAACACGCCTCCTGGATAAGCAAGCGCTTTAGAAGTTGATTGCACGTACCACTTTGGGCCCCGGGGAGTGATCACCCACTATTGCACGTTTGCAAACAACAAAGCTAAACGAACAAAAAGGGGATGTGATATCTTCCGTATAAGGAGGATTTTCGGGGGGTGAGAGGAGTCGAGAGGAGTCGGGGGGATGTCACGTGAAGCTACGGTGTAGGAAAATGGGGGGAGTTGGGATTTATTTCCTTTTTACATTTTTTGGACGCTAAACAAGAGCTAACAAGGCTAACAAGGCACAGGGCCCTTTTTCATGCGCTATTTCAAGCCCTCAGCGGCTACGGTAAATACCGACACCTCTATCACAGTCTTTTTTTTTTTTTTGCATTGATGCACTACCCTGTACGAGGTCGATCCTGCTTTTACATGTAATGCGCTATATGCATGGGACTCCTGCCTTACCATTTATCAACATATATACTTTCTTCCTTCTTGACCATATAGGGCCTGGACCAAAACAAAGCAGAACCAGTTTGAGAAGATCCCGATCAGGGCCTGTGGGGGGATCTGATGTGGATATTTCCTATGACTGTTATGTATGGCCCCTTTTTCTATGGCCATTCATATGGGTCGAAGGAGGAGCTATGGCCTTCTTAACGTGATTGATTTTATTAACGGATTAATGTGACTCAAATTACGTCCAATTCAAAAACTTATCCACGAGCTGGGGTATACCTAGTTGTTGGTTTGAGTTGGTGTTGGTGATC
The DNA here is from genome assembly GCA_028827885.1 of Penicillium sp. IBT 31633x. Classification (NCBI taxonomy): domain Eukaryota; kingdom Fungi; phylum Ascomycota; class Eurotiomycetes; order Eurotiales; family Aspergillaceae; genus Penicillium; species Penicillium sp. IBT 31633x. Next base: position 830,639 of record JAPWDP010000008.1, read on the forward strand.
GAGGTCTAGTTGGGGTGGAATGTTTCATATAGGGAGAGTCAACATAATAAAGAAGAAAGGACGATATCAAAGAAAAGAGAGAATGGCACGATCCATGGCCGTAGACTTGGGGTCAGGGTCAGGGATTTTCCCTAGTTCTATTATTATCCAAAAGGCAAGTTTGCCTGCCCGATGGCCCATTGGTAGGTCATTTGTATTGTGAGCTGCAGAACTGAAAGGTACAGTCAGCTTCCCCACGTGAGGTGCTTCTCCGCATATCCGAGGTTCACATGCAATGATGCAACGCTTCCGATATATCGTGTCAACTTTACTCCTTCACCTTGAGATGTATACATTTCAAGGTTTGAACCATAATCAGAACGAACCTCATGGCCTTCAGCCAACTTTAGGGACCTCAGTCACCTCGTGAGCCGGAGGTCTCAGGCCATTTGAAGATGGCTGTCCAGTCAACCCTTCGGCGCCCGGAAGATCCCCTCCTTGCGCTGTACCGACATTATTCCGATCTGGTACGCTCGAAAGCTCGCCATACGTCAAAAGCAACACGCTTGATCGCAACAATAGCCCTTCTTTTGTCCATCATCGGCTCGGGTTATGGAGGCTATAGATGGTTCCGAGGGCGAGCCAAGGAGCGAGATCAAGGTCGCCGCCTATTACGTCGAAACTCTGGTATCCGGGGCAAAGATGGATCCCGTACTATCTATGTGCCGTACAAGGACTCTCTAACCTCCAAGGTCTTGATTAATCCCACCAAGCCGACTACCTTTGACGCCCATCGACGACTATTCCTCAACCCACCGGCATCGGCTCGCAGCAAAGATGACGGCTCAGCGAGCCAGATCCCTCCACCTACAACGAAACCAGGTCTGAACCTAGCATTCCTCCATCAGTTTTTGAGTTTGGGTAGTATCATGGTTCCGAGATGGGGGAGCAAAGAGACTGGCTTGCTGATGAGCCATGGTCTCTTTCTCTTGATGAGAACGTATCTTTCGTTGTTGATTGCACGACTCGATGGTGAGATTGTGAGGGATTTAGTTGCAGGGAAAGGAAAGTCTTTCCTTTGGGGTATCCTGAAGTGGTGTGGAATCGGAACCCTAGCTTCCTACACCAACGCGATGATCAAATTCCTCCAATCAAAGGTGTCCATCGCTTTCCGTACTCGGTTGACGAGGTACATCCATGACTTGTACCTAACCGACAATAATAACTACTACAAACTGATGAATCTGGATGGAGGAATTGGGCAAGGCCCCGATCAATTCATCACCCAGGATCTTACCTTGTTCTGCACGGCTGCCGCATCATTGTACTCCTCGATGGGAAAGCCGTTGGTGGATCTTTTCGTGTTCAATTATCAACTTTACCGCTCACTTGGTCCCCTTGCCCTGAGTGGCATCTTGGCCGGGTACTTCAGCACAGCCGTGGTACTCCGAAAATTATCCCCGCCATTTGGAAAGCTCAAGGCAGTAGAAGGCAAGAAAGAAGGAGACTTCCGTGGCCTGCACTCCCGGCTCCTAGCCAACGCCGAAGAGATATCGTTCTACGGTGGAGCTGATATCGAGCGTGTTTTCCTGGTGAGAAGCTTCAAGGATCTGCAGCGATGGATGGAGGGAATTTACAGTCTCAAGATCCGCTACAATATGCTCGAAGACATGATCCTCAAGTACTCTTGGTCCGCATTTGGCTACTTGGTGACTTCCCTACCTATTTTCCTCCCTGCCTGGGGCGGCACGGGCGGTGCAATGGAGCTGGCCGATGCACCGGAGGGAATGAGTCGCGAGCGTGGCCGCATGAAGGAGTTCATCACCAATAAACGTCTCATGCTTTCTCTCGCTGACGCTGGAGGTCGCATGATGTACAGCATCAAGGACATCTCGGAGCTCGCTGGCTACACGTCCCGTGTCTACAGTCTCATTGCCACTCTGCATCGTGTTCACGCTGATGCCTATTACACCCCGCGGGGCTCGCATCCCGAACTTTACTCTCTTGCGGATGCCCAAGGCACCATCCACAACGGCTTTGACGGGGTCCGCCTGGAGCAGGTCCCAATCGTCGCGCCATCCCTCTATCCAATGGGTGGCGACGAGCTCATAGAGTCTCTCTCATTCATCGTTCACTCAGGCGATCATCTCCTCATCTCTGGGCCAAACGGCGTAGGCAAGTCCGCAATTCCGCGAATCGTGGCCGGATTGTGGCCCGTCTACCGTGGGCTGGTCAGTCGCCCTCGAGGCTTCGGTCTCGATGGTATCATGTTTCTTCCTCAACGGCCGTACCTCAGCGTCGGCACCTTGCGCGACCAAGTCATCTACCCGCACACAGAGGTCGACATGCGCGAAGCAGGCGAGACAGACGCCGCTCTGCAGAAGATTCTCGACGACGCCCATCTGGGTTACCTGCCCCAGCGCGAAGGCGGCTGGAACGCTCGCAAGGAATGGAAAGACGTTCTGAGCGGTGGTGAGAAGCAGCGCATGGGCATGGCGCGTCTATTTTACCATGAACCTCGTTATGCATTCATGGACGAAGGCACTTCGGCTGTCTCTTCGGACGTTGAGGGCTTGCTATATGATAATGCCAAGGAGCGAGGTATCACTCTCATTACCATTTCGACGCGCGCATCTTTGAAGAAGTACCATACCTATAACCTGACTCTTGGCATGGGTGCCGAAGGCGAGGCCTGGGAGTTTGAGAGGATTGGTACTGAGAAGGAGAAGCTGGGTGTTGAGAAGGAGCTGCAGGAACTGCGGAAGCGTCTGGATAAGGTAGATGAGTGGAAGCAACGTCGCGAGGAAATTGACCAGGAGCTTCAGAAGGTGTGGGCCAACGGTGGTGAAGTTGCACCGCCGCCTTACCAGGAAGCAGAACACACTGGCTCTGAGGCTCTCGTTGAAGAAACTGCAAATTGAATGTACACAGTCAACGTAGACAATTCTAAGCCGTGAAATTCCAGTCCTACTCTTGGTGTTCAGCCCTCATGCATGCCACGAGATATTCTACGTATCACATCGAGTAAAAGCGGCATTCAGCAAACTTCCCCTTTATTCACCGCCCATTTGAAGCGGCAGTATCTTTTCTTATCGATAAGACCAACAAAGAGAAATCCAGTGAACATACATGGATATGTCTCCATAGTTCATTTTAACAACAACCATATCATACTTTCTGCCTTGTAAAAACTCCTGGTCATTGTGTGTTGAAGCAATATTCCGCCTCAATCTATCTACCTGACTTACCCAGTACCAGCTTTCCTGCCAGTTCATCTGATCTCTCTGGAGTTCCCAGACGGGGAAGACAACATGTCTTCCACCGAGGATGAAGATTCCAATGTTAATATTATCCCTATGGATAGCTTTCCAAGTGATGGAGATATGAGCACCTGGCCTGGGGGCCACTACACTGAACGCGATGACCACCGCTGGCGTCAATTGCTTGCTGAGAACTGGCTCAGAGACATGGGCACTTATGAAGAAGGTGAGCTGACTTCGGAAGTCTCATTTTGACTATTTATTTGACATGCACACATTTTGTATAAAAAATGCGAGCAAGCCCTGACACTTGGGGTTACTCCACATGTCGCTCTGTCCAACTGGCTAATGTTGGTCCCTTGGCGCTTTATGCTGGCCAGTCTGTCCTTTTTTTTAATGTTACTTGGCTCTATGTCTCTATTGCCAAGCTAACAATGCATGTTTTAGGGGTCATCTATACCATTGATAGGCTACCTGAAGGATACTGTTTGTTCGACCGGCCTCGTGGTACCAACCCTTCGATGGTGAGGCTGCCCGGCGTCTTTGATTTAACATCTAACTAAGAATCATCTTCAAAGCGTGATCCCTTTCTCTTTGGTCATCCAAGCGGCAAATATTTCCAATCACAGGTCACCTTTTTACCCCATTTTCTCTCTTTGGTCAAAAATGAGTTGGACAAGTGTCCATGTAAACCCTGTGGCTCGATGAAGATGGGACAGGGGACAGGAGTGCAAACCAGGGTATCACAGCCGAGTGAGTATTCATAGGCTTCTATTACTGATTGTTTACTGACTATTGGTGAGTCCTCAATGAACGCCGACACACCGATGCAGAGGGCCCTGATTACTGGCGGATCTTGGCTATGAAGCTGAAAGATAAGGGTGAACTTGACGAAGCCATTGAGCAACGGTTTAACTTTGATTGGGTGTTGACTCACGAATCGCTTTCTGACATTTTTATGAAACTGGTACTGGATCCGGCCTACGTCCCTCGCCGTGGTGAGCTGGTTCTCTGGGTCTGGCAGGGTCTCGAAGACGGCTGTTTGATGCGCAACCCCAAAACTGGGCTCATTGAAATCTTTGGCAACGACAGAAAGTGGCGCGGCGTGCCCAATTGGCGGGCCGGCGTGGTGACCCAAACTCCCGACGACGAAGTGCATATGGTGGATATCATTGAAACTCCAGACAACTCACGCGGGCTGAGCTACTCTGGGTTCCGCGTGGAAACTTTACCAGATCCCCTGGGAAATGATAAATCTTACTCCGCGCAATATGCCTATGTTCCCTTGCGCAACATTAGGCCCTTCAACACATGGCAAGTCTTCCTTGATAGCCAAGAGCGGGATGACATGCATCCCTCTATCGAGAACGCCATGACTGTCATGTCCTCCTGGAGTATGGTTCATAAGTACCATATCGTTGGTAAATCACCCAACGCCAGAATCCATTGCAAGGGAGTCTACATCGGCAGTGAACTCATCGCCGTATCCGACACTGTCCGTTTGAAGCCAGAGGGATACCAATACGACCAACTCGAGTCCGGAGTGATCGGCAAAGTGACGGACGTAATGGTTGTTGATAAAATCTCACTTTGTTTGATGGGCTGTATCGATGATGACGAAGAGCAGCTAGCGGGTCATTTCACAACCCTAATATCCGGCCAGGTGTTTACTACCGATCCCAATCGCGTGAATGAAACAAAAACATTCAAATCTCCGACTCTGGTGTCAGGAAACCCTATCCCAGAAGGCCCGATACCAGATCCCGTGCCACTCACCACTGAAGAAGCAACCGCTACCTTCCGACAGGTCAGCATGTGCGACTATGGCCCCTGGTACCGTATGGCGCAGGGCCGCAATTGCAACGTCACCGCGCAAATGGTCATCGGCCGCTGCTACGAGCCGCTGGCGGCAGAACTCATGTTCGGCAGTCACACTTTCAGCTACGATCTATCCGGCGTGATGGAAGGCCGTAACTACTCATCTCAAGTCGACACCCGCATAGCGCCAGGCAATACATGGTTCATGGGTGACTGTCGGGTAGAGACACTAGGACTGACTGAGATCAACGGCGTGGAGTGTGGCCTTACGGCTCCACAGCGCGAAGATCCACGCAAATGGCAGGCTATCATCAAAATGTCGCATGGTGAGCTCAGCCATTCTCTGCGGCGACAGGCCCAGATTCCTGGTTCTGGTGGCCGGCCGCCCTTGAAGACGTCATCGTCCGCTCCGGGGAGTAGACCAAGAGGTCGCCCAAAGAGCGGTCTGGCTCAGGTTGCGCAGACGAGCAAATTGGTTAGCTCCGCTATTGGCAGCGCGCCTGAAGACAATGATGATGATTCCTATGATGATGATGGTGGTGGAATGACGGATGACCAAGTGTCTGGTGGTCTCTTTGGGCTGGGTCTTTCGGGTAGGGATGTCTCTGGGAGTGGCAGTGCTGATGAACTTGCATAGATTCATTCGATTTGATGTGCCCGGTTGTTTTCCCTTTTAGCGGCATATCCAAAATACCCATGGGCGTTATGGTGGCATACTTCTTTCCCGACTCTGATCATGTGCGAGATGTGCAATGTCTACATGTAGATAATTGGTCAGAAATGCAATTTGATATCATTGAATCCTAGCTGTTTCTGCCGAGATGAAGGTCTAGAAGAACAAAGGTGTTGAATATGGACCCAGCTAAAAGCAAGCCATAATATTTGAATCCAAGGATACAATCCCAAAACGCGATCTACCAACTTGGAGAATAACAGGAGGAATCCAATTTCAAGATAGTTTTGATATCATGACTCTATATAGACATCCCACATATAGCTCAATGACCATGCCTTCCCAGCGCTTAGTTTCCCTCAAAACCAGACAACGAAACATCATCCTCAGACATCTATCAAAGAGCGCCAACAGCAGATATCATAGCTGAGATATTTCTTTAGTATGCAATGTTGGAAATGATGCGAAGCTAATGATACTCACTCGTTGGAAATCAACAATGCTCACACTTAACATCGATCCGCACCGCGTCGACAATGCGTCTTGGTGCTGGACTTTTGCAAAACACACTTCGACCAGACGATGCGTGCGTACCTCCACACGTATGTTTTATTTGCTGGTATTCATGCCCACAGACAGCTGAATAGTAGATATACCAACCGCAAGAGCAGTTGGTTGGGTTTTGAGGATCATTGACCAGACGATCAAGGACATCATCCTCTATCTTGTCCGGTGCAATTTGTTCAGCCATATCGATCAAAGAGTTAAAGACAAAGACATAAGATATAATTATGTGCTAGGACGATCGAAGGTTCGATATTGAATTTAGAAATAATCGTCCGAAGAGGACATATCAACGAAGAGCTCGGATTTGACTTGCTTGTATTGAGCTTTCGAGTATGCCAGTCCCATCCAATGAAGTTGCGACACATTTCAAAGCTGAATATAGGGTCAAAAATTGACGTTAGAGACGTGTGTGTGTGAAAAGAGTGTTCAGTCAGGTGTCATGTGCCGCAGCTCATACGAATTCCCCTATTACATCGTCAATATCAACCTTGAAAGTGTCATTATATGTGTTCTTGTCAAACCACTGGGGAAACGTCCAATTAAATAGATTGGGAGTGCAAAAATCTCCCTAAAACGCAGTATGTCGGCTCTACGAAAGAAATTGAAAATGTAGAGAATATCATTTCAGATTCATAACTCTAGTCATTCAACATCTATGTTTCTAAAGGGAAAGGAGAAACCAATCACATCCTCAAACCAACAAACCCTCAAACCTCGCCCTTTGCAACAGACTCCCGTCTCGCAGAGCGTTTCTTCTCAGACCAAGGGAAGTGAACAACAGGCGGCACGAAGAAGCTATTAGTGCTATCCGCAATACCAGCAAAAGCATTATACCAAGCCAAGAAAGCACCCACCAGAGCGAAGAAACCGCCCGCTTTGATTATTTTTCCATTCGGCACGCCGTCCACATTGAATAGATATCCAATGGAGAGCAAAAGCAGCGCGAGATCGACAAAGAAGAAGAGAGAAAAGAAAGCGACGGTGGATTTGAGGGTGAGCATGGTGATCAGCGTGGTAAAGATGAACCAGCCCTAGGAAAAAAAAAAAAGGTAATTAGCTTTCATCTTCTCCAGAATCTGTTCAAGGGAGTCACATACGAAGAGATATAAAGCAAACGAGTTGTAAAACATTTCATGAGACCCATTATCTGCTGCTTCATAGGCGCCGATAATATTGAATCCACCCGGTATGAAAGTAATCGCCAGCGAGATCCAAAACCCGCCATACGAGGAGAGCACCGTAGCACCAAATGTATTTCCAATGGCCATTTCCCTAATATCAGAGTCAGTGAAGCCCCAATCCCTTACTTCCATACAACACGTATGTTCAGAGCAAGACGTACCACATGCCAGCACAAAACTGCACGAAGCCGCCATATGCCATAGCAGGGCCGACGATGATATTAGGCTCTGTGATGCCCTTGACATTCATGTTGAGACATCCCAGCACGAAAGTGGTGAGAGCGAAGGCGCAGAGGCCCAGCGGTGCCGGGTTGGCGAGCTTGCGGTCCTTGGGGATGCGGTATAGACCGGGTTGCAAGTCACCACCGAAGGCAGGGTAGCGACTTGAAGCCGTGTTGACGTGGGCTAGAGGGCCAAAATGGCCCAAATCGTACTCTTCATTGTTTGATGAAGAAGAATAGTTGTTTGTGTCTTTGACAGTGATTCCTTCTTCCTGAGACATATTGGGCATGTATAGAATATAGTTCTATGTATGAGAGCCGGGGGGAAAAGTGTAGAAAAAGCTCGGGGTAAAACGAGTATTGCCAGATTGAAAACGTAGCCCGGACAATTCTGACCAGAAGCTATCGAATTGCGAATTCTTTCTGCTTTATATAGACCGTCATGACGGGCAGCATATCACCCCTTTCATGTGCTGAGACACAGCTCCTATCCGCGGGGAAGATCAACGGCTGATAGTGCGGGGGAGGGGCCCAGTCCAAAAATGAGGGTCTCATAGAAAGGAGAATCATGGCATTCCCACTTGCGCATGTATTTTGCAGGTCACGACAAACCCAAAATCCAAAAAAGATAGATAGTGGGGACGATATACAAGTTCCATCCGTCCGTAGACGATCATGCGGCGAGGAATGATACATCGAGTGATGATCGACACGCAGATCTCGCTTTTACGCTTAAAACCATGGGGAAATGCGGAGATCCCCAGGGTGGTGGATCTGGGATCTGGACTGTAACAGGGTCAACGAGAGGACATCGGGTGGAATCTCGGTCCACAGCTCGGTATCCTGGATAGTCAGTGATCCGAGTGATGTTCATTGGATTACGTTGTATATTGCACGAGCTTGGCAGGACTTGGAAGCTCTGTCAATATGCCGACATTCAGCTGCCGAGACTGTGGCACTGGGTTTCGTCACTGCGTCATTCATTTTTCTCCTGGAATTGAGTTCCTGTGGGTTTCACTTTTCCGGGATTTTGGCTGGAAGAGCATCTGCTGATTATCTCCACAGGACCAAAAGGCAAAGATATGAGTTAGGCTCAGATTCTATCCAAAAGCATAATCATGGCAGCTACCTAGGTAGTTCTTTACAACGTATATGATGCACAACATAACTCAAATCACTCAATAATTCTTCTGCACAACTCCCCTAGCAAACTCCGCAAAGCTCAATCCAGGCTGAACCTCCTCCGCAAGATTGGGCTGCGTAAAGACCGCCAGCGTATTTCTCGCAATCTTCTGTCCAGGACTGGCCTTGGCCCCCTTGACAAAGTGGGGTACAGCCATGAATTTACCGCGTGTAATAAGCTGCAAAGCCTCACCCGTCTGGAAGGCCAGACAATCTTTAGGAATATTGACTTTCACGATTTCATCTGTGCGCGAGCGGATGTACAACCCGGCCGAGAGGTCGGGGGAACGGGGTAATTCAGGGAGAGGGGCAGAAGCAGACCCCGAAGATGGATCAAGTGTTGGAGGGGATGCAGCCTCGTCGAGGAACATGGCCGATGTGAGACCCGTCAGACAGCCATGGTCGAGGTGTGTCGCGCACCAATCGTCATCGCTGGTCTCAGTCTCCTCCTCCTGATTACCGGGGAAATAATGCAGCAAACGGGCCTTGGTCGTTAGGCTAGTTGTAACCACATGGTGCAAATATCCAGGCTTGTAGCCCTCGATATTGGCTTCTGCGTACCGGTCACATGCCTTGGCGACGAGGGCTGCAGTGTCAATGATCAGCTTACAGAGAGACTCCACACTGCCCCTGAATTCGGGCAGCTTTGCTGGAGAGGGCCAGATATTGGGCGCGGTGTACTGCGGGAGATCTGGGAAATCATCCGCTGGGGCGCTGTCTAGAGAGGCGTCCTGGTAGAAGGCGCAGTTCACGTAGTACGATCCCTTCAGTGTATCGAAGTGGCCTGATTTCAGGGTTTCTTTCCCGCAGGACCAGCCAACCAAATACTTGGATTCTGGACTGGTGAGAGATTCTGGAAGTGGAGGTTAGTCTTTTTGCTCCTGCTGCGGGATGGGGTCGGAGCAGAGTGGGGGGATGTTTCTGGGGTAATGGAGACTTACCCAGTTCGTGGTCTGGAAGGGCCGCTAGATATGATGCATTGGAAAGGACCTTTGCACGCAGTTCAGTGAAGGTTGATGGTAGGTCTTTGACGAGGATGATGCCCAAAGAAGCCGGTCCAAAGGCTTCAGTCAGTGTTTCGAAAGATACAGTTCCTGCATGGCTTAGTACATACTACTATTTTTCTAGAAAACACAACTCACCATCTACAAGCTCCTGCAGACTGACCGTGACGGCCTGAGCCACGGACGCGTTGGTATTCATGATGTGTGAAATGAAGAAATGAAGAAATTAAAATCGAGTTCCCCGCTTCGGTATCTTGACCCCTTCATTTAGCGGCACCGCTATGGACATGTTGAAGCGACACTATCCGCCTATTCGCACTAAATTAGAGCGATGTCACTCGACGCAGGGATAAGAAGAACTCGTCCAATAGGAGTTAAGGATTTCATATCGTCCGATTCTTGGTATATCGTACAAGCCGCCTATTTTACACGAAACACTCACTCGCTACTCAAATGCCCAGGCCGTCTAGTCACAGACCGAAGATTACCGAATGGCAACACATCACCAATTCGCTTGGCTCCCGTGAATAGCATACAGAGACGGTCAATGCCACATCCCCATCCTCCGGTAGAAGGCAAGCCCCACTCCAGGGCTTCAAGGTAGTTCTCGTCAATCTCACCGGGTTCACCAGCATCTTTGCTAAATCGCAGCTGGTCCTCAAATTTGCGGCGCTGCTCGAAAGGCGAGTTCTCTTCCTCGTAGGTATTCACCAATTCCTTGCCCTCAATGAAGAGCTCCCCGCGCGCGGCAACACGCTGCTTGGTGGTGGGGTGAATAAAGGATTTGGAGAGTGGGGAGAGGCACTCGGGTGGGTTAATAATGAAGGTAGGATCGATGCATTGCGGTTCAACGTAGATACTGCATAGCTCATCGAGGAGGCGGGGAAGGGTTGGGTTCGTGGGTGGTGGAAGGGAAAGTTCTGTGAAGAGAAATCGGACTTTGTCCAATGCGTCTGGGGATTCAAGGTCGGGCAGTTTGTGACCCGTAGCCTCTTCGATGCCTGTAATGAAGTCAATGCGACGAAATGGCGTTGCGAAGTTGACTGTTGTTGGGTTGAGAGTGCCTGCTGTGTTTGAGGCGCGGATGTGGCTTGCAATGCCGGAGAGGAGATCTTCAGTCATGGTCATTAAGTCCTCAAGGTTGGCGTATGCGTGGTAAAATTCACAGGTAGTGAACTCTGGGTTGTGAGTTTTGTCCAATCCTGAATTTTGTCAGCTAAGCTAGTCCCATGTCTTCCTATCTATCAGCTTTAACGCACCTTCATTGCGGAAGGAAGGTCCAATCTCGAAAACCTTGTCGAATCCACCAACCACCAACCGCTTGAGCCACAGCTCTGGTGCAATTCTCAGCGACAGCTGACGATCTGAAAACTCGGTGGCGGCGGTATAGAACGGGCGAGCGATTGCGCCGCCTGCCACAGATCCGATGATTGGGGTATTGACCTCCATGAACGATCGGTCAACAAAGAATTGTCGTAAATATTGAGTGAGTGCTGCGCGGGTTCGAATGATATCCGCCGTAGCGGGATCGGCCAGGAATTGGACATGACGAGGATAAGGAGAGGTATCGTGTTCGGTATCGTGAACGGGGATATCATGTAGACACGGCGAGAGCAGCTGCGGCAGCTCACTCACATCGATCGTGAGCTCGCCCCGTCCAGTGCGGTGCGGTCTACCGGTTACAGCTAAAACACCGTTTAGCGGGCGTCTCTCGAGTCAAGCCGGGCAGAGACATACAAAAAGCGTCACCACGACGCAGAAGGCGATAGAACTTCTTGAATTCCTCAGGAGAGACACTTTCCAGACGACGCTTGTTGCACATCACCTGGATCTTATGGCCATCTTGCACGACATCGAAGAAGATCAATTTGCTTCCCGCGAGTCTATAGGTACGAATTCTTCCTACTAATCTAAGTACATGGGCATTATAAAGGCCAGATAGTAGGACCTACCAGATACGATGACGGTGTCTTCTACTGAATCATTGTTGGCAAGCTCGGCATAGCGAGTACGAAATTCGGCGCAGCTCACTGTGCGCTTGTCCACTGCCAGGCGAGGGTATGGGTCTGCCCAAGCACCTTGAATTTGCTGCACACGCTCTTGAAATGCCTTCTTTGGCGATGCCGTAGAGCTACTGTTTCGAATTGGCTGTGTGATTAGTCTTGAGGTGAGAGTCTGAACGCGGGATTGGCTAGCGAGTCGCAGTCTTGTACTAGAATTTCCAGGTCAGCAGTGGTTCAGAGAAAGACATGTTTGATTCAAAATCAAAAATTGAATTTGTCAGATAAAATCCAGTACGTTCAGTGCCCAAAAAGACATCACTGTAGCGGTTCTAATGCGGGGATAAATCATCATATAAGGGGGAAGATGGGAAAAAGCAAAGCAGAAAAATTGAAACGATAAAATCAATTGCAAATCTTACCTGTTTCGCAGGCCAAAGCCAGATACAGCCTGAGTAGGGCGAATTGAATGCATAGCAAATTGGCTCACATTGTTGAGAGAAAAGAAGAGAAGAAGAAAAGAAGAAGAACACGAAACGGAAGAACCGAGTTTTTCCACGCGGGTGGCCCAAGCTTCTCCGACCTCCCGTGCTGGAACTCCGACTTGGACTCTCGAAGTGCTACTCCACATATTCACCAAGCCTTTCGCTCATCAATTGCCATCATCTACATTTCCAAATCCATTCCAACATATACAAAATGTCTTTCCTCTTCGGCGGTGCCCCCAAAATGTCCTCGGCAGAGAAGATCGCTGCCGCCGAGACCGAAGTCGAGATGATCTCCGACATGTTCAACCGGTAAGTCGAAGCTCTAGAACCCATACCAAAGAGCTGTTGCATTATGTGACAGGAGAGAGGACTGCAAATTCCTACACCAAATTCATCTCGCGGCGATAACTTATTCTAAACCCCGTTCTGACTCGTTCCCGTCGCAATCACAGCTTGACCGAGTCCTGCACCAAGAAGTGTGTTCCCGCCGATTACCGTGAAGGTGACCTGAACAAGGGCGAGTCCGTCTGCCTGGATCGCTGCGTGTCCAAGTTCTTCGATGTCAACATCAAGGTCAGCGAGAAGATGCAGGGCGAGGCCGCCGCCAACAAGCAGGGCGGCATGGGCTTCGGTGCGTAAACGTGTTTGCAACGAATTTCATGGGAAGGGAAAGAGCTCCGGTAGCCTCGAAGCTGGAGAGCTCAGTGGTCTGTGTTTCTATGTAAGGCTATATGACTGGTTCAGCCTATTCAAAATGGGCTATTTTGGAATGATGGTTCACGTTTATACCATCACGGATGGAAGGCACGGTCGCCGGTCTATCTGAATATGTACAATATGGTGGGAAATCGAAACAGAGAATGGAAAAAAACGAAATATCATACAAGTGTCATTAGGTCGAGAAGCCCATGGAACGTGCTATCCATGCCTTCCAAGAAGTGTCGTGTCGTTCTTCGCCTTTGACCAAGGCTTTGATTCTTGTCTCGAGATGCACAATGTGACGATCAAAGTCGCCCAGGCCAGCTTCCATGTCCTCGACTTTGGACTCTAGGACATGTAGTTCGTAATCCAGTTTGGCGCCCAGCAACTCGACGCGTTTCACGCCATCGGCAAGGTAGTGGCTTTCATCTATGAGAAGATCACTGGAACGTTCGCGTAACCTCTGATAGTCGGCAAAGCGTTCCAGGTAGACTGAGTTGAGCTCCTCGTGTCGATCGTATAAGATTTGATTCAGACCATCCACAGAGTCCACTTGCCGCTCAACCCAAGGCACAGTATGCTGGCTCAACTCTAGAATCCGCGAGCTGAAAATGCGCCCCTCAGAAGCAAGCATGTCTTCTTGAGCAATGGCCTCCTCCAGGTTGTCGGTTGCTTTAACTGTTGGTTTCCCACCTATCGGTTCCCAATTTAAAACCACTTCTTCAACTGTACTAAATGACAAATGTCGTGCACAGAAGTCATCTCGTCGTTCGATTTGTTCTTCAATATTTTGTAATCCCTCGCAACTTTGCGGCCGCCGCAGGGCCATAAGAGCTATCCCGCTTATTGACCCATCACGGTCACATTCGCGATCCGACGATGCTACCGTTGACCGAGAAATGACGCGCTCAATGTCTGACTCTTCCTCGATTATGGTAGGATGCTGTGCCATAGGATGGTATGGTTGAGTTTCTGTTTCTGGCTCATCCTCGGGCGCAGATTCGATGTGAATTTCAGGGGCTTTGAGCTCGGAGTCGGGAATGAGGGAGGGCTGGGGTTTATCCTTCTCCTCAATGCCTTCTTTGATGTCGTTTGACATTTTGGTATCTGATCGGGGCCTAGACTCAGCCCACGATTTTGTTGATGGTGCCTCATTATCACTGTCGATAGACGGGCGGTATGCAGCATCGTGTGTCAAATCTGCGCTGTGCCGAGCTTGATGCTGTTGATGATGATGACGAAGACCTTGTAGTCCGACTGCATCTTTGAAGCGTCCTAACCCTGCTCGCGCGTCTGACACCCGTCCACTGACGCCCTTCTTGCGGTGATCTTTTTCTTCGATGTTTGATTCTGGCGTTTTCCAGGGGCGATCCAGGCCCGAGCCAACTCGCTCGACATTCGTATCCTCGTCTGAATCCTTCTTGCGACTGGTCCAGACATAACCGCCTTGTTCATCGGTGGTAAACACCATATCTGATCCATTGCCACGAGTGAACCCATCTTCGAGCCCACTCTTGCGTGGTTTACCCAACCACAGATACTTTGCTCTCTCGCCATTGCAGCACTGTACGAAGGTATCGAGATCCAGCGTTTCAATATCGGCAATTCCACCTTTATCGCGCCCACGAACCATGCCCATGACCATCTCACCACCCTGTCCACTGAGCTCAGCCATAGTTGACTTGACTGCATCGGTCCAGCCTTCGGCGTTGGCGGCTTTGGCCGTGGCCCGGTGTAACCGATCTAATGTATCCCGGTCAAGTCTTCGCGTTCGCCTCATCTTTTGAGATTTTTGAAATCCGCCGATTCCTCTTTTTAAATTGTGAAAATCAAATGCATCTTTGCCCACTGGGGCACCGTAGGCGTGCAATCGATTTCGAGCTCCGAGCAATGTACCCAGCAATGCAGCCACGCTTGTTGGTCCCAGGCTGCTGTCGCTTGGTTCAATGTTGTACAAGTCTGTTCCGATATCTGTCCACCAATCACTGATAGCCGCCTCGGTCACATCGCATAGTAGCCCGTCCACATATTCCGGGGCTAACTTGTCAAAGACCATCAATGCAATTTGGCACTGCTTGACGAGCTCCACAACTGCGATATTTAAAGGAACAATTTCGCTGGTTCGGTACAGCTGATGGAACTTGGCTTTGGTCGCCGGGGACGGAGGTTGAAGCTTCAAGCCCGCACGGCCTGCGCAGCCAAGTCTTTTCAAGTCTTCATTCACAATGAAGTCTTCGCGGTGTTTCCTGATATCGCCGCCTGGTATAGAAATCAGGCTTAGGGCAGAAGGGAAAGAGCCCAGATCCGTAACCATGACTGTCCCCAATGGTGTCTCCTTTTTCTTGGCGTGACATTGTTTCATGGCGTCAAAGTACATGCGCAGGCGTGGCGACCATGTGGCCTCATTGTTGGGGACACTCAATACCCCCACAGTCACTTTATGCGAAGGATCACCGGTATAGGTCGAGATAATGAAAGTCGGGTGCACACGAGAGCAGGCCCATTGCTCAACAACGTAAATCTCATAGCCTTGCAGTGTTTCACGTCGTTGGAGCACCACGGTCGAGGGGTCTTCTTCGAGATATCTGAGAGCAACCGCATCTGTGAACACAAGTCGTTGGTGGCCTTGGTGGCCCTGCGGCGGGGGACGTTCTGTTCCGTTTCCGTGCGAAGCGGCCTCTGATGCGATGGAGTTGGTGCGATCAACCGCGTCAGTTGGAGCGTTTGCCTGCATGATGCCTAGTTCCCTGTTCAGATTGTTTTTCCAGGAGAACAAGAATCAATAAAATAACTGTTCATCTGATCCTAAAGCAGGCCACTTCTCCTGAGCTCAAGATGCGAAATGCGAAGGGAGTGCTGGCCTTCCTTCGATCCTCCTGCACTCTTGGTCAGGTCGGAACAAATGTGACATGTCCAGTCAATAGGCTGTTAGGCATATTATGTACCTAGACACAATCAAGAGCGGCGATGATATAGACAAACACCTTGAGAACCACATAAACTCCCCGAAGTTGTGCAGAAGCGGCGACGTCATCCCTGTACCTTACGGTATGTAGATCATGTGACCTCGGTCGTCATACTTTTCGGCCTCAGGCGTCAAGGCCCAGAAGATGTCTACAGTATATTTAATACTTCCTCCTCTCTGCCTATACGTTGTAATGCTATGTGCACCATGAATATAGATGTGGAGATTACTAAGCGCACTATTCGGTGTTAGTTGGTTGATGCTGTCTTTAGCTTGGTGCCAGTTACAGGGATCAAACCCAGTAAGTCAGGACTGGGGTTCGGACATGTTGTCTCTACCCATGTATCTCAATTTAACAAGACTACAACATATGCTATAACAATACCACTGAATTTTGTTACCTCTAGAGCATTGAATAATCCCTGGATGCAAAATATTAAAAGCCAAGAATAATGGGGGTCTTGATATTCGTTTCCAGAAATATATACATGGAAAAATTCGACAAGTTCGTCAACAACTAAATCAACGCTAAAAGTTACAAAGGACCAATACATGAGCACAGGCTAAGGTAGCAAGGCCGTGCTCATCTCAAGGCGTTGATACCCCTTTGGTTTCCGGAGGTTCCTTTGAGCTGACGGCATTAAGTCGACGATCAAAGAAAGAATGTAACCTGTAAATACGAATGCAATGACTATCGAGGGAATTAGCATGGCAGAGGAGAGGTAGAGACGATGGATACTCACCCCATTCGAGTGTAGCAGCCATATTGTTATGGTTGTAGTGGATGTGCTCGGTGACTCGGAAGACAATGATAAGACCAAGTTCAATGACGATGAACGACACTTTGATTACAAAACTCGTCATAAGCATAGGCTCACGCAGAGCATGTGAAATGCCTAGATAGATATAGTCCAGGCACATCAGGGCCGCGCTAACTAGATATCCAACACTGGAGCTGTCAGTACATTGGACGAGTGGGTGGAAAGATCGCGGCAAGTGTCTTACATGAATATGGTCACGCAGACATCATGCATGAAATGGTGGGCGATATTGTCCAAGACTGAGAGCATGATTAAGCCGATGCTCCCGACAACTGTAAAAAGGAATGAACCGTGCGTGCACATTTTGTTGATATATGTCTTGTTTTGGATGAATTGAAAGAAAGAGAGGTTTAGAAGCAGGACTGTTGTGATACAGCCGATCATGAATAGTGGCTTTAGTTCCTGGGCTCCAATATCTGAAATGAATCTATTTTGATTGTTAATTGGATCTGAACATCATAACAGTAGTGCATGTGGGGTGAATTCTCACGGTATATTCTGGCCAGGCTTCATCAGAGCGTATCGTGGTTCACCGATCATAGTCCAGTGGCCCAACATAGCGAGCAGCATTGCTATATTCAGTGTCAGACCATTATCCAGGGTGAGGTGAACGATCAAGAAGCTCACCTAACCAGGTGGACGCGGCTACGGTCGGAAAGACCCAGGAAGGGAGCGACATTATAGCGTTTGGCATAGTAACTAAAGAGTGTGGTTTGGGGTAAAAGTCATAGTCTTGTTATAGCGAGTGTGGGAAAGAGAGCGGGCTGGTGAAGTTGGATACCAGCCACATCTCTTTAGTCGAGCAGTTGACAAGGAGAGATTAATCCCTACGTTAGAAAATAAGGCAATCAGAGGGTGTGCCTGTCGATCTTTACTCTGCCACCCCTATGACGGAGGCTTCGGTATGGTATGTGGGTCTACTAATGAATAACAGCCCCTTGAAGGTCGTTTCGTGTAAGAAACACACGTTTCGTATATGAAAGGCAGAGATTAGCCTGAAACTTGAGACAAGGGAGTTGAAATTTACAGTTTTTTTTCGGGAGCATGGGATGTAAACAATGGATTTGGAATGCTTTGACTAAATGTTGATTGAAAATTCTGATTGCCCATTGATCTACATCGGCTGTGACTTGAGAAACTGGTTATTAGTGGTAGTTTGTTAGTACCATCGGTGGAGATGAGATCATAGCATAGGGATATGATCATCAAGCAAAGCCCATATCCCATGCCCGTGAACTCCAATACCCCAGACGTGGAGGGGACAATAATCCCCACGTGCCTCGACAACCATTGTGTGCTACCCTGCACCTGTGCCCATGGTAGGATCAAAGTTGCATCAAGATGAAAGCGCTTTTCTCAGTATGCCATGAGATGGTTGAGGTTTGAGGATATTGCATGTGGATCTCATTGGTCTCGAATCCAGACGTGAAAGAACAGCCACCACAGCTCCGATCCTGTGACCATGGCTGCATCAAAGCAACAAGTATTGAAATTATCCTCAAAGAGGACATCATAATCAAAAACGAATGCATGGAGCCCTTTGAATACTTGGAAATCATCGATGTTGAAAGCTCATGCGACACGGGTGTAGGGGGGTTATGATATGGGTTTCAGGTGCTTCCCTGCAGCTCCGATGGTCAGGAGCGCATTCCACTGGTCCGCTGCTTCAAGCACGGTCAAATGATTGGAATTATAATTTCAATGCACTTAACGCCATCTTGCCAGTCGCAGTAAAGAATCGCATCCGCTTTGTTGGCAGAAAATGTAGTTTGCCATAAGTGACATGTGACTAAGAGTGATGTTACATTAGACACCTCAATACATATACAACAATGTACTCTGTGTATCAACCAAAGTCCAAGACCGTGGAAACTTTGGCTCTCCTGAATTGAAGTTTGATTGAAATAAGGATGTGAGGCTGATTGGTAATGGCGTTGGACTATCACCGGCTAATATCCACTAGCGGCCGGGTATTCCGTACCGCCATGGATTCTCGGTTTAGGCATGAAGTCTCTGCATCACATTGTAAGAAATCGATTTCAACGGGCCTGTTTGCTCACATTTCACCCATCGTTTGAGTTTAATAATGACCAGTGGCCCCTGCGATTGTCTGCTTCGTTAGGATGTCTAATGTAAGTTACATGACAGTGGGGCAGTGCATCTGGAGACTCGCGGTTATTCCGGCCAGCATTTGTATCAGAAAGAGATTATGATAATGGACACGGAATTACGGAGTACTTCGGATATTTTTCAGACTTCAAGCTTGTCAAAAATACAGGGCAGTGCTTAGTTGGTGGTCTATGTTGTAAGATGTGTCGCACATGGATGTGGTTCATTACCTGGTATCTTGCACAAGACAACAGCAAGAAGACAACAGCAAGACAACAACACATGCAGGTATGGCGTAAACACCGAGACGCGACACGCGATATGTCTGGAATAGGTACTATATTGTAGGCCTACAGGAAATACGGATCGAAAATCTCTTCTCTAAGAGCCACCGACATGGGTAACCAGTAGTGAAAAGACTCAAAGCACTTGAGGGTGAACAAAAAAGGTTCTCCCGTCATAGCACTGTCAGCTCGATGGCCAAGAGCCAAGGAGTTGAAGAAGTTTTTTTTCAAAAATTCCCAAGCGTCCCCTAGGGGCCACTTGAAGCAGTCAAGGTGGTAGTTTTCAACTAGCAAAAACACGATCTCGGATTTCTCCTCACTGATACGTGTAAAACCCTTGCACTAGGATGGAGAAGAAAGAAAAGAAGAGGAAGATTTGGGGGGTGGCTGCGACATTTATAGCTACCCAGGGGCTTATGGCAAACGGCCTTCCGGGGTGGGTGACGAGCCCGGAGAATGGCTTTTCCGACTGCACACCCCTTACTACGAACCTCTGCAAAATAATTCAGGTCCTACAATGTACATGACCAAATGAATGCCTCCTTACTGAGCAAATATCCACTGTATGGAGTATTCTGTATGAGTCTCAAATATACAGATCTGGCTTAAGATATCCTCAATAACCTGACAATAATCATCCACCACTCATGCATCATTCATCCGGTAACTACTGTGTTAATGTAAAATCTGCATTACCACCATGGGACGTACCCTGGGTTTACTTGATGTCACTGACTTTCAATTCAACTGACTATCCCCTCCACTTTCAGTCTCTACGCTCTATATTCCCATCGCTATACATGTAAATATCTTAAGCAACGGCATGCCATCACCTTCCGAATAGAGGGGTTGAATCACGTGTAAGATCAGCCGGAACAGCTTGTCTGGTTCTCTGCTGATTACAACCATGATTGCCATCGCTAGCCATTTCTCATATGCCCCCTTCTCATTTGTCCCAAATATACCTATATACTGCATTTTATCTACAACAGTAGCTACCTGAGTCTGCCCGGGGCTGTTGGAGCTGTGCGATAAAGAGCTCTTATCTCAACTTCTCCACATGGCGAGACTCGGACGGCTCCGGTAACCTCTTCACCTTTGAGCCTATTACGCCGAACCCAACCACCATGGACCTAGTACAGAAAGAGCACAGTCGACTCCTTAAGAAAACTGAGGCTTCGCAGGGCATCAAAAATGTTCAGTCTACAATCGATCTATTACAGTCTGCTCGCGATGCCATAGCTGCTGGTCCGTACCTCGTAGACCTTCCCCGCTTGATTCACCTACTGACACCGGCTTTGCCTCAATAGACCCATCTTCTGCCGCTGTCACCTTGGCGAAGCTACAAAACCCAGTCAAATCATCTTTCGATTCTATCAATGACAACTTGAAGGAGACTCACAGTGGCCTCAACAAGTATACCAAGTCGCTAGATAAGGTATGCAGGATACTGGTCGTACGTTCTTTATCAGCAAGTGGTAGCTGACGTCTGAAATAGCTTTTTAAAGATCGGCCACTACCTAGCACCGAAGATGATGGCCTTTCCGCCCAAGAAAACTTAATCAACCGCGCCATCGCCATGCATCTCCTCCGCGAGGGCCAATTCGGCGTGGCGGCTACCTTCCTATCCGAGATCGCCGAGCAGAAAACAACAAATCCAGTCTCTCAGAATGGGAATGGCGCGATCAATACATCCTCCAACCTCCTTGATGTCGACGAAGTTCCTTCAACTGAGATCCGGAAGCAATTTGCATCTATGTACTACATCCTACAACAACTCCAAGAGAATAGGAACTTACTACCCGCGATCGAATGGTCGAGAGAAAACCGTGAAGCTCTGGCAGCTCGAGGAAGCAATCTTGAATTCGAGCTTTGTCGCCTACAGTATGTGTGGCTATACCATGGCGGAGCGAACACCCAGGGATCCGTAGGTGGATGGCTAGCTGCGCTCGAGTATGCACGGCGAGAATTCCATGTCTTTGTCCCGCGATATTTGCGAGAGGTCCAGCAACTGGTAGGCGCAATGGCGTACTCTCCCAATCTTGGTGGCTCGCCATATGCTGCGCTCTTCAATAACGACTCGGCCTGGGATGACGTCGCTCACTTTTTCACTCGCGAATTTTGTTCTTTGCTGGGCCTGTCGGCAGATTCGCCGCTTTATATTGCTGCTACGGCGGGCGCGATTGCTTTGCCAACGCTGTTGAAGTTGCAGACGATCATGAAGTCGAAGAGGACGGAGTGGACGTCTGAAAACGAGCTGCCGGTAAGGATATCACGACTCTATGTGCTATCGTGTTCTCGAATAAAGGCTAATGTGTATGTGTCAGGTCGAAATCCCTCTCCCTCCTCAATATCTCTTCCACTCTATCTTTGTCTGTCCAGTTTCAAAGGAGCAGGCGACCGATGACAACCCTCCCATGATGATGCCGTGTGGACATGTCATTGCCCAGGAGTCATTGAAGCGTCTGGGAAAGGGGAACCGGTTCAAATGCCCATATTGTCCTAGCGAGAGCCATCCTAAGGATGCCAGGAAAGTTTTCCTGTAAGGTAGGTATCTCAGTCTCCCCTTCTCTCTGTCTTTCCTTCTGTCTTTCTCTGTCCTAATATTCTTTGTTTGTTTTCTTGTCATGGTACACGGCGATGGGACGTGGAAATTCGGCAACAATGGGTCATGTCAAAGGCGTTTAGCGAGGGCGTTCAGGGGTTTATCTGCTGCGGGCATTGCAATGCAGGTTCATTCAAGCCGTACGTTGTACAGGGCACTGCAATTTAATTTCAACTTGACATTAAGATATGACGGACCAAATCCAAGACGTAATTGTATGTCTGGCGCAACATTAAACCTTGCAAGTCAATCAAAGATACGTAGCGTAATGGACGTATCGAATCCAACAAAGAGAGAGCGACAGAATTTGCCTCAGTCCCGAGGCAATAATCCACCTTAGTCCACAATTGTTCCCCAAATAGGAAAGCGCAATTTCCTTTGTCCCAATCTCGACTTTTGATTGGTTCCCTCGAGGCCCGTGACTACGCGCCAATTTGGCGACGCAAAAAACCCCTTTACGCGGTCATGACTTGTTGTGACGCGTCTTTCACCAGACCCAGTCTCTCCACGCAGGCTCATTGGAGCTATCTAACAGGTCAACCGTATACCAACCGTCCGGCCCACCTCCTGTATCGTCTTCGGAGTACATACGTCGTATGTACTCTATACGAGATGATTTGTATCAAACGGAAGCTTGCAGCTCTCTTTCTTTCATAAATAGCGCCCCGTCTGCCCCTGAAGTCCATCTACGGCTGTCTCTGTATTCATCCTGCTCCCATCATCTCCTATCCAGACCATAATATAATAGCAAAGATGTTATCCAAAAGAGTACCAGAGACTCCTCCCCCTACGCCTAACAAGTACCGAGCGACGAAGGCTTCGGCATTCACACTGCAGTCTCGTCGTATTCCTCGCGAGAGAGCCAAAGACCGAGGAACCAAAGACAAAGAGCGAGACAGCTCCGGTTCTGGTTCAGGCTCTATTGGCAGTAAGACTCGGCGCCTTGAGCAGCGTCGTAAATTCGCCAATCCCCCAGACGTAACGTAAGTCCAATTCCATACCCTATCGACCCCAACATATTCATATCCAATTCCACCAATCAAAATTTAATAAGATTCATCTTTGTACGCAAATCCCAGAGCCAGAAACTAACTTCTCCACTACCATAGTTCCCCCTCAAGCAGCCCGATAGTAATGATCCGCGTGGGTCCCGAGAAACGTCTCTTCGCCGCACACGAAGCCGTCCTCCGCGCATCTCCCTTCTTCGCCGACCACTGCGCAGCCCAAACACCCAGCCCGACAGCGCCGCGTCCAAGACCACCCCTCCAACCACCAGGCAAGCGCATCGACCTCCCAGACGAACAAGCCGAAGTCCTCTCCTGCGTCCTCGAGTATCTATACAAAGGCGACTACTACCCACGACTCCGTCACAACAGCAAGAAACAGACATGGGAGCTCGAAGACCCAGGCACAGATACCGGCGTGAGTGCCGGAGAGCTGGGCCAAGCGACGGCGACAGTATTCCACCACCGCGCGCAGGGTGTTATACTGCGGGACACGGCTATCTAGTATGTAACAAGACATTCCACACCACAAAAGCAGCATGTTGTTCCATTCCAATGATTACATCACATCTCCCCCCGGCGCACACGATGTGCTACATATACTAACGGTTCTCGTTGGCAGTTGTGCAGCAGAGAAATACAACCTCCCGCATCTGCAGCGACTTGCGCTTCGTAAGCAGGGCCTCCACACGGGGATCCAGTGTAGTACGATACTGGCGAGCGCGCGGTTTGCGTACGCCAATACGCCGGACACGGAATCGAAGCTGCGGGCGCATTATCTTGCACTGATTGTGCGGTCTAGGGCGACGTTTATGCGTAGTGGGACTATGCAGGCGGAGATGGAGCGTGGGGGGAAGTTGTTCTTTGATCTTTTTGTTGCTTTGTGTAACCATATGGTGAGACTTTTGCTTTTGGTTTGAGGGGTTGTGAGGTGTACAGGTGCTGACTTGACATAGGATGACTATGTTCCCGGTCAGTCGGTTGATAGTTCAGCTGCGGCGACTCATTGATAGGGATGTGTATGGATAGGAAACGGATTTGGTTTGTGGATTTTATTGGTAAGTTGAGGTTTGTTGGCTTTGGACTAATTGCGCGGGTTTGACTCTATATCGCTGCTGGCAGTGTTTTATACCCATGTACTACTATCATGTTTTAATATCTACATAATGGAGTGCATGTTCGAAGTTGATGGATTTTTTGAAACAATTATTCGTAAGTTCGTAATGATAGAGTTGGACATACCGCAGCTGCCCAAGTATATCTATCATATGGTTGGCAACGGTAGACTTGATGGTACCGAACAGGCTGGCGCTTAGATTCATGCGATGAGCGTGGACTACGCTGCTGTTGTAAAAAGGATACCATACCAGGCGAAGCTTGAAGAGTCCTCTGGCGCTTTCTTTACCTGAACAGGCATTATGGCATAGTGCGCAATGTAGCTGTTTAGAATGTAAGTCATAGGCAGATGCATACCTGACAAGGTTAGAAGAACTCGACATAACCGAGGAGGCTGTCGAAGAGTATTAGACGAAAAGTGGATTCAAGAACATTGCGAAGAATTTCCCTCTCATTAGACACCTGTGCCTGGGAAGGCACTGCCTCCCTTGCTCAGGACGACAATGCCTCGTTCACGTGCAATGTATCCTTTCATGAGCCCCTAAATAAGTGACATGTCAGAATATATCTCTGTATTGAACAGGCGTGACAGCATACCTTGTATATGAGGTTGGAAAGTAAACACTCCACCTCGTCAATATCGACACGCGATCGATCAGCGGAAGAGCCGACACGAAGAGCTGCCGCAAATTCATTCACATGTACACGGGTTCTCCGAATTGGGGCCTGACCCTCCTTAGGTTCGTCAAAACCACCAGCAATGAAGACTTTCCGAAACAGGTTACGCAAAGCAATGTCACGTCCGCGCTCCAACGGTAGGTAGATACGCCTCTTGACGAATTCGTTTTCGCCGGCAGTCATGGCCTTATCGAATCCAACTAAATCACCCTTTCGAATGCAATTTGAAAGAGGTCGGAAAAGGCCCTCGAGCTTTGGGAACGGCGCGAGAAGCTGCTTGCTGGGGAGGGTGTGTGTAGTCACGAGATGGCAGGGAATGAGATAGGTAAGGATCAATCTGTTGACGGTTAGTGGATAACCGAGCGGCAGTTGGTTAGAGGGCTACTGACTCTCGGTTCTTAATTGCACTCCGGTGACAATTCTTCCAAGCCCATGTCAAGTGTTCCTCGGCCTATATCGCAGATAATTAGTCCCGGTGATCATCCACAGAACGCAGCGATTGCTAAATACCTCCGCGTATTTCTCCTCCAAGAAGTCGATGACTCCAACGTAATATTCAAAGGTGACGATATGTGATTTGGGGAAAGCTTCGGGGGGAGGAAGATCAGCCGATGAGGCTTTGATTGCACGGAGCAAATTTTTGGTAAGGCCGACGGAATTGATCTAGAGAAGAGGAATCAGAAGAGGACTTAGACTTTGGCCAGCGACAGTGATTTCGCCAACTCATACCTTGAAATATGTCTTGAATAGGAGATTGGTCATATTGTAGATACCCCACTTGCGGGATTCCTCAATGGGTGCTCTGAGTCTGGTTAGCAATGGGACAAGCCAACCCCCAACCGTATCTTTACCTATCGTTCAAACACAGAGTGAACATCCGGTTGATGACCCGAGCAGCCTCCTCCAAGTTCGCATTCTTCTCAAATTCAGCTGAAATATCTTCTTGGTATCCAAAACCAGCAGAGCCTCGAGACATTGCTTCGGCATCGGCATTGATCGCAAAAGTACGCAAATACTTGCCAACTGTGTACAGACATGGCAATGTCCAAGCTGGGATGCTGGCCGCGCCCGAGTACCCCCGGATAAGGGCATTGGCGACCTTTTTCCACGTATTGAAGACCGTAACAACGCTGGCACCTGGGCGGCGATCTTCACATTGTAGTATTTCACCTACGGCTTCCCAATAAGTAACAAAGATATCAACCCAGGCGTTTTGCTCAGCCTTTGGCAGTTTGAGACTTTTCCCGTGGAAGAGAGCATAGCTTAGATCTTTGGAAAGATATACGGCGTTCGAAAATTGGTAGAAGGAGCGTAGCCGATTAGGATCTTCGGCCGGCGCGATCGGAGTGAGCACCGCAGCTAAATCTGGGCCAGACCCGTTAACGTATGCGTCCTTGAATGCAGTCGCAATAGAGCACATGGTGTAGTATCCTCTAGTGCAAGAGCCCGTGAATTGAGAAGTGAATGAATGTTAAAAGGGCATTCAAGGTGGGGCAACGACAGGTTGAGATCCGACCCGACAAAGACGCGAACAAGTGAACGCCATGCATTTGGAGAAGACATGTGGGGAAGGCGATGGGATGTGGCTGATGATTCGTGGCGGAAGTATTGTGGCGCAGTTGGATGACAAAGGTGGACTAGCGGAAGACGGAAAGCCTCCACTCGCTTAGGGCAGGGCGGTAACCCTAAGCACAATTGGAACCTCACAATTCTCGTTTTCCATCGACGGCACACTAACGACTCATCCACCACAGCGACAATCACAGTGAGTACCTTCTACTTGGCTTGTTGGAGATATATACTAACATTCAACTCTTCCAGATGGGTGAGTGATTTTTATTCCCTTCCGAAACTCCAGGACTTTTTTTTTCTTTTCGAGACGACGGTGCGCGCATACAATTGGAGGAAATTCGAGACGCAAAGACCACACGATGTCGACCCAAGACAGTTATAGAAGAGGAGGACGCAATGGCAACTCAACATCAATTGGAATTACTCAGAAGGAACGCACAACGCTATCATTCGAAGCAAACATTCAAATCTCGAATTTTTCAACATCCACAAATCGCCAATGGTCTTCTCGGATTCTCGCCAAACGACATCGCGCACCGCTCTATCTCTAGAAATGAATATTCGGGCGATTGGAATATCTTCTTCGAACAATGACTGACGGGTTTCCAGGGCGTCTTACTGAGTACCAGGTCATCGGGCGTCACCTGCCCAACGAGGCGAACCCCACGCCCAAGCTGTACCGCATGCGCATCTTTGCGCCCAACACCGTTGTGGCCAAGTCGCGTTTCTGGTACTTCATGGCCCAGCTCCGTAAGCTCAAGAAGTCTAACGGCGAGATCGTTTCCCTGAACGTGGTATGTTGGGACAGGATATCTGAGGATGAAGAATCGAGCTGATTTTTGGTTGTTTAGATCGATGAGAAGCGCCCCTTGAAGGTCAAGAACTTCGGTATCTGGATCCGCTACGACTCGCGCTCCGGTACCCACAACATGTACAAGGAGTTCCGCGAGATGAGCCGCACCGATGCTGTCGAGGCTCTCTACCAGGACATGGCTGCCCGTCACCGCTCCCGTTTCGGTTCCATCCACGTACGTTCTTTCGCTCATTATCATTAACTGTCACAACGTTCTAATTGTGTTTTCCTGCAGATCCTCAAGGTTGTTGAGATCGAGAACAACGACAGCATCCGCCGCCCCTACATCAAGCAGCTCCTCCAGAAGGACCTCAAGTTCCCTCTGCCCCACCGCGCTGGTGGCAAGGTCGGCAAGAAGATCTTCGCTCACTCTCGCCCCTCTACCTTTGCTTAAATGTGACGTTCTGGGTGTTGGGTCTGGAGTGTGTGGATGAATGACTGTTTATGGCCACAGCATGCATGGAAGATGGTCGCGTGGAAACCACTGCCCCTTTTACGGGAGAGATGGTTGGATGTCGCTAGTCCCGTATGGTGGCATCTCTAGGTTATTTTTGAAAAAATCATCGGGTTTCTTGAATCATTCGAGTTCTCAGTAGGTTACGAAAATCGTATGGCCGCTGTACGGAATAAGCTGGTCTAGTTGATGCTCGGGCATCATATCGACGATGCGTCCGGTCCATATGAATGGGCTATGTTCCTCTAGCCTTCAGATTCTCTTCAAACTCCTCCATCGATATTGCCTTTTCCTGGCCATATTGCATGAGGAAGCTCCATATATGCATGTAGATCCGCAGCAATCCATCATATCAACGACTACCTAGGTACTCTTACACTCCGTCGATCAACCCCATCACAATTCCTACTGAAGAAATGTCAAACATCGACTTTTTAGCCGCACTCGAGACCGATCATTGATTCCTTAATCACTAGGCATCAACTCCATGAACTACGTAGTTAACTACCTCGAATTGCTAGCATGAACTTTCCATCTATATTTTTATCAAGTTAAGTGAATGGACTATCAGACATAAAAATACAAGCCACCGTAAAACGATACTTGGCATTGAAGGCGTTGCTCCAGGTACAATTGTTGTAATCCAGGAACCTAGTAGATATTGCGTCATGCGAAGGAAGTCGGGTCGGGAGGAAGCTGTCCGCTTCCGCATGTGTAATCCGATTTCTTCCCCGGGGCCCTCGATTACAAACTCCCGACCTCATCTCCCCTTCCCCCAATTTCACCCCAATTCATTGTAATCATGTTTGCTCGTCAAACTTTCCGTTGTGCGCAGCCTCTGAAGCAGGTAGGTGGAGATAACTAATGCTCGTTATGGTTCAGAATACTAATAGTCAATCAATCAGAGTTTCCGCAAGTATTCTGCGGAGGCCGCTCCCCCCAAGAAGAGCAACTTGACTCCCATCTATGTTGGTGTCGGCCTCGCCGGTCTGGCTGCTGGTATCTACCGCTACTCCAACAGCGCCGTTGCTGAGCCCAAGGACCGCCCCAAGGTTTTCAACGGCGAGGACTGGGTGGACCTCAAGTTGGCAAACATTGAAGTTCTGAGCCCCAACACCAAGCGCCTTCGCTTCGAGTTCGATGACAAGGAGGCTGTCTCTGGTCTTCCCGTTGCCTGTGAGTATTTTGGTATCGAAGATTGCTGCCAATTGATCACTGACAATACGTAGCTGCTCTGTTGACCCGTTTCAAGCCTGAGGGTGCTGAGAAGAACGTTCTCCGTCCCTACACTCCTACCAGCGATGAGGGTAAGATCAGCATTAACCATGATACCATTTTCGATTTTACTAACTTAGCACAGACATCCCCGGCTACCTTGAGCTCGTCGTCAAGGCTTACCCCAACGGTCCCATGTCTCAGCACATCCACTCTATGAATGTCGACCAGCGCCTTTCTTTCAAGGGTCCTCTTGTCAAGTACCCCTGGGAGGCCAACAAGCACGACCACATCTGCCTGATCGCCGGTGGCACTGGTATCACCCCGATGTACCAGCTTGCCCGTGAGATCTTCAAGAACCCCGAGGACAAGACCAAGGTGACCCTGGTGTTCGGCAACGTGACCGAAGACGACATCCTCCTGAAGAAGGAGCTGAACGAGTTAGAGAACACCTATCCCCAGCGCTTCCGTGCCTTCTACGTCCTGGACAAGCCACCTGCGGAGTGGACCGGTGGCAAGGGCTTCATCACCAAGGAGCTGCTGAAGACTGTCCTCCCCGAGCCCAAGGAGGAGAACATCAAGGTCTTCGTCTGTGGTCCTCCCCCCATGTACAAGGCTATCTCCGGTGTCAAGGTCAGCCCCAAGGACCAGGGTGAGCTCACTGGTATCCTAAAAGAGCTGGGCTACAACAAGGACCAGGTTTTCAAGTTCTAGACTGTAGGATATTAGTTGAAGATGTGGCAGAACAGTCGTGTACATTGATGCATCTTGTTTCCAGCGTGTGCCGCGTCTGACCGGTTATGCACACATTGTATTGAATAAATACACAGTGTGTCACAATAGAAATCTATATTTTCATACTTGATACTTCATTGCTACATTGATCCAGGCGGTGGGGTACAAAAGTCGAATGATGCAGCTAGCGTAGCGACCGTGGTAAAGGGTGGAAAGCATGGTAGATATATATACACGAAAGCCGGAGGGGAATCCCATCATATAATGCTCAACAATATGGTAGGCCAAAATTTTGAGACCTTGGTCACTGAAGCAACATGATATAGGAATTCAGATTATTCTGCACCCAGCTATCAACGAACAATTGTATAGGTATCATACCCAGCCCAAGCACAAGATTAGGCGCCATACGACGAAAGTACATTCATAGCCCTATTGCATCAACAAAAAAAAAAGAATTAAAATTGAGACCCAATGATCTGACATCAGATCAGGAAATCAGAACAGGCGTTCGTACTACAACGCAGCACTTTGTGCAAGTTAAACCCCCCTCTTCTACTGCACGTAGGGTTTGGGCGACCTTAAAATTGGTGTTTTGGCGGGGGGAGGAGGGGCAGGGCAGAGCCCACACCTGGACATGCCCCCAGCCCTTAACAAAAGGGAAATCACCAGGTCGCAAAGGCAAGGTAGCTAGGAATTCGATGTATGGCATACTAAAAAGATCCGCGGCAATCATATAGAAAAATTGAATTGATATGATTTTTCTTTCTGTATCTAGTTCTTCAGCAAGTATACAATTTAGGTCGCACACCCAAAATAATAGGGATGGATAAAGAGTTACCCCCCCCCCCCCGGCAGAACTCCCCTAAGAGCCCATCATCCACCAAGCAACTTACGTATCCATTAGACTTGTTATTCTTGATTAAATATATATAAAAGATACCAATGATATACTGTTGAAATTAGGTATTAGTTAGTTACCTTGATACCTAAAAGTTCATAATATAGACAAATTCAGAATGATAATCAGTATATCAATAATAGGACTCTAGAGGGGTGCCACCGTGTCGCCTGGGAATCCCGGGGAGTGTCGCATGACAAGGCCCAGTGAACCAGAGCCTAAGCCTAAAGCAGCGAGAGGAAATGTGTGCCCGGGACTTCGGGGGCCCTTTGCTATTTAGTGGGTACCCCCCTTCGGCCACCCCCCGTCCTCTTCCCCCCCAGCAAAATTTCTTCTTCACCCAACATTCGGCTTCATAACAATGGCTTCTAACCAAGATGATACGACCGTTCAGGTCAACAAAGATGAGCTTAGACGGGCTGGTGACTTGGTAAGCTTCACGTTCACTAATTTCAATCTTCTCAACTTTGCACCTTCATTGTTTCGGTTCTTTTTCTTTGTTTTCTTACGCACAATCCCCCACTGCGCGACGGTTACGCGTCGCGTTCCAACCATCTATAAAGCTACCTATCAAGCTATTAAAGCTTGATTTGTGTTATTCCATACATCCTTATCATGTTGGCAAGCTTCATCTGCAAAAAAACGGAAGAAAAAAAAAAGGATTCCTCACCCTGCTTCTTCTTCCAGACCAAGGACCTATCTTGATATCGCGTACTTTTTGTACACCTACGCGCTGTCTGACTGCCTATCTCTTTGCCCCAGCCCATACATATATACATACTAAATAACCAAGCACAATTGCCTTGTTTCAGAAACGTGCTAAGAATGCTCCACAGATTGTCATGCGCCTGATGGAGGTGCAGTCTTACATTGCCGACTTGGGCAAGGCCTATATCCAGCACGTGAACAACATTACTGAGGGTCGCGATGCTACCATCGAGCTTCCTGCCGGTCCCTCCGGATTCATGGGCCCTGATATTCCCTTCCGTGCCGGCAGCCCCGGCGCCAAGTCCGAGGCCGGTGGTCCCAAGAAGCGCAAGCGTGCGCCTGTTGACCCCAATGCGCCCAAGCGTGCTCTCACCCCCTTCTTCTTGTATATGCACCACAACCGCAGCAAGATCGCTGAAGATCTCGGCAACGATGCGCGGCCCAAGGATGTGGCCGACGAGGGCACCCGGCGCTGGCAGAGCATGGAGGAGGTCCAGAAAGAGGTATGTGCCAACGGTGTCAAAACAGCTCCAATCTCCCTTTGCTATTGGCTGCATGCTAATACGTTCACATAGATCTGGAAGAAGATGTACGCCGCCAACTACGACCAGTACAAGCGCGACCTGGCAGCCTACAAGGCCGGCGGCAAGGCTGAAGAGGATCACGAGGACCCCGCTGCCAGCCAGCTGCAGCAGGACTTTGCTGGTGCCGAACAAGAGCAATCGCATGAAGAGTCCGCCGATGAAGAGTCGACCGACTCGTCCGACGAGGAGTCGCAGTCCCCCTCGCCTGTGAAGGAGAAGACCCCACCTCGCAGCAACGCTAAGCGTCGCCGCAGTGACGCCAAAGCCAAGGATGTCGAGACTCCCGCCAAGTCGCCCGTCAAGCGGGGGCGTAAGGCCGCCGAGCCAGTGTCTGCCAGCAAGGAGAAGACCCCCGCCGATACCAAGCGCAGGGGCAAGAAGCGCAAGAGCGATGTGTAAATGAGTGGCTTGTGGTGCGTTTCCGGTGTCTGATTTGCTTGTCTCTATGGTCAGATGAGATGGTCTTGGTCTGGTGGACTGGACGTGTAACCCCTTCCCGGTTTGCTTTTTTTCTTTCAGCGGTGTTTGGGAAAAACTGTATGTATTGGCTTGAATTAGTAAAATGGACTGATCACGAGAAGTGGTAGGGAATACAAGACAAAGAGAGTTTTTTATTCGTATTGCATCGAAGCTCCTTCCATGCATCATACATTTCTATAGTTCCGTAAGATGGCAAATGCGGGTCCAACCTGCTTTACCTTCTAGAGCCAAGACTTAAGACTAAAATTTCTAATATTGTCAGAACCAGAGAACAACGACTAGCCTCGACTAGATAACCTCATTTTAAAATCCACTCGATTCAATTCAATTCAACTCAAAGCAACTAAAATCGACTAAAATCAACTAAAATCAACTAAATTGGACTATCGGCATGCATCCAGAGTAACCGGTTAGCAAAGCCTTGACTAATGCCGGCGTCCCCCGACCCAATCGGCCTACACGACACTTATCACCGACGTCTTATCAGAACCTTACTCCCGTTAGAAAACAGCAATTGAAATATGGCGCATCCCCACATTCCTTACTTTTGCTTCTTTCCGACCTCTTTCGACCTCTATATATTGTGCTCCCTATACTTTCAATACTTATCTCCGCCAGTTCGGGTGCTTTATAGCATTGCTAACCATATTCTGCACGCCAAGGACCGCCTGGTTCGGGTTCCACCTGTGCCATGCAGCTTATTCCGAAGGAGGTAAGTCGCACTCCTCCCCCTGGGAACGTCAAGCACATGAAACTAACACATCCCTGTAGCTTGACAAGCTCACCATTGCTCACCTTGGATTCTTGGCACAGCGTCGTCTAGCACGTGGAGTGCGGCTCAACCATGCCGAAGCTGTGGTATGTTTTCCAGTGTAGGGGGGCGCGGGCGATGACGAAGAACGACAGACTAATGAATTCTGATCCAGGCCTTGATATCCTCAGTACTGCACGAGGTATGACACATTCTCCAATCCCCGATTCCCGGACGCAAATGGTAGTCATGATATAACATGTACCAAACGCCCAATTAAGCCTCAACCGCAAGCTAACATCAACCCCGCCAGCTCATCCGTGATGGCCACTACTCGGTCGCCGATCTGATGTCTATCGGCAAAACCATGCTCGGCCGACGTCATGTCCTCCCCTCCGTGGTAGCAACGCTCGCCGAGCTCCAGGTCGAAGGGACTTTCATCACTGGTACCTACCTGGTCACCGTACACCATCCGATCAGTAGCGACGAGGGCGATCTCGAGCGCGCCCTGTATGGTAGTTTCCTACCTGTTCCTGCGCCCGAGGCATTCCCCAACCCAGATCCCGAGGACTTCATGCCAGAGAAGATGCCGGGTGCGGTTATCCATGTGCAGCATGCGCGCGTGGAGTTGAGCCCTGGAAAGAGGCGCATTCAACTTAAGGTTATGAGTAAAGGAGATCGTCCGATTCAGGTGTGTATAACCCACCATTGATAAATATACCATGAAATGGCCGGAGGAACAGAGCGCTAATTGGGAGTGGATATTAGGTCGGATCGCATTATCATTTCATCGAGACCAACCCGCAGCTACACTTCGACCGTGTGAGATCATACGGTTTCCGACTAGATATCGCCGCGGGTACTTCGATCAGATTCGAGCCTGGTGACACAAAAACCGTGACGCTGGTTGAGATCGGCGGGAATCGCGTGATCCGCGGTGGAAATTGGTTGGCAAATGGGCCGGTAGACCTAAGCCGCATGGACGAGATTGTGGCCCAGCTGCAGACTGCCGGATTCCCTCATGTTCCGGAGCCGCAGGCGGATAGCACGCTTGTTTCTGGGTTTTCGATGGAGCGTGAGGCGTATTCACGCATGTTCGGCCCCACGACGGGTGATCGGGTGCGGCTTGGTTTGACGGATTTGTGGATTGAGGTTGAAAAGGATATGACGAGTTACGGAGACGAGTGTTCATTCGGAGGTGGTAAGACACTTCGCGAGGGGATGGGCCAGGCGTCTGGTCGCTCTCATACTGAGTGTGTCGATACTCTAATTACGAATGCGTTGATTATTGATTGGAGCGGTATCTACAAGGCCGATATTGGTATCAAGGATGGGTTCATTGTTGGTATTGGCAAGGCTGGAAATCCGGATGTCATGGATGGCGTACATCCTGATCTGGTGGTGGGCGCATCTACGGATGTCATTGCTGCCGAGAACAAGATCGTTACTGCTGGTGGAATTGATACGCACATTCACCTGATCGCCCCGCAGCAGGTGGAGGAAGCTTTGGCCTCGGGCATCACCACTTTCCTGGGTGGTGGCACTGGTCCTTCTACCGGATCAAACGCTACCACATGTACACCAGGACCGAACCATCTGCGCCAGATGATGCAAGCATGCGACAGTCTACCGATCAACATCGGTATCACAGGCAAGGGCAACGACTGCGGCAAGAAGAGTATCGAAGAGCAGATCCTCGCAGGTGCAGCAGGGCTCAAGCTCCACGAAGACTGGGGCTCCACTCCGGCAGCAATTGACAACTGCCTGGAAGTCTGCGACGAGTACGATGTGCAGTGCATGATCCACACGGATACGCTCAACGAGTCCGGGTTCGTCGAACAAACCATTGAAGCCTTCAAGGGCCGTACGATTCACACCTACCATACCGAAGGTGCAGGCGGCGGCCACGCGCCAGACATCATCTCCGTCGTCGAGCACCCCAACGTCCTCCCCAGTAGCACAAACCCCACTCGCCCCTTCACTCTCAACACCCTCGACGAACACCTCGACATGCTAATGGTCTGCCATCACTTATCAAAGAACATCCCCGAAGACGTCGCATTTGCCGAAAGCCGTATCCGCGCCGAGACCATCGCAGCCGAGGACGTCCTGCTTGACCTGGGCGCAATCAGCATGATGTCCTCGGATTCGCAAGCAATGGGCCGATGCGGCGAAGTGGTCCTACGCACCTGGCACACCGCCCACAAGAACAAGACGCAGCGCGGGCCTCTCGAAATCGACGCTGAGACCGGCAACGATAACTTCCGCGTGAAACGATACATCAGCAAGTACACGATCAACCCAGCACTCGCACAGGGAATGGGACACATAATCGGATCCGTCGAGGTCGGCAAGATCGCCGATCTGGTAATGTGGAACCCAGCGAATTTCGGAACGAAGCCAGTATCCGTCCTGAAGAGCGGAATAATCGTGATGGCCGAGATGGGCGATCCCAACGCATCAATCCCAACGGTCGAACCAATGATTATGCGACCGATGTATGGAGCCCGGGTACCAGCTGCGTCTATCATGTTTGTTTCACAGGCATCGGTTGATGCGGGCATTGTGCAAACATACGGACTGAAGAAGCGCATTGAAGCAGTGAAGAATTGTCGGTCTGTCGGGAAGAAAGATATGAAGTTTAATGATATTATGCCGAAGATGAAGGTCGATCCGGAGAGTTATACTGTTGAAGCGGATGGGATGCTTTGTGATGCGGCGCCGGCTTCGGAGTTGCCTTTGACGCAGGCGTACTATATCTTCTAAGGTATTGTATGGGTTGAGGTGGGTCTTACGTATATACCCCATCGCTCATCAGAGTTGATCATCAGCGAGCAAGCTCGAGTTTTGGTTTCATTTCGTTCGTGCAAATAGGTCTTCTTTCATGTCCTAACGCAAGCGTTGATTTTTTTTTTTTTCGTTCATGGCAGGAGCTTGATTGATGTTATATCGACTGGTGATAATGGCTACCTTAGACATCGGTTTGAATGATGAGAATTAATGATGGTTCTCAACGCTATGCTAATTCAATTCGAGATGTAGAGGATTGCGGCGTATAGGTCATGAATTACACGGTTTATGCTTAAACCCGCCCGATTTTGATTGGTTCAGGGCTTCGTCTTTCCGGGAATTTTCTTGGCAAGTCCCACCCCGTTATCCGAATGTGAATAGTTCGGAATACGGGTGACTGTGACTCTGAGGAAACGAGCTTTGAGTGCTTGGTGATTACAATTCGCAATTTAATCAAATTTGGAATATATATGGAACAGCTGAAAGCCGAGCCTCCGAGCTAATGTGCTGGGTAGCATGGTGAACGTCATAAGCGCGCTCTATGAGCCGTGAACGAGCTCCTTAAGGTTGTTGCTTGTCGTCTATCTTTCGAACTATAACCCTATCTTATATTTACCTCTTTTCTGACTCGACTCAGTCTCCTGTTACACCATGGACAAGTCTACAACTTCTTACAGGGACCTCGTCTCCCACGGTGAGGAGATTCCCTAGAAGATACGAGGTTCTCATTAGGGTGCGTGCAGCCACACTAAACTTACCTAGGTATTGTTGAAGTCTATACGGCTAGTTACCACAAAACCTTATTCGGACGTTGTATAAAACCCATGAGAGCGCCAGGGAATGCTCAAGGTATAAGTGGCCGTTGAGGGAGTATTTCCTCAATTTTAACGGTCAATAAGGATAGAAGGTCTCAATACTAAATCAAAACCAAGCAGGCTGAGATATCCAGGGAAAAAAAGCCCCTTCACTTATTTACCACCCACCTGCCCGGTCCTTAGGTATTGTCTTTGGGAACGTGACTGTGCATGTTGCAGCTTCGGGATCTGATGACATTTTGACCTTGCCGGCAATCCTGTAAAAAATTGTAAATTGGCCATTCTCGAAACTTCCCATGCGACAAACCTCCGCATCTACGAAGAGCGCAGAGGATGTATCAGACATGGTCAGAATATCCGGAAAAACAGCGTTTGGGGGAATTGGTCCAGTGTATACCGGCACAGGGGTATTCCTGGACTTATCTTACATATAGGAAGTTCTATTAAGCCTTCAACCCCGGGGTCGACACAATCTTGGAATCTTCCATGAGCCAAGGTACAAGTTCCATCGCTTCGTATTTTTGGTCCAAAAGTTAAGGGGCCGGTTAATCAATACATAATTACTTCCTCTTATTAAATATACTCGATTTATCACAAATTACGCTATATTAAGTGTTTGTACCATCCATAGATATATCCAACTTTACTCTTTAATGATTACTTCCACTAGAACAAGCACGAATCTAAAACTCATTGAATAGATTTAGTTTTCTTCTAGAGATTCAAAGTAAACAACACGCTTTCTAGAGAACGGACAACGATATCATCCGTTCTCCGCCCATCAGTGTTAACCAAAATATCGGCCCAATGCAACAGACAAGCAACAAGATCATCGCACATCCGCGGTACATCATAGCTATAGAACCCCCACGGCATCGCGAAGACATAAGGAGAGGCACGAGCATCCACAGCCATAGCCATCGAGGCAGCCCGCAAGCGATAAACGGTATCAACAAGCTCACGCAGAACCACAGCAACAGCCCCAGCATTCTCGGGGTCTCGCCTAAGCGCACATGATTGCGCGCGCAAACAAAAGATCAAAGCTTTACGCTCGTTTATGAAAGCCGTCACAGGACCGGGTCGTGGGTCGGACATCGCGAAGAAGAATCGATTATACGAATAGTAATTAGGAGTAGATAAAAAGCAGAATGACATTCGAGGGCCTAGACTAAAACGGTAGGTTAGCGACAATCTGATCAATCAAGCTAGCTACGGCAATGGGGACGTCAGTGCAGGGATTATCGCGAAGCCGGTTGGCGAGATGAGCGCACTGGCCCTTCAGCGCGGCGCAGTGCATGGGGACGGTGGTCTCGTGGAAGCCGGCTGGAGAGACAAGGAGGTAGGGGTGGTGGCGACTCTCAATAGCCATTTTCAGAGAGCAGTCGGCGACGATGTCGAGCTGCTGGACGAGCTGCAGACGCAGGCAGGGGATCACGTAGTTGCGACTGTCGATGTCGTGGCGGAGGAAGGATGCTTGCTGCTCGAGGAGGGTGACTAGGTTGTCGCGGGCCTGGCGGAAAGCTGTGACTTGGGCTTGGTTGATATGCGCCATCCGGAAGGAGTGTGTAGGGGCAGGAAACAGAAATCTAGTTAAGGTGTCAACTTTTTAAAAAAAATGTGTCAGAACGTACCTGGATGCTGGAGATAGAGCTACAGCGGGGTGTTCTGGTTGGAGTCTGTGACTCGGATTCGGGAAGATGGAGACCTATTCGAAGCCTAGGTTAGCCAATGCATACTGCAGGTCGAGTGAGATCTCATGCTCGGTGTTGACCACTGGTTTGTGGACATGGTCCCGAAGAACCCTCGCCATCTGGCGGGTGTCATGACCGAACTCGTCGCAACGAGCGGGGATGGTGCGGTTGAAGTATCGAACTCCCCTGGAGACGACGTAGTTCATGTCCTTAGCATCAATGGCGACAGCCTCGGCAGCCCGCTTCAATTGGTCGGCTTGGGTCTTCAGTGAGTGGACATTGAGGGCGACCTCAATAAGATGGTTGCCCTCGGGTCGCTGGCGCAGAGTGTTGATACAAGTGCGAATGTTGTCCACAAGGTGATCGCGCTCCCGGCGGTACTTAAGGATAGCTCGAGTACCAGCGAAGAGTCTCCGGGCAGGTGACTGGGTACTTAGGGACTGGATGTTGGACATAGCGGATGAAGAAAGTGGGCTGGCAATCCTCTAATAATGGTCAGATAGATGAAAGAGATGGTTTACTTACCCGGTCAAGGTTAATGAAGTCAGCTTTTTGCTCAAAGTAGACTAGAGAGATCTGGGCGTGGTGATGTTCTGATGAAGTGTGAAGAACTGTCAAGTTGGTGATACTCCGAAATGGTCAAGGCATTGGGGGGGTTATTTATGCATTTCCATCTTGCTGCGTTGTCTGGACTGGGGACAAAGACCTGATTGAGGAAGAAAGGGACAAGAGACATATAGGCCATTGTTAGGAGTGTCTGCTTGCTTTATTCTTGGGGATCTGCAAGCAATTGTGAATTCCAAAGAATCTAGGAGGACACAATGCAAACATGGTCCTCATTCAGGGCTTTGTTATTATTTTAGTATTCCTGAAACTTTCTCGCAAGGCCATCGTTGGGTTCTTTGTTTTTCTGATACTTACAAGCGGCCAAATATCAAAGGGAACAGCAAGAATTAGCATGGCTTGCTATCTAGAGTCAGGTCTCTAGGATTTGCCCGACGGGGAGTCTCGGTCATCAATAACCGCCAACAGCGGGCCTCGTCGAACAAAGCCTACGGGCCTAGCACTGGGGGTTAGCGGTGTTAGACAAGCCATATAGACACTTAGATGATCGTTCTTTCTGGAAGACATTGATTTAACAATAAAAATTTCGCGATAATCCAGCTATAAGACTGTTTGGCATTGATCCATCGGCGGAAGGCAATCTCATAATATTGATAATAAGACCGTGAAAAGGGGGTATCATATTTAGCAGAACGGAAAGAGAAAAAAATAGAGATAAACGAGGAGCAGAGCCACACGCTTGAAAACCTGTAAAAGGGAAGAGCAAAGCTATAGCTCAATCTCCTCCTCGGTGTGATTATCACCCGCTGAAACAAGTGATACATCCGTCCACGCAGAGAATGTGCCTTCTCGCGCAGCTAGATAAGCAGCAACACGTGCACGGCGCGAGCGACTTAGAATATCTTGTCCTTGTTCTGGGTTTTGCAGCCCATCAGCCACAGATCCCTGGTCCGCAGAGTCAAATGCCGACTCAGAGATGGAGAGGGTGAGTGTGTCCGTATGTTGACTTTCTGTCTGTTGTGTGATCGGCCGAGGAGAAGCAGCCCCGTCTCCAGTTAGGTCAATAGTTCTTGTGGATGTAGTTTGCTCGGACCCGAGTTGGGGTACTGTAGCTAAAGATTCTAGATTTGGTTGGCCAGGGATGAGCATTTCCTCTTCTCTTCCCTTTGCACTGGCCGGGTCGAACCTGTCTTCTGTTTCCGTCAGCCATGTAGACGGGAGAGGATCGACTTGAATGAGTCCAGGATCTGCATGCTCTTGGAGATAACGGTGTGCTCGGCGGATTTCGTCGCGCTTAGCCCTGACCGCTTCTTCAGATTGACTCGATTGATGGGAATAGCCCTGTTTCGGATCATGGTATCGGGTTTCATCAGCAACACCGAGACTGAACTCTTCCATTTCGCTACTGGTTTCTTGTGTTGACTGTGTGGAGAGGTCCACATTCATTTCATAACGAGCTCTTTTCCTCGCGCGCAAATTTCCCTCTTCGTCAACCTCATGAGCTACATTCTCCCACATGTAAGTATCGTGTACAAAGTTGTTTCCTGAACAAAGATGGCCGAATAAATGTTTAATGGAGACGTCTTCGTTCCAGCTCGTTGGATCCACGGTGCATGGATGGATGTCCTTTGGTCGAAAAGCAGCCACAAGCTCACAGAGTTCGGAGTAAGACGAATGTCGGGAATATGGGAAGCGCTGTGATGCTGTTAGAGAAGATCATTGCAAGAAATCAACAGTGACACTTACAATCGTGTTAGGCAGGTCTGGCGTAGACCCGCCAGATATTTCTGATGGACCATGGCTCAGAGCAGTCACTAGATTCTTCAACGGCATCTCACCCTCGTTCTTCACGCCGTATGTATCAAGTGAGAGTGCTTTCTTTCTTGAACGGAATGCCTCTAAAAGTGCACTTCGCATCTGGGACAGCGCTTGTTCGTCCTGGATGTGTTGGAGACACAGTTTCTCTAACTCGGCCAGTGCAAATTCATCTGGCAGCTCGAGTTCATGGGTCTGGTACAGATCCCCGATGCCACCGCCCGCACCGACCTCGGGGATTTCTGCGCCACCCGTTGTGCGGTTCACAATCGGCACAATGTATACCGTGTTCGTCCCGCGAGCTGTTGGGCACGAGATTCCAGGCTCACAACTGTGAATTCGGCTTGAAATATTGTTACTCAGACAGCCTGTCACGGCTCTATTTCCTAGCTCGAAGCCGCAGAGAGCAGGTGCTTCGCTAACTCCCCTATTACCTGGAGTTTGGATCAGAGATCGATAGAGTCCCATTTGGTATCGATCCACATGAACCTAACTTATTATTAGCAAGCGATATATGCGAGCTGCATGCAGATCCTCACCTTCGTGTTCAGCGCTGCCGAGAGCGCGACCCAAACATCTTCATAGCCGAAGGTCCACGCACGGAAGTAGAAAACTGTATCATCAGGATAGGCCTGCACTTTCTGTAGCAGTTCAGCCAGTCCCTCGGCCTTTGAAGGAAACTCGCGAAATGGATTCGTGGCACTTGCAAATGTTGAATCCAGATACAGCTTGTCTAGTCGTTTCTGTCCCATAGTATACGGTATCAAGATTGGATGACGAACCAAGCTGTTCACCCACCATGTCTCAGCTGAAGAATATCAGCCAGAAATTCAATAGAGACGAGCCAAAAACGGATTTACCTCGGATGTCACCTGTGTACATAATTGCCTTCCCATCACCTTCGATCAGAAACATCACAGCCCCCGCACAATGATTAGCATCAAACAAGGTCACCCTGATACGACGTCGGGGTGTGAGTTCAATTTCTGTCGGAGTATTAAGTGGAATTGGACGCTTATCTGAATGAGCTTCGATCTAATACTAGCGGGGGATTTGAGAACATAATACTGACCAGAAGCTTTGCAAGATGCTTATAGTGCAGTCGGCGTGACTCCAAGATGCCTTTGTTAAAGTTCATGCGATGGGGATACTTTTCAATACGGAGTAGAAGCTACAGATGATCAGTCCAATGTTTCATTGGGTGCTCTGTAGAGAGGATGAACATTAATATACCTCTCTTGTAGCTGGAGAACAGTAGATGAACGGTGCTCGATAGGACTCTAGGCCCTGCAAATGATCACTATGCACATGGCTCAGGAAGCAGGCCAGTGGTGCAGGCCCCCCGGGGCATTTCCGGAAATAATCAACTTTTTTATTCTTAGCAAGTATGAGATTTCGGTC
Source organism: Penicillium sp. IBT 31633x (assembly GCA_028827885.1). Classification (NCBI taxonomy): domain Eukaryota; kingdom Fungi; phylum Ascomycota; class Eurotiomycetes; order Eurotiales; family Aspergillaceae; genus Penicillium; species Penicillium sp. IBT 31633x. Next base: position 872,622 of record JAPWDP010000008.1, read on the forward strand.
TCATAGGTGAGGCTCACTGCGAATATCCGGGAACTCTGTCGGATGATTAGCGCGGACATGAGGTGGAAATAATAGTCTCACCTTCTAGGATGCCATCAAAGGTCGACATGGCAACTTCGAGAAGCTGAGGTCAGACGGTGTGGATGTACATGTCATGAAGGTCAAATCAAAGATGCGCTGGACCTGTTTATTCCTGTTGTTTGCACGTGATGTGGAAGTAAAACCCAAAAGACCAATGAAAAGTCGATCAAGCACCAATAAAATGTGTTTCTGATATTGAAATAGTTCATTGGCTATAATTTGGACTATTATGATTCGACAAACCAGACAAAGTATGTGAACGTAACTAATAATGTTGTCTTAGCCTTCGCCCAGGTGTTAACAGCTGGCCATGCATAGTGGCCATGCCAACGCATACTCTAGCAACGTCTTACCTATAAGACCTTATAGCCCTGGAGGAATCTTCTCTGGATATTGTCTTCGATTCTAGATATGTTCTACACTATTTGAAATTTATTCCCCTCGTTTATTTTACCTTCTTTCTTTTTCTTTTGCCTATAATCGACTTTCAATGGGAGGCCTGTGAGACCTTCAATTCCCAAGGGTCAAAGAGCCGAAACGTCAGCTGGGCACCTGATCGGAATCTTCTTCTCTTCTTAATATTTCGTATCCATTGACCTGGAATACTTAGGGATCCAGGTAGTTTGTTGAAGTCTGTTTTTATGAGAATATTGAGTACGCGCCCTTTAGCGTCCCCCACTGCCAACGACCTCCCCAAACATCCTTCGAAGTCCGGCGGGAATTTGACAAAGGGCAAGGGGGTCCCCTGGACATCCTGAACTGAATCCTGAATTTTGCGCATTCCAAGGAGTCTGGGACGACCTTCTGCCTTTTCTACCTCTTTTACTTCCCATTTCCCTCTCTCCCACACCCGACTTTCACCATGCGTAAACCATCCGTGGCCCAGATCGTGTATAACGCCACATTTCCTCGACCTCGCACAAACGAACCTGGCTCGTTTGCTGCTCATATAACCCGAAACCTCGTCCCAGAAGTTCGTGTCGAAACATCCCTTTTCTATGGCTCTTTAGACTGCATCGAAGCACAATACCCGGGGCTGGACTACTCGTATGGTCCACATCGCATGCGACTAAGTCGTTTCCCATGGCATCGCCGGCTGTTCCGGACCTTCGATGAACTCGGTCTAACGGCAGAGGAGATCGGAGATCTCTGTCGGTGGGAGGGGACCAAGTCCGCGCGTCAGCGGTACGAGGCAGAAGAAGGGATCAGTGTGCGGGACACCACAGCGCATTCCGTCCGACCGGCGTCCCCCCAACCCGTCCCCTCAATCGAGCTCCACTTTGACGACTTTGATTTCTGCGGGACAGAAGAGGAAGATGACCAGATCATTGAGACCCAGAGCAATGACACCGTCCGTGCGAGTACCTCTCATGCCTCCAGCTACCGCTCCGCCGAGGAGGAGCACGAGATCGAAGAATTCAGTGATGAGGAAATGGAGAGCTGTGGAGTGGCCTTAAATAACCGGATTCTTGCTGCAATGGCCGCTCGCGACCAGGGCACGGATGTGCCGCTGGACGAGGACTGGGAACAATGGCTGAAGGAGGCCGGAGAACGTGGGAGCTTCGGCGAGATGGTTCATGCCATCCGTGCGAACCAGCCCTTGTCTCTCGTCGCTGATAACGTCCGGATGCCACGGAGTCGCGGTGCGGCTCGTGTGATTACGAGGGCGGCCTTGTTTACTGTGCCAGACAGTATCCTCGCAGCAAGCCCAGCTCTCCCGTCTAACTCTAGCCATGCCTCCGGTACGGCCCAGTAACTGCACGCGTTTAACTTGATTGTCATACTCATACATGAGGTCCTTCTATGATTTGTGTTTGCATATTTACGGCGCATCCTACCTCTTTCGCATTTCCTGAAGTGGACTGGCTCCTTCTTCTCGGGGTTTCCTTGCATTTTATCTATATCCATTGCTCCATTTATGCCTCGCTCAGATGAGTCTCTTGCTTATGCTTAGATTTCGTTGTCTCCTATGCTGATCTCTCTAATACCCTCATATTCTTGTTCCTGCTCATGATTTGCTGTTTGTTCCCGTTTCTATTTTCATTGCGTTGCCGGAAATGATATTCATACATCAATCAATATTCAAATCAATGGCGATTGAAGAACTTGCAATGATTCTCAAAAAAAAAAAAATCCTAACTTAAAAAAATATACCTAGTATACATGCATGTTCGACAACCATCCTGCTGTTGTACACTGTAGACCTGGAGATGCAAACATAGCAAACATCCGATAAGCTCTCCGCTCCGAGGTCCCCGCTCCGCATTTGATCCCCAAAGTTTCCAAGCAGCATGTCCATAAGTACCTACTCTGTTGCAGCTTTCTGAGCTCTGATGAGATTTATCAGATAGATTGAGCTGCTCTCAACTGAGCTTGGCTATCAGCTCTACGCCCAAAATCGCATTTAACCCAACTCTACACCATTCCCACGATGATCAGGGCAATCTTCTACAGCAAGTTTGATACGATAGAGGGTAGGAAACTTCGACCCATTGATGGACACTCAATTTGGCTAATATGCACTACTATCAAGGGCCCAAAGTCGTTCACCAAGTCCCCGATGGAGCCATCGTCCCCTCCCCTACCGCGCCCTCACAACCACCCTTTATCACCTTCTCGGACGTCTCTTTCTTCGTTATTCCCCGCCAAGAGCTCTGTGGAAATCTTCTACAAGTCTGCACAAATGGATACCGTATCCTGGGATACCCGATTTGCATGAAGTCAGTGCGGTACGACCGCAATGAGTTCATCTTTAATTTCTGCATAGTTCTCGCCGAGGAGGAAGACTTCAGCATATACAAGAGTGTGGTACAAAAGCTAGCAGACTTGATGCATGGCCTGGAAGAGCAAAATGGCTTCTTGTCTCGCGATTTCTCGAAAAGTGGAGAGGGCAAGGTGCATGGTCTCTGTGAAATGCTGATGGAGGACTTGAATAACTATTGCGAGTGCATGATCCCCATTGGTATGTCTATGACCTTTTCTTTTGGCATTATAATTTGCTTACACCTATACACAGACGATTTGAATACGCTGAATATTAAATTATTCCCAATATACCCCTCTCCTCCGGCCGTCAAGGCCTGGCAGGTGCCGCTCTTCACGTTGCGTTACCAGGCCTTCATGGATGAGAATTGGGATTTGACTATGCAAAGAGTAAGCCAAAAGGGACACTGCTACATGATAAGCAGAATAAGCTGATCGTTACTAGATTGTACCGCACATCAATGGGGTTAACAGCGTCCGCATAATCTCCATCTTGGCCGACACAGACTTCTCCCTCACCTGCCGCGCCCTCCGCCATCTCCTTTACTATGGCTGTCTATTCATCCTTGACATATTCTCCTTTTCCGCCATCTACGCCCCAACCGCCCAATTCAACCCAACGATAGGCACCGACGAAGCAATGCAACTAGAATGTGCCCGCTACGTGAACCTACGTTTCGCACCACACCCAGCAATCGGACCATCCTCGCCATTGCCAGCAAACCTAGCATCCAATCCGAGCGTCAACGGCAGTGCAAACGGCAGCACAGGAACAGCCCCACTCTCAAGTTCCCTCATCGACCCTACCCCCAGCCTAACACGCGAGGAATCCCGCTTCGACGCGGAGGAAATCTGGCCCCTTCTCGGCGCCGGCGACAGCCCCTCCAACGTGATCCCCACAGATCCGGAAACGACAACCTCATTCCACAAACCAGCGATCGTCGACGGCGTCGCGTTAGTAGAGCTATACGCAAGCCTGAAACAAGGTCAGAGCGTGAAGCAATGGTATGCCGCCCACAGCCGCTCCCTCGCCAACATTGACATCCGACGGTTCATCACCTTCGGAGTGATCAAGGGGTTCCTGTACCGGGTACACAAGTACGCCTTCGCGACAGGGCATCCAGCGCCAGCGCCGCGGTCGTCATCATTCACGCCAACGGGGCGCTCGTCACGCGCGACAACGGGGTCGAACACGCCATACGCAGTTTCCAGTATTGGGGAAGAGGCGCCTATTTCGACGGTTGCTTCGAGGAGGGAGTCTAGTCGGGAGCGGGCGGGGTCATTGTTGAGTGGGGGTCGAGGTGGAAATGGAAGTGGAGGTGCGCCGTCTGCGATTTGGGATGAGGAGGATGAGATTGTGGGGGATGAGGTTCTTGGAAAGTATCTTGATGGCACGCATTGTTTTGATCAGATTTGCACGGAGTTGGAGTTGAGTGAGAGGGAGCTGACAGCTAGATTGAAGAGGTATCCTTGGGAGGTCATGATACTTCATAGGTGAGTTGATTGGGATGTTGGTGCTGGAATGATGTTACTTTTCTTGAAAATTTGGATTTCGATTGATACCCTATCTTATTTGGTTTTGACGTTCAGTGGTGCGTGATATATATGTTGAGATATACTAGATCCGATTGTCGAAAAATTTGGTGAATTGAAAAGTTTGAAGCTTGCAGCTAAGAATAAGAATACACGGGCATAATCACATCTATCCAGCTAGATACAAGATGTCGTGAAAAGATTCGATGTGTATCTTCAGACCCGCGGACTTGCCAGGCCGGGTTTTCCACATCTTGCGTGGTGAAAAAAGAAAAGAGAAAGGTATCCGCTAACGCCACGCCAGTTCATCATGCAATTCGTATCATATCGTGCGAGGGAAAATGGAAACAAGGAGGTCGGGGTGCTTGTGAGACAGCCTGAGGACAGTCTGCCAAGCCAGAAGGTATGTCGGAGGAGAGCGGAGATGGTGGCTAAAGATTTATTCCTCATCCCAGTTCTCAAGCTCGGCCTTCTCATACTCTGCCATGACTTCTGACTCAAAGATCGACTCTCCCTCAGAAGGAATAGTGGTCTTGATGTCCTCAAAGATAGGCAAGAATGCCTCGTTCCAGCGACGACGACGATCCATGACAATCTTCGCAGCGTCTCCAACAGCAGGACGGGAAACACCCGCAGTACCGGCGACGTGGCTGCCACCGCCTGCACCACCAGGCCGATGCTTGGCCTGGGCACCCTTCTTGCTCTTGCCCATGGTGCGGGTGCGCTTGAGGTAGGCTTGTTGGACCTGGGAATCGAGGTCATCTTGGATGGTAGTAAACTCGAGCATGGCCATGTGCTCTTGGGCAATCTTTAAAATGCGGGCTTTGCGCGCGTTGTTGGTGACAATTTGTTTCTTGAGCTCACTCTGGAGTAGACGAAGCCGCTCAGCGACCTCATCATCATAGTGAGCATCGTAATCCGGATTATCGTCAGCACCGAGAAACCCGATGTATCGGAGCTCGGCTTTGGCGCGTTCGTCAAGTTGGGCATGATCCAGCTTTGCGACCGAAGTCTTGAAATCGTTTGGATCCGCGTCGCGGAAGGTAGTCGCAGCAGGGAGGGGTTTGGGTTCGTTCTTGACCTCTTTATCACCATTGGGTTGATCGATTTCCATTGCATCCCCACCTAGACCACCTGAGCTAGTAGTGTCACCATTTGCGGTTGGGTTGGCATCTTCAGGGAAGGTACGGTGCTCGTAACGGAGAAGAGAGCAAAGCCGACTGAGAAGAGGCCCAACGGAGACTTCGTTGGTTTCCGCTTTTTCGTCGGTGAGCTGTTCAATGTTGCCACGGCCTTGATTAAGAGACAGCTGGTCCTTGTCGTCCTGACTCGAGTCGTAGGAGACTCCGTCCTCTTCTGCCCAAATCTGACGATAGCTTTTTTCCCGCGGCGAGGCATGATGAACGGGGTAGTGCGATCACCCTAGAACATGTAAGCTTGCGTGGCATGTCAATAGCTGGAATTTACTGACCCTTTCTTTCAACCAGGCGATGTCCTCCTCGGTAAGAGGCCGAACGTACGGCTCAATGTAAGTCTGGAAAGTATTCGCGCTGACTTGATTGGAAGGTTTGGCGTTACTGAAGTCCTTATCGGGAGCCACACCGGCTGCCATGTGTGACAGATCGGACTTAGGGAACCGGGCAACGCTGTAAATCTCTTTCTTTTCTTCGTCGGTCATGCCTGGAAGAACATCTCGAATGTTGTAAATGGTCGGATCATCAAACTTCAGTGGGTTTTCGCCGAATATTTGCACCTGAGGAATGGCAGGCTGGGCCTCCGGTTGGTGGGAATCCGCACTGGTCTCAGACCCGGGGGTGCCAGGGGGAGGACCTTCGCCAGCAGTAGTCGCGCCGTTCGGAGACATCATCGATGGTGGTGAAAGCGAAGAGCTCTCATCCGACACTGCATTCTTGGATATTTTCGATGCTGGAGAAGCCGCTGGGGATGGTTAATGAAAGTTGAACAGTGGAGAATGCAAAAGAAGATCAGAGTTGTGGAGATGGGTTGGGTCGGTAAAAACAAAGAGTGGGAAGAAAGCGCCGAGTTGGATTTCTTACCTCCCTCAACCTTAGTCTCAGCTCCATCCTGGCGGGCTAGCTCATGTGCCCCATGGTTTAATGGACGCTCCTCCTTCGCACTTGCGCGTTCTTTCCGCTTCTTCAGCTTCCCCCCCTTATGAATATCGTCCTCCTCTTCGGTTTCACGCTTCAACTTGGAGCGATTTTGAACTTCGCGGTCAAGCTCCTGGTCTTCCACTTCCTTGCGCTTTTGAGACATCTCTCGCATTCCAGCATTGCAAACCTCGCCCCGGTTGTCAGCCATATCACTGAGGACCTTTAAGTGTTCCACCAGTGTCTCAAGTGTTTTCGAATCTGGGATATTCTGGGCCGACACTAGGTCCAACACATCGGAATACTGCAAACTAGCTTGATCAATGTGTTTGGTGACATCATTTTCTAAGTAGCTTTGTATGGGCAGTGACGGGATAGGGGGAGCACTAGCGCTGGAGGGGGTGGTATTTCGGCTACGCGACTGGCGCGCATCGCGGCCTTTGCCTTTGTATGCAGCTGGCATTGTTTGTCTTCAGACCGATGACCAGATGAGATAAGAGATGAAATGATTGCAAGACGCGAAGGACCGTATTAACGAATCGAAAAAAAGGTCGACAGAGAATCCTAGAAGGTATGGATGGGAATGGACCGACACATGCTGTCATTGGTCACTGAGAGCGAAGAAGAATCAAAAGAGGTTGACTGTGCCCCTGAAGTGCCTGATCATGAGCTGAAGCAGATACAGACCTAGGGATTCTCTCGATCACGGATGAACTATGACTTTGCGGAGTTGACGATGGTCGGCAGTCGCTGGCGGTCGATCGATTAAAGCATGCACGTGATAGCGATACGGTCTTTATCCTCACGTGTACCCTTTCGGTTTTATTTTCTATGGCCACGAGCATGGCTTGAAGTTATTTCAATTGTCATTCTGCAAGGGATTTGTTGCTTAGAGCCTCCACCTTGAATATCGAAGGGCTCACACATGGCATAATAGCCGAAAATAAGATCCAAGGTTGAGTGCTGATACTGATTTTGCACATCCTTAGATTTCTGGCATTCTGCGGAGAACCCCGGCGGCTACTCCGATGAACAACTTCTGAGGGATCACAGCCCAAAGCTCTTATGAATCGCAAGCGAATATTGAAGATGTATGGAGTCCTATTTTTATCAAAGCCTCGCTTAATTTATTTGAAGGGGGGGGGCAAGTATAAGCTTACTGGGATATTGTAAAGTTGCCTGTGACGATCATCTCCACAAACGTCACCCGCAAACGGTAATGTCCAAAGCGAGGTATTAACCACTATAGACCACGCTCGGCCATTTCGACTTGTTTACGGATATTTTTTTACGAGACCTGAAACTGAGAGACCTGTAGCCAAGCCGTTTTGCCTCGTGCCTCGTGGTCAGAAAAGCCTTGTTCACATTCTTTTGACGGTCCCGATTAAACCTCGCATTCTTCCACTATATAGCTCTAAGCAGTAATAGGGGATGTATGACCGTTTGGCCGCGAGTGGCCGCGAGTTGTCGTCCGCAACGACTTTATTTAAAACCGTAGTAGTTACCATTTTCAAACTTTTTCCAAAGTGTGTTTCCTTCATCTTCTTCCTAACTGGTCCTCATCCATCTAAGAATCAGTGCTTCTTCATTGCTTCATCCCCGATCCATCTTACTCTATATTCAAACCACCTGAGTCTACTCAGCATCATGTCAGGTGCGATTGTATCTCGCAGTCCAGATACCTCAATGCGTCCAGTAGCTACTCTTTGGGCAGGCCCGGGGCAAGCTGCAAATTCCACCTCGTCGGTCGAAGTAAGTGTGATTTATTCAAAACTCAGTAGAACTATCTGGAGTTAATTCTGATTTGTAAAATTAAACAGGAGAATATCGCCTATCGTTTCGTTCTAGATCGCAAGGTTCAGACAATATCGAGCAATGGCCTTCCCGAGACCGGATTGGTATCAGGCCTCTTATTTGTACCGAGCCTAGAAACGCATGATCCGTGTCAGAAGAGTACTGCTTCGTTCGTGCCATCAAATGTTACTCGCTATGAAGATGTGTCGGACTTCGGATACCCTCTTGTTGGCCTCGCCCCATGGGTGTCCTCCGAATGCTCTCTATCATTCTTGGATGCCGCCCAAAAGGTCGGGACGCATGCTATGATATTCTTCCAGCCGTCAAGCAATGACACAGACATACCACCCGATTCAAATAGCCCGCTCTGGACAATCGATGATGAAGAGGAATGGAGGGTGCATAATCATTACCCAGTCTACGCCATCCCAGGCCCAGCAGGGATCACATTGATTAATGATCTCTCGTGGTATTCGGATCAGGCGCCTGGTATCAAAAGAGACGTCTCATCCGAGACATTTGAGATACAACAAGATAGTAAAAGACTATTTGCCAGGATCGAAAGTGGTATGTCACAAGATTGCAATGTCACTGAATCTATGCTCACATGTCGCAGGCCAAGAAACAGAAAAAGTGCCGAGTCTTTGGAGCTTCGTACTTGCAATTGCAGGAACAGTCATTATCCTCAGTCTCATTCTTATTACCATCTATCGACTTGTCCTGCGCAAACGGCGGAGTGACTTCCAGAGACGTATCAATGAAGGCGAAGTTGACATTGAGGCATTGGCATTGAATCAAATGAAGGCTCCCCGGGAGATAGTTGAGGAAATGCCTCTCTATACCTATCTGGAGATCAAGGTACCTCAGGGTGCAACGCCTCCAGAAGGGAAAGTATTGGCCAATCCCACTGAGAATGAATATGGGGACAAGACCAATCCGTCATTGCCAAATGAAGACAACCGTCCTCTTGACGACGCTGGTCTCACAAAGCCCCAAGCAGCAGTGGTCAACCCTGGACCAAACGACCCTTGCAGAAGTCATTACCGTTTAAGCCATACCCAAACAACCTGTGCTATCTGCATCGATGATTTTGTGCCAGGGTCATCCGTGGTTCGGGAGCTCCCATGTGGACACATCTTTGACTCGGAATGCATTGATCCATTCTTGACACAGAATAGCTGCCTTTGTCCGCTATGCAAGAAGAGCGTATTACCGCCGGGTTCATTCTATATCTCTGTGACCAATGAAATGGTTCAACGAGAGCATCTTTCGAGGCGCTTTCAATGAATACACCACATAGGAGTGCTTTCATCTGCTTTCATGTTTTTCATTTCCATTCTTATTTTTATTGGATTTATGCCTTACGAGGTATTCAAGCGTTCTTGCTAGCATGGAGAAAGCGAAAATCATTGTCTGCATCTACTAAGCGCACGGGTTGGTGGCTTCATTGAAATGTGTTTCTATGTTTCTGTTTTGTGTATTGCTCTAACAGTTTACATGTATTGAGATTCGGAAACAGAACTCCCTACTCGAAATCAAGCACTTTATGATGAAATCGGATTCCCAACATTGATTGATCTCCAGGCAATATTGTTCTAGTAGAAAACCTTAAAAAGACACAATATAGTATCGCGATGCAGCCTCTACCCTTGACGATTCATGTCTTCATTCAAACATTGGCATATCTTGATGGAGATCATATCCGAGACGTTAGATAAAATCAGAACTCCTTACTACAATGCCATTTCAACTTACTTTTCGCCCTTTTTTTTTATATATTGTTGTAGCCGAAATGGGAAGCGATTGGCCTAAGTAAGATATATAGTATCAGAGTATGGTGAAATGTGCAATTTCTGCGGAACAATTCTTCTGTTTCATGTATAATCTGCGATACATTAATCCATACTAACAGCCTAGAGTCATTTATGCTGTACATCGGTATGAAGCCCCAGGCAAATTTTTATGATATTAGCGCCTTAAGTTCAAGGCACTAATGCTACTAATTTTGTGATTGGTCGGGGTGGGTCAACTCGCTAATCGCTAGCGTCCCACACACAACCACTGCCTCCAGACGTTTCTCTTCCTCGAACTTTTCGCGACAACGACAACCGACGACCTCGTGAAGCCGACAAGGTACGTTGACCATCTCTTACAGTTGAATTTGATTCAAAATCTATCGCCAGTGCATTTATCTGACTTCAAACCGTCCAGATGGGTGCCCTCAAGTACGTGGAAGAAATCCAAAAGAAGAAGCAGTCCGATGTGATTCGCTTCCTGCTGCGCGTCCGATGCTGGGAGGTGAGATAAACCCTTCGTCCCTCGATTGCCTAACATCTCCGCCGAGCACTCGAGTGCGTTGCCTTAGGACATACCGATTTGTGGTATTGCTAGGCGGTCCGAACAAAACTCATTCGGCGGAAATGATTGTGGCACGCAAGAAAACCCTTTGGGGCTTCATGTGTCTTGCTATACACTCGTTGAACTTTGCTGAGAGTGCATAATATAGCTCCGCCAGCTGAACGCCATCCACCGTGCCTCGCGTCCCTCCCGCCCCGATAAGGCCCGTCGTCTCGGTTACAAGGCCAAGCAGGGTTACGTTATCTACCGTGCCCGTGTCCGCCGCGGTGGCCGCAAGCGCCCTGTCCCCAAGGGTGCCACTTACGGTACGAATGATTCCGTTCCAAGCATCCAGAATAAAGATCTGGCATTCGGAATATTTGAGCTAATGTATGATCGATTGAATAGGCAAGCCCACCAACCACGGTGTCAACCAGCTCAAGTACCAGCGTGCTCTCAAGTCCACCGCTGAGGAGCGTGTTGGCCGTCGCGCTGCTAACTTGCGCGTCCTGAACTCCTACTGGATCAACCAGGATTCCACCTACAAGTACTACGAGGTCATCCTTGTCGACCCCCAGCACAAGGCTATCCGTCGTGATGCCCGCATCAACTGGATCTGCGCCCCCGTCCACAAGGTGAGTTTGCCATTGAGCCCTACTGTTATGCTCCAGAACCTTACTAATCAATGTTTCCTTACAGCACCGCGAGTCCCGTGGTCTTACCGCCACCGGCAAGAAGTCCCGTGGTATCAACAAGGGTCACCGCTACAACAACACCAAGGCTGGTCGCCGCCACACCTGGAAGCGCCAGAACACCCAGAGCTACTGGCGTTACCGTTAAGTGCGATAGTGCACTTTCCCAGTGGTTTCGGTTGGAAAACGCTGGTTGCGGCATGTGGTCATTTATGCACACACTTCTTTCCCAGACAGTGTTATTCACGCTGGGCTCGACTTTAATGCAGGCCAACCGGTTCTGTTGTTAGCCAAAAAGCCATCTTGTTCTATTTTCAATTCCCCTATTAACGAAGTATGACTGGTTCAACTCCATACTATTGGTACTGTAGAATTGTAGATACGAAGTAGGGTATTTGCAAGCTCTTTTTATATCTCTTAGATTCATGTGTATATACTTTCTCAGCGAACTGATTGCTCTGGATGTCTTAGTGCCATATTTCTATCCTCGAGCGAAACAAGTGTAACATATGTGCCTTGGCAGATGCCATAAGCGTCAGCAAGTGGCCTAGTACATGTGTGGCCGGGAGCTAAAACTTATCGTATACATATTTTACTCCGTGCACGTAATGGGCTTGAGTAACTAGCTTATACTCAACCTGCGCTATTTGATCAATGGCTCTTAGGAGGCACACATAAAAATAGATATGTGCTATAACAAGCGGCTAATCCAAAAATAGCTAATTGATGCCTGAGGCGGTAATTACTTCCTTCCCCCGGCCGCTTTCCCAATCCGTCCACGGACTATGAGATGCTGCTGTAACGACCTGTCACTCTTCCGTTGAAGTCCGAGGTCAGATAATTCTTTATTCGCTGAGACTTGACTTGCTTATTGAACTTCCATCCCTGCCAAAGACCAGCCCGCCCTTGACCGAACAAAGAACCAAAGCTCGCTTACTCGACTGCCTTGCTTGCACTCCGTCTCCCACGGCCGACTCGCATGTGTCCAGCAAGAGGGACAAGCTCCGCGAGCTATTTATCATCCTGGAGAGGCTGAATCTGTTGGGAAAACAAGAATAATTGAGTTGATGCGCCTCTATGCCGTCCCGATCTGAACGTCATCTGCCTATCCCCCCGATCTCGACCTCTGGCACGGCCACTATCCCTATATATCCTTCCCAGATACCTGAATTGGAAACCAGCCCACACCGCCCGGTCCGTTCTCGCGATGCTTCGAACATGTCTTCTATGAACGGCATTATGCCTAATCATTTATATCCCCGAGGCCATTCCCGCTCGATCAGCAATCCATTTGCCGGATTTGGGCGAAAGCGGGACAAGACACCCGCCAAGCATGACGTTTGGGACTCAGATGACGATGACGATGATGAGGTTACCTATCCTCTGGAGCCCGAGTCGACAAGCCCCCGGAAAGGAGCAGTGCGCGGAGGATCTGGGAATGATATCGCCGAGGGCAAGTGCCAAACATGTGATGCTTCAGTCCGGTGGCCACGGCATTTGAACGTCTTTCGATGCACCGAGTGCCTCATGGTATCCGACCTCGAGCCAGATTCTCATGACACAAAAGACGTAGGTAGTCATCGTGCTAGCCCTCCACACGGGTCCCAGGGTGCGCCGTCCAAGATGGCACGCAAAGGTAACATCATCACCAACAAAATTATTTCAAATATTCGCAGAAATGCTGACTTGTAATCCCAGTGGCTCCTTTGACGGCTAATCAAGCCCGCGGTATGATTGGAGGGTGTCTCAACATATATTTTGATAGTCTCTTGGACAATGGCTCCCGATCATGGTCATCGCTGGACGACGACAAATTGAACAAACCACTGCCTGCCCTTCCACCAATGCAGACCCATGCCTTCAATTCAAAAACTTTATCGCCTTCGCGCGCTGGTGACTCTCGAAGCCGTAGTGCTTCCCAGTCAAGTGAACGAGAGAGGCTTGTGGCGTCAAAGGAGAACTCGGCTTGTTCCACAATACAATCAGCTCACTGGGAGGGCAATGGGAATCCTGTTAGTATTCATGTGAATCCAGATCCCCAATCGTCTCAGAAACCGACCTCCCGTCTACAAGACCGCTCGCAAGCTACAAATTCGGAGTTGCCACCCCACGACCATCAGTCACACATCTTCAAGCTGCTAGAGGATACTATCAGTATTGCTTTCAAAGGATGTGACTGCCTCAATGAATCTTTCACCACATATCCACCTCCTCGGTCCGCTAGATCAGCCAGTAGTGGCAATCCACCAAAAATGAAGATGGAGCCCACGACAGCCCCTGAACCAGTGCATGATACTCCTGTTTTCGAACCCGATGCTAAAACCCTTCTTTTGGGTGATTTGACTGAGAACTCGGCTTGGTGGATGAATGAATGGGCTGAAGCTGAAGGCCAAAATCCCGCGCATTCCAAAGAGAAAACCCCCTCAAAGTCTCGAATGGTATCATCGCGAAGCCCTCGAATTAATTGGGCTGAGGTTGCCCAGTGGTACCACTCAATTCTGTCTGCAGGAAATTCTTGGACTGAGCAGTGGAAGGCCAAAAAGCCTGATCCCACTCGCTCGGAAGCGGATATGATACGAGCAAAGAGATGGGCATCTATCGATCCTTCCTTGATTGGAAAACAGGTCAGCGAGTCTCGTGTACATCTACAACGGACGTTGTTGAAGGCTACCGAGAATCTCCTCAAACGCCCACGCCGTGTTCTAAAAAAGCCAGAAGATGCCAGATTCTTGTTCATCCTGTTAGCAAATCCTCTCTTATCCTCATCTGCATCTTATACCCAAGATACACAGCCCTCGTCGCCTCATCGTGGTGCCAGGCGCCCATCCCATCCAAAAGATTATCCCAAGTCGGCAGGCCGAGACAGTAAACCTTTACATAAAGAATCCTCGATGTCATCTTCTCGTCCAGATTGCTCCAATCATCACTATGGACTTATCAAGCGAATCCTTGGACTCATGGCCAACTTGCCTAATAATTGTCATCATTATTTCGTGTCTTGGGCGTCGCGTTTCTCTGTCAGACATTTCGAGCGATTGGTAGAACTTATTGGTAGATTTCTCACTTACCGTTTGAGCCGTCAGCATGGGCGAAAACGCCCGGAAAAGCCTCAGAATGGAGATGATCTAATCCCGAGCTTTTCTAGCGCTTCGGGTAACACCCCTGCGGAACTACACGCTGCTATCAATCGAAGAAGCCCGCACAAAAAGACCGCCAAAAAGCCCGAAGCTCCTATAGTATACACCGAGGACTGGCAGATCAGAGCGGCGGCAAGGGTCATGTCGCTTTTTTTCACGGCTAATGTCTCCACTGCCACAAGGAAACCCGATGGAACCTCTCGCAGTCTTGATATGCCCAAGAACCCAGGTCCTCGCCAAGGCCATGTGATTCCGATAAGTACGTTCTATAACACATTGCTGGACTATTCGGATTTAGTGATGGACTTCGAAATCTGGGAATCCAAAAGTTCGAAATTCTCGTTCAGTCAATATCCTTTCCTCCTCAGCATCTGGGCAAAAATACACATCATGGAACATGATGCACGCCGTCAAATGGAAGTGAGAGCACGCGATGCATTCTTCAGCAGCGTTTTCAATTCCAGGGCGGTAAGTCAGTACCTTGTGCTCAAGGTACGGCGCGAGTGCTTGGTTGAAGATAGCCTCAAGGGAGTAAGTGAGGTTGTTGGTACTGGCCAAGAAGAAATCAAAAAAGGTCTGCGGATCGAGTTCTTGGGCGAAGAGGGCATTGACGCCGGTGGCTTACGGAAGGAATGGTTCCTTCTGCTCGTCCGAGAGGTCTTTGACCCGAACCATGGTAAGCGGTCTCCAATCTCAACATCAAGTGACTAGCTAATGCGAAATAGGCCTTTTCGTCTACGATGAGGATTCGAAGTATTGCTATTTCAACCCCTTTTGCTTCGAGTCGTCCGAACAGTTCTTTTTGGTTGGGGTCCTTCTGGGACTCGCCATCTACAACTCCACCATCCTCGATATTGATCTTCCCCCATTTGCATTCAAGAAATTGCTGTCATCGGCGCCGTACACCAGCGGCCCGCAAACAGCTACCTCCTTGCGTTCGACCTTCAAGTGCACTTTAGAAGACCTTGCCGAATATCGGCCAGCTCTCGCCAAAGGACTCCGCGGTCTACTAGAATACGAGGGCGATGTTGCCGAGACATTCTGCTACGATTTCGTTGCCCAGGTCGATCGCTACGGTGAGATCGTTGATGTGCCACTCTGCGCAAATGGCGAGAATCGGCCGGTGACCAATTCCAACCGGCGTGAATTTGTGGACTCTTATGTCCAATATCTGCTAGACACAGCCGTGGCTCGGCAATTTGAACCATTCAAACGTGGTTTCTTCACTGTATGCGGTGGCAATGCGCTATCATTGTTCCGACCGGAAGAGATCGAATTGCTAGTCTGCGGGTCAGACGAACCACTCGATGTCAATTCTCTTCGGGCTGTGGCCACCTACGACAATTGGTCCCATCCACACCCAGACTCAGTCCCCGTGGTTCGATGGTTCTGGGAGTTTTTCGAGAAAGCGCAGCCTCAAGCGCAGCGTAAGATATTGACCTTCATTACTGGCAGCGACCGAATTCCAGCAATGGGAGCCACAAGCCTCATCATCCGCCTTGCCTGTCTTGGAGACGACTGCCCCCGTTACCCGATTGCCCGCACGTGTTTCAACACGCTGGGCCTTTACCGCTATTCAACGCAAGAGAAACTTGAGCAGTTGCTCTCTGATGCAGTTGTCAACAGCGAAGGGTTTGGTTTGAAGTGACGTGTTTACCTTTTGCTCTGAACTTGTGTTGGTCGTGATTCGGCTTTGTATAGACGCTGGACGTTGACGTGTGTGTGAACATCCCATACTTTGGAGTCGGGGACTCTCTTTCTTTTTCATTTCCGTCAAAGCGCGCTCGGATTTTGTTCTGTATCGCTTTGTGGAATGTACATTTTCTTTTCGTTGGTTGTTTCAGTCTTGACGACTTTGCTGAAAGGTTTCATTAACATTTTCATTCTTGGATGTTTTTCTTCTGGGATTAGGCTACTTTGCTCGAACACGTAGCGCAATATACATACACTCACTGTTCCTTGATCCAGCCATGATCCATTCCCTCAAGCCAATATCCTCCCAGCTTTCAATAACAGGAAGAAACAACTCAAATTTCCCCACCACCACACCAACCCCCTCACGTAACTCCACGTCGGATGATCCACAAGTATATAGACAGCACCGTATACAACACGCGCGACAGTATACGACAACGCCGCCGCATTAACCATCTGCGCTGGAACACCCGCCAAAGAAGCAAAAAGTACGCCCGCAACCAGCAACGGGAAATTCTCCACCGAGTTCGCATGCGCCGCCTCATTGCGCTTGAGCATGCTCAGTTGCCTGCGCGTGATCTTTCCATCGCGCACAGCCGCCTCGCCGTATTTGGTCAGATCTTCACGTGGCGAGGCTTGGTGGTCAATGCCGTACCATTGCTTCAGCGTACGGGAGGAAAGAATCCCGTAGGCAAAGACGAAGTGGAAAGTTAGGAAGAACGGGCCGTAGTTGGGGATTTGGGGATCTTGTGAGGCGCGGAGGCCGATGGCTGTGAGGAGGGTTGTCATGGTTTGGAGAGTATGTGATCTGAATTAGAGTTGTGGGTAGGCTGGTATGTGGGTATTGAAGGCTTTGTTATATACCTGAGTTGATGATGGAACTAAAATCTCACTGCATGTTGTCGGCGCCCGAGTCACCGATGGCTGATGTGAGCCTGTAGGATGTCCCCGGGCAGGTGGTTATATCTGTTTGTTATTTTCCTAAACCTCTCGGTGATCCGGACTTGATCCTACCCGAAATGGTTTGTCTTGAGGTATATACCTAGTGCTCGTTCCTTCTATGCATCTCTATATAGCAGCTAAAGAAATGCAATATCTACAAAGCCAAGCCAAAAGCAAAAAGGCATCTCTAACGGTAGAGGATACCATCAACCATCTCTCCAATAGCCAGAGAGCTCGTCAGACCCGGGCTCTCAATTCCCAACAAATTAACGAACCCAGGCAGACCCTCTTCCTCACGGATGATAAAGTCCTGGAAACCCTTGCCCTCATTAACAGCACCGCCTCTTCCCAACTTAGGCCGAATGCCACAATAATCCAACGCGATAGCATCAATATCAACTTCAGGCAAATAAGCCTTAATCTCCAACAACGCCTGCGTCAAACGCGCAGGGCTGGGCTTCAAATCATCCGGACTATCCACCCACTCAACATCCGGTCCAAACCGAATACGCCCACCCATATCAAGCGTCAAATGCGTCCCCAGCCCACCCGTACCAGGCAACGTCGCCGGATACACCAATACCGAAGTCTTAGGTCTAGAAGCCGCATACGAGAAGTACGTACCCTTCGCATAATGCGGGACGAAATGGCGGTCCTGCGGAAGGAGCATGTTACTAATAGCGCACGCTCCATGACCCGCGCTGTTGACCAGCGTTTCCGCCGTAAAGGATGTCACGGAACCATCCTCATCCGAGACGGCGGTGATCCTGTACCCGCCGCGACCGGCATCGATAGCCTCGATGGAAGTAACGCGCGTCTTAAACGCGACGTCACCACCGCGGTCCTCAAAGTCGCCCTGCAGATAGGTCATCAGCGAGTGGCTGTCGACGATACCTGTTGTCTCGCTCTCGACGATGCCGGCGTCAGCCTTGACGGCTGGTTCACGGCGTAGCGCTTCGTCGCGTCCGATCAGTCGGGTTGGAGCATCGCCTAGTGCTTGTGCGTGAGTGTGGACTTTCAGACATGCTTCCCATTGCCCGGGGGTTTGGGCGACGATCCATTTCTTTGTGTTGCGGTGTGGGATGTTGTGCTGGGCGCAGAGGTCGTAGAGGAGGTTACGGCCGCGGATGCAGAGGTGGGTTTTTAGGGAGGATGCTGGGTAATAGAGACCTGCGTGGATTACCTAGTTGATTAGGGGGTTGTTAGTTTACGGTGGGGGTGTTCTTTTTTTGGTCTGAAGATTGTTTGGGTTGGGGTTCATCGTATGTGGATGCGTACCTCGGAGTTGCGACTGCTTGTTTCTGTGCCTGGCGCGTCATGTCGCTCTAATAGAATGGTGGAGGTGCCTTCGCGAGCTGCAAGTTGTCGTGCGGTCGCGAGGCCGACGACGCCTGCGCCTATTACCTAGAGTTCGAATTAGAATTGTCTTGCATCCTGTATCTTGGGTGCACTGTACCGCATGGGTGAAGTCCGCATTGGTGGGTCGAGTGCTGGAAAAACAGCGAATAGGACACTTCTTTATATTCAGAGGATTATACTTAAGCAGTGCACGTGCAGACATTGTGGGAAGGCGCAGTTGACCAGCAATGCGCGAGGGAAGAACGAATCACTTGGAAGGAGCCCCGATCTCGAGACCTCGGGAGACATGACGCGATCCCGAGGCGGAATAGTGCTCAAAGGTAACCCTTGAACTACAACACGTTGTATATGAGATTGGTTATAACATCATACCATCTTGAATTGTCTCTTTTGATTTTACTCCGTATTGTCCTCTATGTTCAACCCAATCTATAAACAGAGAAAAGAAAGAGGTATCATGGCTTTATATCGACAAAGAGAACATGCCGGATATAGACTTAGAAGAAACCAGGACTATTGTTCGAAACAAAGACTCGAAGAGAGCATTGTTCGGCATCAGATGCAAGATGAATATTTAAAAAGCCTTGGAATCCATCGATCTAACCTGCACATCCCACATTTCATCTCAATCATCTCGACACGACTATCTCAATCCAATCTCAATTCACCCTGTAGACTCAAACAAAATGATTCGACCAGGTATGTTCCACCGCCCGGATGGCTCGAACATCCCCGAGCCCGAGATAGAGTCCTATGTTCACTGGGTGACCGTAGACTTCAGCGAATTTATCGGACACGCTCGACCCAACAGCGGCGAGAGCATGATGCGCCTCATGGCCGAGCAATGCCGATCCGGCAATGCTGCTATCCTCCCCGCGCCCCAGCATCACCATAGGCCATTTTGCCTGTCATTGCCTGTCGTGGGAGACCCCGGGCTCAAACGTGTTCAGATTCTGGCGCAGGCCGCCGAGCTTGCTGATTGGCACTGGGAGGAGATCATGGCTTCTCGGGAATCGGTCGACGTTACGCGTATTATGGGTGATTATGCATGGTGGACGACTACTCCGGTCAGCGGGTCTTAGGTATGTGTCGAGGATTTATTTTGGAGGGCTAACGATGGTATAGGTAGTAATCATGGGAATGGAAACTGTTGTGGTATTTATTCATCATCAAGTCGATTGAGGTTTCGTTTTTCATTCCACGTCCATGAGGACATCACTCATAATATATAGAATGTATGAAAAATTCTTCACACCCCACTTCCCAGAGTCCTGAAGAAGAGAGGCATAATCAAGAAGAATCCGACGCGCTAACTGATATCCACCGTGAAACGGTAATCCTCGTAGATAGATCGTAGCTCCATTGCGAATGAAGTTAACAGCTGCATCACCAGTCGACACGGAATTCTGACTTCCCATAGGTTCCATAAAATTTGTGAACCCTTCCGTGTCCACCGACCTCCAGTCAACATCATCCATCAACTCCACAGATCCAACCTTGGACAACGAACTTGCAGACTCCGACACCATAAACGTATACAAGCCAAGTACCAGACCAGCCGAGAAGAGCGAGAACATAGATTGGAAGGTAGGGTGGTCTGAAGCTTTACGGTTTGTCATGACTTTGTAAATATGCGCAGCATGCAGACACGCGCGTCTAGCTGCAGGAGTCTGCGCCCACTCGCGAATCTCGTCGAGGGCCTTGCGTGCAGGAGCCGGGCCGGCGCGGCCAGCGGCAAGGTCGAAGATTTGAATATCGGCCGTGAGAGTCATGCACATGTGGTGCCACGTGATGAGGGCATTAGGGTTCAGACGATTGAGGGTTTCGCCGTAGGTTGTAATGAGCTGGGATTGTAGCGAAGGGAGACACCTGGCTCGACCGTCCATGGCATAGGTGTGGCACGGAGCAAAAGGGTAGCTGGATCGATTGGAGAGGAGTCGATACTGAGCTTCGGATTGGCGGAGTTGAACTGCTGCTAGCACTGCTTGAATACAAAAGTCATCTGCGGGGGTGTCTAGGGTAGGGATTTTGACGTTTTCCGATGGTGCAAGGATTGTTGATGCGAGGATATTTTTGCCGTCATGAATTAATTGTGCCCATTGTATAGATGAGTGGGCATCGAAGAGAGCTTTGCTGCAGGGAAGGATGAGTTGGATCGAGTCTGGCACTACGATTGGACCTGCTGAGAGGAATGAGGAATACCAAGAATCCAAAAGAAGAAGTCCGATGATGGTTCTAATGACATTGTTAGCGGTTTACAGTATCAGAAAAGATTAAGCGTACCTCTTGGTGGATTCAACTTTGCTCCATGCCTTCCATCTCAATTCAATATCGGAAATTGTTTCGAACAGAGTCATGTCAAGAATCTGCCCCTCGGTGGCCGAAAATAGGCCATGCCTTTGAGCGACCTGCAGGTTTTGCGATTAGAGCTGAATAAAGAGCGAAATGAGGAGTCTATCTTCAAGCTTACAGAAATGACGTTGATGTAGAGGGGCTGGCACTGTTCTAATTGTGACTTCTCCTTAAAAAGAACACAAATCAGTATCGAAAGTCCACACAGATTATTTTGAGGCATCCCTACCCCTGTTAGACCGGCCAGGTTCAATAAAAGCAGGACTGTTGCAAATAAAGTCATCGTGCCACAAGCACTCTCGCGTCCCATTGAACATTGAGAAAACTCGGCCGTGACCTTATCTAATACATTCTAAAAGACTGTCAGGAAGTGATTTTTATAAGCGCCTAACAACATCTGACTCACTGAGAAATTTCTGGACACGAAGGCAGTTGTTCCTTTCGTCCCCAACAGTGTCATTCCAACCAACGCCATAACGTATAGCAGGGATGGCTGTGCCTTCTTCGCCGAAAAACTTGGCAGATGAACAAAAGGCAAGAGCGGATGAAAGAGGCGAAAAAACAGGTCCAGTGCCATATCCAAGATCTCTGCAGGTGGGAAGTCGAAAGGATTCAAGGTCGAGGCAGGTGTGGCTGGGGGAATTGGCCCGTCCTTTGGAGGTTTCGTATGTGAAGAGACAGTCGTGTGTCCAAAAGCTGCCTGCAGACGTCGTCTGCAATCCTCGTCAAATCCGCACCGCGATCCTTGGTTCAAACTCGGCTCAATGGGAAAGGGCAGCGACTGAACGAAAAAGATGTTATCAACGAGAGACATGGTGATGTCGCGCCACAAGCTGTTGATGAGACGCCCAGTGTTTGGTGGTGCTAACCAGCATCGCTGGACTTTGGCGAAACGTTCATTGGGAATGTCATTGCCGCTGTCAACGATGTACCGATTCTGCCGGTCTGGGGTAAGAACCAAGTTGTCACTCATTACAGGAAGGTTGCTGTCGCGCATCAGATCTATTAAGCCACTTGATGCCGAGTCTGTGCGAGGTTCAAGCCACATGTGGAGCATATCTTTTGGTGCAGGGTCGAAGGCCAAGCCAGCTCGGTGTGACCCTTGGTCGGCGGATGCGACTTCGTTCCACCCAAAGTACGGCTGCTGTTCGTCAATCATCATGGCGCCGAGATCTGACTCGCTGCGGCCATGGTGAGCTGAGACGTCAGCTAGATAATCTAGCGACGATGGGAGCCCGGTTGAGACGAGAGGCGCATCTCGCGAAGGGATAGCCAAAGCCGGTATTTGCGCTTCTGTACTAATGGAGCCATCCCCTGATCCAGACATCATTGTGGAGGTACGCGCAATCAGTGATGACCGTGGATCTGGCAGCGATGGATCCCCAGCCGCATTAGCTTGGTTATGGCCCTTGGCATGTCGGCTCAATACATCGCTGTATAACTATTAGGGACTAGAACATGGATTTCCAAATATTGCTTTATTTCATTTGCACCTTCGATGGATTTTACCTTCGAGAGAAACGCTTGTCGCAGATCTTGCATTCGTATGGACGTTCTTTGGTGTCTAATGTGCATGTTAGGCTGGTGCCCTTTGTGATTTCAACGTGACTGACGCGATCGCTCATGTCTTTTGCAATGTTCGGTTTTTTTGAACACCCGTGAACATATTGAACATTTTTTCAAAACCATCATGACGTGTATCACCGAAAGACGGATAATTGCGGTCTCCTGAAGCCCTGTAGGTGGGGACCTCAGGCTAGAGCCTGCCAGGTGGACTGGAGCCCTGAAGCCCTCCCGGGCTGGGAAAATGGGTTTGTCAGCAAATCCGGGGTAGGTACCTAAGTACAAGACGTGTGTAACTTATAGGTTTGATGCCTTAATGCCTTATGTTAGAGCGGCAGAAAGATTGAAAATACATCCTGAACTACTAATACAAATGCCGCAGGGTACCGACAACACCCTCCAGGGCTGGTTTTGCTGCCGTCGCAGGGTTGCAACCATATATTAAGATTTTTATACCTAATAGACCCACACATTACTATATATCCAAGTGTTTTCAAATCCTTAAATCAAAGCTTTTTGGGAAAAATGAATAAAAAGCTTCCTATAAAGGGACTCTAGAAGACCAAAAGAATATGGTGATGTAGTGATAATTTACATTACATTCCAGGATTGTAACTAACTAGTTATAGAGCAGTGTAGAAAGCGATGCCAATTCAGGCAGCCAGGCATCAAGATCCTGTCGCGACAAGAAATACCGAATATTCAACCTTATAACCCTTACTAAGTAAGGTGTGCAGTGGACCTTTTTAGTCTGGCGGTAAAAAGCTCTGTATTTGATCCACAGATACCTCCCTAAAATGGGCCCTGATAGCTTTACCGCTTCGTATCCAGGGTTGCCCAGATGAGCTGAATCCTCACGTCCTGGCTTCAAGGCATTAATGGTGGTTTTTCGTGAATATGATTGGATCCTCCTCGCTCTATTGCGTGACTGGATAACCAGGATTGTATTGCATTGGTCACCCAATGATGGGAGGAGAAGTTTCCCCCAGCCTTATGCCTGTTCAGGGCACCGGGGCGATCAATGTATACACAATTAGGCTTAGTTCCTCTTGCTTGTCTGCATGTGCATTATACATGTTAAGTTAGGCTTAGTTCCTCTTGCTTGTCTATATACCTAGGTACATTGTACATGCCCAATTAGGCTTAGGTCCTCTTGCTTGCCTCCAGGGCTGCGTTGCACATGTTCAATTAGGCTTGGTTCCTCTTGCTTTGTTCCTGCCTGTAGATGTATTGTAACTACCTACCTACATGTAGGTACGTACGTATCCACGGGTATATATTGTTCTCACTTTCTCTTTCTCAGTTCTCACTCTTCTTCTGCTTCTTCACTCTATTTCATGTTACTTCACTTCACTTCACTCCACTTCACGTCACACCGCGTCACGTCATACATCTATTCTGTTTTACTTTACTTCATACCTCCTATTTTGTCTGTCAAGATGTCTGAGCTACCTGCAACTCCTGAAGATTTCTCATTCTTGATGACCCCCGCCCGTCAGTCTGCTTTACAAGAGCATAAGCAACGCTCTGCCAGTGCTACGTCTTACCTATCTCTACTGCCTCAGATTTTCTTGATGCAAAGATTGCCGAGATGGAGAGCGAGCTGGACTACATTCGTTGTGTGAGGGTTGGATTTACTCAGGCAATGGAAGCTGAACTTATCTCGCACGATAAGTTCCAACATGAGCTTGCTCCTTTCTTGAGATCATTCCGCTCCTCCTCGCAGGTGATTCGAGTTGTGAAACAACAACGACGATTGATCATCGAGGATCTTGATGAAGAGGTAGCCTCAAAACGTCAACGAATCGATGGCCCATCCGACCAAGGTCTTCTTGAGCGTGCTTACAGAGACACAATCATTGCTCGGGTTCTAGGAGCTACTGCAAAGCAAAAGTCCAACAAATTTGATCAACGTGCCTTCAAGAAGGCTGTTCATGCCTACTATGGTATCCACGAACACTGTCCATCTGGCTTTTCTCATTGTCACATCCTGAACATGACACTCCCCGAATCGTCAATCAAAGCTGCACATCTGGTACCAAAGTCTATGACCCGAGAAGAACTTTCGCATCTGTTTGGTGTTGAGGATGCTGTCCTTGCAGATCCACGGAATGATAAGAGTTCAATTGCAACGTTGTGAACCAGCTAACTCATATCTATTCAGGTATAACACTTTCAAAGAATGTCGAGCTTTTACTGGACAAAGGAATAATTGCTATTGTGCCACTTCCTGGACCGCTACAATTTCCAACTGAATGGCGATGTGTTGTCTTAGATGAATCAAAGAATGACAATGTCATCGGTGTCAATGACGGAAAACACATCAGACTAAAGGTTAGTGCCCTCGGCAATAAGATGTGTTTGGTATTAATAATTGAGCAGGATGTCGACAACAAAAAATTAGAATTTCTCACTGCAAACCGTCCACGCCCCCGTTACCTATACTTCTGCTTCCTCATTGCATACCTACATGCCAAGAGCCACGGTGTCAATGATGAAATTGCTCGAAAGGTCGAAGCCACGCGCTTTTGGCCTTCTGGCGCTGATTGCCTGAACAGGTCGACACTCATCACTTTGGCCCGTTGTGTTTCCGGCTCGGATCTCCCCGAGTCCCTCGCACAAGAAAATACATTTGACAGTCATGATGACTCGACTCGTGATACTGATGCTGGGACTGTCTTGGGTGTTGATGTTCGTGAGGCTATTCTTGCCATGGAAAATCTTTGAAATATTGCTAGTATCTTTACCCTGTTCACGGAGACCTTTTGAGTCACTGCTCAGTGCCTCTACTTTATTTTTTTTTACAAATTTGACTTCTGACTTTCCTCTTCACTTATTTCGAGGGTGCATGTCGACGGATTGAAAATACAATCAGGCATTCGAAGTAATACGCCCAACCCTGCCAGTAAACAAACCGAGGCAATTGGATACTTCTATTTGCTTGAACGACACGTCCAACTGACAGTCAACCAAAGATCTACATGCATCAATATTCCAATTTCTTCATACATAGAAGAGGCAAGTCCGAGATCAACTCGTTGCTAAGAGCAACACATCATCAACAACAGTCCCTGCCATCCAAGCCAAGCATCCAACATCTACCTTCTCCGAAAAAGCAGAGATCGATTAATACAAACCAATCCCATAGCAACCTGCGATTGAAGATATTCCGCCGATAGTTCCGCAGCCGCAAGAATTGACTCCTCATCATAATGCTCTCCGGGAACTTGGAGAGATATACACAGCGGGCGGTCATGGTGCATCGCATAGCCAGTAATACTAACGACTCTCGTTCGAATGCAGGTTGCGACTGTGTGCATGATAGCCAAGTCATCGCATCTGTAGTCACACGCGTCGAGAAACACATTCACCCAGTTGGTGGCTTGTCGAAGATTATATTCGGGCTCTTGCATCAACCTTCCATTCTGGTAAAACATTCCTATAGACCTGTTGTTAGTTGGTTGACGAGCATCTCGTTTGGGGAGCTAACCTTGACTTTTGGTGGTAGTTGGCAAAAAGGCTTCTCTTAAGGCTTCTTCCTTTCTGTATGAACATGAAGCCTAGATATAGGATTTTTAGGCTGTTTAAATGCTAATTGCTCAGACAGGAGTGTACTACTGTTGTTTCCATCTTTTTGTATAAAAAGAAAAATGTCTTAGATTGCTACATTGGCATTTTCGGATTTCTTAGTGGAAACCTCCTGATATAACTCCTGATCTGTTCCATGTTATATGGGATAGCTTTTGAGGTTGTTGTTTTGATTGTTCAGAGAAGTGACAGGTTGAGGGATCTTTCTGGAACATTTCCTAAAGCGTCGTGGGTCAGCACTGAATGAACGACTCCTATACATCAGGATTGATATCCAGCCTTCAGTACATGTACTTTGTACGACGCCTGGTATCTATGATATCTATCCCAGCTCAACTCCTCAACTTAGTCAAAATGTTATTGTCTCAGGGAACGGCATGGGATGCCATGGATAGTGCATTGGGAGTCGTTATGAGAAGGAACAAAGAGAGTACAATTGATCGTCTCAAATCTTCTTTCAGCCCATCTGCTATTCATATATCACTTATGACTACGAGAGCACCAGAGCCTTTTTATGACCGATCAGCTTCCCAATGACACTCCTTCACCAAGCCAGATGAGGACATCGCCGCGGCCGACTGGAAAGTAGCGACTTGACTTGCCACACCTTGCCAGTAATACCAGGAGCAACACCATGGACAGGTTCAAAAGAGTTATGTTCTTGCATGTGGGATCTAAATTATAGAGGGCACAAGATCAATCGAGCCCACCAATATGACTGCAAGATCAGACCAAAGATCTATGTGCAATCTAGTGTTAGCCATCCAAATTCTCCGCGACCATGACGGGGCTGTCTCAAGGGTGAATCTCATCGTGTGCTTTTCCCAATGTGCATGAGTACGGCCGATTTCACAGCAGCAAAAATCGAGAGGGAGCGCCATTTCCTCCGTCCTCTTCCAGCGCCTCCAGAAGATGGGACCGAGCTTCTCCTGAGCTTGAGTCTGAGAGGAATGGCCGTGGTGTACCACGCCCAAGGCAAATGCGTTTATGAGATGAGAGTTCCCTCTAAGTATCATGGCTCAGTCTTTGTGCAGCTTCTTTAGAGATGGCTAGATAGACACAAAGAAAAACTCCAAGAACATCCTATAATAGATGAAAGACTCGAGAATTACAATGGATAATCATTGTTTTCTTGTCCTGAAGACTCGAACAAACACCCTATAGACAATGAGGCGGTTACCTACACCCAGATATCAGCCAGCAGTATTTAAACAACCCAATATCTCACAAAAGAACTCAGAAGCACATCCCAGACTCGAGTGCCCACTGAGACCCCCCTCCAACATCTCAAGAAGAATCCCCCATCCGTCAATCCCACAGGATGCAGAGCATGTTCTACATCGACGGAGAGCCAATCCCAGAGCCCGAGTACTGTCCACGAGAGGTCAGCAACTGGGTTAACGTCTTTATCAACTCACAAGACTCTAGTTCCAACGATGAAGCTCTCATGAGCACCATCGCCACGTACATCCGCACCGGGGCCGCTTCCATCTCTGTTCATCCCATGCATCACACTCGCCCACTGTGCATCTCGATTAAGGTTCCCGGGGACTATCATTCCAGCAAGGCGTCTATCTTCGCGGCTGCAGAGCTGCAGGCAGATTATTATCGACAGGAGATTCGGGCGGGGAAGGTTCGGATCAATAGGAATTTGCTTTTTCGTCAGGAGGTGTGATACTGTTGGCCCATAATGCATCTGTTTGCGACCAATATCCAGAGCGTGAGAGCAATATGATTCATTTTGATTGTCGTTTTGGTAGGATCGAGTAAATCCGTAGGTACCGACGTGGGCTTTGAACAGATCGACCACTGTAGAGACCCTTTTCCGATACTATTGCTCCAGTAGACAATTGCATAAATCGTAACGGACATCAAGGGGAGGCCTGAATGCTTGGGTATGTATTGAGCTAAGAGCCCAGGGTCTATTGATACAAGTCTACTCCGTACGGTTTCCCCAAAGCCTTGATCAAGCAAAAAGAAGGCCACAGCCATCCCATAAATTGTCTGGCGCTGTTCTTCCGAACTCAAGAACAAGAGCAGGGATAACCAGACCTTTCCGTGAGGATTTCATAAATCTATTTCACATTCGAATCGAATGAACGAATCGCAACCGGAAAGACACGGAAACAATGAAAATCACGAATCCCTCCCAACTGAACAAGAAAAAAAAAACAAAAAACAAACAAACGAGGATGATGAAAAGAACTGTCAAAGGATCCACGCCCAGCGCCTGGAACTGTAGAGTAAAAAGACTTTTACCGATCCCAATATCGCTTGATCTGTTCTCAAGTAGACCCAGTTCAAAGTCCAAGCAATAGGGAAAGAAAGATAAATGCATACTAGGGAAAACCGGAAAAAGAGATGGAAAAAAAAATCCGAATGTCATACCGCATTCACTAAACACCAAGAAGGTGGCTGCCTAAGAACAAACTTTTCGAACCGAGGGAGGATATCAGGATCAGAGATGGAGAAGTAGGGGTAGAAAGGGTAAAAGATGGAAACAAATAAGGATAGAGAAAGGAAAAGTCGTCATAAACGTGCGTCCAAAGATTTCCGAGAAGACAAAAAAGAGGGTGACGACATCATTTAAGACTTGTTCTCCTCAGTGGGTGCCTCCTTGGCGGCTTCCTGGGGCTTGGCCTCGGTGGCCTCGCCATCGCCCTTGTTCTTCATGTACTCATCATAGACGTTAAGGGCCTCATCAACCTTGCCGCGGAGAGCCTCCTCATCATCGAGCCTATAAGAAATCATGTCAGTAGATGTTATAAGTGATCAGAAAATCGGTAATATAACTTACAGGCCAAGCAACTCAGCGTTATCCATCTCAAGCAGCATACCAGTGATCTTGCCAGCAAGCTCGGGCTGTTGAGCCTGGATCTTGGGGTAGAGGGCCTCGCCGAGCATCTGCTTCTGCTGGGCGGGGGGAGCGGAGAGAAGAGCCTGGTTGGCGGAGGCGGGCTCGCCACCGGCGGGCTGAGCGCCAGGGGCGGGCTGGCCACGACCACCACCGCGACCCATCTGAGGACCACCACGACCGAATCCGGGACCGCCACGCATGTTCATGGGCATACCACCAACCTGGCCACGACCACCGCCGCCACGTCCGAAAGCCTGACCCATGGGGTAACCCATGCCGTTAGGAATGCCACCAGGGGCCTGCATGCCCATGGGCATACCCTGGAAGTTGGGAGGAAGCTGCTGGTTGGGGGGCATACCACGGCCACCCTGGGGGAAGGGACCGGGGTACTGGGGACGTCCAGCGGGCATGCCGGGGATGGGCATACCGGGCTGGGGAGCGAAGGGCATACCGCCACGCTGTCCAGAGGGCATGAAGCCAGGCTGGCCAGGACCGTAGAAGACGGCGGGCTGCATGTAGGGCTGGGGCATACCGGCGGCGGCGGCGGCCTGCTGCTGGCGGATGGTGTTGCGAGCCTGGATGCTGGCCTCAAGCTGGCTGCGGCGGACATCCTTGCGCTGGGCGAGAGCAACGTAGAGGGGCTTGGAGTTGACCATACGCTGGTTCATCTCGGTGACGGCCTTGGAGGCCTCGTCAGGGCTGCTGAAGCAAACGAAACCGAAGCCCTTGCTCTTTCCGAAGGCCTTCTTCTCGGCCTTCTTCTCCTCAGAGGTCTCACCCTCCTCCTCAGTCTTCTTCTCCTCGGTGGTCTCCTCGGTCTTCACTTCCTTCTCCTCGGAGTCCTTGGTCTCCTTGTCGGCCTCCTTAGCCTCAGCATCGGGGGAAGGAGAGCGCTCGGCAGCATCGCGCATAACCTTGGCGGAAGTGATGGTACCGTAAGGAGCGAAGAGGTCACGGAGCTTCTCATCATCAATGTCGTCGGTCAGGTTCTTGACGTAGAGGTTGACACCCTGGTACTTGGAGGCCTTCTCCATGCGGGCAGCTTCGTACTGCTTGCGCAGCTCCTCCTCGCGCTCGTGCTTCTTCTGGGCACGGCCGACGTAAAGCTTCTGGGTCTTGACTTCCTTCTCGTTCATCTCAGCCACGGCGGCCTCGGCGCTCTCGTGGTTGGCGTAGTTGACGAAACCAAATCCACGGCTCTTGCCATCCTGGTCGTGGCTGAGGGTAGCGGAGGTGATCTCACCGAAGTGCTCGAACATGACGCGGAACTCATCATCGGTGATCTCGAGATCGATGTTCTTGATGTAGATGTTGGTGAAGTTGGCCTTCATCTCCTCGAACTTGCTCTGGCGGTCCTTCTTGGAGATGTGGTGGCCGACGAAGACCTTCTTGTCGTTCAGCAACATACCGTTAACGTGCTTGATGGCGTTGTTGGCAGCTTCGGCAGTCTCGTAGTGGACGAAACCATAGCCCTTGGAGTTGGCGAACTCATCCTGAGCGACCTTGCAGCTGAGAATGTTACCGAAGGCAGCGAAGGTGTCATGAAGAGCCTTGTTGTCAATGGCGTTGTCAAGGTTCTTGATGAAAACGTTGCCCTGGCCAGTCTTGCGCAGAGCGGGGTCACGCTGAGACCACATGATGCGGCAAGGCTTGCCCTTGATGAGGGTGTAGTTCAGATCCTCAAGGGCACGCTCACCGTCAGCTGTGTTGTTGTAGTTGACATAGGCGTAACCGAGGGAGCGGCGGGTGACGGCATCACGGCAGACACGGATAGAGGCGACCTGGCCGATGGAAGAGAAGAGCTCGTAGAGCATAGCCTCAGTCACAGAGGGGTCAAGCTCGCCGACGTAGAGGGAAGCCGAGTGGGGCTGGTTGTTGGCAGCGTCACCGGCAGCCTCAGGAGAGGCCTCGACGGGAGCGGGGGTGGCCTCAGGGGTGCCGTTGACAACATTGTCAGTGACGGGAGCGGTGGTGGGAGCCTCAGCAGACATAATGGCGATTGTTTTCACTGAAAAAGAATAATAGATTTAGCATGTGCATGCCGAGACTATCGCAGGGAGGGGGAGGGGATCAAGGAGGCATATGAGAGAAGGTTACACCGCAGTTAATGCAGTCTCTTTGGCAAGCAATCAGGGGAAAGGAGAGAATGAGGCGTGAATCAAAGAAAACCGAGGGGGGCATACAGCAAAGTATCCACGAAACAAAGAGTTTAGAGAAATTTCACTTGAGCGAAAAGCACTGATACCGTTTAGCGGGGAGCCGACGGGTATTGCATATGCATAGAATGGAGAAGGAGAAAGAAGTTGCAAAGATGACACGACCTCGAAAGAATCAAATAGAGAAAAAAAGCAAAATGACTAACCAGGTGAAAATGAAGACGATGGAGGCGTTGAAAGAAAATCTTCCACACACACCGCACAATCGGGATGAGATAAGATAACTGGAAAAAATTTTCTGGGGGTTTTTCGTGTTTTTTTGAGATTTTATATCTTTCGATAAGGATTCGAAAAGAAAAAGGAAGAATTCCCTAAAGAAAGAGAGAACACGGAGATGGAGGGGGAGGTTGTAGGAAGGGAAAAAAAGTTGAACCAAAGCAATTGGTTCTGGAAAACTCAGAGGCAGCACGAGACGGGCACGCTAGTCTACTTTGGGTCGAGGGGCATGCTGCTTTAAGGGCTTACTATAACCGCGGAAGTGTGGAAGTCCCGGCATCTATGTGGATAGGTACGTGTAGGTACTTTGTATACTTCATTCATGTCTTCAAAAGCGAATATATAGCATCTGACTATCTGAATCCTCTAATCACAGCTATCCTAACTCTTACTCTAACAAAGTAAAATCATTAAAACCTGCCATCGCTCCTTATGCACCTATAAGAATCTCTGTATTTCATCGACACCCATGCTATGCATGCAAAAATAATAGGCCAAAGCAGACTGAATATCTGGGAAATATAAACAAAATAAAGTCTGAGCTATCTGCTCAACTCAGATCAAATCCAGCTCCCGAGCTCACTGCGTACAAGAGCTTGCTCCTCAATGTCTCTGCGTCAGAGTATCGTGGCAGCTTCAGAAGGTTCACACAAGTACTGGTACTTGGCAATCTCTCCTGATCCTCGCTTGAGTCTCTTATGCTGAAATTTGGACGGAGATGGCTAAATCCCAGCAATGGAGCTCGAGGGGTGGACGTCACAAATCGGATGACTTTTTGTCGTTCCTCGTTATTCATCTCGTGCATGACCTGCCAAAACAGTGCAATGGTCGGGTGCTCCAGGCCATCATCACCTATCACATACACGCCTCCATAGAGGGTATTTCGCCGCAGGTCTTCCACGTCAATATCCGCCTTATCTCCGCTTACCAATGTTTGCAGCTCAGATTGATTGAACATGGATAGCCAAGCGGGTTGAATGATCTGACCAAGACCTTGCAAAAAGGCATTTGTCTGCAAAGCGGGCTGTAACTGCAGGCGATAACGAGCCATGTAAGAAATGTAGACCAATCTATTCTTATTTGTCACAGCGGTCTGTGAGCCATTTGGCTTCAGCTCTGCCGTGACAGTGCGGTTCTTTCCGCTAGGCATTTGAATGATGTTGTTGATCGTGAAATCGAGGGAGAAGTCTTCCACGTTTCCGGGGTAATTCTTCAGTTGCAACTGGTAGGGCAAAACAGTCAGCTGTAAATTCAAGAAAAAGAAAAAAGAAAAAAGAAAAAAGAAAAAAGAAAAAAGAAAAAAGAAAAAAGAAAAAAAGAGATACAATCCCGACCAGATCGGGCAACTCTACTTACTAAACCCTGGTATAATCCCTCATCAAGATCTTTTAAATCGTTCAGGTTGGCACGATACGAAGACTCCTTCACCGCAGACCTAGAGCCTCCTGTCAAGGCCCATTTCAAAAGAAAAAATGGTGCGAAGTTGACATCAACCAGGATGCCCTCGTAAAGACATTTTCCAATGATCCGACCGAGGAATTCATAGCGCCGAAGAAGACCGCGTACATCGTCCTGCCACTCGGTGCTTGAGCTTGTCAGTCCAGCCTCGCTGAGTACCATCTTGAGTTGGTCAACTGCTGTCGGGCTGGGATATAATAGATGGTGATCGTTTTCCGCAAACATGCTCTCATAGTCGTCAGTCTGGAAAGCCTGTGTAGTAATGCTGGTCAAAAATTCCTTCGTCACGCCGCCGCCATCAATACCAGCTTCCATTGCTCCAAACTGGTCGATGAAACTAATTTGGATTGGCTCTTTGAGGCCATCGCCCAAGCCATAAAATTGAGAGAATGCATCTTCAAACACACTTTTCCGCCGGATATCGGCATGGTGTCGGGCCAAGATATCTGCCGCTCCCTCAGGTGGACCATTAATCATGGCATTCTGAGCCACGGACAAGCGCCAAGTCTCGGGATCAACGAAGCCGTTCCGGCGACGTTGTTGATCTCTTAAGATGAATTGACGGAAAATCTGCACTCGCGTGGCAAATGGGATAAAGAAAGGCATATTCCGAAGTATCTCTAGCCTTGGCGCAATGGTGGCTAGAGCATTCTTGTGGGCTTGTCTTCGTTGACTATTTCGCATAGCTTGAATGTGAATTAGTCTCCTCGCATGGCTATTGCCGACAAGGTGAGAGGGTTCCGGGGTTTCATCGTCTAGGAGATCGGGTTCAGCGTCGTCGTCATCGTCCTGGAACTCATGGCGTTTCTCCTCTTCTGCCACAACGGCCGGGATAAAGCCTTCCATGTCAAATCGATCTGTCATAAGCCAATGATCTTGAGGTAGGAACTTTCGTCGAGAACTAAAATCTTGTCAACTTTGAATGTCTATATCATGTTCGACGTCAATTCTCGACTTACTCTCGCTCGTGCAGCATTCTCAGCAAACCCGTAACTAAACCTTTGAAGTAGTCAAGCGGGATGCCTGTCACACCAGGAAGATCATTGGATTCATCCTTGGCCTCCACTTCTGAGCGCTCTGCTAGCGCAGGTGATTGCGCCGTGTTGCTGAAATAGCTTCTGAGATCCACAGTTGAAGACGGAATAGGCCCTTTCTTAGTCAAGTCGGCAACATTCCAGTAGAGGGTGAAGGCGAGGTTCTTGAGGAAAATGGTCATGTCTTTGATCTCTTCGAGGGGCAAAGCACTTTCCTTCGTCCACGAGGACTGGACATTTGACGGAGCTGTAAATGGTGATGCGCTTGAGAAGAACTCTTCATCGTCCATGACTTTCAAAACGAATGTGTAGAGCTCGAAGAAAAGGAGAATAATAGTCCACTCCTTATCTTGATCCTCCCGATCCTCATCTTCCGGTGGTTGCAGCAATGGAAGAACTACTGTTGAGTCTTTGCTGATGGTTTCAAAGATCCGACTAGATCTAGATGCCTTCCAGAAATATTTGATCGCCGGTATCTTCGCACCTGGTTGACCAGATACTGCCGAAGGAGCCGAACCTAGATATAACCACATACGAATGTCATCTCCACGCCGAGGGAACACCCTCAACAGGTTCAAAGCATATGTGGCGAGTATTTTTGCTTCTTTTGAAGCCTCAGCTTTGTTGTTGGATGAGTCTGTTTGAGATATATGGGACGCTTTGATGCGGGAAAGTAACCCAGTGATGCTGCTTTGGTTGATAAGGCTATTAAGCTGATCTTTGACGAACGAGGGCAAAGAAGGACCGCTAATTGTATCAGGATCGTTCGATTCGTCTGCATCCAGACACCGTGTAAGATAGGTGGATGTTGAGTTGAGTAACTTAGAGACTACACTCAAAAACCCGAGGTCAGGTGCTTGCAGATTAGCCTGGCCGGGAAGAGCATATCGGTGAAAGAAAATCAAGTATGAAAGCAGCCAATATTGAGAGTCGACACGCTCGATGGAGGAGCCTTCTTTGGCGGAAGCAACGCATGGTTCAATTGCAGATACCAGTAATTTGTAATTGATTTGATGTGCCAATCCATCAAGCCCACCGAGATAATCAGGCAGGTTCGGAATGGTGAGATATGACCTGGCAAGAGCCTCATAGGCTGTCATCGTTTCCGAAGTGATTGGCCGGAGAAGGGCTAGAACAGCATTTGTGACATGATCGGGTGACACATTCTCTCCCAGAGATGCGAGGTTCTTAGTCAAGTATGCCATCGTTTGATAGTACTGTTCTGCAATTGCTGCCATCCTCTTCGGTATCAAGTCAACCAGGAACACCAGCGTCCGAAGTAGAGGCAGAACCGCTCCTCCATGAGCTGGGGTGGTTATTGCCGAGCCGAGGGCACGGAGAATAGCGATGGCCAGCCGTTTCAAGAGCTCGGTCCATTCACCTTCTGTGGCAATCGTGGGAAGGGCATGGAAGGTCTGCTCAAACACATTGCAGAAATATACTAGGCGTAGAACATCTTCTGACTTCTTTACTGACCCCACAAACTGAACTAAAAGCCTGAGCTGGCTCAAGCATTGTTCCGCTGTAGGATACGGAGGTGCGGAAAGACGTGATAGGTACTCCAAACGCTCAACATCTGTGATTGTGCCCCCATTATCGCCAAATCCTAGGGAACGATTCACCCTTTCCCATTCAAATCGATCCCATGCAGATTTCCACTCCTTGTATGTTGCTTTCCTGCTATGGTAACCCCGCCAAACCCGTTGAACAGTGCGGCATGCGGTCTGTCGATCTCTTTCACGCTGTCGGAGGGCTCGCTCTCGCTGGGCAATGGCAACGGCGCTCTCAGGATTTGCAGCATGAGGAGTTTGTCGAGATGGTGAGTTTCCAGGGAATGCGGCGAAAGGATTAGTGGCCCGGCCACTGAGGTTCACCTGACGCGGGCGACGAGAGTTGCCTGTGAAGGATTGAAACATGTTTGCAGCAGAAGCTGCTTTGTGAGAAGGGAAAAAAATGTGTTCCGCAAGCTAATTAGGGCGAAGGCTCTTGATAATCAGAAGGTAAATAGGACAGGCCCGCATCACCGTGGTAGATGAAAGGTGAAGAACTATGACATCGCCGTCGCTGTCGGGCGCCGATACGGCAGAGCATGGCGGGCTTATCGGGGCTACGCACGGGCCATTCTTATTTGCAATTGGTCTTACAAGTCGAACACAGGGACTTTCAACTTGCTGTATTGCCACTACAAAATAGAACATTCTGGTTCGCTTAATTTGGCTAGGATGACCAATCAGAATACCTGCGTGTCTAGGTTATGTATTGAATTAATATTGGCAAAGAGTGATAGTCAAACCCATCTGTTTTCCAACTAGACGATATATAGTTATATATATATACCTCTATACATGATGGATGCCCAAAAGATGTGGCTACAAATTTCTTTCAAATAGGAGCCAGAAAAGTAAGAGACTATTGAATAGTTTTGTAGTCTAATATAAGAAATGGCCAAGTGATACAAAACTGCTTCTGTCCCAATACCGGGGTTTCGAGGCCCGGCATGAGTGTAAATGATACACATCAACTCGTGGTTTAGGATACTCGGCGATCCAATTCGGGGTGATTGTGTAGAGACTATAATACATGGGATATATTCAATCGGCCAGCGGAGAGAAGGTTGATCGACGAAGTTGTTGAGTGCTGCCCAGCGGAGGTAAATGTGGATGGTATGCTGGCCGCCGGCACCAAGACCAGAGAGTAATCTTATGCACTTGAGCTGCTGAGCACTCATATTCGGTTTACTATGCGTGTGCAATGTTCGCTGTGCAGTTTCGATCTTTGAGGCATTCTAAGGAAGGCTCGTCTCGGGTTGAGGCTTTCTCTTCTGCCCTGTCGTCGATTTGCCCTGCCCTCTGTGTTCATGCTTGCTCTTTGGAGCTGAATCTTGATCCTCACTTTGTTGAGCGTTAGATAGTGCTAGCCGGGCCTCTTCGGCTTCCGCGGTCTCAGCCCATTTCTCCAAATAGTC
Source organism: Penicillium sp. IBT 31633x (assembly GCA_028827885.1). Lineage (NCBI taxonomy): Eukaryota > Fungi > Ascomycota > Eurotiomycetes > Eurotiales > Aspergillaceae > Penicillium > Penicillium sp. IBT 31633x. The sequence continues at coordinate 909,315 of JAPWDP010000008.1, forward strand.
TGCACCCTCAAATCCTCTGATCACGGAGAACTTTCGGCCATTTCTCTCAATATCTTGGACATAGCTCGATGGCGTCTTGCGCATGTGTTTTGTGACGAAGGGACCGAGCTAGAGCAATGTTAGCAGATCCGACATTTCGAATAATTGTCGTCGAATGGGTTTCGACACTCACCATAAATGGTTCCTTGGACTTCTCCTCGGAGTAATATTTTCCAGGGACTTCGAGTTTCTCAGGAGCCATGTAGACACGGTGCTTTTTCGCATCAGGTATGTAAGTGCCTCTTTTGTCGAAGTGACCCATGGAGCCAGTTCGGTTTCCCTTGTAGTAACCACCATTGACTTGTTTGGTGGTCAAGCGCAAGCGCGCCATCATTGGTTGTGTGGGCTTGAGCATTATGACGGCAGTTCACGAGTCTTGGAGTTGGAACAGAGGGGGATAGAGCGAGTCGAGTGTCCCGGAGGAAGTTGGGAGACAAAACTCAGCGAATGAACGGGTCGCGCTAATCTCCGCGCCGAGAACTTTTTTTCCCGGCAGAAAAAAAGTTCAACACCATCTACACCCCTCTTGAAAGTAGCCATCAGATCATTTGGTACTCTTTCAGTACCGATCTGAAGCTTCTTTTGTGTTCAAGAAATTGATTTCTTGATTCACCCGCCACTATGCCTCGCAGCCAGACTCAGAAACAGGGTCCGAAAGACCGCTCAGCGTCGAAACCAGCGCAGAAGCGGAAAAACACTCGGTCGCTGAATGCATTGGCCATTGCAGAGAAGCAAATTCCGACTAGGTTGGGTGTTCGACGCAGTCGTCTAGGAGCCTACGACGATGGCTCCAGCCGCAAGAGAAATACCGGCGGCGATGACGATGAGAACGACGACGAGGAGACTCCCCACTACAAACGCCGCAGAACTGAGGACACCGGAAGCCTTGATGGTGGTAGCGACAGTGAAGGACATGAATGGACATTGGGACAAGTGAATAGCGATGACGACAGCGAACTGGACAGCGACGAAGCTCTCGGTGAAAGCGACGAGGAGCGATTTGAGGGCTTCACTTTCCGCGCATCCAAGTCCAAAAACCCACCGAAAAAGGCTGCACCAAAACCAAAGAAGCCTACCGAGATTAACTTGGATGAGGATGAGTCGGATGAAGAATCTGATGGCGAAGACGACGAGGAGGATGATGACCTGGGAGAAGACGCTGTCGATCTTGCGACCGCCTGGGATATGAACGCAGCGGCCGAGGAAGAAGATGCCAAGGAAGCAGCTGCGAAAGCCAGGCGGGCTGCGAGAGACGATAGCGATGAGGACTCCGGATCCGAAGGGGACAGCGAAAGCGACGCCAGCGATGACGGACTTTCAATCTCAGACGACGATGCTGGTGCCGATCCACATGGTCTATCGAAACTACAAGATTTTGTCCAGTCTATGGAGACCGGAAAATCTACAAAACGCACTCAGAAGTCTCAGGAACAAGGCAAGCCCTCGGAATACGGCTTGACTTCCTCTAACAAGTTGACTGTCGCCGATCTCCTGCCTTCAATTATGGACTCTCGCCTCAAGAACTCACTCAAACATATCGACTCTGTTGTCCAGGCATCAAAAACAGGGATTCCGGGCAAGCTAGATGCTCCCCTCGCAAAGCGCCAACAGGACCGACTTGATCGGACTGCTGCTTACGAGAAGAGCAAGGAGACCTTGAACCGATGGCTCGAGACCGTTAAGGCCAACCGCAGAGCCGAACATCTGTCCTTCCCGCTACGTGATCCCGATGCTGAGCAGACTCACCGCTTGGAAGCTGCTAAGCCGCAGACCGACCTGGAAAACGTCATCCAAAACATTCTAGTGGAGAGTGGGTTGGCTGAGGCTGAAGGCAAGTCAGCGGAGGACCAGATCCAGAGTTTCGAAGAACTACAGGCTCGCAACATTCCTATTGAGGAGATTCAGGCTCGGCGAGCAGAACTACGCAAGCGACGTGACCTTCTGTTCCGAGAGGAAGTGCGTGCCAAGCGCATCAAGAAGATCAAGAGCAAGTCTTACCGCCGTGTTCATCGCAAAGAGCGCGAAAAGATGGAGCAACAGGAGCGCGAGGCACTTCTGGAGGCTGGTGTGGATATGGACGACATGGAACAGGAGAAGAATGAACGCATGAGAGCCGAAGCTCGCATGGGCTCCAAACACCGTGAGAGCAAATGGGCCAAGGGCTTGAAGCAAACCGGTCGTACTGCTTGGGACGAGGAGGCTCGCAACAGTGCAGCCGATTTGGCTCAAAGAGAGGAGGAGCTACGAAAAAGAATCGAAGGAAAGCGTGTTTCTCATGGAGACGACGACTACTTGGGCTCTTCTAGCTCCGAGTCGGAAGACGAGGACCCTTGGAATGAGGAGGGCTCCGATGTGGAAAGAAAGAAGATTGAGAAAAAGCTCAATGCGCTCGTAGGCGGCGGGGGCGATTCATCGGGTGCCGTCAAAGGGCCCCATGCTGATCTTTTCGAAATGAAATTTATGAAAAATGCCGACGCCGCCCGCAAAGAACAGAATGACGCGGAACTCCGCAAACTCAACCGTGAACTTCACGGAGATGAATCTCAGTCTGAGGCAGAGTCGGAAGTTGGTCGCCGAAAGTTCGGTCAATCGAAGAAGACCGATTTGAAAGCTCGCACAAAGCCATTGCCCAAGAATGAGTTTGAGGAAAAGCTGGATTCCGATGATGATGCACAGGCAGCCGGATCAGATGATGATGTTGAGATTGCTCTCAGCGGCCCCACCAAGCCAAAGACAGGAGCCTCTAGTAACAAGAAGGCTTTACAGCCTTCGCACGACTCGACCACTGAGCAAAAGGATACCCCAGCCGAGGAAGAGAACCCTTGGCTAGTTCAGACCGAACGTACCAACCGTCGCCGAACTGGCCCTGATGCTCAAGAGAGCATTGACATCTCGCTTGAGGCTACGCAGCCTCAAGCTGCTCCGGCGAAGCAACAGAACAAAAAGCAAAAGAACGCCAAGACCGCCCTCGCGAAACAACAGTTTGATGCCGATAACGACAGCGATGATGAAGATAATGTTCCCGTCCTGCTCAAGAACCATGATCTCGTGAAGAGAGCCTTTGCCGGAGATGAGGTTGTCCAAGATTTCGAACAAGACAAGATGGACACGATTGAAGACGAGGGCGACAAGGTCGTGGACAACACACTCATGGGCTGGGGAAGCTGGGCCGGTGAAGGCGTCAGCAAGAGACAGCAAAAGAAGCAAAAGCGAGACCTCACTACTGTGGCGGGTGTGAAGCCCCAGCAGCGCAAGGACGCCAAGCTTGACCGGGTCATCATCAACCAGAAGCGTGTTCAGAAGGTAAGAATTATCTTGTTTCTACAGAACGATAGATACACCCAACTAATCTTATTTTACTACAGAACAAGAAGTACATGGCTAGTCAGCTGCCGCATGAGTTCGAGACCAAACAGCAGTATGAACGATCCCTGCGTCTGCCCCTGGGACCCGAATGGTCTACAAAGGAAACCTTCCAGAGTGGCACCAAGCCTCGTATCATGATCAAGCAGGGTGTCATCAAGCCCATGTCGAAACCCATGCAATGATTGTAAATGTTCGGGATCATGGAATTGTTCACTATATCTCACTTTCATACTCCATGTCATCCAACCTTGGAATATCAGCACCTAATGCGACCCATTTTGCGGTGCACTACCTCTGGAATTAAAAGCATTTCTATCACTTGAGCACTGCACAATATAATATTTGTGTCCAACCTCATGCTTCGCACCCTGTCACCTCGCAACCATGTTCTCCACATGGGTTCGATGTCGTCACGCTGCAAAAATATAATTACAAGTATCTTCAGTGCATGTACAACGTAGATGCCAAACAACTGAGCCACGCTTGGAATGTGAGAGTTCACTGGACCTTGGATGCTTGGCAACCCAACCTCTGATCAGGATACGTCCCATGATTGTAAAGTAATAGAATCCACGGGTTGATCTGGTGATTCAGAGTCGAGTCATCTTGATAGTTGATCGGTGCCTGTGCCGAATAAAATCATGTCCTGCCTGATCTGGTGGATGAAGTTCAACTCTACTCCACATGGTCGATCCCTTGGCATCTGTGCTGCCTGAACTTGATAGATTCACGCGGATGACTCGGGATCTGCATGTACCTCCAATCAAAGAAGAAAGCAACTACTGTCCATCAAAGCCAAGTCCTGAGTAAGTAGACTTTTGTTGTTGCTGTGTTCCCGCATACATTCTTGGGAGTGGGGACAACCTCACCTCGATACCCGCGCGGGCTAGATGTTTTGCCTGTGAACGCCCTACATTGCTGGGCTGTGAACTAAGAACCAACTACCCAAATCATATCCCTTAATTGAAACTGTGCATTGCTAACTGGGCCGTGTAGATCTGTCATCTGTGGAATCTATCTGCGGACCATTCACAACAAACCGCCCTCGTGTCTCATCCCAATTTGGACCTAAGGGCTCCAATTCGAGGGGATCGAGGGGGCTAGGTGCGTCTCCTGGAATTCGAAGCGCATATTTGTAAGTCTGCTGCCCTCTGGTCATAATCGATTGTGTGTCCTCTGCCAGTTTCATGTTGTACTCTGTCAACCACAGAAGTCACTCAAGCATTGAGTGGTTCATGTCCAATTGGATTGAATTGAGGGACAGCGTAGACATCCTGTTTTGATTCATCCTTGTGACAAGAATTGGCTTTGCACGATGGAGGTGGTCTCAAAATGGAAGGTGATAACCTTGCTGACTTGGTTCCTGATCGCAGATATAGCCTGCTCTCTTCCCCATGTGGGAAATCAGGTAGAGGCTACTACTACGCAAAGCAAAACCACCGATTTTGCAACTGCCTTTGAAACTCAGTATCCTCCTTCCAATGAAGGAAGTAGGCTATTCATCCCTCATTCGGACCCAGTACGTCTCATTGATATGTGCTACACAGTATCTGGCATGGTATTGACAACTCGAACCAGGTGTATCGAGTAGCTTTGGAAGCCGACGGCCATTCATCAGAGCAGCCTTTCCCGTCATTTGATATTGACAAGTTCCTCGACGGCTTGGACGACTGGCTGGAATCAGATTCAGATTCAGATTCAGATTCAGATTCAGATTCACCAAGTTCGACTGTCCCAGCACCTACTAGTAAAGCTGAACCTGTGACAACGTCAGAGCACACTGTTCCAGCCACTACTACAACTCAAGGTATGATTGAATCCATAGTCATTCAAGTAATGTCCTATCATGCTGACTCTTCTCAGAACCCGTGCCCACGCAGATTTCTTCCTCAACTGAACCAGATCGTCCCCATACCATGAGCGGTCAAGATATCTTCCAGCCAGTTGCGACTGGCCCTGTTCCTGCCACTATCAAATCGCGAAATGACCATCCAGTGCAGAACAGCCACGTAAGATAACGCTTAATTTAGCCATAATACCAAACGAAAAGTCTAACCTTGTGATGCAGGCCAGTACCGGTGATCCCATTGCGACGAACAAGTTCTATGCCGGGTTGTTCCTTGGCTCCCAAACCAATGCTACCTTCACCCAGCCCTATTCTCTGGCATGGTCCAAGGGAGGTGGTTCTCTGAAGAGCTGGGGCATGGGCGTCACCCACGTTGAGGCTAATATGCTCGCATTCGGTCCTGAGAACCACAAGATTCCTGGCAACCCAGTGCAATACTATATCAACCCCGTTGGTCTCCAGCATCTGATTTTCTCTGCAGTTGAACTTGACCAGTCAACCGTCCTGCACACCGAACAGCTAACAGCTTTCTCGGCCCACGCTGTCCTAAAGCCCTCCCCGGGCTCGGATCGGCAGATCACCATCCCTGTTGTTCAGGGTATGGGATATGTAACAGCAGTATACAATAACCTGCAACCCCTGATCGAGAGCGGGGTTTTCATCCGCAAGATTGCCAGCGCCGGTTCTCCGAGACCAGGCATCTTCAAGTACAAGGTTGACCTTGAGGATGATACAACGTGGCTTTTGTATGCTACCCCGGCTGATGGCCAGGATCCGAAGTTCAACTTAGTTTCAAAGGCCAATCTCCGCGGTCCTGCTGGCTTTTCGGGCACTATTCAAATTGCCAAGAACCCTGCCGGTACATCTGGCGAGAAGTTCTATGATAACTCGTCTGGCGTATATCCCGTGGCCGGACATATCTCTGGGTCTGTTGCTGGTGATTCTGGCAGCTACAGTCTCTCTTGGACCAAGGCCGGAAAAGATGCTGAAGGCACTCCTCTCATCATGTTTGCTCTGCCCCACCACGTTCAATCTTTCGACCAAGGTACCAAGGACCGCATCACTGATATTCGCCTTCGCACTACCACGAAGGGCAATGCTACTGCCGTTATCGGAGAAAGCTGGACTATGGTCGAATCAAACCTACCCACTGATGTAGGATTCGCCCCGTGGTCAACCACCCATGGCAGTGTTAACGAGCTCTCGGCCGCTGCCCGGCAAGTCATCCTTCAGAATGCTCCAGCCGAACTCAAGCAGAACATCCCAGAGCAGACAGAGCTCAATAGCATGTACTACAGCGGCAAGGCATTGAGCAAGTTCGCGACATTGGTTTACACAGTGAACCAGCTCGGCAACGAAGTCGAACTAGCAGCCGATGCCTTCCAAAAGTTGAAGAAATCGTTCGCTCGCTTCGTGCAGAACAACCAACAATTCCCACTCGCCTACGACACCGTCTGGAAGGGCGTTGTCTCGACCGCCGGCTACAACGGCGACTTGAACCAGGATTTCGGAAACACTGCCTACAATGACCACCATTTCCACTATGGCTATTTCATCCAGGCGGCCGCCATAATTGGCTCTTTAGATCCTAGCTGGCTGGCCGAGAACAAGGAATGGGTCAACATGCTTGTTCGTGACGCTGGTAACTCCGTCGGAAATGACCCTCACTTCCCCTTCTCCCGTTCGTTCGATTGGTACAACGGTCACTCATGGGCCAAGGGTCTATTCGAATCCTTCGACGGCAAGGACCAGGAGTCCACCTCAGAGGATACCATGTTCGCGTACGCGATCAAGATGTGGGGACAGACGACCCGGGATGCTAGCATGGAAGCCCGCGGCAACATGATGCTAGGAATTCTAGGTCGATCTCTAAACAACTATTTCTTGATGGAGGACGACAATATCAACCAGCCGCGCAACTTCATCGCAAACAAGGTGACCGGAATTGTAAGTGCTTTTACATACGTTTTCTTCTAGCAAGCCGAACCGGAGACTGACGACCCAATAAACAGTTATTCGAGAACAAGGTCGATCACACTACTTACTTTGGCGCCAACCTCGAATTTATCCAAGGGTACGCAAACATCCCTGTCGATTCCATTCTATCTTGAACCCCTGCTAACAAATACCACAGTATCCACATGCTACCCCTTATGCCTCACAGCCCCTTCACTCGCCGGAAGGAGTTCGTGCGACAGGAATGGCAGGCCATGTTTGCCGAATCCGCGTCCACCCCTGCCTCTAGGGTTGACGGCGGATGGAAGGGCGTGCTTTACGCAAACCTCGCCCTTATCGATCCCAAAGCCTCATGGGATTTCTTTGCTCAGCCAAACTTTGATTACAGCTCGATTGATGGTGGTGCATCGCGTACTTGGTACCTGGCATTTGCTGCTGGTGAGTTCTACCCGCCTACTCGCCTACAATAGGTTGTCTTCGCGAAAACTGACAAGTATTCTAGGTCTTGGTGGATCTCCCTAGGAAATGAATCTTATGTCTTTTAATGGGTGGGAACTGAGCGTTGATTTTAGTTGCTTGTTGCCCTTAGTGCCTGATGATTTCGGTTTTGTTCTTGCTGTGATCCGTTGTCTTGCTATTTTTTTTTTCCTAGTCACTACCTATATAGGTATTTACTACGCGTATATATAGAATGGAGGTAGTCATTAGATAGAAGTCTTATTTCAGTGCTGATGAGTTCGACTCCCATATATCCTTTCTCAAGTAATACTCGGCTCACATTGGCTCATATTCCCCGCGCATACTATAATCATCCGACATAGGTACACATGCCTACAACGAAGTCTACCTTCCTACAGACATCCCACCCATCCATACTTAGTTCCTCTCCCAGTAATTAGATGAAAACCTATCTACCCCCAGCAGCAGGCAACTCCAAATCCACAACCCACGGCGCATTCCTCGCCTCATACGCCACCGTATTCACACTGGCATTAACAAATAGAGTCTCCTCCCCAACCCGCAACGGTCGCTCCGCCCCCGCACTAACATCACAAAACGCTCCCCGATTCTCCAGCATCTCCTCTGCATCAGTTGACACTGACTCAAGCCTAACCCCGCCCTCCACCGCATCATCCCACGCCCCGCGCTGCGCGCCCCATCCCTCATGGATATGACCGAAGAGGTGAACGCGCGGTCTTGCGCGCCGCGCAGCACGCAGGAGGTACTCACAGCCGACGTTCAGGTCCGGCGGGACCTGGTCGAGGATACCAGCGGGCGGGCCGTGGGTGAGTAAGATGTCGATGGCAGGGTAATCCGGGATAGGATTTTGAGGTTGTGGAGATTGCGGGGCAGGGTTGTAGCGGTCTTGGGAGCGTGGGTATGCGAAGGCCCAGTTGTAGAATTCCGGTTGGTAGGGGGAGGCGTAGAGGGTGAAGGATGCGCCTGTGGAGAGGGTGAAATGGTGGATGCCTTCGTCGAGGTAGATGATGCCGGCTTTGCGGGCGGCCTCGCATGTCCAGAGGTCTTTGATCGAGCGGGCGTAGGATGTCAAAGCTGCTTTGTTGGGGTGGGGGGTTGAGCGTAGCTCGTTTTGTAGACTGTCGTCTGTGAGGAGGATGGATTCGGTGCCTAGATGCTCGGGTTGTTGGTGGCGGGTGTAGCCGAAGGTTGTGAAGTATTCTTCGTCGAGGGTTATGTCGTGGTTGCCTGCTATTACGAGCTTGAGCTCGGCGTCGGCGTCGGCGAGCATTGCGATCATTGCTTCATGCTCGACGCGGTACCCCACTTTCGTGAGGTCGCCGGCGTGGAGGAGGATGTTTGCCCTTGGAAGTGGATAGCGGTAGGCATTATCAGTTCTTTGAGGAGGGTTTGGTGTAACTGAGTGGGTATCTGATATCATGCAAATGCGGGTTTTAATGCTTGCCATGATGGATGTTAAAGGTGGATTGGAAACATTGAAGGTTGAGCTGCGGGGAAGATGGGCTGATAAGCTTTCAAGGTTGTTTCCGAGGGCGCCAATACTACAAGATTGCTTCCAAGAATTCAATCAATAGAACGGCTATTTATTGTTGTATAGACTCTGTGGTTAACAGGGAGGACTACATGTTTTACATCTCAGTTCAACCACTGCACCTATGTTTTCAAACACAGGTGTAGCATACCAATAGAGGATGTACTTTCACTACTATCCCGTAGGAGAACCAAGTTCTGGGAACATCTCGTGGATACTGCTAGCCTACAAGAGGCTTAAATGTGAGCTCGAGGTCTCCTACAGAATCAGGAAGCAAAGCTGGTTACCAAAGAACAGATGAAACTAAGAAAACGTTTCCATGGATTTGACGGCTCAGAGCTCTACAGACAATTTGCATCTCGTGGACGCTCCGATCATGACATAGCTGAAACTCCGATCCACCCGTTGCAACAACCGAATATTTTATTTTTTCGTTTACTTGCGGATAGCCTTCTGGTAGAAAGCAAGCTCCTCACCCTCCAGAATGTAACCGTCACAGCGACCGGACTGGCCGGGGCGGGAGGCAACAACGGCGTAAAGACGGCCGGACTCGAACTGGCGCTCGATAGCGGACTCAGTCTTGCCGGAGTCAGCGAAGCGGGCAGCCTGCTTCTTGGCAACGGAGGCGGACTTCTTCTCCTCGGTGGCCTCGGTCTTCTGCTGGCGTCTACGGCCAATGGGCTGACCGTAGTGAGCCTCGTACCACTGACGGAAAGGAGCAGCGTCGATCTGGACGACGGCGGACTTGGTCAGGGTGTTTGTGCGGACCAGCTCGTTGTTGGAGGGGTGGAAAGACACTCCAATAACACGGGTCTTGCGGGAGATACCCTCAGAGCCCCAGGAGAAGTTACCGGAGTCGAGACGGAGACCACGGAACTTCTGGTTGCCACCACGAGTGCGGACAAGGTGGATGCGCTTGGCGCCAATACGGGTGTTGGCGGGCTGGCGACCCTTCTCGAAGGCTCTGTAGAACGAGGACATGTAAGAATGCTGCAACGTAATATCGACTCCTTTCCTCCAAGAGAGAAAAAAAAAATACACCATCGATCTCATGCTGGGTTGATAGAATCGTACCTCTTCTTGCGGTAGGTAGCGCGCTTAGCACCGGTAGCGCTGCGCTTGTGGCGAGAATCCCGAGAAATACCCATGTTTGCGATTGATGGAGGGGTCTAAGTTGAACAGAGACACAGGTTAGATATTGTTATTGTCGATTGTGGATCCTGAAGTTTTTTCTCCCCCGATCTTTCTGTTTCGTCGCAAGCGCCACACAAAATCAATTTTCAAATGTCGAACAGATCGGCGGCAGTATTTGCAAGTAATAGTCGGAGGTTGTAGAAGGCGAGCCAATGGATTGAATGTTGACGATGTGGAGGAATCGAACGAATATCGATGATCGAAATTGATGGGCGCAGCGAGCGAAACAGAATTTTTCGAGAAGAAACCTTGCAGGAATTGAGATAGCCCGATAACTCACCTCTGAATGTGCAGCCCTTCACCAGAAACACGGATTAGTTGTCGTAGGGTTGTCGTGGGAGTTTGAGGTCGTGGAGTCGCTGAATTTCGCAGGGCGCACTGTGTCGCTCGCTTGTGTAGTGCCCTAACTGACACTAGGCCCAACTGGGGTTAGCGGATCCAGTCAGTCACTGGATCGGTCAGGTGACATCTGGGCAGCATTTGATGATTCAGCAATGGTCACGTGTTTGATCGTTGTATTGAGATTTGGGAGGGGCCATCTGCTACCCTCCATCCAAGTCACTTTGTACAATGTACCACACTGGGTCCTCCATGGCCTCCATTATTATCTTTTTTAGCTATGGATACACGTTGAATGTTTATTTCCGAGAACATTGACTATCTTAATTATTTAGACCCATCACCAGTGACTGTTCTCTTCCTACTGGCTCTTACCCTTCTTCGCCTTCTCCTTCTTCACAATGTGCTTGATACGCTGGAATGCACCGAATCCCTCAATAAAACAAGACGCAACCCACTTGCACCACAAACCCGACAGAACAGGCACACCCAACGGCTTCAACTGCGTCACCGCCAGCAGCCCAGTCTCGAACAAATGAATGGCCACGACCGCGGGAAACAGATACGGCTGGATATTGTAGACAAAGTGCGCGAAGTTAGGCACGAACTTGTAACCCAAGTACTCGTAGACCGCAGAGCCAGGTAGCAAATTGCTGCGCTGGTAGCAGCTGGCGTAGGTGAACAGACACAGCCCAAAGATCACAGCCTGGATGCCGCGTGGGGCTCGATATTCGGTCAGTGTGACCTCGCTGCGGCCCAAGCGCTTCAAGCTCTCCTTATGCATGGCGACCATGCGGCCGCGGGCTTCTGAGTAGTCTTTCATGGGGGGGTCGATGGGAACGCTGTAGCGGGTGCCGCGGGCGGCGATGATCAGGTTTGAAAGGCTGATATCTTCAATTTGGGCGGACTTGGCTTGATTGGCTGTGATGCTGCAGTAGGCTTGTACGAAGAGTTCAACGGAGTCTTGGTGGTCGGCATTCATGTGCTTGATGATGAAGTCTTGGGAAGCCATGGTGACGGTATTGGCGATGATGGGGGAAGGGTACACGAGAGGCAATTGATTATGGATGGGGTGTGAGGTTGTGTGAAGTAATTGGAATTTGGACTAATGTACAAGGCGCAAATATCCAATCTCAAGTCAAGAGGGAAGATCTGTAGTACAAGGTACGACTGTCGAAGAGAAACATTTAGAAATCAGTGCCAAGGCCGGGGCCTCGGCTTCACGCTTTCCGCCATGTGTCGATTGATGCTTCTACACTACTGCAACCATCAAATGTACTGCTCCATTGCTTCGGGAAAGAGAAGAAAATTATGTAAATGTGAATTATACTCCATTCAAGGGATTATCCAAGGAATATACATAATAGTATACACTCCGATGTATTGCATGCCCTTGGCCCTGCACGCCGGGAAATCCCATTGCAAAAAAAAAAAAAAAAGACCAGATCCCAAACTGACAGATATTAAATCAAAACATGGCTCTATGGACAGCAACAAAGCATTGAAGGAAAAGAGATCACTCGTGACAACGTCGGATGTTCGTGATAGTAGTGGTGATAGAACCAAAATGGGTGATCAAGCCCTGTGGTTGGTAAAAAAAAACGCGATCAACTCCTAATTCGGTCTTTGAGCAGGCATCCTTGATAAAAAGGCCTTGGATGGAAGGATAGGATACTGCGCACTTACATGAGAGCTATTGTGAGATCTCCGTGGATTCGTGCCTTCAGTTCGACCTCGATCTCGAGATTGAGTTCCAATCTCAACTTCATGCCTTCTTCGTCCAGCATTGACTTCTCCTCCTTGTGGAGAACGTCCATGCCGCCACTGGGCTTGAAGTTGGAGTTTTCGTTTGAGTAGGGTTGCATGGCTTCGTCGTCGGAGTATTCGTACTCGTCGGAAGCATAGTCATCTTCGTCCGTGTAATCATCGTCTTCTTGCACGGGTTGTTTCCCCCGTTGCAGTTGCAGTTTCTTTTGGTTCTTCTGGTCCTTGGTTTGTGGTACTTCCTCGTCATATTCCTCATCGGTGTAGTCATCGGCGCTGTCATAGTCTTCACCGTCGGAGAGGTCATCTTGCACGGGGAGCTTCTTGGGCTGCTGTTTGGTCTTTTCAACAGTCGCCATGATGGGATGGGATGAGATGGGATAGAACTAGATTATGGAGTATAAAATGGAAGAAATATCAAGAGATGAAGAATTGATATCACAATAGACAAAAGAAGTAGGGTATCTTAAACATAAGAAATCAAAAGTAAAATGAAAAGAAAGCAAAGAGACGATATGATATGAATCCAGATGGAACAGCGTCACCAGCATCGTCGTCAAAAGTGCGGAACATGACGTTGGCCCCCTCCACCTACGTTGTACGATATACGATATACAATATACAACAATATACCAAAACCACGTCATTGTCAGAAAACAATACCGGATCTGACACCAAGGCCGTGTCCACAAGGAAAAATTCCACGCTGGTTACTGAGTGGCCAACAAGATCTTTGCCTTTTTCCAGCCCCGAGCCGTGGAAACAGATGCAGACTCGTGGCCCGAACCAGTTTATCAACCAGGAACTCATTTTGGTGGCTGAAAGTGACGAGAATAGAAATCTTCATCTGGTACACTTACACCACGCTGAACAGGACTTCCACTCTGAACTGGAAAACACCAGTGGATTTGACGTCGAATGTCGTCATCTGCTCTATACTTACGTCCGACTTAATCTATTTAAGTGGAGACTGTCAATGCGCCAAATTCACCGAAACCCATTCTGATTGGCTCGTGGAACCCTTTGATACCGTTTCTATTTCTCTCCGATCAACTGCCAATCGAGTCCGAAAGGGTCGTTGCTCCATACAGAGGCGTTCCAGGCCGTGACCCTGGTCCGACCTAGACGTCATATTCTCTTTCTTACACGCCCTAAATCTGGAGACTTGGAGGATTCCCCCTTTGGTGCAGTACTCATCCACAAAAATAGAGGATACGGTCATTATTTGGGTCGACCTGGCGTTGATGGACCCGAGCCACAGTAACCTCCCATCTGACGTCGGGGGCGGGAAATCCCTGGCCAGGTCCGGTTTTCACCCAATCTGGTGGCTCCTCTGATGATATAAACGGACGATAGGCAGAGTGTTTCATTTAGTATTTGCATCATTACACTATACGCGGAAATTACATAGTGACTTTATTTGACCCAGCCCGCTTGGTCCCTGTTCATATCTCGTACCCCGAATCACTTCATATTCCCCTCATCTCCCCCCTCTTAACAACCTTCTTCTCTTTCTTTTCTTTTCACCATGGCCGATCAAGAACAACCTCCCACTCCTAACCCCGACTCTTCCAACACTACCCCCAACAAGCCCAAACGTGCTCCCCCCAAGCTCGGCAAGAAGTCTCCCGCCAAACAAGAACAAACCCCTCCTCCCTCCGAACAAGGCCAGGACCAAGACCAAAGCAAAGACTCAGAGGACAAGCAACCCGAGGAACAAGAAGACAAAGACGAATCCAAGTCCGAAGAACCTGCAAAACAACAAGAGCCGGACTCAGAACCAGAACCCGAGCCCGAACAAAAGGACGAACCCAGCGAGCCAGAACCCGAACCCGAACCTCAACCCAAGCCCGAACGTCGTCGTCGCAGACCTCGTCCCCGTCCCCAAGAATCAGACACTGAATCCGTCCAGCGTAGCGAAATGGAACAAGAACCCAAGCCCCAGCGTCGCGTCCGCCGCCAGCGCCAGCCGCAGCAACAGCAACAGCAACAGAACGGCAGTCCTCTCGGCGGACTTCCAGGCGTCGGCGGCGTCGACCAAGCCGGCCAGCTTGTACAGAACACAGCCGGCAACGCACTTAACGGTGTAACCGGCAGCGCCGGCAAAGCCGTCGGTGGTATCCTCGGCGGAGGCGACAAGAAAGAAGAAGATGATGGCGGCCGCGATGAGCAGCTCCGTCTACGACTGGATCTGAATCTTGATATCGAGGTTCAGCTCAAGGCGAAGATCCACGGTGATTTGACGATTGGTCTGCTGTTAGTATACCCTTTTCCTTTATCCTTTGATTTCATGTCTTATCTTGTGACGAGCCCTTCTTGTCGGCACATTTTCACATCTCTCTAACCATCTCATACTTGACTCAAATATTATGTTGGTGCATTTCACTGACTGACAATCTAGTAATTAATCTTGCGGCTCTCCAGCAAATAGAAGAGAGTTATCTATATACCTCGGTTCTATATATGCCTCTCCTATCTCGCCTCGAATCTCCAGCCCCGTTACACGGGTGTTGACCTTCAATGACTTGTTAATGGGTTACGTTCCGGTGATGCACGATGCATGGGTTGATTTTTGATTTTTTTTTACTTTTCATGTCTATTTCTCTTCTCGTATTTTTATTTCCTGTGGCGTCTTGTTATTACCCTTTTGTCTGTGACTAAGGCCGAAACCTGGCCTCGACTGTCCTGGTGTCTTGTCTGCGGTGTACAGTACTTTTAGCCTTCAGTCTTAGAAATCATCTGGGGTTGGAGAAATGGTTTAATGAACTAGGCTTTTGGGTCACTATATCTCATGCGATGGGTTTAGGCATGTAAATTGATAAAAAGTACATGCTTACATAGATGCTAGTTCTATAGTGAGGATATGTACACTCCGTAGAGCATTGAATAGAGACGACATTTGTGTTCCCATTGTTTAAACTGATCACAATAGACAGACAAGGCTCGGTAGGACAAGTGCAACAAGATTCATATTTTGGTCAGAGTCCTAGCTTCCAATTACTCCGAGCAGAAGGCAAATATCTAAGAGTAATTTCGTATCTTGATGAGAATGTTGATTTATCATTCTCCATCAATTCGATATACGAAAACAAAATCGTGACAATTCATCCATCTATCTTGTCCATTATGCAAATGCAATCTCACAAGACCAAAGGCTACATAGTCAAGGCAAAAAAAAAACTCGGAAAAAGAGCCCTCAAGAATGCAGTGATATACCTAATCACAGTTCGGTTCGTACATTTCATATACATACCTCTCTGTTCCTTGTCTGCACCAAATGTATGTAAACCCATCTAACCACCAAACCCTCTTGAAGAAAGGAGAAAAAAAAAGTGGCCACAAGAATATTCCAACATGCATATCCTACAATCCTGCAACATACATCAATCCATATCCAAGTGTGACGATGACCGCAAATGCCATGATACTAGATGGAATGCCGCAAATAAGGAAGTGGCGGACTTGGAGATACCGCTGGCCTGTTTGAGGCACTTCGGTCATGATAGCAGCTAAGGAGAAACAGGTTAGCAGGAGGGTTCCAAG
This sequence comes from Penicillium sp. IBT 31633x, assembly GCA_028827885.1. Taxonomy (NCBI): domain Eukaryota; kingdom Fungi; phylum Ascomycota; class Eurotiomycetes; order Eurotiales; family Aspergillaceae; genus Penicillium; species Penicillium sp. IBT 31633x. The sequence continues at coordinate 925,373 of JAPWDP010000008.1, forward strand.
GAGTTGAACTAAACATGACATGGGAGAATGGAACATACTCATATTGGGGAATCCACTTGTAGGCAGAGCCATTGCAACAGAGCACATTAGCGCACTGGCCATGACCAGCAGATTGGGGTGAGGATCCTCCATGTTGACACCGATTTGACGGACGAGAGGCAGCATGATAAGAGCAGCGACGGTGTGCGAGATGAACGAGGCAATGACAAGGATCATAGCGCAGAGAACCAAGAGGACGGCGTAGAGGCTGAGGTTCTCGACGCGTTCGGTGATGCCCGAAGCGAGGGTTTGCAGTAAGCCCGATGAGGTGACAGCCTTGCCCAGACAAAGGCCGCCCGCGGCAAGGATGATGATTGTCCATAGGAAGTTGTTGAAGTCCTCTTTGTTGAGGATGCCGGTGCCGAAGAAGAGGACGAGAGGGATGATGGCGATGACTCCCATGTCGCCGAAGATATGCTCGAGCTGGTGGCTAGCGCACCAGAGGACGATAGTCATGAGGGTCACGATGCTGATGAACCACTGCATGCCGGTCCATCGGTCCTTGACAGGCCGGATGGGGATGACTGTTGCGTTGCGGCCCGGGCGGAATGTCACAAGGAGCAGGACCCAGATGAGGAGGATGCAGATGATGCAGACGGGCAGCGAGATGAAGAACCATGTACCCCAGCTGATATTTGGGTACATGTTCTGCAAGGCGATGATGTTCTGGGGGAGGCAATCGGAGAGGCCGCACCTCCAACATTAGCGGCCAGCGCGATGCCTAGCACGAGTGCCTTGGCAAAGTCGGACTCGGGAGGCATGTTTCGCAACAAGGGCTGAATGATCGAGTAGCAGAGCACGGGAGATGCAACGTTACTGATCCACATACTCAGGAACATGCTCACAAACATGTTGGTCAGCAGAACCACGGATGGCTTCGATCCAGCTTTGCTTAGCACGAACATGGCCATGCGACGTGCGATATCATACTTGGAAAGCGCCGCCGCAATGGTAAAACCACCTAGGAGAAGCATGATCACAGGGGTCCACATCGCCGAGAACACCATGCCGACCGATTCTTTGGGTCCCAATCGCTTGGGAGGCTGCTCATCTGACCGCATGATGCCTAGAGTCACAACCAGGAACGGGATAAGAAGCGAAGTGACGAACAGCGGGATAGCCTGACATTCGATGTTAGCATTCAATATAAGCAAAGAAAAAAACACAGTCTGTCATACCTCAGTAGCCCACAATATACTAACAAGAACCAACATGGCCAAGCAGTTCTGCTGCTCGGGAGTGTCCATGAGATTCATGGAAAGCAGTGCGCCGAAGACAGCGGCACTAAAGACGAGCGTGCCAAAACTCAAGCTGCAGAACCATAATGGGAACTGGAAGCGGCCAAGAGGCGTTGAGATCTGCTGGGTGCGAATCTCGGTTTTATCACCCTGGCGCCGTGCAGTGGCCGGGTCCTCATCGCCGGCAAGGAGGGTCCGACGAATACCAACATTTGCGGCCTGCGCACGGCGTTCGATCTCGATCATCTCACGCCAGACAGTGTTTCGTTCCCAGACAACGTGCTCACGCAGATGTAGACGAAGTTCGCGCCTGGCCTCCTGTCTATTGCCCTTGGTGACAATGCCCGCGTACACACTTTCCACGTCCTCGATATGCCTATCGACTGCAGCCATGGTGGTTTCGGTGAATGGCCGCGCGGGGTGGACAACAGAAGCAAGATAGTCACGGCGCATGCTGCGGTCCAAGGTCTTGTCATATTTCTTAAGAGCCTTGGCGAAGCCGGTCTTGTTCAGCTCGATAAAGGATCGAAGCTCGCAAAGTGAGACGTAGCATTCGATTAGGCGCCTTTTTAACGATATACCGGTATTATACAGAGCAGCGAAATCGTCGTCGTTGAAGTGGGACTCATGCGGTTCTCGGGAGGTCGTCCGCCCAAAATAGGAAGAATCTGCCAGATCACCGTGCTGATCATCCGCGGCAGACTCTCCATCTGTCGATTGCAGCAATCTCCGACGCTGTGGAAGGATCGTAGGGGACCGATCATCATCGCTATCACCACCTTCTTCTTCGTCGTCTGCCATCGAGTCATTGCTAACAGCACTGGACCGCCGACGCGCGCCCGCGACATTGCCATTTCCACGGCGGGAAGTTGCCTTGATAATTGTTTCACTGACAGGGTCCATGTTGACACCGTCTGTCTCGGCAAGATACACATCGGCGTCTTTGATGGTCTCATCGGCGAGTTCAAAAATCTCCGCCTCTTTCTTCTGAAAGAAAGAACAGATCTTATCCATCTCGGCGTCAAGGGCCCGTTTGAAAATCACATCCGGGTTACTCGTTTGAGCACCCAGCAGCGGCGCAGACTCTACATCTGTGGTTGATTGGCCTTCGGTACGGTTGACCTGTTTCTCAAGAGTATAGATCCTAGTCACAATGCAACATTAGCACCCTGAAAACAATTCTCCGGCCCAGCCACGGCTCGATCCTGTGCAATGTGACACCAGTGCAAATTCCCGGGTCTGTATGCACGCATTTTCGCGACGACAACGCACAGCTCAAATTCAATCTAGGGCAACTTACAATTTCTTCAAATTGCTGTACGCGATGTAATAAGAACTCCAATCGGGCACAGCGTTGAACTGCACACTATGAGAGAATTTCATCTTGGGTTCGGTTCCAAAATCGACCTTCTCTTGCGATGCGTTGTGAGTACGGCGTCGAAGAGCCTCGGCCCAGAATCTAAGAGGAGAGCCCCGAGGGCGAAGCTGATCGGACTCTAGTCTCTTCTCGTCCTCTTCTTCTCCACTGCCAAAATTGGGGTTCGCCGGATGCGAATGAACAGCAGGATCTAACCACCTAGCGCTAGCTTGATAAGGGTCTGAGCGAGCAGGGCCAGATGCGCTTGCAGTAGCTGTTTGGGAGGTCGGATGATACTCGACAAGTTCAATGGAATCGGAACGCGAGGTGGGAGCCACCTTCGAGAAAGAAGGCCGGGGTGTGGTCGGCCTAGGTCATTCAAGGAGAGGGTGAACTCAAGGCCAAAAGGGAAAGTAGGAGTGGGCTCTACTGCGGGGGGAGGGTCGCGTCAAGAAGTCCGGATCAGCTGGAGCTGTGGGTTGCACTAATAGTCGGGCAATGATATGATACAATTGCGCACTGCCGATCGGGGTTAGATGCGATAGCTGAAATTTACTCCGAGACAGTAGGTAGATACAATGTCGAACAGTGTCTTAGGGGTCTCCGATGAGTTCAGGAACAGTTGTGTTGCTCTTCACGATAGCTCCCAGGGCTACATCGGGCACACCCAAGACGAAGATTAGGTAAGCCTGCCGGACCTATCAAACGCTGTTCCATTCAAAACAGAAGACATTGGGAAGTCAAGGGTATGAAGGTATTCAGAGTATTAAGGATATTGATGTCAATGTAGTCCGAGTAAAGTTGTCCCAGGTGTTCTCCTGATCTCCAATCAGATTGAGCAATTGAGAATAAGCAGCTATATATAGGGCGCACATGGCTCACATGTGAAAAGAAAAAAAAGCCTAGACTGTACAAAATGGAATGTCGAGAGATCAAAAGCCATCAAATTCAATTGGCTTTTAGTCCGAGCACCCCATGCAGCTGATCCCTCTTTATGGGGAAATATCTAAGAATGATGAATGGAAGTCAAATTGATTTGACCAGACTAGATAAATGTACATATGCAGAAAGTGCTCAGAGATACAGGACAAACCCAAAAACCCAAATAAATAAAAAATACAAGCCGAAAAAGCTAGGTTTACCGACGAATGCTAGTGCTCAAGTTCGCACGACCAGAGATACCGATCTTGTGCTGCTGATCCCTCTTTTCCCAGACACTGCTACGACCCTCAGCGACGGCCACAACCTCGGCAGCAACACGGTGCGCAAACAACGCATCCCGTCGCTTAGCCGATGCGTCAAGAATCCACTTGATAGCAGTGCGGCGACGTTGGCGCAGAGTCAGTGGGTGGGGAATCTGCACGGCAGTACCACCACCAGCGATACCCTTCTGCTGACGGATTCGGAAGAGGGGAGCCACGGAATCGACAATCAGAGTGAGGTAGAGAACGGGGTCGAGGGGTAGCTGGGAGGCGAAGGGAGCGCCGAGGAGACGGCGGCGAGGATTGATCTGAGGAGGAGGCGAGGTGCGGAGGTGATCCAGAACGATGGACATGTTCTGGGATTCAGTCAGTCGGTATTCTCAACAAGTTCAGATCAAATGTAAACAGGAAGAACAAGCATACCCTCTGCGCCTTGGTCAATTTCCCACTCTCCATCATCATCTTGGTGAACTGGTCCTGCAGGGTATCGTAGCGCTTCCGGAAGTTCAACGTCCTCATATCCTGCGGGACGGCGGGGGGATCGAACTTGAGGCCAGGGTTCTCCTCAAGAGCCTGACCCTGAGCCTGCTCAATCATGCTAGCAAGAGCAGCGGCAGCTTCATCACTGGCGCCCTCAGGGCCGGGCATACCAGCAATGACGTTGGCCTCGTTGGTAGGCTTGTTGCCCTCCAAGTCCGACATGAGACTCCGAGCAGAGGTCGAGAACGAGCGCGAGCCTCCCGACTTCTTAAGTTGGTCCCGCATAACCTTAGGCATGTGCTTCATGGCGTCCTTATCGCGGCTGAGGATCTGTCCAAGGAAACACAGTTAATAACCTTTTCTCGTGTTTTCGGCCCCCGAAAAATTTAGCAGCCTTTGGGGTTGGCTTTCTTGCTTACCTCCTCAACGGGCGTACCCTGGTCCAACTCTGGAGTTGAAGGAATACCGTCGCACCGCTTTTCCTTTTCCATGATGCGGGAGATCTCCTGAGCCTCCTCGGTGACGGCAGGCAACGGGTCGACAGTAGGGAAGTTCTGCTCATCAGGTTGGGGCTCGACCTTCTTCGATCCATCGCGTGAGGAGTTCCATCGGCGTTGAATGGGTAGTGACTGAACGGCGCGGAATCGGAGGGGGGGAAGACAATGCGGGAGTGGCGGATTGGCGCAGGGCCGAGACAGCCTTGTTGGCTGTGAAAAGGTTGAGTCTTGGTGGCATGATCGCGGTTGTGAGAATTGGCCCCGGTACAATAATGGTTCGGGGGTCGAGATTAATCGACCTGTTTGGGGTGAAGTTTGCGGTCTCGAGCAAATTTCCGGGAGGGCTTAGTCAGCGCCAAGATCTTGATGTGAGGTCATGAACTGTACAGCTGGACAACTGACATAAACCGGATTGAGGGATCAAAGCTGATAGTGATTAATCAGACTGAGTTAGCTATTGACTAGAACAAATATTGAGATTGTCTCGGCTGCTGGATCTAGGAAGTAGATAAAAAGGCTGACTTGTTAGGATCTGAATACCTGGAACGGATATGTATATCTCCAGAATATAAAAACTAGAAGAGATCTAGCAAATTACTACTCCATTGGAGACTGTGCAACCGCCTTTCTACTCCTGCCAATGAAGAGATTATATAAACATATGCACACATGCAATTTTTGTTACTGAAATACTAGTATAGACAAGCATGTTCATAGAATACAAAGAAACAAAGCCGCTCAGGCAGGGAGAGTCAATTGAACAAAAGGAGAAGAGAGAAAGAAAAGGAAAAAACCAAGCCCTCGGAAGATAAAAGCCGCCCCAAACCCAAAATAAAGCCTGTGACCAAGCCTCAGCTTAGGTAGAAACGTTATCAGGGTAGACGTAGAAAGCCAAGGCAAGAATGATATACATTCCGAGACACATGCCACCCTCGAGGTAATTAGACTTTCCATCCTGGATAAGCAGAGTAACAACCAATCCAGAAATAAAGAAAGCAACGGTCTCGAAAGTTTGGAAGTGCAGTGTCATCTCGATGCCCATGATCCAGCCTAGAATGACCAAGAAAGGAGTGACGAAGAGCGCAATTTGCAAACTGCTGCCAATCGCAACTCCAATCGCCAAATCCATCTTGTCCTTGTACGCAACCACAACAGCAGTGACATGCTCCGCAGCGTTGCCGACAATTGGGATCAGCACCAGTCCAATGAACGTCTTGCTCATGCCCGTTGTCTGTACAATGCTGTCGATGCTGTCGACCAAGTAATCGGCACAAATAGCAACCAGAACAGTCACAATAACCAGAGCCACAGCAGCAGCCCAAGGGCTGAGAACGCGCTCCTCTTCCTCCTCTTCCTCCTGCTCGGCGCCAGCATTGTTTTCGGTATCGCTGCCATTGGTCTCTTCAAAGAGGTCGGAGTGGGAATAGAGCTGGAAGTACAGGTACATGACGTAAATAATCAACAGGATGATGGAGGTACCGTGCGACAGAATGAGAATGTTGTTCTGCGCATCTTGGTCCGGGTCAAGACCATCCGTTGTGCTGCCAGGCTTGGCGTGGGAGCTACTCGAGATCGCGGCGTAGAGAGTGGCTGGGATGATGAGCGAAGCGGACGCGACAGCCATGAGCGACGACATAGTCGATGCCACAGTACTATTGAAAGATTGTTCACGGAAGCGCAGTCCACCGATTAAGAAGCAGCAGCCCAGAACAAGCAGGATGTTAGACAGGATGCTGCCCAGCATACTAGCCTGGACGACGCGGACCTGGTTCTGCTTCAGAGCAATGATGCTAACCTATCCATGAAATTGCGATTAGCATCAAACCTAGTAGGTCTCGTGCCCACAGCCCCAAAGGGTATTGGGGAGTCAACAGGAACCGAGGCTTGGCAAGCTTACAATTAATTCGACGGCATTACCAAAAGTGGCATTCATTAAACCACCCAGGGCCTGGCCCATGGTAGCGGCCAGCTCCTCAGTAGCGAAGCTGAGCAGCGAAGCGAGGGGGACGATAGCAAAGAAATTGAGAGTAAAGACAGCGGTGGAATTCCAGCCGAGGGCACCAGAAATGATGCCCAATGGCACGAAAATCAGCAAAATATTGACATAGTCGCGAACAACGGTCTTCCATGTCAGACGGACGACGTGCATCGGCCAGTGCACCCAGACTCGGTTATCTTTTGGGTGATGGTGGTGCTGTCCATGCTCTGTGTGTTCGTGAGGGGACAAGCCAGCAAAAGAGCTGCGATGTGAGCCGAGTAGCCCGGTGCGCTCATTGGCGTCTAGCGAGCCATTGTTTGTTGAGTTCATTCTTCGAGGCCCAAAGGTGTGGCTTCGGAAGTGGGTGCGAAAATTTGGCAGTGCTGGAAAGCAGGGATTCCACGTTAGTTGGGTATGATTCCGTTGCCTGAACGGGATTATTCGATATAATATTTGATAAATGACTTTCACAGAAAGCCGGAAAGGAGCGGATGGGGGAGAGATTGAGTGAAGAAAAGGGAAGAGAGAGTATATGATCACCCACACATAATTGCGAGGTTCCAAGGAGGTTAAAGAAAATTAATAGCGGGGTTGAAGCCACTTTCCTTCTAGGAACGTAATATGCGAATTTCCGTGGAATCAAGGTTAGCACAGCCTTTGACGTTAGGAGCTTCAGAGCCGGATGGGATGGCCAAGTGGTTAGCCAAAGAATGTGGCCCAGTCAGTGGGGAGAGGAGCTTGCGATGACGACCCACGAGATCCACATATTTGAGTGGCCAGCACGTTGATTGGTTGCTTTGAACAGAGCCAAGACCGTGCACTGCCACAACGAATTGGATGCACGGACGATTGGTTTCGAAGATCCATGGATCCATGGATGCTGACAATTTAGCTTTGATTCGGTTATAAGACAGTACAACTATATAGTGTAGATGTAAGCCGGAATAACGTTATGTAGATTGGAACTATATAGCACATGGTATATATCTTTTAACACCAGTAAAAGGAGAACCCCAGTCCACATAACCAAATAAATAAAATAAAAGTAGGGCAAAGAATACATCAGGGTAGTAAGTCACATCACGAAGAGAAAGAATGAAAAAATAAAAGGAGTGTCAAGACACAGGAGAAACAGGTAAAGGATCGAATTGAAAGAGGGGGAGAAAAGGGGGTGGTCATGACTCCTCCGGCAGCGCACCATTAGCTTTGAAATCCATCCGGCTGTGCTTGCGACTAACACCCTTGAGCATGCTGAAACGACGGAACATTGAATCCCGCATACCGCTATTATGATTATTGAGCACAGGAGACAACGGCGCCGTGCCATTTGTAGTAGTCATGGTCACCGAATTACTATCCTGCGTGACAGGTCGCGAATAATCGCGCGTGGGCGGGAGCGTGGACCACCCGCCATTGGAGGCGGGCGCAGCCCGATCTGTGGCTACACCAGTAGTAGCATTAGGACCGTGGTGTTGGGAGCCAGCACCACTACGGCCGTCGTGTGAGCGGGCAGCCGAGTCGTTGGAGGCATTGTGTATGTTCAATGAGGTTTGTGATTCATGGCCGGCGTTAGCGACGGATGGTGACGAGCCGTGCTTGTGTGTTCTGTCACCGCCGAAGAAGCTGCGGCGTTTCTCGCTCCGGCCGCCGCGGGAGTGACTGGTTGTGCGACTATGAATCGTGGCTGCGTCATCGTCTCCGGCTTCGTCTTGCTCACTCACAATTTGGCCCTTGCTGTCGGACTGCTGAATAGTAAAGATGGAGTTTGTGGCACCGTGGGAACGCTTGAAGGGGTTGATGATGCTGATCCGGTGACTGACAGATTGTCTCTCAGACCGCTTGCGCGTGTGAGTGTTACCTCGGACTGCGCGGTTCATCTCTTGTTCCTGACTGGCGGCTCGCTGTAGAGGTTGAATCCGGCGCTTGTCACTCAAAGATGGAGATTGTCGGGCTGTTTGTGTGGGTGTTGGCGATATGTATTCCAGCGGAGCTACGACAAGAGATCCCAGCTCAGGCTCGAATACATCTTCAAAGCGTCGTAGCAGTTCGGCTTGAGTAGCTTGATGAGCGGGACGTTGGTAAAGAGACAGTGCATGTTTGATGGCCAAGGCGTGGTCGATGAGTGCAACGGATAGCGCAGTTTCCAGAGGATCCACAGGTTGTTGTGTTTCCACCACCGCTTCAACACCCTCATCAAATTCCTCAAGCAGCTTGTTGCGGGTATTTTCCGCATCAGACAAGAAAACACGATACAATGCCACACAGTTAGAGTTTGACGATCTGACTTCAAGTAGTGATTCCAAGGCTTCAGTCAGATTAGACAGAGTAGAATCCTCACCCAGAGCAGCACGGCGCTCAATAATCTGGAGCTCTTGTGTCTTACGCCACGTCCGTTCGATGGCAGTTTGCAGAGGCGACAGAGCAACCTCCTGGACAGAGATAATCTCACTGCGACGGAGGATATTTGGGAACGCTTCCGAGACAGTGAATACGAGCTTCTCTACGTATTGGTCACGGACATCCGAGCTGTTCGTATGTCTTCGCGAGGTGGTAGAGAAGCGAGATGGATCCGAGATCAGCAGGTGCTCACGAACAGAGGACGGAACCTTGGGGCGCTGGTAGACAGGATGAGAGACATCACGGTGGGCGCTGAGGGCACTGATCTGAAGGAATTGGCCTTCATAGTCTGGAATTTCGCCAGAAGACATGACTTGTGCAGTAGGGTGTTCCCGTTGCATGCGGTCAACGAAGGAGGCCATGCGTTCTGTCGGCGAAGCCTCAAAGATGAACTCCTTATCGCGTAGGCCAGCGGGGAATCCAAGACCCTTGTACACGACACGGAAGTACCGTGGGAATTGCTTACCGCCCTTGGCGACAGATTCATGAATCCGAGCCATGGAGCTTTGAGCTCGGGAGAGCTTGGCGAAGTCCATCGTCGTGTGCTCATAGTGGGCCGCAAGCTCCTTGTAGCAAGCCAGAGCGGGGGCCCAGGCCATGGCATTCTCGAAGTGCTGGATAATGGAGAAATACAAAGCCTCTCTCCGTTCGAACGCATTCTGAGCTGGGAAAGCGGGGGTAAGTAGCTCCGGCAGTGGCTTGGTGAGATCCCATTCGTAGAGGTCGGCGTGGAACTGAAGGGCAAGACCTGCTTCGGTGAAGTTCCCTGCCCCGGCCTGGGCCTCGGCAAGTTCATGAACGTAACGAATAAAGATATCCTCGCGACCCATGTCCTTCATGTATTCCATCAATTTCAAAGCGTGCAGACTCTGGATTGAGGCGCCGCCCTGAGAAGCCACTAAAAGATCCAACAATTCATCGACCGTGCCGACAAGACTTTTGACAGCATTCGATAATAGATCATCAGATATCGTGTCACTTCCAAAGAGATCTAACAACTCGCCGACGAAGATCTTCTGGCTAACGCTTTCGTTCATCTGCTTGGACTTGAAGAGGGTGTCCAGGCTGGAGATAATCTCCGTTTCAATGATCGAAATATCCTGGTTTAAATCCCATTCGCTGAGAATCATCGTTTGCAAAATCTGAACAGCAACATGTCGCAGCCCCTCGTGGACACTGAGACACAGACCAATGATCGGAGGTACCAGGCCAGGAACGTACTGGACCTGATAGCCACCCAGCTTGTTCAAATTGAAGCGCTCCCTCTCGTCGTCCGTGGTCTCCCAACCAATGGCTTCCCAAGCAGATTGCAGCAGATCCGCTCCTTGCTCGCGGACATCTCCAGCAATCTTCCATACAGCGCGACGTTTCTGTTCCGGGAAGGTTTCCAGCGCGAGGACATCACTAGAAATCACCTTCAAAAGTGTGGTGAAGAATGACTCCCATAGCTTGGTATCAAATGTGTCGGCGTCGTCCGGCGCCGGAAGGAATTTATTAATGAGCAACAATGCAATATGTTCGAGACTTTTGATAGTTGCACGGTGGTTGTAGATATGAATACTAAACCAGGTCTCGGGATAAGCCTCGCAGTCGAGGATGGAGTTATGAGCCTCGATAGTCTGGGCCACGAAGGTCGCAAGTTCCAATTCTTTCAAAGAGGGGAGCTTGGGAGACGCGATCTTAGCAATACTAGCGATAAGCGCAGACAACTCGACCAAAGACTCATCAAAGCTCTGAGAAATCTTGGCAGACTTCATCTGGAAGGGGAATGCCTTGCTAAAAAGCAAAGACAGGTATTCCGTTTCATCTACCCCCTCGGCGGAGATAGCACAGTAAGAGGCCACAATACTTGGCATGAAACCATAAAGTTGGGGATCCGGCTGGCTGAGCAGCTGGGCCACAATCGAGCAGCTCAATCGCACCTGATCACGATACAAGTCTGTAACGCCTGAGGTGGAACCCCAGTACGGAGCCAACCAACCAATACAACTGGAGATCAATGTTTGTCTCTCCTCACCAGACGAGAAAAGCTCGAATAAGGTATAATTCTGAATGAGAACCAGCTTATAAAGAACCAACATGCCGTTGACATCCTTGCATGAATCCATGAAACTCAGAGCGATCATAATCATTTCATCTTTGCTCAAGACATTAGAAAGCTCAGGTAGCCACGTATGGAAGTGTTGGACGACCAGTGTTTTGCTACCCACCAAAGCCGGCGAGGAATTTTTCATTAGAGTCTCCAGAGACTTGAAAATGGTGCGCATGTCTCTGTTAAAGGTTGATTGCACCGAAGTGATACCAATGCCTTCCTCCTTGGCCTTTTGCTGCTCGCGGGCCTTGATGATAAACTTCAATAGATGACGTCCAACCTTGAAGGCGGCGCGAAGACTGCGAGATTGTGTACCGTCGGTAGCTGCATTTAAGAGACGCAGGTAGCTTCGAATGAGACATGGGGTGACGAATGGGAAATTGAATTGGCCGTCGGTGTAGCGGTCGACCAGTGGGCCCAGGTTATATCGGCGATCATGAACGATGCCCAGAACTGTGACAAGGTCGTTGAAAATCAGATTCTCGTATTCTTCGTTGCCAGCATTCTCGACTAGGATTCCGAACAGTGCATCGAACACACCACTGAGTTGTTTGACAATCTCAATCTCCGGAACAAAGAGTAGACGTTTGAGGGTATCCAAGACTTCATCCACAGGCCGCTCCCGCCAGTTGAGAAGACTCAAAATGACTTGATCCTGGGAGTACTCCGTGCTACATAGGTGTGTCTCGAGGTGTAGAGTGGATAGTGGTCCTGTCACAGCTTCATCCTTGGCGGATTCGTTCTTGCCGAGTGAACTCCATGGGAGGTTTAAATAAGCACCTCTCCCATTCTCAAGGCTAGAGGTCTGCTTATCATAAGCATGTAACAGCAGAGAATGACGCCCATCTCTGATAAAAGCCTGCTGGTCCCAAAGAGGCATCCAGGCAAGAGCAAAGGGAAATTCGGGCGCATCTGCAATACTCATCACCATATGCGAGCCAGGAATTTGTTCTGTAGGAATCTTGAGACGAATGGTCTGGTTCCAAGGCGAGCCTCGCTGGGTAATTGTGGTGCGCCATGCTGTATTCGAGACATTGGAGGACGAAGGGAAAACACATTTGTCTATCCGTGCTCCTTGAGCATCACGGACTTCGAGAGTCAGCTGGAGATTGTGAAGTCCGGTGGTAGTTTGCACTGGAACTTGACCAGCCTGCGGGTGAGATAGGAGTGCATCAGTGGGAAACACAGCCTGCGAGAGTGTCACGTATATGTCAGATCTTGGCTTCGTGGGAGCCTTGGAGAATCCAATGCGCTGTGTCTGTACGACATCATGCAATATAGTAGGATTCTGGCGGATCAAGGACTCGGCATCGCTACTGGTAAAGGGGCGCATGTGAAGATGTAGACGTGCAGCAGGGTCGGCACGAACATATCGACCGGAGGGACTAGGAAGCAGCGTGCGAATCAATTTGTCAAAGCCATCTGTTAGCCCCTCGCCATTTTCGCCGTCTCGACGAGGCGACCAAATATTGACCACCTGCTCTGCGTCTTTCTCTTGTCGGAGTATCGGCGAAATCTCCAATATGCCGACACCAACAGTGCGGATCGCCGTGACTTCCTTTTTTGGGGAAGGCTGAGGGGTCGTCGGTTCTTTGACGCTGGATGAGCTACTCGATGATCGTGGGACCCCTTGGGTAGTGGGCTTGGCTGGTTGATCTAGATTCAATCCACGTGGCTTGGCCGTCCACATCATGCTGCGTCTCGTTTTCAGGCTGCCCTTGGCCGAGGGTTGGACGCCCCCGTTTGATGTGGCCTTTGTTGGGGTCGGGCTATCTCGTGAGATTGATGGCCTCGACACAGGAGTGGTATCAGCCGTGGACCTCGTCTCGGGAGCACGAACCCAAGCAACTAGATAAAGTTGCCGCCCATTCGCAGATCCATCTCCGATATCCGTTGCAGCCAATTCGGTGAACAGTGTCTTCAGCCTACTGCTTTGACTCATGTTGATGAATTTATCAGGAGACGGAATGTCTAGACTGAAGGTCTCAGACAAAGGACTGAGTGCGCCGGAATCTGATCGTGAAAACAGCTGAATTCCGATGGTCACCTGCCCAGGTGCATTTCCAGATACTGCGTTGATCTCCAGCAACAAATGGTGAAGAGCAGTAGCATCAGATGTTACAGTGGGATGTGATTCGAGCATGCTCATCTCGGACTGTAGCTTCGCCAGTTGTATAGCAGAGTCGTCACCCGTAAGCAAGCGGCCTCTCTGTTCTGGATCCCGAACAATCACGTCCCCACTGAGCATTTTATTTGCCTTGACAAGTTTCCAGACTGTCTCGTCCCGCAATGCTTCCTTTTCCTTTCCGGTTAGGACATTGTGCAGTAATTGGCGCCTCGCAAAGTCCAGCTCTTGTACAATGTTTGACATTTCCTCCAAGACATCATATCTTCGAGCCAGAAGCAGCTCATGTAAATTCGTTGAATGCCATTCGCGCAAGCATGACGCGATCTCATCAACCAGTGGCTCTGTAAGGGAAGTCGGAGTTTCATCACCGATCTTGAGCATAGGGACCGGGGCAGCAGGCTTGGGCGCATCAGGGTCACGAGGAGCAAAGGAAACAGGCGTGTGCGGGATTGAACCTGTTCGCCATCGCGGGCTGGTCTGATCGGTCCCATCGGTCTTATGAATGATGATCTGGGATGGTTTTCCCTTCTTTGCGACTACCACATCCGACACCTCGGCGGCAGCCTGAAAATCACCAATGAAGGAAGTCAGACTATTTCGGGACATGAAGTCCCCCTCCAAAGCCGACAATGTCAGACGATCAATGCTTTTTCGATCGCCATTCAATAGTGCTTTGTGTCCCTCGCCGTCGCCTAAGACCTCCCGGATCTCAACGCAATTTCTCGGGAAGATACCCGAAAACACGCGAGCTTCAAGAGTCTGGCCTTTGGTGCTTGTCAAACCCGCCAATAGCGACGGCGGCGCGACCAGATAGCCTCGGCACCACTCTCCATCCTTTCCACCTTGTTCAATAATGTATAATTCATCACCAAGTTCTAATGGTAGGTCTGCGGGGGACGAGGGGTTGAATGGGTATATGGCCACGGCAAAGGCGATGCGAGGCAGCGGCCGCCAGGGCATGGCTGTGGTATTCTATTCTAAACCACCCGAGGGGATTGGGGCTCGAGGCACCAGGCTCTCCCCGCAAATGGGTCTCCGATCACACGGTTCGCGGGAAGAAAAGAAGGGGTGTGGAGCAGTTCGAGGAATGTTCGTTTCGGTCAATGGAAGGCAGCATGCAATTGGAGGTCCAGGTCGTCGGGTCCCAGGGGAATGAAGAGAGGAATGTGGGATCTCAAAGAATGCTTTGCGACAGCTGTAACGATCTAAAGAGACATGATTAGGGAGGCGCACGCGAGAGACTGGGACCACGGAGATTCGGTCTAATGTCGCCCTATCGGAAACCGAGGAGGCAAGAGAGCACAGAATTGTAGTAATTATCGCAATGTTCACAGACAAGACACCAATTGAAGACACGAAGGGTCCGAAGCGTCGCGATTGAGATCCGTGCCCCCCCCCTTTGAGCGACATTTTGGTGGAGACCACGGTCGTCCACTTAGACCGGGGGAAAGAGACTCACCGTGAAGATTAATTTAAAAAAGAAAAAAAAAAAAAAAGAGAAAATAAGAAAACTTCCGACAAAAAAACTTAAGATGGAGACACAGAAAGACGTTTGAAAGGAGAGAATCAAAAGATCAAAGCGAAATCGAAATCGAAGATCACCCCCCACACCGACCATCTTCAGAATACAATAGTACAACAGTCTCTCATTGGGCATTTCGACACGGTAAATTGGTCGTCGTTTCAGCTGAGCTTCGGAGGATAACTGCCTTGCTTCATCTGCATCTCCATCGCAACTGATACCCGGCTTGAATGGGCTAAGGGATTTTCTTTGATTGCATCTCGATCCTAACGTTCAACATGCACCAAGTAAACAATGATCATTTGACACGTCTACAAACGAACCACAATTCAATCATTCAATTCCATTCGCGCCTGAAAGGACACAATGTACCCCATACTCGGTACAGAGTACAGAAAATATGATCGATCCAATTCGACATGCACAGACACGAACTCCCCCTGAACAGGAATTGAAGTCTCGAACCAGTGGGTCTCGATTGACGTGCACCAATAAGAAGTGTCTCAACCTTTAGATCGAAATATGGGGATCCCATCAAGAACTACTCCGGATTCCGTCCTTATAAGCCAGAGAAGACAGCCAAAATAAGAAAGAAAAAGAGAAAAAAAAAAAGAGATTGCAACAAGGGGAATAGAATTAAGTTCAATACATGTATCTCATTTCCGGAACATGCTAAGGGTCTCTTCCTTGCGCCAGTCCAGATCCAGTTGACCCTCGTAGACATCTTCAATAATGCGACGGGTGCTGTCATAAGCTTCCTCATAGCGATTCTCGCACTCTCGAAGCACTTTCACAACAAGGCTACGACTAAGTCCAGGGTCGTCCGCATCACCGAAATGCTTTTCAACACGCTTCTTGAGCATCTCGACTCCGCGGCGAATTTCTTTGTTGTCGTAAGAGGCGAGGACCTTCTTTGCCACCATGCGGGAGTGACTAGCGCGGGCGGCGATATCTGTTGGATTACTACCCGCAGCGAGGAGGTTGTCAATTGATTGGACGAAGTCAATCAACTTGCCTAGAGGGCGGTGGATGACCGCATCAAGGTAGAGCTTCATGTGCTCTTGGAAATCTTGGTGCGCCCGGTCGGTCCAACGCTCGAGGGCGGGGATGTTGTGCACATCCACTTCCTCAATGTAGTGGTTCATGTTCTCAATGAGGAGGATGTGGTAGTTCAGGATTTCCTTGTCTTCGGGATCACCCGCACCCGTAGCGACGCCCGGAGGTTGGCCGGGTGCTTCCTTGGCAATGAATTTGAGTGACTCCCACATCGCACGGTTGATGCGATCGTACGCATCATTGACACAGACGCGAATATCGCAGAACGCCCCAGCTGGGGATGTCAGCATGCTTTCCACCGCATTGGAGAAGTTGGGGAACACCCGCATGAAGGAAATCACTCCCTTCCTCTTGTTCACCTTGACCTTGGTGTCCTCAATTCCTCGAATCTGTTCATCCACAAATCGGTTGAACAATCCCATCAGGCGGGAATGGATTTTCTGCAATGAATGGAGTATGAATTCTTGATTTGTGTCGTCAAAATCATTCATGGCACTCTCCAATGCATGGATGATACCGATTCCTTGCAGGGGATCAGCCTGCATCGCCCAATCCACCATGCTTTGCATGTCATTCGGCCAGAAGGAGTAGATCTCGTCCATGATCTGCTCAACTCTCTTTGCCATGCCCCGATCGGGATCATGCGGCTGGTTGGCAGAGAAATCGGGACAAGAGCGGTCTTCTGGGATGGTAGAAGCCACCAGGTCAGAGAAATCGGCGGTCGCAAGGGAATTGAGGTGGAAGAATTGAATAATGAAATTCTGCTCTTGAGCCATCATCTTCAATGTCTCTCGCAACGTGCCAGAGAATGCTTCAGATGGCTCAGCCCTTCCTTGCTTCTTGCCGCCCGAAGCTAGTCGAAGCCCGGCGGCAGCCCGCACCGTCTTGCCTCGTCGTACGGTCAGTTTCCGTGCAGCCATTGTAAGACCCTCGGTTTCTTTCTCTTTCTCTTGATGTGTGAAGAGGAGTTCCTGCTCATCTCCAGTTGGTTTGCGCGCAGTTTTCTTCCACGCCAAATTATTGTCGCGGAAGTCGCCCTGGTACGATGGCTTGGACTGCTGCTCATAGAGACCAACAAGACCATGCCACTCCGCCATGCTCACCTCCTTAGCAAATAGCATCAGGGCATTGTATCGCCAGATCTCTTGGCGGAAGTGCGCTCGTGCGGCACTGTCTAACTGCATCGAATCCTTGTCACCATTGGCTAGATCAACCCGTTTCTGTTCTGCCATCTTGAATGCAAGGGCCATGAACTGCTGCAATCTGTTGAGGAACATGATTGCCGTGGAACGATATTCTTCCTTCTTTTGCTTGATAGCACGCATCTGACCAATCTCGGTATCAGCATAGACACCAACACTGGCATCGACTTGACGTTTCTTGTTTTGTCCAATATCGGAGTCGATAGTGAGCATAGCCTTGTATAACGTCGAGAGAGCGCTTTCAGTGTCCTTTAAACCATCGGGGTTGCTCAAAGAAGCCTCCCTGAGGGGTCCAAGCTCAGATGAAGAGATTGAAAGAGTCTTCAATAGGGTTTGGAGTTCGTTTTGTAGAAGCTTTTGGTTTGCTGTTTGCACCTGCAGACCTTGTCCTTGAGCTTCAATATAGGCGACATCCTCGTGGAGAGTCTGAACCATAGTATCGTTAGCAGACTGGGATAGACACTAATTTGGTTATTGTGAGACTTACGTTCAGTTCATGAGAGTAAAGGGTCAATAGGCCATCCAGCTCATCACACTCTTCAATCGTCCTATCGATCAAGCTTGCCAGTTGTTCCACTTTTCCTTCCTGCTGTTCAAGGTTGCCAAGCCAGCTGGTCGCTTCGACACGGCCAATCTCACGACGAACATCTGCTTCCAGATCCTCAATCTTCTGTTCATCAGCCAATTTCCCATTCCAGCCCAGATCAGTAAGAATGTCATCAAACTCAACACCACGTCCGTCGAGAACGCGGGGGTCGATCCCGAGGGCCTGGCAATACTTCAAAGTATGGTCTTCACGGCGTCTGCGACGACGGCCTTGGGCTACCGGGGATGGTGTTCTTGAGTGGTCTTCAACCCTTACAACAACATCAGTGAGGTTCTCCTGAGAGATCTCAGGAGTTTCGACGGTAGCCACTGCAGTCTCTTGAATGACTGGTTCAGTAACCTCTACAGTGGGCGTCTCTGGTTCTGTAGCTGGCTGGGGGAGCTGTAGATCTTGTTCTGACTTTGTTACCAATGGACTTTGCGGAGGATCGGTTGCCGAGCGCGTGAGAGACGGCGCCGGAACAACACTAGTGATGCCATCGGGCCCCGCGTCATCGACCTGTGGCTTTTTCGCGGCTGCCAGCAGTCGCTCACCAGCCCCACCAGCCCTGGGCTTGAAAGCACCTGCAGCACTTGCCGCCTTTCTCCAAGCGCCTGCGATGTCTTTGCCTTCCTTTTTCTTGACCATAGGACCTAGCCCTGGGCGATGCGGTTGAGATCCCTCGGTTTCTTCGACCTGGCCTGGGGTAGCTTGGGATGGCGAATCCACCGCAGGAGCAGTAACTACAGGGGTCTCTTCAAGAGGCGGCTGAACAGGCTCTTCTGAGGCCAAATTGGCAGCCATAATAGCGGCAGGCTCTGCAGCCAGTCCCTCGATCCCAGGAGACGAAGACGGCTCCCGCGGCTGTGTGGAACGTCCAACTGACAAGGCATCTGGTACACTTCTCTCTTGAGGCAGACTCGGCTGATTGAACGGAGGTGCTTTTTCACCGACATCGCGTTGGGGCGACTTGGGGCCAAAGTTGGGCGCCGGACGTGGGGCTGCGTCCCGACCCTCATTATTAGATGAACCAGCAGTGGTAGGACGAAGTGCATCATTACTGCGCATGAGCTCCGGTGCCTTGTTCGAGAGTGGCTGGGTAGCAAGAGGTGGGGGCTTGGGACCACGATCTTGACTGCGACCAGAAGATGGCCGGAGTAAATCAGGTATACCGCCATAGCTGCTGCCTTGTCCTGCAGGCGTAAGATTAGGAGGTGGTTCTGTGCCCCTCGACTGGGGTTCTAAACCTGGGGGTTTTATGTTTGCTGCCGTACGTTCGGCTGCTCGTGGAGGAGGTTGTTGATCCATAGGTGGCCCAGCAAGAAGTGATGAAGGAGGGGACTTATGCAGGTCAAAGGGGGATGGCGCCGGTCTGCCTTGTCCTGTGGATGGCCGAGAACCGGTCGATGGCCGAGACATTTGCTCTCGGCTTTTTTGAGTGCGGAGGGCGGGTTCTTCAGAGGGCTTCCTTTTGACATCCCGAGGTCCATCACGACTAGTTTCGAGTCCTCTGTAGGACGGTTGCAGCGAAGGGTGCATTGCACTGTCCGATGGTGGAGTCATTGGAGCATGTGCCCTTGGTGGCGGACCGCTCGATGGACTGCTTGAGGGACCACTTGAGGGGCCGCTTGGTGGGCCGCCGGGTTGCCCATGCTTTGCTAACATTTGTCGTTCCCTGTCATCAAAACCAATGAGGTTTGGGACCTTGCCATTGGTGTACTTTCTATAGATCTTGACGAGGCTACCAATGAAGAAGTCTTTTTCCTTAGCAGTCCTGGCATGCCAGTAGTATGGCTTTCCGATAGTGATCGTAAATCCAAGATTGTTCGCCCACTCCTTCTGTTGCTGTTCTCCTGCTGTTCTCGGCACAAACGAGGCGAATGATTGAATTGAACTTAGATCATCGAGCATCCAGGTTTTTCCAATTGAAAAAGACCCATCACTATTCTCTCGAGTTTTGTGCACGCGGACTCTGCCTGACTTTCGGACCGAAATAACAATAGTTCGGGGTTTCTTGTTCTCCGGTGGTCCATTTGGCGGGGAAGGGCTGGAGGGATGCGCCGAATCCTCGGTGATGCGGACGTGGGTGATATAAGACTCGAGCACTAGATGCAAGAATCAGGGTAAGCAAGGACCATGGGTATAATAGGCTTTTCCTCGCGCGAGCGCAATGCGATCCCTTCTAAATCTGTACATCACTCTCGCGATGTATGGCCAAACACACCACCATTGACTGAGACTAGGGTGCGAGGGCGAGACCGAAAGGAAATAAATTGATTTTTATACGTACGGAGACCATCTTCATCTTTTTTTGCGAACAAACTATGAATGATCCGCTTCTTCTCGTCCTCAAAAGCATCCCCTCTTGTCATGGTGCTCGGGCTAGAGCCCGTATCAGACTGCATATCACCGCGGTGTGGTAACGGCCCTGGAGGAGGGCCGCGTGGACGGTCTCTGCTGTTCATGATGGTGCGCTTCGAAGGACACGGAGCTCAAATGTGGATAGGCTCAAGATCAAGGGGACATGGTCGGGAGAGTCGGAATCGGCGACGCCACGACGCACCATGCGCCAAAGTGATTGAATTCCGTTGAGCAAAAGCGCAATTTATTCGAAGTACTATAATGGGGTGCAGAGTAATAAAAAATTGTGGTCTGTATTAATGCAAGAGACCAGTATTGGAGTGACAGCGACTTAGCTCGTCAACGTGTTTGGCCGGGGTTGCCCAGAGCGGACACCAAGGCGGAGAGCTTGGAGCGGAGTATCGAGTTGATCCGGCCTGCTGTAAGCCAATCCGGTGGCTAGGTATATCTAGTTCCGATATCAAACTCATTCAGAATAATCCATGAATGTCAATTGAGGAGCTTATGAATTTTTGACCCTAATATTTGCTTTTGCTTTTACTACGTAGTGACAGGCTACTCAAACTGTGAGACCGAAGTGATGACTACTTAATTTAGCAGTCCGCGCTAAAGCCCAATGAAACGAACAATTGCCGCGCGGTTATATCCGCCATATCCTCCAATGAGGGGATACATATCTCTGCCAATCACCGTAGAGTATAGTGCTTACCGCCTTCTATATACTTTTTTTTTCTTTTGGTTCCTGGCAGACTGTTTATTCCTAATAATCTCTCATTGCCCCGGGTCCTCTTCCTTTCGTTGCCCATACGAATTGCACCGTCGCTGCCATGGCAAAGGTTTCCAGCAAGAAGGCTTCGGCCAAAAAGGTATGTCTCAATAAATCCCTCAAACCGCATGATCTTGGACTGACAATGTCTTAATCTCAGGCCGAGTCCCCCAAGGTCGCCAAGTCCATCCCTCCTCAATTGATCGCCTCAGTCGCGGCTTTCTTGACCGAGAATTTCCCCGACACCAGCGCTGCATTTGCCAAAGAGGTGACCAAGTCAGGAAAGAAGAGCGATGCGAAGAATGTGCCCTCTCTCTTGCAGCTTTTCCAGGCCTCAGAGCAGGGATCTAGCAAGAAAAAGGCTGCTAGCACCAGTTCTTCTTCCAGCTCAAGCAGCAGCTCCGATAGCGAATCCGATGTCGAGATGGGCGACGCTCGCTCGTCCTCTTCATCTTCATCCTCGTCTTCGTCTTCCAGCTCCGACAGCGATGCGGACGATGAGGATGATGATGAGTCCCCGCTGCTCCCGCTACCGCTGCAGCCCCAGCTCAGAAATCTGCTGGTGTCAAGCGCAAGGCCGAGTCTAGCAGCGAGTCTAGCAGTTCCGATTCTGACTCGTCCTCTTCGTCCGAAGATGATAGCCCCAAGGCCAAGAAGGCCAAGATCTCTTCCAAGGAGTCTTCCTCTTCTTCTTCTTCGTCGTCATCCGATTCTTCTTCGTCCTCGTCTTCGGATTCCTCCAGCTCTGATTCGGATTCATCGTCGAGCTCGTCTTCATCGGACTCTTCCTCGTCCGATTCGTCCTCCGATTCCTCTTCGGATTCCTCCTCTGATTCTTCCTCTGGCTCCTCTTCTGACTCCTCCGATTCTTCTTCTGAGTCGGAGTCGGAGAAGGAAGCCAAGAAGGAAACCAAGAAGGTCCTGAAGCAGGCTAAGAAGACTCCTCTCCCTGAATCTGACTCTAGCGACTCCGAATCTTCTTCCGGCAGCAATACCCTCGCTCCTTCTCCCGAGACCGAGGCCAAGCCTGTCAAGGAGGTCGTGAAGGCCGAGGTGACTATTTCATCCAGCGCTAGCCCTGCCCCTGGCAACGGTCCTGCCAAGAAGAAGCACGTCGGAGCTCGCCCCACCCCTCTGGCTTTGCTGAGTGGATTGCCCCATGATCACCCTTCGAATGACTACATGTCGTATGCCTACGCAGAGCGCGCTTACAAGGATTTGTCTGTGACTCGCGGCAAGGGCTTCACTAAGGAAAAGAATAAGAAGAAGCGCGGTTCCTACCGCGGTGGTCCCATCGACATTGGTCCTGCCAAGACTTCTTTCAAGTTTGAGGACTAAATGATCACTCTTGCTTTTGTGACACAATTTATTTGCTAGTCCATAATTTCAGGCCATCTTCAGCACATATTCGGGAAATCTGCCAACAGCCCCACAAAGCATATCTAAGACTGGATTTTCTGTCTTGGATGTCGCTTTGCTCAAGGGAAATCGCTTTGTCTTTGCTCTTGCTGCAAGCTTTGCAGTCCAACCAATGTTTGGTGTAGTGGATTGAATTGGAGATAGGCGTCATCTCCCGCATCATGTTTTTCCAATTTCACTCAGCACGGCGTACATGGAGCTTTGGACAAGGTCTTTAGGCCAAGATTTGTTAGTGATACACCTTTTTGCTCATTAGCTTACATCAATGAAAAGTTTGGGATCATTTCTCTAAGGGCCCTTACGTATCTACAGTCAAGTAAAAAGACGCCGAAGGCATTGTTACTACATGGGAAATCAAATATCAAAAGTTCTATAAAAGATCAGACACAAATCTTGCCTTCCTATATGTATTGTGTGCTTCCAGGCAAAGAACGCAGCTAGCATGCAACACGATTTGGAATCTCAAATCTATCAACATGAATCTTTACATTTTGCCTGACCTCTATCAAAACAATGTAGTGTACAAGAACAAGCAAGAAAGTCTAGGTAGAACTCACCCCTCTAACCAACCCGGTTCCTCCAAGCCCCGGGCTCCTCCAACTGCTTCCATCTACAATCCCAACCCGTATCCTGCCCGTGGACAACATCCTCTGGCGCAAGGTCCCGGAACGCGCGCTGGTTCCTGAGAGTAGAAGTAGTAGCGTAATCATCAGCATCTGGGCGTTCATATCCCGCCAAATTGCAAGCTTCAATGTTCCACATTGGTGAAGACTCTGAATCTGCATTCGTATTTACGCCTAGAGCTAGATTATCATGGTACCACTTGTTCCGCGGACCAAGCAGGTCATCCGTGGATGCAAAGTCCAGCTGGACGACACCGTCCACGATACCCGTGTAGACGGTTGGCGAGGACGGCGAGGGCGAGGACATTGTATAGACAGGCCCGCGGTATGGAAGAGTTCGGCGATTGCGTGGTCGGGTTGGGGTTGGGGTTGGGAATGTTGGGGGCGGGGGATCAGAGAGGAATATGGAGAAGCCTTTATGAGGGTTGGGATATGACTTTGCTTTGGGTGTAGTGTTGTCTTTGTTATTTTTTGTAGTGTGTGTGCTTTGTGAATACGAGGCAGGTATCTGTGCATCGAGGTAGTTGTATGCGTTGTCCATGCGCATGTCGAATATTTTGACTAAGGCCTCGCCGCCGGCTCCAGCTAAGAAGTGGTTATGCCCGAAGGCATGGAGACTGTAGACGGGGTTGAGGTCCGTTACGTCTTCATAGGCGATTTCATAAGGTCGTGGCGAACGAAGGTCGTGAAGTCTGACGGTGCAGTCATCCCAGGCAGCGAGAAAGACCTCACCGGGAGAGCCTGAAAGGGGATGTGTATTGAGTGATTCAATGGCTCCAATATTGGCCTTCGCTGTGAGGCCTGTGGAGCCAGTGTCCAAAGAGCTGATCCCGATTGATCGATGCGGGGACACGCCGGTTGGTGTTATTTTCGAGATAGACAAGGAATTTTCTATCTCTCCAGTTCCCACTGCAACCAGTGATGAAGACAGCAGCTTGGAGTATTTATTTCGTGTCCCACTTTCTGGTGTAAGCCATGTAAAAGGCTCGACTTCCTCTTTGTCTGTGTCTGTATGGTAGAAAGCGATGGATCCATTCTCGAAATGAGCAGCCAAAGTTGAATCTAGTTCACTGCTCAGATCCGTTTTATCCAACCTGAGTCCGTTCGTTTTGAATTTCCGCTTGTACTCATAGGTTGCTTTATTAGGAGAGATGGTAAGGTGAGCAATATCGCCTCGGACCCGACCGAAGATCAGATGCTCTAAGTCGGGATCATTGCCATATTCCTTGCTCGAGGACAAAATATGAAGAGAGCAGATATCGTCATAGCTGCTAATATGATCAACATCATTGAACAAGAGCCAGTCTTCTTGTGGACGAGCACCAGTTTGCTTGATCCTCATCACAAGCTGGTTGCCTGCACCCCAAGCAAGAACCTCCTTTTTATCAGCCCAGCTTTGGCCATTCCAGATCTCGTAAGAATCAATTGCAGGTCTGTACCCGAGAGTAGGATTGTCTTGGCGAGTCACTTCGTGAGCACCGATCTTGGTTGCAGTCACGGGTGGCACAACAAACCGTCCGATAATGGCTCTTCTGTCCAAGGCACGGGACCTTGAGGTCAGAGCCTGTGCTGCATCTTTCCAGAACGGCGGGGTTTCGGTAGTTGGGAACTGGTTTCGCACAAATCCTCGAAATATACGGTAATCTTCAGAGGTAATAATCCCATGTAGTCGATGGCATGTCTCGGACAAATGTGCCAATGAATTGGCAGTTGGGAGATATGTTGCAATATGATAAATGATCTCCGCGGGGAGTTCAGACAGCATTGTTCAGGTTGAATAAGTAAACAAAGAACAAAAGAAGCATCCAAGGTGTTATGCCTTTAGATTATCTTGATTCATTGTTTCTGCCACTTTATCGGCTTATCGGCTTATCGATGGGCTTTGGCGGTGTCCATTGTGTCACACCTGAAGTATAACAGATACCCTTCTTAGGTTGTGTTGAGCAAGGAAATCAAAGCTTCGTCTTTGTAGAAGATGTTGAGGAATGTTTGTATTTCGTACATTGTAGGCGATTTGATACACAAATCGCCCTCCATTTGCCTTATGACGTAGGTACATATGAGCTCGCCGAATGAATTGAGGTCGCGTGGGGAGCTCTGAGGAGTTGTCTTCTGTAACAAAAGCGCAATCCAACAGTCCACAGTGCTCTTAGCTACGAGACAACAAGTGCTAAGACACATCCATCAAAATAACCAGAAGGCATATGTGCAGCGAGTCCTTATGTCTTGTGTATGTTGTACACCTGGGCGTCCATGGATGTGCTTATCGCCACTCTTATCTCTCTTATCACTTTCGCGGGGGAATTGTAATGTCGCAGTTCTCGTTGGATGGCCCGGACGCTTCTCTTCTCAATGCATCCATTTAGTATTTGAATTATTTTAGGCTACTCGCTTTGACCAGCGCATAATACATCCGAATTATTTTCCAATCCGAGCGGGGAATTCAATTACCTAACGGTTCGGCGTTGGCAAACACAATCGAAACGAATCAGAGTAAGTGAAAACCGAACACTATGGGGCCTTCAGGTTAAACTTGCAATAAGCGATCATGCTCGGCAGGACCTGTAATACATGGATAGGCTTTCTCTGGTCTAACAATAAGTAGCATAGCGGCGTCGGCAATCTCACATTGTATGCAGCTCGGAAATCCGGAGCGGTTCACCGTCCGGGCTTCTTATACTTGCCCTCGAGGGATTCCAGTGAGCACTTAGCTTCTCCTGTATCTTTGCTCTCAAGTAGCCTATCCGAAAGGTCTGCGAGCCCCAGTGGAAGCATATATACCATACCACAGTGTACGGACAAGCTTCCCGGTCTTCACAATGGTGTTGTCGGTCACTCACATGGCGGTGGGGTTTCTCGCTGGTCTCCTCTTCTATAAAATTGTTATCTATCCAGCATTTGTTTCTCCCCTATCTAAAATCCCCAATGCACACTGGAGTGCTCCCATCTCGCCTGCATGGATGCTATGGAAGCGATTTACAAGTCGAAACAACCGGACCATTCAGGCCGCGCACGAAAGACTCGGTCCTATTGTCAGACTAAGTCCGTCAGAGATCTCGATCAATTGTGTTGATGAAGGAATCAAGTCAGTCTATACTGGCGGCTTCGAGAAGCATGACTGGTATCCACGAGTCTTCGGATCATTTGGGTTAGTATGGCGAGTGACTGATTCACAGATAGAAAATCCACTAATTGTTTTGAAAATAGAACCGTGAGCATGTTCACCATGACAGGAAGCAAAGATCATTCAATTCGTAAAAGAATGTTGTCCAACATTTACTCAAAATCAACTTTGCAAACTTCCCCGCATCTCCAGGTGGTTTCAAACGCAATCATCTTTGATCGCCTGCTACCAATCCTCGACGAAGCTGCCAAGTCCGGCAAACCGGTTGATGTGCATGATGTGAACCAGGGATTGACAATGGACTTCGTTTCTGCTTACTTGTTCGGTTTGCCGAATGGTACCAATCTGCTTCAAGACGACTCGGTCCGAAAACACTGGCTTCACCTTTATATGTGTCGGAAGCCGTTTGAGTTCTATTCGCAGGAGGTTCCATATTTGGACGGATGGTTGAGACGTATTGGTCTTCGTGTGATCCCAAAATATTGCGACGATGCGAATGCAATGCTTGATTCCTGGGCTCTAGAGCTCTGCGATAGGGCCGAGCAAATAAGTTCTTCGACCAAGCCAGGAACGGAGCCTATTGTCTACAAGCAACTTAAGCAGTCCCTGGACAAGCATTTCCTTAAACAGGGAGAGGTACAGCCAGACAAGGCTCAACAACGCCTCGATATTGCTTGTGAGTTGTATGACCAGCTGACAGCTGGCTTTGAAACCAGTGCTGTTGGCCTCACGTATCTTTTCTGGCAACTCTCCCGACACCCTGAAGTGCAGGACAGACTCCGAGCGGAGCTACTTACTCTGGATCCACCTATTTCGTACCCAAAGTCAGCCGACTTGCCGCCAGCCAAGTCAATTGATAGCCTGCCTCTGTTAGAAGCCATCGTGACAGAGACATTAAGACTTCATGCCCCGATCCCTGGCATTCAACCTCGAGTAACACCATCTCCATCATGCACTCTGGCCGGATATGCAGATATTCCACCCAACACTAGAGTGAACGCACAGGCGTATTCACTGCATCGCAATCCAACAGTATTCCCAGATCCAGAAACCTGGCAGCCAAAGCGTTGGCTGGAAGATGAAAACTCACATGCTGACTTAGAGGAGAGACGCCGATGGTTCTGGGCATTTGGGAGCGGAGGCCGTATGTGCGTGGGAAGCAATCTTGCACTGCAAGGTATGAACTGGAGAGTCCGAACCATGAATTCATGCTAATCATTGCTCGACAGAAATGAAATTGGCCGTGGCAGCGATTTACACCAACTTCCGCACCACCATTGTAAACGATGACAGCATTGAAGCGATTGATGCTTATACCGTGAAACCGACTGGCGATAAGCTGATCCTCAAGTTTGAATATGTCTAAGATGGCACACGACGATTCCGCGCGCAGTCATTGCTACACGGAATATGAAATAAGAGTTTAATCAATTGTTGTGACAGGTGATTCCAAATCCCACATAGTTGTATACTGTACATATGAGTAAAAGCCAACTCCCATAGCCTCTGATGCAAAATAAGCAGGCCAATCAGCAGATACTGGTAGGGGCCAGAGTATTCGCGCAATATTGTATCAAAAAGCAACCCAAAACTCCAGGTGGACAACTCGCTTCTGCCACCAAGTCCCGATGGACAATCGCGGACAATCCAGTTGTGCAAAGAACATCTTAACCAAGGACACCATCCTTCTTGCGGGGACCAACAACCTTGGGGTACATTCTCATGAGGTGGTAGTTGACGGTGTTCTTCTTCTGCTCCTGGGATTTCTATATCGTGAGAGCGACTCGTTAGATATGTCGAAAATGAATAAAAAGAACAGCGATAGATTGAAACGTACCGGCGCATCCATGCACTTCCGCAATTGAGCCTCGAGAGCAGCGCAGCCCTCGGCGCCGTATCCGGCGGAAGCCCAGCAGTCTGTTCAAAACACAACGTTGTCAGCAAGCAGTTCGTGACGGAGATTTCAATGTGCTCGGCGTCAACACATGCGAGGCCAAGGCGACAATCGACAACACAATTTCAGGAACATAAAAACGTACTGAGCATCGAAGACATCACTGTAACGCAGGGGTTCTGCTCATTCTGATTTGGCCGACGAACACGGAGGTGGTTGATGGTGTTGAGACGCATCGGGTTGAGCCGGGTCGTGAGGGAGCCTTTGGGTGCCATGGTGGGCGGTTTTTGGGGCCTTGAATACTGAAACAGAGGGATTGATCAGATTAGGACGAGGCGAAATGCCTTGAAGCGATCGTGGCGGGATTAACAATGGGAGACTGGCGCCGGCGACGGATCTTCGACAAACAAAATCCGTAAGTTTCGACTCCGCGGAGGTGGATGACTAATATTGATGGCGCTTCCATCAGATCATCTACCTCGAGGGCTTGCCACCATATTAAATAGTTCAACGCAATCTTTTGGGAACCCTGGATTTTTGATATACACGAAAGCTATCGATTATGACTGGGAGGTATGCTTTGTCGACGCAACTCCGCGGAGTTTCTTTGACAAGCACCTTGAGAGCTTCGATAGCTCCTACGTCCCGGCGATTCTCCGCAGTATGCCCACTGAATCAAACATCGCCCTCGTCTACAACCAAGACAGAAGACGGAAATGACAAGGATATCTCAAAGAAGGAGGAAGAAGAAAAAGATAGCCCGATGGGACGTCGTCTAGCCCAGATGACTGAAGATGCGATGATAGAAGGCGGACGGTCTGCGCAACGCAACATCGAGCAGGCGGGGTTTTCTGAAGAATTGAAGAACCGGCTCGCAGAAAGGGTAGCTGCAGCTTCATTCAAGAGCGAGTATGCTGCCGCGCATTCTATAGTTGACATGCCCGTATGTGGTCCTCGTATCATCTCACCTTCCCGCACCTACTAAGCCGCATTTCTTATCGCAGAGCGCCGCTGGGCAAGGCACACGAGAAAATGCTGCTGCCCCTGCATGGACAGGAGTAGAGCGTACCGAGGATACGGTGCTGCGAATGCTGGACGACGCGAGCAAACCGATCCGAATGCCTTATAAAATCCCCGAGCCCGTCAATTTCAAACTTAGCCCGAAACCACCAAAGTCTCCCGGGGATCGACTCGCCCAGGCAAAGGAGCGCACCTCTACATATGAGCTTAGCCGGGCTCCTGGGTTTTCTGAGGAGGAGCGCGAAAATATGCGCCGTGAGATGAGGGAGAATCTGACACCGGGGGCGCATTCCATGCCAATCTCCATCTCGGGTCTCTCATCTCTTGCAAATGAGCGGATCGAAGATGCGATTGCGCGCGGACAATTTAAGAAAATTCCCCGTGGGAAGGGCGTCAATACTAAGACGGATCACAATGCGAACAATCCGTTCATTGATACAACAGAATACTTTATGAATAAGATCATCCAAAAGCAGGAAATCGTGCCACCGTGGATTGAGAAGCAACAGCAAGTTGCTATGGAACTCAGTCGGTTCCGTGGACGCCTTCGAGCGGATTGGCGGAGACATGCCGCAAGATTGATTGCGAGCAAGGGCGGGTCCTTGGACAAGCAAATGAAGCGCGCAAAAGTTTATGCTGCTGCCGAGACTAGGCTTGCGGACAAAGCAAAGCTAGCGGCTTCATTCAAAGACGATTCATCAGTTTTGGAGACATCTAAAGAGTCATCTGCAGACAATGAAAACATCAAAGAACCCGAAAAACTAACCCATCTTCCACCATTGCGAGACCCCAGCTACTTTGCCATCGAGCGCGCTTATCACGAACTCGCCGTGAAACAAATTAATACCCTCACACGAACATACAACCTTCAAGCTCCACCCTCCGCCCACAAACCATATATCAATCTTGATCGAGAGCTCAACGCATGTTTCGCTGAAGTTGCCCCTGGGCTAGCAGAAGAAATTAAACGCCGAGCGACAGAGCGTGCACGCCCGTCATCAATTGTTCCGCCGGTTTCCTCGAGCAAGTTTGGGTCACTAAGTACGGCTCAGACTGCACGGGTGTACGAAGAGGATAAGTCAAAGGGTTATGGCATGAAGGAGTTTTGGCGCGATCTATTTTCTTAATCCTGAGGACAAACAAAAATAACACAGGAAAGCTCTCCACCCATTCATTCTGTTCATAATTTACAGGGCAACAAGGTAAAAATACAGCAATAATGCGTCAATCTCTTTCACGCAATCTTCCTCATCGGTTGAAGTCCATTCCCACGGGATTTGGTGATCTTCAGCTCTCTTCCGCGGTATTGGTATTCGCAGAACGTGGTCTCGTAAGCCACAACATAGCCAATGGCTGAACAAGAAAGCCACTGACGATGACGCCAACAGTCACAATAAGTCCATTCAACAGAATGAAAGTGGCAGCATCCATGCCCCGCGCGCCGGCCGCGAGAGCAGGCAGGCCAAGCACCAAACATAGAACGCAGAGAACTAACGCAGAGAACGCTCGACCGAGGTTCATCCAAAGGTCACGCCAGGCTTTACGTCTCATGTCGGCTGCATTGGAAAGGAAACCCGAAAGGCTCCGCATGATCACCCAGTTGTCGATGGCACGAGTAGATGTGTACGTGTAAACAATATACAGACTAGCAGCGAGTAAGAAAAACACAGTTCCAATGAAGTATGCAGGATCGGGTGAGACTTTGGTGTACATTCCCAGATATCCATGTCTGGGTAACCAGTCGCGACAAAGGCCATTGGATCTGTGCGTTTCAGTAACGTTCCACGGCAGAGACCCGGCGCTCTTGTTGGTATATCCATCGCGTTTATGCATGGGGATGAGAAATTGATGCCACGGGATCTTTGGGAAGCCACCGCGTGGCCAGCCGGCTTGCTCGAGGTCGGAGTCGCCGAAGGGAAGACGTGAGATGACTTCGATGTCGCCAACCCAGATCTCGTTGATGGCGTTGCCTTGCTCGTAGAAGTGGTCTGATTTTACACCATGCACTGCGGAGATTTTGTTGCCCATCTGCGTTTTGATCGTGTCAAGATTAGCTGGTGTCCTGAGAAAAGTACGAGCAATGAAGACTGACCCTCGAATAGCGACTGTTGAAGATACTCCCATCTATTCAAATGGTGTTTCTATGAAAAGGCTTCTCGATAAAAAGGTAAAAGTGATAGATCGATGGTGATGATTTTACACAGTTCTTTTGTGGAGGCATCACACATCTGGTTTGGACAGAATGGCGGACACAATCTTGGAAGGAGCAAAAGCAGGGAAGGAGCTTCGAAGTGCTCAGGAGTCAATGATCATGAGCTCTCTTTCTTTTGTCCCTGATCCGGTGTCCCTGGCCATATCCATGGGCGTCTCTCAGGAGAAGTACTTAATTTCATGTGCTATGAGGAATTTGCGCCTTGGAACTTGCTTACCTTGATTTGATGATGAGAAAAAGACTGTGATATCTTGCCTCGATCAAAACCCCAACTGCCATCGACACGAAGATGGAAATATTCAGATTCAACGTAATTCTTAGAAGGAAAATTCATCGGACTTGGAGATTGCTACTATGGAATGTTCGGGTGCAAGACCTGGAACCATTGTTTAACTATGTAGTGTTCTAGGGTTCGTGGCTACTCTTACCTACAGAAGTGAAGAGACGCATGAGAAGAGATGAAAACTCACAAACACCAAGAGATATAGCACAGTAGCAGGATCTATATAGTGTCTTATGCCAATGAAGGCCCTGCAAGTAACTGTGGTAGAGCTGTCTACTGGAAGCAGCCCCTGGATACTCCAACCTTTTCCACTTCATAAGGCAAAAGATGGCAGTGACGTTCTCTTACAGACACAGCATAGACCTAGGTACTCTTGTAAAGTGGAAAGTCATTGATATCGATTCCCTCTATAGATGAGGTTCAGCTGACCGCCTGTGTTTTGCCCAAAAAGTACAGATCGAAGGTTCAATGTTGCACTCGTGTTAAATTTGTCCAGCATCGTATATCTGCAAGGAATACTCATAGGATCTTTTATATATCATGGTAAGAGCATCGACTTTTATTGATAGATTGCAAGTAAAAAAAGAATCATCAGTCCATATACGTTTGAGGATTCTTCTCATATAGGCTAGGACACTTAGGGTTTCCCTTAGCTGTGACTGGCCGCCGCCTAGTGACAAACGTGCATGAGGGCGCGTATTTGTGACCAACGACAGGCGTCGATCCAGACAGCATTGACCGGCACCGACTTCTCTTCACCTCGTCACATCATATGCCCACCTCTTATATGCCCCCCCTCTCCTGCCGCCCCATCACCTCTGTAACATGTATCACCCCAGATCCTCGTGTGAGATTCGTCTGCTGTTTCGAATTGCCGATCAGTGACTGCCCTTGCTTTTAAAATTATTCGTATTCCCTCTCGACTCACTTTTATAAACCAGGCGCCGGAATGTCTACCCCGGTTGTCTTCTATTTGCGTGTTTTTGTGACTCTCTTGATAATACATATTGCCCCGGTCCGTGGGGCTCAAGAGAAGATCCAACGTGAAATCAAGTCGGCTGCGCCACCAATAGTCGACAAACCACTGCTAGCAATTCAAATTGGGAGCATTGTGGGCGCCTATGTGATCTTCGTCGCTGTGCTTCTAGCTCTACTTCTCTTCGTGGGACGCCGCCTGCGTCGGACAGTCCAGTCTTCCAACTATACACTGCATATGGAGATGCTGAAGCCTCCCAGACCGCCTATCAGCATGGATCCCAGCCCGATTACTCCAATGTCACACAATCTCCCCAGTCCCAAGTCCGGTGGATTCAGGTCCTGGGGGTCGTTGAACAGGAGTTCCAGACCCTCCCAGCCATCCGTCAACGGTAGCATGTTGACTATCGACCAGTCAATCATTGCAAACGACCGGCAACGAGCCCAGCAGGATATGGAGATGCTCTATGCAGCGGTTATGGAACATGATGCTCAGAAGACTTCTGAGGTGAATCTGTCCGTCAGGCAACCAGACTCCCAGGCACAATCGCCGGACAGTCAACTCACGAACCCATTTACTGACCGTGGCTCCCACGCTTCGGAAAGCTCACTGGCGCCATTGAAGTCCCCCACCAAGGGCTTCAATAGCTCCCGCTTATCCAAGCTCTTCAACTCGAGCTCCCGCGCCAGCCCAGAGCCACACAAGCTGCGCTCGCCACGCCTGGATATCCGCAAGCTGCCTATATCGTCCCCCCTCGCCTCGCCAGCTGTGGTCTCGCCCCAAGCCTATGTACCCGAAAACCCACCCCTCTCACCACGAATCTATAATCCCGGTCCTCCACCAGCGGCGCCGCGACAAGTGTCGATCGGGCCAATCATGCCTTCTCCTGGGCGTGGCCGTCCACCGGCGCCTCTGACCCTGAGTACGACGACAGCCTCGCCTTCGTCCTCTCTTCCCTTCCGTGAGGCATACCCACCCCAAAGTGCTCCGGCAACTAAGACCACTATCTTGGAGCGGCCGATGAAAAACCGGGCAGGGCCCGTCACAGGCATGGCGACACCCTACAGCCCGTACATGCCTTTTACCCCTGTGACACCATTTACCCCTGGGCGCACAGTGACAAAGAGACAACGGAAGCGAGAGGAGCGTGGGAACGGACTGCAAGTACTAAACGAGGATGACTTGGTCAAGGATGATGATACAATCTGGGGATGAGCAATGCTTCAATGAGGTTTACATTGATATTCGGGCGTTGAGGTTCAAATGGTTATATATCTCAAACATCTGCAGAGAAATGTTCACACATGTATATACACTGGCTGTTTAACTCTGTCCAAGGAAATTCTAATACTCACTACCGATCTCCCTGTAGCCACTTACATCTTCTCTTTCAAATGCGTATTGCCCCTTATGATCGCCTCCGCAAAATCTGACCTCGTCCCGGCTTTCTCAAGGCTCAAAAGCGTCTGAATAGTACACCCCCTCGGCGAAGAAATGCTCTCCCTAACAACACCCGGATGCTGGCCAGACTCCAAAACAGCCGTCAAGCCTTTCAACCCCTGCAAGACCAACTCCATCGCATCAGCACGCTTGAACCCCTCCGCAACACACCCATCAAGCAGCCCCTCAATCGGAAGTGTCAATGTCGCCAACGTCGCCCCAACAAGCACAGTCGCCAGCCCAATATGCTCTGTACCAAGATACTTAACCGCACCAACCTGTCTAAAGATCCACTCCGTGACCTCCGCCATATCTTGCGGCACCGTGGGCGGCGGCGTCTCGATAATTGTCATCGACTGAGCAAACTGGGCGCCCATATTGGGAACGGCGACCATTACGTGCGGGTTTGCAGAGTTGGTGGGCTCTGGGTTGATAAGACGGGTGAGTCTTTCAGCCGACTGGCCGCCGAGCATACTGATGACAAGTTTGCCGGCGAGAGCGGCCCGGACGCCTTCTTCGCCGAGCACATCTGCGGCCATGAAGGGCTTGCAGGCGAGGATGATAATGTCGGCTTCCTGCATTGTTTGGACGTTCTGAGCCGAGACGACTTTGATCAGGTGCTGGTGCTCGGCGGCGATTGATGACTGCAGACGGGTGGCGGAGCTGGCTGTTTTTGTGCAGGCGATGAAGCGGGAGATTGGGTGATTGGATGACTCTGGGGCATTGGATGAGAATGCCGTTTTTAGGAGGCCGTTCAATACGGCGCCTCCCATGTTACCTTTGGAGTTGTTAGTCGGACTTTTACTATTTACTATGATACAATGTTCGGATGGATGTTATATTTACTTACCACATCCGATGAATCCAAGGGTTTTTCCTGAGGCCATTGTGATGATATTTTTTAAGTGATACTTGGGGAGTTGCAAGGTCGATTGGGGAGCTCTCTTGATAATTGAGTCATATGCATCTCGGGTGAAGCTCCCGACATTGGCAGTCGGCAGCCAATGCCGCGATCGGCAGTCGTTCATTTGGCATCAATATTATACTGATGCCCTACTTGGTATACCTCAAAGAGCGAAGAGTATGAGAATCAGATAATTGACATCCTTTTGAAATTGCCCTAAAGCTAGCGGCATGGCTATGTCTCGACTGATCTTCATGCTTCCATTCCTAATAAACAGTCCGCCATCCGAGGATAAATGTGGTAATTCAGCTCCATCATAAGTTGCTATCAAATCTTGTGTCATATCCCATAAAAAGCTGAATCGTGAGCAGGGCTGTTAAGTTCTACATGAGTCCGAAATACCCCTCATAACAAGTGTGGCTGCCCCAATGTACCCGGGCTAGACATTGTCATATAACCACTTGCAGAAGATCTGGAGAGTCAAGTAAGTGACTATCCTTTCTTCCTCTTTAGATATTTCCAACCAAATCACCCCAATACAAGTCGTTGGCTGGTATGGTGTTTTATCTGATTCTTGCCTTAGGCAGACTCCGCCCTAAATAGAGTGGCGTCTACAAATTCCCGCATTGGGCTTGGGGCCGCATCCGAATGCAGCAGGGATTCCCAGTATCTTCAATTTAAACAACCTTCTCTTTGTCCTTTGACCTATGCATTGACATTAAACACCAGTTTTCTTGAAGATCTGAGCCCTACCATAGCTTGTATTGTTCACTGGCTATCGAATAAGGGTCTTTGATTCATTCACAGTGCTGATCACCCCCGCTCCTCCCCCACCTCACTGTCACGGCTTGTCGTCATCCTCAGAGAACGCGAATACACTCTTTCCGACACCCGATTAATTTCGGTCGAAGTCCTCCATTTATTTTCTCATTAAGCTTTAGCGTGGGATAAATTTGGTATGTAAATAATAAACCTTGGGTGAGTAACAAGGTTGTTTCACTCTTATCTTGGCAGAGGCGTGGTTTGGACTGTCTTGGCTAACTGGACCTTCTTCGCAGATCCCAGACTTTCTCCCCTCCCCCACTACTCATTTACGCACACATACCTGTCTTCTTCGTGTCTCCTATCTTCAAACCACCTACATGCCTCTCACCGTCCTTTCCCGATCACAGCTCCGCGAGCTGCTGCATGCGCTCTCGCGCGACGAGGTTGTTCAACTGCAGCGCAATCTTGCCGAGGCTCTACGACAATACTCCACTGGATCCCAGGATAAAGGTTGCTCGGCGGCATATCAACCCCAGCGAACGGCCATTACTCGCCAAAATGGCTGTACCACTCTTTTCATGCCCGCCAGCACGGGACAGACAATTGGCATCAAGATGATTTCTCTGCAGGACGGGGGTGATGCTGGCTGTGCTGTTGAGCAGGACGTCCTGGATAGTCAGGAAAAAGCACATATCATCTCGCGCAGACGGGGCTCTTTCCGGAACTCAGTGGCCTCCGTGGCCTCCGACTTGAGTGATTTGTCGGTGGGCTCTTCTCGGGAGGATAACGAGGATGCAGAAACCACCAATGAGAGCAGCGAGGCAGCTTCAAGCACCAAAAGTTCCACATTACTCACCGGATGTGTCAATCAACAAAATGTCACCGCGAACCTTTCCAAAACACTTGGCGCTTGGCCGGGCGCAGGAACCCGTGATACATCGCCCCGCGGCAGTGTGACCCTACTGGATGATGAAAGTTTGCCATTTGCCTTGATCAACGCCCATGAGCTGACGGCGTTCCGCACGGCCTTGGCTTCATTGATGATGTTCAACAGGCGCAAGAAGGTGCGCACCCTGCTTGTTTTTGGAGCGGGTAACCAGGCTTACTGGCACATCCGGTTGGCATTGGTTCTCCGCGGTGAGGATATTCACCGAGTGATTATTGTAAACCGTTCTTTTGAGCGCGCAGCAAAACTCCTGCACGATATCTATCTACCCGAGAATAGTAAATGGCGTGGCAATGTCAAGTTTTCGGCTGTCAGCTCAGATTTCGGCGAGTACAGTCGTGTATTGAAGGAGCATGTGCGCAAGGCCGATGCGATCTTCTGCTGCACTCCATCTCCAGAGCCACTTTTCCCTGCGGAGTATCTCACCGCAGGCGAAGGCCGCCAAAAGGGTCGGTTGATCTGCGCGATTGGATCATACAAAGCACACATGGCGGAGATCCATCCGGAAATCCTCCGAGATGAGGTCAATGTGCACGCTCCGGTCAGTCACTGGCACAAGCAAATCCATCGTAGTGGTGTGGTTGTTGTGGACAGTCTGGACGCGGCCATGAAAGAAGCGGGCGAGATCATCCAAGCCGGAATCAAGCCGAACCAGGTTGTCGAGATAGGTGAGCTACTGATGGTGCGTGATGCCACTCGCAATGCCGAGACTGTTGACGAGGAGAAGAGCTTGCGTGAGTGGGCGCAGCGCGGTAATGTCATCTACAAGTCGGTTGGTCTTGGACTCATGGACCTTGTTACTGGCGGAGATCTGGTGCGCCTAGCGCGGGAGCGAAAGCTTGGGACCACAGTGGAGGACTTTTAATTTTTGATGGATACCCTTTGCTTATTTTAACTTGTCTCTTATTGGCCCTCGCGACACTCGCTTCGGAGAAATCCAACTTGTTCCAGGGAATCTCGACGATCAACAAAGATCTCCGAGAGGTTAGCTGCTACAATACGTTCTAAAAATCTTTTTAACTACAAGATGCAACATTGGGAGAACTACTCATTATACTGTTTAAAAAATATATCAAATAACATTCTGAAACTGAATCTCCATAATATGTAGTATATCATGTATGAGATAATCATTTTATCTATGACTTCACTGGAGACATAGCAAGGAAAGCTTCTGACGACCAAGTGGGCTGATGCGCGGGGATGTAACCTCTCGGGCAAACTTCCCATTCTTTTTTTCTTTGAGCAATCTCCAGCTTCACATTACCAATTCGGGTTTTGCTATTGGAACGGAATTTACTTTTTGCTGGCATTGTGATCATCTGTGCACGATTCTTCCTTGCACCCCGCGCAGTGAGGGGCCCAAGGAGAGGGGATAAAATCCGGTACCTGCGCCATCACTACAAAGACCAGCCTTTGAACACTTGCTGTGTCGGCCTCCGAATAGCATATTCACCATGCGGAACACCACTTGCTACCTTCCCAATGGCCTCACCTACAATATATCACCAGTTTTTGGTGGGGTCACCTTCAAATCCGCCGATTATAATGCACAGCACAGCTCTGCCTTTGCCCCAGGCTGGACGATCATGATCAACACCACGAAGCCTCAAAAGACAGAGGAACAAAGCGACCAGCCAGACTCAGAGAAAGTGCGCCATGAGGGCGACAATACCACCCGCTTCACCACCCCCACCTTGACTCACGACAACCTCTATATCTCGTATATCGTCAACCCACCCTCGAGCGACTACAAACCCGTGACCTCACCCACACGCCAGGTTGCCATGATGCTCTGGGCAACCCTGTGTTGGTACTTCCACGAGCCAGAGCCAGATCTGCACCTCGAGACCCCGACCTCGAGCACGACACCCCGCGAAGGACGACCGAAGGGCGAATGGCGAATTAACATCAAGCGCGAAGGCATTTTCAAGGGCCGGAATCTGCTTCAAAAGCTCGAGCGCATGGGTCTCATGGCAACAGAAGATTCCTCAGTCGGGCTACAGCCCGTCGAGACACGCGACTCGAGCAGCTGGTCTACAATGTTTGTGAGTCGACGCAGCTTCTGGCAACTCGATCCACGGATTTTCCTATTCACACCCATGCCACGCGCAACTCCCGTCTCACCCGGATTTCCGTCCCGGAACCCCTCACCCACGCGCGATGGCCTACCCAGCGTCGCAACCCTCACTCTCGCGCCTATGGAGGCTACCTTTCACACGGCGAACATGGGCCCGTTCACGTCTGTGGGACCTTTCAAATCTGGTAGCCATCTCCCCACGTACTTCCCGCCCTCGCCGACGCAGTTCAAGTTCACGAACGGAGTGCGGCACCCTGTGCGCCCGAAACCACCGCACCAGGGCGAGGTCTTCTACGTGCGGTACGTGCCTAGCCTCGGGCAATATATATCGTTCCGTGTGCCGTTCGCACCGATGACGACGCAGTCTGGTGGTGATAATCGGCCCGCGACGACGGTTACGTCGGCAGTGACGGGGATTGAGCAGCATCTCACGGAAAATATTAGCTCGGACGTGGACACGCTGCATCGGTGGATGAATGTGCCGCGAGTGGAAGCGATGTGGTCCGAAGGCGGACCGAAAGCCGTGCAGGAGAAGTTCCTGCTGGCGAACCTGACTTCTCGCCACAGCTTCCCTGTCATTGGGTGCTGGAACGGTAGCCCGTTCGGATATTTTGAGATCTACTGGGTAAAGGAAGATCCGCTGGGGCAGCTGTTGGGACACGTGCATAACTATGACCGGGGCCTCCATGTACTTGTTGGCGAAGAGGAATTTCGCGGTGCGCATCGGGTTGCAGTGTGGTTGAGTGCGTTGGTGCACTACTGCTTCCTGGCTGATCTCCGGACTGAATCTGTGGTGCTGGAGCCGCGGGTTGATAATCTCAAGTGAGTTATATTCCAGCACTGATAGTTTCCAGGAAATCAATATGGACATGCTAACGTATCCTCCCAGACTGATTAATTACCTGCTGGAAGCAGGATTCTACAAAGAAGGCGAAGTCAGCTTCCCGCACAAGCAGTCAGCTATCATGAGAATCAAGCGCGAATACTGGGAAAGTCCGGTTCTATAGAGCTTTTAAAGTGAGGTGTCAGAGTGGAGAATTTGCATTGAGATGATAATGAATAACGAAATAGTTAGCATTGCCTGGATCTTGGCTTCTTTTCCTGTTATCTGATTTGCTTTTGACGTGAAATTTCTTGTTCATCATGGGCGGTTAGCTGAATAGAATGATCAGACTGGTTGTCCTTCTCCTTCATTCCCATGTCCTTGCCCTTATCCTCTTCTTCCTGCTCTCAAATCCGTTTCTTGCATTAATATATCCTTATCTTTCCTTGCGAATGCATGTTTCATGTAGTGCAAATGTTTTACGTGAACCAATCTACTACGACACTCTTCAATCTACGAATGTGATATCTGGCAATAATACGCATAACTCTGGTCTGCCATAAATCCACCCAGACCGGACGAAGTACTGGACAGGAGAATATTGCATTCCTGTTACTGATACCGCGTTCACAGAAGCTCAATGCCCGCGAGAGTCACGCCGGAAAAAAAACCCCTCTGTCACATGAACGTGCAAAGTCAAAGTCAGGAGCAGGTCCTCTAAGCACACCTAGCTTAGTGCCTGTTCTTGAGGTCTAGTTTTGTCTTTTTTTTGGTCAAAGGATCCATATAAGTGCCACTGTTTGCATCCTCGACTCCGGTCAAAGCACACCCAACCTCTCGGAGGAGATCAGCTGCAAAGCTAGGATATTTTTGAGCGATTCGAGCAAACTTGTAGGAATTGCTTTTAAGAAACCCGTGAACAGAGGCTTTTGCCAACAGATGGCGCACAGTATGCCCTCGAGGCAATGTGGTAGCCGCGATAATGTGTGTGTCATCGAGCCAATAAGTGTTGGGGTCATCATTTAACACTGGCTCGCAGATGCAGGAAGTGATAATATCTTTGATGTACCTAGTCAGATCATAATTTATGTCGACGATACCGTATTTGTCCGCAAGCCTTGCGAGTTCAATCCCGGCTGATATGCTGTCTGCAACGCTCTCGGTCTCAGATAACTGGAAGTCGACGACACGAAGATATAACCATTGAATGAGGGCCTTGACACTGCGGGTAGAGAGGACACCTTCCATCTCTTGGAGAGTTATCTTCTGCTCTTGAGACTCCCCGGATTTGTTGTTGAGCATTGCTGAGAAGACTGGGGATTCTGCACAGAGAAGCGGTATGGAAACTATGTATTCAAGGCTGCTAGGCTGAATAATAATCTTGACCAGAGGGCCATGGTAAAGTTTGATTTTGCTGGATGAAAATTGTCAGGCTGGCTATTATTCGGGACTGAGAATCTACTCACTTTGTTGCGAAGTGATATTCACTTTCTTCAAATGCATCACTCATCTTTCCGGGTGTATCACCGATTGCTCTGAGTACACTTATTGATAAAATTATTTGTTAAGAAGAAGAAACAGAAGGCCTGGAATGTAATGTTGAAGGATGAATGGCAGAAGTAGTCACTTGTTGATGGAAGAGCGATGTGGAGGGAGAAATCAAACTGTAGGATTACATGCTTATAAATGAATAGTTTGTTGCAGTCTGAGCAGTTGTTCAGTGACCTGACAGATTTCTTCTTTTCTACTGAAGCAAAGATGAGTCCCCAGTTTCTTTTCCCACACACCTTGTATCCCAAATTGAGCTCTGAGGCCCGCAAGCCCAGAAATTCCCCCCTCTGCTTCCACCTACGCGCTTTGCTTTGAATTAAGATCTTGTCATGGTGGCCATTGGTCTCCTTGGCTGATATCTGGCATTCCTGTCAACATAAACAACTGAATAGTGATCCAGAGCCCAAGATTAGACATTGGTATTTGATGCCATCAAGTGTAACACTTATTAAATAAAGCCAGACACCCTAAACGCTAACCAAACATGAAGATCTAAACAAGACGTCCAGGACTCTACTTCCATAAAGCCAGCTGTATATAAACGAATCTAAGAATCCAACAACTCCACTTCTCTCTAGTCCATGCGGGGAAAGTCCTTCCCCCACACCTCCGTCCTGTTCGGCCCTACCAAAGTCCAAACCAAAAAGCCCTATATCAACAACCCCCAAATCCACCTCCCTTCCCAAACCTCTTTTCCCCAACATTAAACCAATCCCAAAATCCCAAAGATGTCCCTCCTAACAACCCTAACAACTCGCCCAACCGGCAAAATCGCCCACCTAACAATCTCCCGTCCCAAAAAACTAAACGCCCTAAACACCCCCTCCTCCAACAAATCCCCCTAACACTCACCTCCCTAACAACCAAACACAAAGACCTCCTAGCGGTAACACTCACCGGCGCAGGCGAAAAAGCCTTCATAGGCGGCGCCGACCTAACCGAAATGGCCGCGCTACGCAACCCAACCGCAGCGCGGACATTCATTACACACGTGCACGATGCCTGTGCCGCGCTGCGACGATGTCCCGTTCCCGTGATAGCGCGGGTAAACGGATTTGCGTTAGGGGCGGGATTGGAAATTGCCGCGGCGTGTGATATGCGCGTTGCGGGACGGAGGGCTGTTTTTGGGATGCCGGAGGTATGGTTCTTATTTACTTATTTACTTTCTATGGGCTTGGAACGGACATGGTAGAGGTCTTGACAACATAGGCAGTGAAAGGGGGTTGTTTTGTGAAGCTTTGCTGACGTGAAACTAGGTTCGTCTTGGTATTCCGTCTGTGGTTGAGGCGGCGCTGTTGCCGGGGTTGATAGGGTGGGGACGCACGCGGCAGTTGTTGCTACTTGGATCTACTGTTTCTGCAGAGGAGGCGCTGCGGTGGGGGCTTGTTGAGAGAGTTGTTGAGGATGGGGAGTTGGATGGTGCTGTTGAGGAGTGGGTGGGGGAGTTAGAGAAGAATGGGCCGCTTGCTGTGCGCAGGCAGAAGGCTTTGATTTCAAGGTGGGAGGAGCTTTCGCTTCGGGCAGGGATTGAGGCTGGTGTTGAGGCGTTTGGGGAATGTTTTGGGTCTGACCAGGGGGATGGAGAGACAGAGCCTAGGAAAATGATGGGGGCATTTTTTAGAGAGAAAGAGGAGGTGAAGGCAAAGGCTGAGGCTGAGGCTGAGAAAGGGGAAGTATGAAGGGGGTATACAATAAATGTGTCAGGTGAAGTAAGGAGGGTTGGGCTGTCACTACGGCTACAGGGTCTAGACTACAACTCAATAATTGCTTCCGCAGGGCTTTGGTTCAGGAATAATTTCATTGTCCAAGTAGGAGGTAAGTACATCAAAAGTACATAGGGTGTGAGCAAAAGTCTAAGCATAACAATTCTTGGAGACCATCCAGAGAGCGTAAAATCAGAATAAAAATGTAAATCGCAGTGACAGTAGATGAAGACGAGGAAAGATGAGAAACCAGAGCAGACATACAAACGCCGATGCCGTATTCCGGGCAGATGCAGTAACGAATGGAATGTTAAAAAGACAAGGAGAAAAGGAGACTAGGGACATCTCTAGTGGAATCGGGTTGAAACAAAGATGAAAAGTTCAGAGAGAACGAGACAGAGTGGTCAAGCAAGTATGACCCATGGGTATTGGCACAATATGCGTATCGACGGTGGATGGCTTTTTCAGAAGCGGGGAAATAAGTAAAAAGAAAATAAATAAAAGTCATATGGGAGTGCGTGAAGGGATAGTGTTGTAGATAGGAAAAGGGGAAGAGATGCGCGCAGCATCAGTGATTAAGTCGAGATCAAACAGTCAATAGGGAATGATAAATCGAGAACCGGCTCGATTTAGTGAGACCGACGGCCGCCCATGTACGAGTTTGTGGCTGAGGCCAGGAAGCGAGCGACGAAGCCACCACTGTGTGTATGGCCGCTGATCTTCATCTTCTTGGATGGCTGGCGGATAGGCTCGAAGGACT
Source organism: Penicillium sp. IBT 31633x (assembly GCA_028827885.1). Classification (NCBI taxonomy): domain Eukaryota; kingdom Fungi; phylum Ascomycota; class Eurotiomycetes; order Eurotiales; family Aspergillaceae; genus Penicillium; species Penicillium sp. IBT 31633x. Next base: position 968,797 of record JAPWDP010000008.1, read on the forward strand.
TCTTGGATTCAAGGTGGCCAACGTTGACGTAGCTGTAATTCAAAGAAGAGACGGATGATGGGCTGCGGCCGGGGTCTGTGAGCATAACGTCGTCAGTGCCGTGGGAAGAGACCGTGCTTATAGAGGCGGGGGTGCCGCGGGAGCTGGGCGCTGTGCTGGATGAGCGTGAGCAGAGAGAGGTGAAGGTCTCGGCGTGGGAAAGAGGGGGCACGTCGCGGACGGATGGCGGAGAGATGGAGCGGTTAGCGCGGTTGGGAGATGCGCGTTGGCGGTTGTAGGGATTATAGCGATCGTGTTCTGCCACAGACTGTGGGGTATGATAGGTGCTGTGCATGCTTGGACAAGAGACGTGACTTGGGAGACGACGGAGAGAGGTATCATTTGCGCGGCGGCTGTCGCAGCGGGCTTCAAGCTTTTGACGACGGAGACGGCTAGACAGAAGGTCTGCTGATGCATGAAGACGGCGCCTGGGGATGTGTTAGCAGTGCTCAGAAAGATAAGATCTCGAAAAGATCCTCATACCATTCACGGTGTTGCTGTTGCTTGTGACGGTGCTCCTCTTCAGCAACACGTTCACGCTCTTGGGCGATGAGACGCTGACGGCGGGGAGCTAGAAAGGGCTCGAGGTAATGGAACAAGTCCTGTTCAGTAATGCGTAGGTCCCAATCCAAAAGGAAGAGCAGTTGACGTTCCATGAGATTGACCTCGGGGAGAGAGAAGCCGAAGCCCTCGAAACCCTTCACAGCGGTGTACCGAGCCCAATGTTTGTTCTTGGGGCTTGAGTCGTTAAGGTTTTTAGCTGCGAGGATGAGCGAGGCGAGGAAGATACGGTGGACAGTGCAGCGCATGCCCTTTGCGACAGGGGGCAAGCGCGAACGTAGACGGCCGAGGTAAACAAGGCAGCTCATGAGAGTGGGCACCTGCACCTGCGATCGGGCGACTAGGGAGGCAATAAAGACTTCAATTGAGGGCAGCACAGGCAAGTCGGAAGGTTCCATTGGGGGTGTAGATGGAGGTGTGGGTTGTCCATTCTGGCTGACGCTGTTGGTCACATGAGCTTCACAGCGAATGACCTGGGCTGCTTGCTGGGCCAAGTGTGCCACCATTTCGCGAGTCACTCGTGTAGTGACAAACTCATCGAGAGCTGCTCGGTTGAGCGACAAGGAATCCATGATGTGAGAGAAATGATTGTTGATAGAGAGGAAAAGGATGGTCGAGTAAGAAAATTAAATAGGCAAACTGCGGAGCGCAGATGGTATCAAGGAACAAACAAATTGGGAACAATTCGATCCAAAGATCTTTGCGGTGGACAAGGTAGCAGGACAAAGGCCTTTGTGTCTTGGGAGTACAGAGGGAATGGAAGTCGACACACAGAGTGTAGGAAAATCGAAAGGGAAATAAGAAAACGATACGACAATAAGAGGGAACAGACAATAGACAAAGACAAAGACAAGTTCCCGACCAGCAGGATAACTTTCAGATGAAGTAGTTCTTTGAAAAGGTTGGAAAAGGAATGTTGCAGTAAGGATAGTTGGGGTTGTCGTGTCAACCCTCTTTTATCGATAGCCCTAACTGAGCTTGTTCACTGAACCTGAGACCTGCCGAGACGGAGATTTATTTTTGAGAGACAAAATCCACAGTCAGCGCAGTAGTAATCAATATATTGAATGTCGGTCTCGGAGGGTATAATTAATATAAATGGTAGAGAGAGGATAAAGAAAAAGGAATCAAAAGGAAAGGATGACGACGTTGAGCATGTGGATGAATCTCGTGAAGAATCTGGGCGGAATACCTCTCTAGTTATAGTATCTGGTATGCGCCAGAGGGGAGAGGGGGGTGGGATAGGCTTCCCTGCAAGGACGAGCTGTCCAGTAAGAAGAGAAGGATCATAGGGCCAAGCACAGGGGTCACAGAACAGGCAGAGCGAACCTGCATAGTTGGATATCAGATTCTCCAACCTTTTTGGCGCGCGGAGTCTGAGACGAGAGAACTGATTTGCTCTGGTGGATATTGAAATAGAGTGGAGCAAAGAGAGAATACAGTTGATAGACTATTACTATTGTACTTTATGCTTCATCCCTAGATTCATCCAATGAGTCTTGTTCTATCCTCATTTTCGGCACACCTACGATTATCACTATGAGAGTCATTTCAATGAAACTTTTGATTCTAGATCCTCACACTTCTCTTTTTGCTTGACTTTCTAATTCATACCCAAAAAAAATAAAGGGGGATCCAAAACGCCAGGATCGCCATCGGTTCCACCCTCGATCAATTATTCACCAGCCCCCATCGCCATGAACTACCAACTGTGAAACTCGCGACCGTCTCATATCTGCGCGAGACGCGGGGGTGTCATTCCATTCTCATTCCACACAAACATCTAGTTCAACCTTCCAAATATCCTTGAACGCGTACCAGAATAGTACATGGTAAAAAAGTACGGATTAGTCTTACTTACTGCTGCCTACTCCGTACATGGATCTGTAACTATGCACGTTGTACTCCGTAGGTGCGCTGTCTCTCTATGACTACCTAAAACAAATCAAATCCAATAACGAACCGCAAACCAGACCACTCCTCAGCTGAGAAATTCTGTGGCGATTTCAGGTTGGCGCCGAAGTCGCGTTAGTGCCCAATCGAAGCAAACCTGTCAGTTTCCGATTTTTGATCACCGTGCCTGGCATGGGGCGAGAGACACTGCCTCGACTCCCTGTCAGCACTTATTTGCCCTTTGGCCCTCTTTCAATTCCTCCTATGAGTGCTTCTTATTGGACTACTTACATACCAGATGATCCCTGTCACCGGCGTGCCACGAGTTTAGCGTGTTCGAGGGGGGGTGGAGGGGGATGCATGCCCGATGACCTCCTTAAGAAAAAATAATAGTCTTTTTGCCTACATAGTACGTTGTATTGTAGTTCAAAGGAGAATCAAAATCCTAATAGTCCCACCACCTCGCATAAGGGAGGTCACATCATTCCCGATCTTCCCCCCCCTCAGCCATCTTGAAGATTCCCGGTTTTACGGTCGGGAGGCGTTGGATCTATCGATTGTGACGTTTCTCCCAACCACTTCGACTTTTGTTTCCTTCTCCCGAGCGATGCAGTAAGTCGAAATGCATGCAATGTCCCGCACTGCAGCTGTACGGAGTACGGAGTACCAGGAACCATCTTAGCGTTTCCTGCCGTCCTAAAAAAAGAACTTTTCCAGCACACTGAGAACATGCATATATAAGCGCCCGTCCTCCAGTTCCCGCCTTCCCGCCAGCGCTTACAATCCCCGATCCCAACATCGTGGAAGCGCTGCGACTTTATTCACGTTTCTAATTTTGTCTACCGAGCTCAAAGACCGCACAGCATTATTTTTACCATTTCTATTTCTATGAATAGGTATTGGCGTTAATTTAGACACACTCCCCGCTCTATCTCCCCGATGTCGGGTCCTTGAGCCATTTTCCCCGGGACCCCATGTCAGGCTATGACCGTTGATGGGAGCGGGTTCGTCCGCCGCCATCCCGCCTGCGCCAAGTCAGTGTCTAGGATGGGGTGTTGGTGTTGGAAATTTCTCAGACTGCGCCTCGTCTGAGGATCTGGGCGTCTCGCTGGCTCATGGTTGCGTTGATGATGGGGTTGGATGAGAAGCAGTCTTGTGCGTAGGGAACTACATACATGTAGGTATGTATGGAAGTATGGAGTGCGCACACTTCCAACTTTTCTGATGTTCCATTGTATCCGAAACAGGCAGCTATTATTGCTGCATATGAGGACCGGGCCGTTTGGATCCAGAACGTTGGAGCCAGGCGTCTGAAACTGGGGTTTGTTTCAGGAGTAAAGGCCTGCTTGTTTCAGCTGTGGTATTTTGGGTCGGCGGTTAGAGCTGGTCTTGGTGAGTTGTCCGACTGATTTGGGTGGTGACCTTGGGATGACTCACTGGCCAACTTCATATACGTTGCGAGTCAACGGGGTTTCATGATTTCATGACGTCTGCGGGTGTTATCCAATGCGTGCCTTGTTATCATGGCTTTTCATCGAGCCAGTTACTTTTCTACCTAGTGTAGGCACAAGACCCTATCGTCGTTGGTTTTAATTTGGTTCTTTTATATGACTAAGGATTGACAGAATCAAACTCATTGCCAAGTTCATTTGGCTTCTCATTTAATTGATTATCTCTTGTATATGTTGTGCAGCAAACACTTCACCTCCGCCATCCTCATCGACTCAGCCAATTTAGACAACAGAGGCAGAGTACGAAGACACCTTCAGATCGGCGCTACCAGTGAAAGGCTCGGTGCCGGCCTGGACAGTGAGCAAGTACAAGCTGGAGCTCAGACCCTGGTTGTTCTCAAGGTACGTGAAGAAGTCACGCAGGTCACCCGAGTAGCTATTGATAGGGGATTGAGCAACAAAGCTGTACACAGTCATGGCGCCGTTGGGGCCAACCCACACATCCCACGAGTGACCGCTGATGGTGACAGTAGCAATGGGAGAGCCGGTGCTCGAGATCGGGCCCGCTCCGCCCAGAGCACCCAGCCATACCATGATCTCGTACTCCTCGCTACCATCAGGCGTTGAGCTGAGGAACAAATCGTATGCGACATTGGCGACGATATCTTCGGTCGAGTAGCTGTGTCCCGAAATGGTCAGCAGGAACTCTTCACTCAATGCGAATGTCAATTGAACTGATAGGACCACTCCGAAACTTACCTCCACTCCCACGCGGACTTGATGCTGCTCACAGCACTCAGCTGCTTAGTGGCGAACTGCAGCGCAGCGTTCGCGTAGCTCTTGACTTCGTAAGTGGTGCCGGCCCAAGTCCACGAGGTGTGCCAGGCGATGTTGCCATTGCTGGCAGAGTCCAAGCCGGTACATTGCTTGCCGGAGGGATCGCTGCCCTGGCCCCAGAGGTTGTTGTACAAGATGTAACCGCCTGTCTCGACAGTACCCCACTGGTCGCAGAAGTCTGCGCGGCGTGCGAGGGTCTTAGTCGGAATGGAAGCGGCATCGCCTACAGCTGCCAGAGACAGAGAGAGGGCTGCGAGAGGTGCGAAGAAGGACTTCATTTTGACTTTGAGATGAATCGGCAAGCTTGAATGAGACTGTTGTCGATAGGGGACCGGAGACTGGGCTTGCATATGACCCCGGGGTTGTCGGTGTTTTTTATATGTGCCATCGTCTTCAGGAGGTCCTTCAATCAGGCAAAATCTTGGAATGCAGAAGATCCTTGTTCCGTATAGAGCACGGAGTCGTGTTTCGCATCTCACATTGGGATATAGTGAGCGAATAGGGTGGAGATGCCCAGCATCTAGGTATCCTTTTCAACCGGGCCACCCCACAGGAACCGGGTAAATCCAAAAGCTTACTAGGAGGTGGGCCTACCGATCCGTGCAATGTGAAGGAAAGAAATCGCCGCAACCACAACCCACGCCTCCTACGTACTTCGTAGCGAGATTCTCCATGGCTGAATACTTGTTATGTACCTGGGTGTTAGTTATCAGATTTTCTGTGCACTTCGGAGGATCTCCGGGCTTTGTCAGTGAGCCTGAGACAATGGAGTCGCAGAGTGGGGCGGAGGACTGCCAATTCCAGAATGCGTCGAATCGGAGATCGGAGCCGGAAACTCATCGGAATTACTCAAGGTGCTCCTGAAGAAAACGCTGGACTGAACCATCTGCGAGAGGGAAAGGGGCAATGTTATTGCCCAAGATCGAAGGTTATTGTCGAATACTGTACGGAATACGGAGGTTCTATACTCCGGTGAATGTCTCCTATAGTCGTTGTATGTGATTCATTCAGACTCTGAATACTATATCACAGAGCTTGTTTTTGCCTTACAAATGACCAAGTATACTCGACATTGAAATTTTAGCTTTGCACATGCAATCTCCAAATCCAAAACATATGGAACTCCAGCTCGGGGGAAGAACCGTGTGAATCAGCCACATCGTCACCCGTTGTTTTCCGTTCCTTCAGGAACATGTACCCCGCAAATCAACAGATAATCTGCGTGAATCGCAAGCTCACTTCATAGTCCCGGCTGAATGTTTGTTCCAAGCCGGAGCATGCGGGATAGTGACCGTTCTTCAACGGGCGATGATCGGCTATCGAGTCTATTTTACGCGGACGTCACTTATTTGGATCAATAAACTTTTATCACACCCCCGAGACTATAAGTAAAAAAATGGAGATGTGTTATTGCGAACCTCATGGTATAGATAGACGCTATGGTAGTTTGTAATAACAGGACGGACTTGAAAAAGATGAAAACTAGAAATTATGAGGGTAAAGTAAGAAGAAAACTCACGGATAGTAAGTAAAAGAATATATATGTTCGTTTCCCATCATTCATGGTCCACTAACAAAGGCAACAGAGAAAGACATTAAAGGCGCGTCATAGCAAGAAAGGCTCAAGAAGGTGGCTACGGAGGCATCCGAAAAAGAACAGAAAGGGGTATGATTCTGCTTGAAAACCAGGGCAAATAAAAGAGGACAGTCTAAAGCATGTCTTTAAGAAAATCCAATAATCAATATTTATATAGTATGAAGTTTTCCGTCCAAGTAGAAACATTACCGAAAGCCGAGGACTTAATTTGCTCCTTAGCCGTATTCCGAGCTACATCAGGAATCCCGACACATTTTGCTGTCAAGCCCTTTACTAATTAACAGGAACCTGGAAGACGTCTCTCAAGCTAGATTGAAACTAGAGAGGGCAAGCAAGATTTGTCAAATAGGCAAAAGCAATCCTTTATACCTCGAGGGTTTCAAGTCAAGGTATGCGACGAGTGCCTTCACGCTGAACGGAGGTATATACAATCCGGGGATTTAAAGATATTTACCTGAAACAGCACAACTTGGAGATCAATCGTGTGTACATTTACCTCCTTGGATATTAATGCGTACATCGAAATTGAAGCCGCCCTTGGGCATCTTCGATCTTTTCATGATGCTTGAATTGATTTAGCAAACATGCACTAAAACTGGATATCAATCACAGAGAGATTACAAAGCGAGATTAAATTCGTAATCTCCATGAAATGGCATTAGGAGAGGTGAAAGAGAGAAACAGACGTGTGAGGACGAAGAGATTGAATGGTGGAAGTGGAACGCAGATTTGGTAGGAAATACTAAGTCGGGGGATAATACGACTTTTCTAGGTAACGCTTAGAATGTATGTAGAATAGAGATTTCAAAGAGATACAGAAAGAGATAACAAGATGTGTATTGAGAGAGATGAAAGAGGTACAAGAACTATTCGTGTTATGGCAAGACTGGAATACTTGATAAGTATGTTTGTATGTTGAATTTTTGCCTCATTCATAGCTCTTAGTCCTTCGCTTGTTCATCAATCTCACGCACTTCAACGTCTCTCATAGTGACCTCCCAACAGTGGCATTGATCTTAAAGCCCCATCAGATGCATTGGATAAGTTACGAGGAGAAATGTGCAGAGGCAAGTAAGAAAAAGAGCAAGATACTCGGGCCATGATGGATTGGATTGTGTTGGCGATTGTAGTTCAATCTTTTTCAATGTGCTGGAGTATGTAGATGTACTATCAAATATTATTACAGGACCTTAGGAGACTACATAGTACATCTCCATTGCGAGTTGGACGGTGTCATGTTACGTGTTGACTCTGTTGTTCGCACCTTCCTCGGCAGATACGGTTCGAACTGGGAAAGCACGCGGGATTACAGGATGTGGGTTTTGTCGGGGAAACACTAGGGACTCGTCTTTCATGAATCAGTGAACCGAGATCGTACAGAGGCTGTTCCCAGGCCAGTTTTAGTATAACGCACTTAGAATGTAGGCGTTGCAATAGAAATCGACATTGACCAATTGAAGAGACAATAATTCGGATTGCGAGGATCCGGCATGGGCTGTTTAGATGCGTCAAACAGTGCAAACACATGCAAACACATACAAACAGTATGTAATATTTTGGCGTAGTCCTGGAGATATGGCCGGGCACATGAGAGTTGCATGTATTGAATTAGACATGAGAGACATGTTTTAGCAAGGAAGAAGCTTTTGCAAGTGATTGGGTATGGGCAAAAGCGAGGGTGTTAAGTTATTGTTCAATTGTTTTGCTTTGATGCCCCACCGAGTGGAGACTCCGACGGACGTTGTCAGGGGGTAAAATTAAATTTAAACGCTCTGACTGCCGCTTTTCTCCAGGACCCCAGGACCCTTCCACAACCTCAAAATGCCTTCCAAATCCTCCAAGTCCTCCAGCTCCGGCTGCCGCTGCCGCTGCTTCTCCCTTAAGAGCCTGAGCTTCCTAGCTATCTTCCTGGCTCTGTTCTCCGCTGTCTACCGATACCTCGATGCGCGCCTCGAGCAATTCTACATCTTCGACCCGGAACACTTGCACGATGTGTCGCAGCGCGCCATTAGCGCCCACGGCGAGGACACTCGTTCCATCGTCAACTTCATTGTTGCCGAGCTGGAGCAGAAGGTCGGCCCCGACTACCTGAGCACCCAGGAGGAGTGGGTGTTCAACAACGCCGGTGGCGCCATGGGCGCCATGTACATTATCCACGCCAGTATCACCGAGTACCTGATTATCTTCGGTAGGTTTCTGCGCCCGAAAACAAGCCAAACATTATCCCCCATCTAACCACGTTCAATCTCTGCAGGTACCGCCATTGGCACCGAGGGCCACACCGGCCGCCACACCGCCGATGACTACTTCAACATCCTTCAGGGAACTCAGCTGGCCTACGTCCCAGGTGAATTCAAGCCGGAGGTCTACCCGGCCGGTAGTGTGCACCACCTGGTCCGCGGTGAGGTCAAGCAGTACAAGATGGATGAGTCTTGCTTTGCGCTCGAGTACGCCCGTGGCTGGATCCCTCCCATGCTCTTCTTCGGCTACGCCGATACCTTCAGCAGCACCTTGGACTTCCCGACATTGTGGGCGACCTCGCGCATCACCGCTCGTGAGATGATTTCCAACCTGTTGAAGTCCAAGCTGTAATGGAGTTTTATTTTTTTTACATTGTATTGATATGGAGACTTCGGTTGGATTGATGAGGTCCATGTGACATGTATGATGTATGATACGGATTTTGGGGTCCTATTTGGTGAGGTTACGGCACCTTAGTGTGCTTAATCAGTGACCATGCAGAGAACCTTGGAACCTTCTAATATATTAATCAGTTGGGGCTGATGTGCTGATCTGAAGATATCTGGTGGATAGCGAAAATGTACAACGTAAATGCGTATCGTGAACCTACACCTACATGTAGGTAGTTGAAGTAAAACTTTGAAGTCTGGAAGGACTTCTGGCTCAGGACCAATCACTCACTACCTAATGAACTTGATAACACATCCATTTTAAGGATTTTGATAGTCATGCCAATCTATGGTTCATATCAGAAAGCTACATGCATATGTTGTATACGTACATTGATATATTGAAGACATTCAAACCTTCACGCCATATGATACCCAAGGACTCGACCGAGACGAAGCCATCACGTAAGCAATGTATAGATCATTTGACACCTAGCAAGTCTCCCAAGGTGTTTCCAAATACAGTGACGAAGTGATAATTGATGACATTGGGTTGCCCAAGGTTGTCATGGGTGTGTTTCGGTCATAGCACTTTGTAGGTGCAGAAAGCTCTCTCTGTAAGGGTTTGAATAAACCAATGGGTGATTCAGTAAATAGCAATTTCCTTCTGGAAAAAACTCTTCGAAATATATCGTTTGACAAAGGTTGATTCAAAATAAGAATTTGCCGTATCGTAGGCAGCAACCGTATGAGGCAAGTGGGGCGGAGGTCTCTCTGCCGAGCATCTACCTAAACACAAATTAACATCAGGTGTTGCTCTATATAAACTTGCTCTTTGCCTGTAGAGCTGGTATTATTTTCTACTTCTTGCACCTACTAGAATCTAGAATCTTGAATCTTGAATCTTGAATCATCAGATCCATTCCATCATCACACTCATTCTTCCATGCTATCTACCAAGTTATCTCCTCATCGCCACTTGACTTATCTGCCTTGGTTTTTTTGTTTTTAGAGTCTGATCAATTACCATGGCCAGTTACTGTGGCTGTCTCTGGTACGAGAAGAATGCTTCGGTGCCTACGTACCTTCCACAAGTCTCTCTTAAAGCCCATGCAACGATCCTGTCGTCTACGGCCCGTACCACTCTAACGCAGACGTTCCTCAACCCATCTGAGAATTCCATCAAAGAGATCAGCTATCAGTTCCCTCTTGAAGATGGCGTCAGTGTTGTTGGATTTGAATGCAAGGTTGGATCCCGCCTCTTACATAGCGTGGTGAAGACCAAGTCCCAAGCCAACACGGACTACCAAAATGCGGTGGCTCAACGACAGACTGCTGCTATCATGGATCACACTTCCCAGAACGATATCTTCATCATTCGCCTCGGTAATGTTCCCGCTCATGAGAAGATCAATGTTGACATTACCTTCGTGGGAGAGTTGAAGCAAGACTCCCAGACAGACGGTATTCGATACACACTGCCCAGCAGCATCGCCCCTCGCTATGGAAGAGAAATGTCTTATCACTCAGATCAGCTCCCTTCATTTGGACTGTCTTCAGGTGTTCGAGGAATGTCCATCACGGTTGATGTTCAGATGGAGAAGGGTCTGGTACTTCGCGAGCTAGAATCCCCAAGCCATCGGGTCAAGGTCTCCCTCGGACGTATTTCTTCCACCCCGGCGACATCCTCTACGTTTGAGCCCGGCCAAGCATCCGCATCTGTGATTCAGGAGGCGAATAATCATTCGGTGTTTCTGGGTCAGGACTTTGTCATCCTGATCAAAGTGGATGGACTTGATGCGCCTAGTGCATTGCTCGAGACACATCCAAGAATACCTAACCAGCGAGCTTTGATGGCAACTCTCGTGCCAAAGTTCAGTCTGCGACCTGCTAGCCCCGAAGTAATTTTCGTTATCGACAGAAGTGGGAGCATGGCGAACAAAATCCTAGCCTTACAATCTGCACTCAGAGTGTTCTTGAAGTCTTTGCCCGTCGGTGTCTGCTTCAACATCTGCTCTTTTGGGAGCACTCACTCATTTATGTGGCCAAAGAGCATGGTGTATAATTCATACAGCCTACAGCAAGCTTTGCATTATGTTGAAACCGTCTTCGCCAACATGGGTGGCACAGAGATGGAACAAGCTGTCATTGCCGCTGTGGGCAGTCGACGCAACGACAGAGACTTGGAGGTCTTGATTCTCACTGATGGGCAAATCTACGACCAGCAAAGTTTGTTCGACTTTGTTCGCGAAAAGGCTGCTGATAACACCGCTCGGTTCTTCTCCCTCGGCATCGGCAACCAAGCGTCCCACTCTTTGATTGAGGGAATTGCACGAGCTGGAAACGGCTTTTGTCAGTCGGCCATGGAAAATGAACAGCTAGATCGTAAGGTAATGGGCATGCTGAAGGGTGCTCTGACACCCCATGTCTACGACTACAAGCTTGAAGTTGAATATGACACTGAGAAAGACGACGATTTCGATACTTTGAGCGATCTCGAGACTCCAGCAAAATCGGATACCGAGACGAAGGTCAAAGACAGTGATGGAGACGTTGCCATGGAACACAACACAGGCCCCACACAGAAGCCCATTTCATTGTTTGACGCAAATTTCCAGGAACCCGATATTAACTCTGAAGCGGAAAGGAGAGCAACTTCCGAACTTCCATTTCTCACAATGCCGAAAGCAGTTCAAGCTCCTCACAAGATTCCGTCGTTGTACCCGTTCATTAGAACAAACGTCTTTCTCCTCATGGACCCTCACTCGGCCGAAAATACCCCCAAGGCCCTAAATCTCAGTGCCACTTCGAGTCAGGGTCCATTGCAACTGAGGATTCCGATCACAGACATTGGTACCGGCGAAACCATCCATCAGCTCGCCTCACGCAAGGCCATGATCGAGCTGGAAGAGGAACACGGCTGGCTCTCCGATGCCAAGGATCAAAATGGTAAGTTCTTTGAAACTTTCGACATCGAGGCACAGCAACGACTTGCCGAACGTGAATGTCAAGCCCTGGGAATCAAATTCCAGATCACTGGGAAATATTGTTCGTTCGTGGCCTTGGAGAAGCCGACCTCTCTCCACTCGGGAAGTAATGATAAACAGCCCGCATCCAAGGAATATGCTGTAGAGCATGTTTCATATCCACAGAACGAATCAGGATCTGGTATGATATATTCCCCAAATCCCCAATGTGCTCTCTTCCAATCAAGCCCCTTCAATTTCCAAATGGGAAATTCTGCCCAACCACAGTGTCATATCCGCAGAGCGAGTCTGGCACATTCGGGTACGACTAATTTTGGTGGGTTTGGGGCGAGCCATTTGCCGTTCACACACGGTACGTTTGCACAAGGCGCTGCCCGGAACCAGGCTCAGCATGCCCCCCTCTTTGGACAAATGGCTATGACTACGCTCCCTGTAGAGTCAACTCCACAATTTGGGCGTAGTCCCTTCGCCAATAGAGGGACACCAGTCTCCCAGATCCCTGTCGCATATTCATCCGTGGCATCTCCTGCACCCCCAAACATTGGAGGCTTGTTTGGTGGCGTTGCCGGAGCTTCTGGCGGGCACGGTAATCCATTTACTAAAGCAAGCGCTGCTAACATTCCTTCCATGGCATCTCCTGCTCCCCCAAATATTGAAGGCTTGTTTGGTGGCGTTGCCGGAGCTTCTGGCGGGCACGATAATCCATTTACTAAAGCAAGTGCTGCTACCATTCCTTCCATGGCGCCACAGATGAGAGTCTATGAGATTATCCAGCTGCAAACCTTTGACGGTAGCTGGATGTGGTCGAATGCATTGTTCCGGGGCATGCAGTTGGACGTGGACGCCACGGTCAATCGGCTAGCTACGATGTTCGCGGAAGCTGGTCGAACAATTGAGAATGGCTTCCCACGTGGTGACGAGGCAACAGTTATTGCTACTTTGTTGACCATGGGGTGGCTGGAGAATAGGAATTCGGACACTCGTGGTTTTTGGGAACTTGTGTACGACAAAGCTGAGCATTGGGTTACACTCAAGTTGGAGGAGATGCGAGAGCAGGGTTCAGCTGGGGCTATTATCGAGTCGCATCGAGAAGAGATTACTGACATGATTGCGGTTACCGAGTAAGGATGGACTTTTTTATTATGCTTCTGACGCAGTTAGGGCTCCAGATGGTATCGCCCTTGTTTTGACAACAGTTCTGCTATTTTGGAACATTATTTGGGGGGGGGGGGGGGGGGAAATAATACAAAAAAACCAAAAAGAGTAATACAAAAATATTAGGCAGTATAACAATGCAGAAAATTCTTATTATTTATTATCAAAATAGACTTTTGAGGGCATACTTCTAGTGAGTGTAGCTGAGTCCTTCGTAGTCTTCTTCTTTGGGCATTCCGTGTTGTGTCTCCCTGAGATATCTCATCTCTCACAATTCCCCAGCCAATTATGCTATGGTTCTGTCTGACTGCAATAATTCAATCAAACGCGTCCAATCACGCTCAGTATCTCGGAGCAAAACTGGTAACACACTATCAAGATCCACAGTGGCTCCATATTCCACCAGCAGTATTGCAGCCTCAACATTCCCAGTTTCAATTGCCGTCATAAAAGGCCTCCTCTGTATCCATGTATTGATGGTTGGAAGCCCATTTGGATTGGCTCGCTTCTCAAGCAGGAATTTGATGACTGGTATCATGGTCTCCATTGGGCGACCGGTCAAGCGCGGAGCATCCAGTGCCGCTAGCAGGACAGTATGGTTGTCACTAATTCCCCTGGACATGTTGATATCGAATCCACCCTTATCAAAGCTGAATTTCCTCAAGCCCTTTGTAGGGTATGACGGCGATGAAGAAGCAAAGGCGAAGCTTTTCTCTGTTTATATAGCGCCCACACAGATCATCGATGAACTCGACAAGATCTACGTTTTCACTCGCCCATGAGGTGCGACTTCCATCCCAGTGGAATTTACAGAAAGCTCGAGGAATGGATAGCGGCGATGTCCTTTTGAGATGGTTGATCCATATCTCTAATGTCTCTCGATCCCCTCGTTCTGCATAATACCAGATCACGCAGAAGGAAGGGAAGAATCGATACATCCCTCTAACTTCCGCTGGACAGTTATAAGCTACGAGCAGTTCTGTCAACTCCTTGGTCCCTTGGATTAACACCTTGCTCGAGAAGCCTTTGTAGTTCAGCATAATCTTTGCGAACAATGGCGCTTGTTGCAAGTGCAAGGTTCAGCGTTTCCTCGAAAGGCTCTGCCTTTGGTAGGTAGTACAAGGGAGAATTGGGGCCACTTCTCTTCCACTCGTGCATCTGTTCTTCACAGCGAGTTGGATCAAATACGTCGCGCACGCTAGGAAACTGGCCGCAGATGCAAGCGTCAATAAGCTTGTTTATTGCGATATTGGTTTCCTGGTTGGTGGTCCGCTCGTTGGGGAGGTCGAGGATGTGTTAGACAAAGATCGACCAAACACATGGGCTGTGAGAATGGACTTGAAGCTTTTGATGGAGATAACAACGCTTCAATCGACATGGTAATTTTTTCCAGAGGACGTTTTCGATGGACCTATGTTGGGCTCTTAGGGCTGTTTTACCGGCTTCGTAGTGTACGAAGCCCAAGCCCTCGACTTCAAGTCGGGGGCTTTTGAGCATGGCTCTTGTGATCTCATCGTTGAAAGATGCTATAAGCAAGAGGGTTCACTTCACGTAAATTGCAAATCACTGAGGGGACATACTGCTAACAAGGGTTGCTCTGGAAACATCTTCCCAAGGAAGGGTCTCAGCCACCTGTTCAAGGACCAATATCTGAATCTCTACAGGTAGCCACATCTTTTACTGTGGGCGTAGTGAGGAGCCTTGGAAGATTCAACGAGAGTATTTGACCATGAGATATAATGAGTCAAGATGGGCGCAGGGATGAAGGCTTCCGATGTGTTGACACAGCTGCCTAGCTTTGGATGTCAGCCCACAATCAGACTGTTTGTAGACTTTAGGTAGCTCTTAGAGCCATGTTCCCACTTCTTCAATTAACACATATTGTCTGGTTTACTCCTGCTATCTCATCCTGGTCTTCCCATTGCTAGCGCGGCATAAGATCCACAGCGCGTCCGTGCTTTGTTATGAAATGTCCCTATGTTGCAGCTCATCAGGGGTTTTGGGCGAAATGACATGAGTCCAATACGACATGAGAAAGGGGTGAAAACCAGGTCAAGTAGAAGTGAGAAAATTCAATTGTGGCAAGTAAAGGTGTCTTCCCTGAGTGCTCATGAATCGCGTACAATTCTCAGGTGCTATTCACGTTCTTTATCATGTCTCCAAGGAGACCCTGCGCGTTATTGAGCAAGATCCGTTGCGCTGTTTCTGATCCAAATCGAACCTCCAGTCCATCATCCACCCTCTTGGCCAGAGACTCAGCTAGCGCCGCAGGAGTGTAAGGATAATCACTCCCATACAGCAATCGCGATGAGTCAACCAGCCGAAGAAGACCGTAGATCTGATCCGGAAATGGCACACCAGCAAGATCAAAATAGAAGCGCGTCTGTAAGAGCTGCTTAATCTTCTCTCCGCTAATCCCATTGTCCGACCCGGGAATCATGGACGAGAACTCCGCAATCCTCTCCATGATAGGCGGAAAAGTCGCGCCACAATGACAAGAAATGAATTTAATCCCCGGACAGCGCTCAACCGTCCCGGAAGTGAGCAAACTCATAAGCGATCGGGTCGAATCAAACATAAACTCCATGATCGGCGCAGCGACACCGGGAAGCGGCACGACCTTGTCTAGGGTGTTAGCATCACCGGGGCGGGGGATGAGACAGGTTGTCGGGTGGAAGAAGGCAATCGTGCTGCGCTCGCTTAGCTTGTCAAAAACGCCACTGAAGCGTGGATCGCCCGGGTAGATGCCATGCGAGTTGGTCAGGATCACAAATCCGACCGCGCCAAGATGGTCCAGTGCGTAATCGATCTCTGCAAGCGAACCCTCTACATCGGGGAGCGGAAGCGAAGCGAAAAAGAGGAAGTGGTCTGGATGGTCTGCGCAGATTTCGGACATGTCCTCGTTGGCGCGCCGGGTCACGGAGCGGCCTTCCTCGTCGTTTCCTGGGGTCAGATGTGTTGCGGGTGATGACATGCTCAGAACGGATTTCTTGATGTTCAGTTTTTGCATCAGCTCGATGTGTGCTGTGGCGCTCCATTCCTGGTTTATCGTGGTGAGTAAGGTCAATTTTGATGCATGTAAGCTGTTCAGAGACACTCACTGGTATTGCGGGCATTCCATCGGGGTGGCCCTTTCCCGCGAACTCGCTCTGTAGGCAATACTCGCGATACGAAGGTGGCACACAGTGGGCGTGCATATCAATTCTCTCCATTTTGGTATTCGCCATATTTTGGTTTCTGGGAAGGTGATCTGTAGTCGGTACTTGTTACTGATGGTGACAGTGCAGTGTCGAAATCAATAGTCCCCGCCACAAGACCTTCAGCTCGGAGGTGACATTGACATTCCCCTTGATTGGTAGCCTTCATCGGCTTCTGAATAGAGGTCTTAGCAGCTTTTGATTCGACCTCTGAAGTCAATATATGCAAGGACTCATTTTGTGGTCGGTTACTACGGAGTACCTCACTTTTTTCGTTGCTGAACTTGAGATCAAACACAGTAACTCTAAACCTTTCAAACACCACGCAAGCATTCTTTCTCCTAATAAACACGAAAACAAAATAATATCAAATCAAATCTACTGTTGGCAGCTCCTTAGGCGCAACGATCAACCCCCTTGCAGCCAACAATCTCGCCTGAGTGAGCTTCAAGAACCGATACGTATTGTCCAAGACCGGTGTGAAGACACCCTTTTCTCTCGCAACACGCAAAGCATTGCCCAAAATGACCTCCACCTCCATTGGGTTCCCCTTGTCTACATCGACCAGCATACTGGGTCGGAAAGACAACTCGATAGGTGTCGACTCAATCATCTCATCGACAATGCCAGGCCCAAGATCATAGCCATCCGCCTTGGCGATGGCAGCCATTTCGGTCATGCCGGGTCTGATCAGACTATATTCGCCGCCGAAACGTCGGACCGCAGCACTGTCAAGCTGTGTGATAGCGCACATAGGATTAAAAACTCCATTCCAAAGCACCTTCCGCCAGCGGTATAGGATAATGTCATCGACGATCTCCGCGTCAACGACTTTGCTCCCGTTGTAGATTGCGGCAAACTCCTCGAGCTTGGCGCGTTCAAATGCTGCATCCAGCGCTTTGTTTCGGAAGACGCCGATGTGGAAATTGTCGTGGTCGTCGTGGACAACATGTCCATTATGCTCGTGTGCGCCGATATAGCTCGGCGCCGATAGCACGACATTCTCGGGGAATGCTTCGAGGATCGGCGGTTCGATGTATAATCCGTTCTGGAATAAAACGATTGTAGTGTGGTCCGGGGTTACGGCAGGCGCTATAATATTCGAAATGTTGTTCACTTCGGGGATGTTCTTCATCGTGACAACTACATAGTCGAATGGACTCTGGGGATCGGGCATTGGGACTGCATTGACGACTATCTATCTTTTAGCTTTAAATCGGTCTTGAAATGGCTTGCTGGTGGATGTTTAGTTCTTGCATACCTGCGCTCGGTCTCCAGGATGACAATTTCCCATGGTCGATAGACTCAATTTCAAATCCATGCTGAACAACCTGCTCAAAGTTTGATCGGAGAACGGCAGTGACTGCTGCTCTACCAGATCGCTCGAGGGCGACGGAGACCATTGTCCCCACACCACCTGCTCCAACTACCAGCACTCGGCATTTCGTCGTGCTGGCGCTTGGATGGGACATGCTGGGCTGGGTGTAATTCGTGTTTAGTAGTTACTTTTGAGTGTGACAATTACGAGTAATGTGCTAACAATAAACTCAAGGCGCCAGACATCTATCGCGATCTCGGCATCGAGGCAGATATCACTCCCCGCATGGACACTTGGATCGGATCGACTCCGTTTGATTGGTTCGTCGGGTTCTCCTTCCTCTTTCTCCCTGTCCTCATTTCTCTCCCAGGGGATGGCCACGGCTAAATGGAAGGAAGATAGATCGAGTCACATATCAAGACTTTCTACTTTGCGATCGCGGTGTTTCAATTGAGAATCTATATTCAAACATTGTCCATCCGGCTTATTGATACAACACCCGAACTATACCTCAAAAGTCAATATTCAACTGACCATGGACCGATCAAACTATGCTCCCAGCAGAGTTATCGAGTCATCCGATGATAAAACGTGATGTAACTAGGTACTCCATTCCAGCACTCAACTCACCTCCTCCTGGTCACAGCATTTCGAAAAAGCAAACGAGGCAAGATGAGACTCCAACCCAAACAAAAGCGATTCCCAGGAATTGAAAACATCCTGGACTATGTCCAAGACGCCGCGGGAAACTCTGGACGATGGATTACCTGGCAAATAATCCGAGGCAAGCGACAAGTATGGTGGGAGACCGACCGGACCGTTCTATCACGCTGGGCGCAATCCATCATCGAAACCGAGCAGCGGTTACGCGAAACGACCCAGCACGAAAACTTCCTGAAAGAGTGCATTCAAATTACCCGCGCTGAATCCAGCGAAGCGGCCAAAGTATTCCTGCCCGACATGATCGAAGAGCTAATTGTGTTGGATCGTGAATATGCGCGGGTCGAGCGCACTTACGACACTATGCTGGCTGGATGTCCCGTAGGACCTATCAAGAGTGGGTATTTGTGGATTCGGAAGGATCCACAGTGGTATCTTCATAGTGAGTGGCTGCGCGAGGACTGCGCGAGACGAGGTGGATGTTGTGGTCGGCCGTGCAGATGCTGTGAGAATCCGCCTGATCCTCGCAGGAAGAAGGGGTGGGGCCACTGTACGGCTCAATGCGCTTGTTGTAATAGTGAGTACGGGTTTCGTATGGCGGAGAAGGATCGCAGAAGGTTGAAACCGGACTTTGATTTGACGGTATATCCATGGAGTGCTTATAGTCGGGAGATGTTCCGTGCTTATATCTGGTCGCTGGATTAGCTCTGAAGGGTTCTGATTGATGCGTTGGCAGTTGCTGCATACTATAGATGGATGTTGCTTTCGAGATATGCTCCAAACAATATTGGAACTTACTCTTTTTACTTTGTCGAGGGTGTCATCTGTGAATTTTCGGGTAAATCTCTAGTTGATTGTTGCTTTATTTTTACTATGCCCATCCTTGGTGCTATCTATGTTCCTCATTTGATACCTATCGGCACTAGAGTGCGATATTAGAACAGACTATCCTAGCTGGGTATTTCAAGGCTTCCAAGGCATATTCATTGGCATTGTGGGAATTGGCTTTCACTATAGCCGAGAGGCTTACCCTGCTAGAGCACTCAGTGGAGTCCAAGATACTACCCCTACCCATCATGATGGCAGACAAAACCAGTTCCACAAATCCAAAGACCAGTCAGAAGGACAAACAGCAACTGTGTCTGTCAGTTCGAGTCAGCCATGACCCTAAAAGACAGCATTTTCCACTCATCCTGAATCCTGACGTGACCGACTGTTGTCAAGTCCACCCTCCGGTCTCTAGAGCCACTTGCCCTCAGCTATGAAGAACGACACTCAAAATCGGAATGAGACGTTTTGAGCTCCAGGGACACTCACGTTAGAAGATAGTAAGAGATGACGATAAGCTTCTAGTACCATTCCGCTGAACTGACTCCGTCAGTTCACCAAACCCGAGACCAACTTTTCCTGGTCCCCACCCCCTCAGCCGACCCCAACGATCCACTGAATCGGTCTACCTCTCGCAAAGTCGTCACCTTCACCCTCGTCAGCTTCTTCGTGCTGTGGACCTTTGTCCAACTCGAAATTGGCTTCACTTCATGGGGCATAATGCAAGAAGAGCTGAAATTCTCCACGGAGAACCTTAATGCAGAAGCAGCCCTCAACTACATCGGACTCGCTGTCGGCTGCATAATCTTCATACCACTCGTCCACAAATACGGACGACACCCAATCTACATCCTCAGCGTGAGCATACAACTCGCATCCTGCATCTGGCAGGCCCAGACACACACGACTATAGACCTACTAGGCAGCGGACTGATATCCGGTCTCGGCGGTGCAATCAGCGAGATCGTCGTGCAAATCACCATCGCCGACTTGTCCTTCGCGCACCAGCACGCAACGATGAACGGCTGGTACGTGATTGTACAGTCTGCCGGGGCGTTCCTTGGCCCCGTTGCATCGGGCTACGTCGTTGTGTTACAAGGGTGGCGGTGGATGTGCTGGTGGTGTGTGATTTTCTTCAGCGTGACGCTACTCTGTGTAATATCCCTGTTCGAAGAATCAAATTATATCCCCGTGCTAAGCAGTCGCTAGCCTGCTACATCATCGCAAGCGACTGCCGCATTGTCCAAGCCAGCCAAGACTGGGGATGTGGCGGATACGGAAAGTGCCAATGAGCCGAGACCTGCCAACCCTGATATTCCGCTGAAGACGTATGCTCAGCATATGGCGCTGATTACGCCTACGGGAGATGCTCTTGGGCCTCACTTTGATCAGCCAATTATGACCTTGCTTGCCTTTCCGGCTGTTTCGTATGCGGCTATCAAGTACGGGTCTACTTTGAGCTGGTTTGCGATCATGGCTTCGCTACAGGCGTCTTACATGATTGTTCCGCCGTGTGATTTCGATGCTATTGGGGTTGGCCTGGTGAATGTTGCTCCTTTTATTGGCGCTACACTTGGGTTTCCGTTTGGTGGCCATTTAAGTGATAGATCGATTGTGTGGCTGTCCAAGCGAAATGGCGGTATTTACGAACCAGAGATGCGTCTCTGGCTCGCTCTGCCTATGGCCATTATCAGCCCCGTGGATATACTGATGTTTGGCTTAGGTCTTGCATATGTGAGGATTATATCTCTGAAATGATATTTCATTGCTTTTGACACTGATAGGGTGCGCACCGGGCTCTTCTGGCTGCAGGATTTGGTGTGTTTGGATTTGCACTCGCTGCTATTAGTGGAACTGTACTTTCGTATCTTATGGACTGCTATCAAAATGGGAGTATTTGTCTTGTAACTAAGGCTGTTTTGCTCTCGCTGATATGATGGTTCATAGATCATCGGCGATGCGTTAATCGGAGTCATCTTCATGCGAAATATTTTCTCGGTGATCGTTCTCTTCGTGCTGACGCCTTGGGTCACCGGATTGGGCATGCTAGACTTGCACATTTTAAATGCAGTCACCACCTTTCTGATTCTGTTGATGCCCATTCCCCTTCTGATCTGGGGTAAAACGGCGAGAATTGCCACGGCGCCGAGGTATAGGAATATGGCGGCGAATCAGCTGAGCCATCGGAGCATTTGACCAATACCATTGGATAAGTATTGGAGCATCTGCGTCACATTTCATTAGCCTTACTTTAGCTTGTTCGAAGCCTGGATTGGATGATAATGAAAGTAGATCAATTAGATAATGCGACTTTGAGACCATAAGAATAGAGCCTTGTATGGTGAAGTATTATATTTGATGTGTAATCATGAAAATATATGACAAGAAAAAGAGAAAGATATTAAAGAAGGTAGGTATCTCAAGAAGAATCTATAAATAAAAATCCCAAAACATGGGCACTTCGCCTGACTCCCCTGGCCGTCCTGTGCATTACGTATGGTCCGTATAGAAAAACGATCTTGGCGCAGCAGATCTACTTCTGAACACAGTTGGTATAATCTTTATACTGAGCAACCTCGACACTTTCCTTAACGAGATAGTCATCAACTTGCCTCGGGTGCGAAGCAACAACGGTGCTTCCAGAAGCAGAAGTTTTGGTGACAAGAGTCATCTCGGACACGTCCTTGGTGGAGTTTCGAGATCGAATTGTAGACCAGAAGTTGCGATTGCCCAACTTGAAAAGTGGGCGCAGGTTAGGAAGACACGCAGCGGTGATTCCGACTGCTGCTTCGATGCAGGTCCACACGACGACGGGGACTTGGTTGTCTAAATGAGCTATTAGTTTTTTGGAACAAATGAGATAGAAAGAATAGTGAAACTCACAGGTAATATCTGGGCCCAGGTTTACAAGTCGAACCATGGCCAAGAGGCGGAAAATATCGAAGATGAGAGTTCTGGACACAGAGTGTGAGTAATTGCCCATGGCATAGAGGGATGATTGAACATACAGGCCACCAACGAGGAAAACGCCGGAAAGCAGCATTTTCTGGGACTTCGGGATCGGCAAAGTCCACACGACTCTCATAGGCATGACCAAGAGAATGAAGTCTGAGAGAATGTTGGGGATCTGCAAGCCATAGTTGAACTTTGCTATGTCGAGGCAGGCTCCCTCGACAGATGGGTCCCAGAACTTGTTCACGGGAATGCACAAAAGACCGCCGGCGACATAGACACCGACAACCCAGAGACAGACAAATCCGAACATACAGTTTACTGCAATGTTCATATATCGGACACCGAAGAGGCGCTTGTAAAGTGCTAGAATGGAAAACTTGATGAAGGCGATACAGCCAGTATAGACGAAGTTGTTGGAGTATCCAATCTGTTTCAAGTCAATGCATGAACTTAGTATGGGACCGGGGATGTTGCTTACCTGGAAGTAAATTGTAAGGTTCTTTTTCGGGATCATTGTGATATGTGACCCCAAGCCATTGTATAGAACTAAAAATCCTCATCAGTATTAATGTTCATTTTCAAGGGCATGAGGAACGCCACTCACGGGCAGCAACTCCACAAGAGCATGCGTATTTGAGGAACAGAGCGACTAGAATCAAGTAATCATCCAACAAAAGCTTGCTGCCAGTCATCTTTCTTGCCAGGATGCGAAGAGCAACGGCGAGAGTTGATAGGGTGAATGCAAACACCAGCGCAATGGTAATTGAGCGACGCAATCCCTCATTGGGGTGTTCGAAATCGCCTGGCGTCCATGTGGCGCCGGCATTTTGTTCTGTGGAAGACATGACAGGCAATGTGGATCAAGAAGCAAAGACCCTTAAAGCAAGTTTATGCTGTAAACGAGAGAAATTTGGGTAGGTTTGATGATTTGGAATTATTTTAAGGCTGTACTCATCGCTTTAATATACTTCGAGGAAATTAGGACAAGGGAGACATACGCCATCATCCATGCACCCTGGATATGTCATATCTTTCAAGATTCATAGAAATGCCGCAATATTCATATTGGTTTACCGATCACATCGGTGGTTTATTCAGAAACACGGCCTAAGTGCAGATAGCGTTGTTCAGCCAGCGTGGGGTTCGAGCAGGGCCACAATGCCGGAACAATGATTGCGCTGTGCAAATGTGTATGAAAAAGTAAGATAGTGTCGATCAACGGCCATATCATAAACTAAATCTTATGTACTTTAGTCCGGATAGATCTCCACCAATCATCTGGGCGGGAAAAAGAACTTTTTTTCGATATATCATCTCGAAGAGCGGATATATCAGATTTGTCTCTCCGACACGATCCACTTTGTTGCACTAGATCTCCCCGAAAGCTCCGGAAGAAAGGTGTGTGAAGTACGTTGAAGATTGACTGCATTTGATATTTTAACTCTCTATGAGATTTTGAATATTAATGCATATGAAACGCGCAACTCAGGACGACTGGTCATCTTTCTTCATTGTATCGCTTGTTCGCAAGGAGCTCAAAGTCCAAATCAGCTCGAATTTACTTCGTAGAGTTCATCCCTATATTGCAAGTAAGGGATCAGTAAAAGCTTCCACGCGAGGAATGAAATTTGATATGAGTGTGGGGTAAAAAGATTTCTGTCAGTTTTTCAAAGCCCTAGAAGAATAGCAATGTCATGCTCGCCGCAAGACAGCTGCCTGAACGTTCTCCATCACGCCAACAGCGCCATGATCGTCCAATAATTGGGTCCGATGCAGGTCAGAGCATCCTCCAAGCTTCCATTCTTTGACAGGTAATCGTATGCAGGAAAGGAAAGCGATCATATTAGGGTTCGGGGGATGGGGAATTCTTCCCCGGGAAGGCAATATGATATGTCTCATTTGACATGGCACACATTCGGATCGCGACCCACATCGTGGCATTTAGCGAGATTTAACCGTTGGAATGAAGCCGATTTGACAGCTTCTTTGCCGCAGACAAAACATAAGTCTCATGCACCTCGATGGTCAGAGGTGCTTTACCGAGTACTCTTCTTGATCTGGTCGAGGTACACCCATAGTACGGAGTAGAGAACCCGATCTCGCTTAGAAAATTCGATTACATTGACTGATGCATGACTTTATCTTCAATCAATCAATTGCCGCTCAATTGTCATGTTGAGGCGTTATGTCTGTCATTGAGATATCCACCCTCTGTTGTTTGTTGAATATCCTCGGGCTAGCTTTTCGCGTTGCAAGGGGCTCGGTCAAAAAGTGTAGACTATACCCCGGGTTTTTAGTTTGGGATTGGCATGTATAGCGTGTCGCACTGTCCCTGTAGCCCTTGCTGTCGTACTTTTATACTCCGTACTGGGTCTGGTGCTGTGGCGCAACCTTATCATGATTGTGAGTGCATACTGTAATCCAGAGTGAAACTTAGGCCGCGACCTCCTAAGTGATTACATAAGACACTTCTGCCGTTTTCCCACTCGGCCAAAAGATCATAGAGACAATCGGACTAACCGATTGCGCTCTAGTGCGGTATATACATTAGGCCCTGACAACTGCTCGGGACGACAATACATGCATGTATGTTGAAGTCATGTGACTGACTTCGTTTGCTCGCCCTGCCTACTTATGCATGTGCCTCGTACTTTAGCTTCTTCTTCCTTTCCTCTCTCTCTCTAGACGAATGCGAGGTTTTATCCAGTCTCTCTATGTCTTATAGAGCCTGGTTCATCAGGTTATGAAGCCATTTGCTTACACAATCGTGATCTAACAATCCGTATGCACCCCTCGCTATCGACTTCGTCTCGTCGACACTCCTCGATACTCGATTGTTCATCAGTATCATCCTTTGTTTCCTCGTTTTTATCAGATTTATATTAAGCCTCACACCGAGTGAGTAGCTAGATTTTGATCCTACCTCCTCCTCGCCGACCCTACTGTTACGGACCTACCCGTCACCAATCGATGGTGCCCCACACGGGTACACAGATGGGCCACCAAGAGCCAACCAGTTTATCTGTCAGCAGGATCACGTGCAGCATCCAATACTATGGGACACCCCGAGTACTCCGGACTTAGAAGACTACAACTGATCAGTGAGCAACGAACTGATCAACCCTGAGCGAAACCTAAAGTTAGGGATTATCCAGTACGTATATACTTTAGGGTATCGGATGTTACCTAAAGCAGAACACGTGACCGTGACTCCTAGGTCTACTCCTAGGGAGAATATTAAAGGAGTCACCAGCGACTCTAACGTCACCTAGGGAGTAGGAAACGAAGGATATATAAGGACACTTATTCATGTACTTAGTTTAGTTCTTCGTCTTTAATTATATATTATTACTTATATTTACCTTTTAGATTACTAGTGTCTCTCTTACTTGATTATAACTTGATAACACTCACGAATAGACTAATACCCCGGTATAGATCTATTCGGCGCTCTACCTAGCACCGTTCCTCGATACCTCGAAAGAACCTAATCTATAGTAAGGCCTATTAGGTAATAGTACGGTTAAGAGTATAGATCGTTAACGTTAGACACCTGAGGAGTATAGGCAAGTATACCCAGAACCCTTCTAATCTAACTGTGACCAGTTTGCAGTGCGTAACACCTCGGATCATACTAGGCCCGGAATCCTCCGTACCGGGCCGGATATGCACGAAGGTGCACTTCGGTCTCCGTAATACTATGTATATAGCCTTCGACTACCATACTAAATAAAACATATGCGATCCTTCCTGAATCATAATATTCTTATGAGTTAGGGCTCCTAAGTATATTTATCTTACATATAACCTAATTAGGGCCTCAGCCTAGATTTATACTAGGTCCAGGTCGAGGGTAGTAACCTAGTACCTAGCGCTAGGTCGAGATCATAGCCTAGACCTAACCCTGGTTTAGGTTAGGTCTAGGTTAGGTCCAGGTCCAGTTGGGTTCTATAACAGCCTAATAAGAGAGGAATTTACGCGTGATACATTAACGATATTATTAAACTTTCTAATTGACGACCGCTTCTATAAGCCGAAAAACACTATTAATGTTAACTTAACCGAAGAGATAAGGGATAATATAGAGACCGCCTCTGATTAAGAGCCTAAGGACGAGGGGCTTTAGATCATCTAAGATAAGAACCTTAACGAGGACTAAAGAGTAACTCTTTCATATTAACTAATTTACGATATTTGTAAATCATAGCTTTTACGATTTACGACTTTTATATATTTATACCTGTTTAGCAGTGTGGAGTTAGATGTTTATGCCTTAGATATCAGGCACCTACCCTCAGATAACGTAACCGGTAAGCGAGCCGCCATTGCAAGCGAGCCGCCACCCTACCCCAAAACGCGTCCAGGAATTAGATCTTAATTAATTCAACCACCTACTATACCACCAATTCGCCCTTGAAGCTCTAGAAATTCAGTAGAGCAGGAGGGTAGGATCTTATTAGCTATCTAGGCTATTAAGAACGATGAAATCAGTAGTATTACACTCGCTGCCCGTACTTTTAATATGCCCCGTTTAACACTACGCGACCGCCTTAACGGCTATATTATACGAAGTTCTACGCGCGCTAATAGTCATAAATTAATAGAAATCGAAGAGGATTCTCTTTAAAAATAGATTCTCTTACTTAATACTCGCGGAGCTACCCCTTAGCCTTCTACTATATAAGAAACTACGAATCTTCTACTCGCTATATATAGAACTATACTAGTTAAAATAGTTAGGGAAAAATAGGTTTATAACTTTATAAAAAGGTATCCTCTTCTTTCCTCCCGGTTCTCGAGGCGCTATAATTATAAGAGGGTAAAATATAAAGACCCGAGAATCATTAATAAATAGTTTATACTTATATAAAAAACGATCCTTTAATTTAGGATCGACCCTAATAACGTTTATAACTTTAATAAGACCGGTTTTATAATAGGATTAACTATAATTACGAAGGTTATTATAAGGAGGGAATACTATAGCCGGCGATCGCTTTTATAACCTAGAAATCGTAAGTAGGTGACTATAATTAAATATATTAATACTTTAGGGTAGGCCCTTCCTCTATATATTATCTTTAAAGGTAAAGTTTTCTTAGAGGCTTAGTTCGAGGGTCTTCTAGATAACTAGCGTTTTAAGGTTAGTCCGAACGGATAGACCTCTAATAAAATTAGACTTCGTTAGCTCGAAAAGCTTTTTATTCAATTAACTTCTTCGCGTATAAAAGGAGGGTATTAACTTTTAATACTCGATAGCTATAAGAGTTATTTAACCCTAAAATTCGATTAAATATGTAAAGAGAATAAGATTATTCTAATCTATATACCTTTATATTTATCATACCTTTTATAGCCACTTAATATCGGTTATTTTATAGTATTAAAACGTTTATATATTCGGATGGTTAAAATTAAAATATAGACTAGGATTAACTATATCGATAAACTTGATTTCCTCGAATCCTACCTATACGTAAGAATCGAGGCTTTTAAATATAAGACTATTATAAATAGCTTTAGGGCCGCTAGTTTAATTCCTTTTTCCTCTAATCGGGTGCTTTTAAAACTCGATATTTACCTTTAAACCCCTACACCTCCTAGAAGCTAGGGTAGCGATTTAAGTCAGAATTTCACCCTAAAACCCCCTTTTATAGAGAAAGAACTACGTCGATAGGCTTCCTTAATTAAAGCTTTACTTTATATAAGATCTTAAGGCCTATTAAGTCCCTCCGATCGCACGTTAAATCAGCTTATTAAGGGCTACTAAGTTATAATATATTCCGTAATTATACTTATAAAGGAAAATAAGGAATTATACGCTACTAACGAGAAGTAGAAGCAAAAGCGAGCTAGATCTAAAAGGCAAATACCATCTGAAGAAGGCCTCTCGGTTTTAGAAGCTTCTTAATTAATTATCTAGCTAGTGGAAGTAATTAAACCCCCCCCCCTCCCCCTAGCTAAGAAGGCCCTCGCCGGCTTTACAGTCACGAATAAGGGCCTTACCAAAATACGGAGTATATGGAAATAAAGGGCATAAGAGAAACGTATGTCTAAATAGGCCTAGATAATTTATTATATTTAATATAATGGTTTTTGGTTATGATAATTGAATTTAAAATCAATGGGTTAGGTTAGGGTGGCGGCTCGCTTTCAATGGCGGCTCGCTTACCGGTTACGTTAACTAGTTTGCTAGTTAGTCTGGGAGTTTGCTCCCACACTTCTTTCCTAATACAACTCTCTGATCTCTATTCGTATTATCTCAACAATACCTACGTGGCTTTCGCGTTGTATTGATTTACTTCTGCCTTACTTTGCTTTGCTTTTCTTTACTTTACTTGCTTTTACTTGCTTTTACGTTGCGTTTTTATGGATTTAACGTCCGCCTTAGGACGAGGCCTTTACTAGGTGGGCGCCTGTTAGGGACGAATATGGACGGACCAGATGTCACGTAGTCCCAAGGCCCAACATAGGAGACCAGACTAGCCAGTTGAACCCATCATCATCTTCCATCCAAGCTCTGCCTACCAGTCCCATGGTCGATTTGACATAATTGTG
Organism: Penicillium sp. IBT 31633x; assembly: GCA_028827885.1. Classification (NCBI taxonomy): domain Eukaryota; kingdom Fungi; phylum Ascomycota; class Eurotiomycetes; order Eurotiales; family Aspergillaceae; genus Penicillium; species Penicillium sp. IBT 31633x. The sequence continues at coordinate 997,463 of JAPWDP010000008.1, forward strand.
ATTCTGAGCGCTGTATCTTGAGCGAACTGTAGGCTAGAACCCCGGAATCAAGGTCTGAAGTGAGGTTATGCGCAGAAGTGCGGACTCTATTAATTTGACCTCAAACCGATCTAGATTATTGCGATCAGGGACTTGATGATACGTTCCAGTATCCAGAATCTCCTTCAATTATACAAACACAAATGACGTTGGCACTCATAGTGATGATTACAATAATTTTATCGAGGCGAATCCGACTGCCATGATCTAGGCCCAGACCGGATAGCATATTCGCCGTTTGCGGGGAACAACCAGGGGTTAACCAAAGTCCCATTCAATTGAGAGTCTAGACTTTGTTCCTGGTTTCTAGCGGTAGACTAATATGGTGCTTCAGCACCTGTGATATGCGCAAAGAAAGATAATACTTAAAGAACAGTGGTCATGAAGACTTGCGATGAGCTTCAATTTCCCAACCGAATGGCCTTCTGAACATATCTTACGAAGGCGCTTTGGAAGAACTATATTACTACTTGGTCCCAAAATGCCAAGCAGTTTTCACTTAGTCCGCCATGTAGAAGGCCTTCAAGACGTACGAAACGATCATATTATCCTTGACGCTCTTAGCTGTTCAACCCATTTTTAGACCCTAAACTTTATACTTCCTGCGGCGTTTATATTATTGTTTTTATAGTCTTTGCACGCCTCTTCCCTACTAAATTATTGTGTCCCCTCACGTGAATTTAAGGATTAGCTTCGGGAGTGGATGACTGCCCGCCGATAACCCGTGTCCGCAATCTTGTGCTTGAACGTCCGTGGATCACCCATCCGTGGTTCCTGATCGCTTGTCAAAGTCATACTCCGCTTGCACGTAGTCAATCGGATTGATTGCAAAACTCTTGTCACACTTTCCATATGTTGTAATTGTTCCTTCCGTCTAGTCGTCGTTTAAGTTCCAGCCTTGCGGGCGGACCTCGAGGAACTAGTTCTAGACTGAAAGTGGAGTCAACAAAGAAATTGATGACCCCATTTCCAATGATATTGACCAGCGTTGAAACTAGTGCTAGGGAAGGTCAGAAAAGTTACGATTGTCTGTACTCAGGAATTTTAGCATATATAAGCCGCGCTCTATCACAATGATAGTGAACTTGTTACATTGATACTCGATGTAGCATTTGTTTCATGCCACAAATTCCTAATAGAATATGAACCAATTGAGGAGTATGGTGCGAGAGTCGATGGTGTCAATCAAATTGAGGTGGCGTGCGTGGGGAGAGCTTTGCCCGGAATAGAATATCATATCATCATAAGCTTTGGCGGCAAAGATTCTAGATGATTCCGTCAACTGATTAGAGTACTCTGCATAAAACTCGTACTGTTTTGCTAGTCTGTACAACATATATTAGCCGTTAGGTGGAACCGAGTTAATTAAAGTACCATCTTGGTCTGGTTGTGTAATAACAGTTCCAATATCGCCCGACGCTTTGTTCACGTCCTGCCAACGAGCTCTTAACTACCATACGTCTCTTCCCTTGCTGATCTTTAGACATGACGCCCACCGTCGTCTCTTCAACACAGGTAGTACCAAATATGACGCCCGACTACGAGGTTAGGCTCCTGCTCAACCCGGCAGAGGTCTTCAGCTCTGAATTCGAGCTAAAGGACACCGTCTTTTCGGCTTTTAATATGACCCCGACCAGCACCAAGCTAAATGTCCAGTTCCTCGACACGTGCTCCAAGGAAATTTATAGAGCCGGCTGGAGCCCCCGTATACGTAAGGAAAAGAAGGACGAATTTGAGCTGACGTATAAGAAGCGGTATGCCATCACGGGTGGCGACATTGATGCCGCTCTTACTACGGCTAATACTGATGGTTTCGCCGACGGCAACACGGAATATAAGGCGCAAGTCGAATGGGGATACCAAAAGCAGACACTATCTATCAGCCACAAGAAAACTATAGCGGATCCTGGGAATAGCGGCACGGACTTGCCGGATGAAAGCAACTCGCGTAAAATGCTGATCGACAACGCGCCCGGTAAGTTCGACAACTGGTTTCACAAGCAATGGGGCACTAGCGCGTTAGCGATCTCACGCATTTTTGGCCCAGTTCTCGCCAGGCGCTCCGCTGGCACGTGGAATGGAATGCCGCTATATCTCGAGGTCTGGCCCCTCCTCAATCCCGGGGGTACAGGCATTGAGTACATCGTCGAGGCTTCTTTCAAGATGAAGGACTCCACGACAGCCTCGGTTGAGCGGAGCAAGCTTGTCGCCTACTTGCAGGGCAAGGGTTGGCTTCTCGAACGGGATTCGCTAAAGACGCAGCTTATTATGGAGCGCTACTGATATGGAAAAGTGGTTGAATTCGGGTGGTTCTTAGTCTGGCTTCCGCTGTGACGTTAAAAATGGATTATTGGTTGTATGTTAGTTACTTTAGCCAAGGGCAGTTATGGTGGGCGGAAGGGGAAACTGTTATGGGACGCTGGCCCAGTGCCGATAAACCGCCTATCTGATTGCATGCAGGTATTCAAGGTAGGCCCCTCTCGTCCAGGGTCTTTGTTCGCTATTGTGAAAACTGCACTGAGAGTGTTTTTTCCTATTAGTATATTCACTCCTTTACAAGTTTAAAAACCTTTGGTCACTTTGTAGCAAGCAAGGATAGTTTATTAAATAAGATTAAATCACTCTTAAATGATTTTTAGGTCTTTATATTTTATATATTTATCATTATAACGTCTTAAGAATTAAATGGTGAGGAGAAGATGCCGCTTTATGAAATTCATAACCTCATCTTCGCTAACGAAAACAACTATGGTAGTTCTATATTACTTGAGAAAAAGATCCGCTATCTCTCATATAGAAGAGGGATAGGGGGTAGCTCCTGAAGAATATATAAAGAGTATCTATTTTTTTAGACTCTCCTCTTCAAATTCTATTTATTTATAAGAGTTAGCGCGAGAATTGCACAAGGTTATATACTATAAAGTTATCGAATTAAAATATATTTTTTTCTATTTTGTAAGAATATATAGGTTCAGATGTACGGCCTATCAATCAGGTAAGATATAATAGCTAACGTATTTCACATGCGAGCTGTGCACATAAGCGAGCTGCGCACCCCACCAAAAACGCGTCAATTATTTTAACCCCTTCTTCTTCAACCACCTACCATGCCACCAATCCGCTCTTAATCCTCTAGAAATTCAATAGAGTAAGAGGGTAGGATATTACTAGCTATCTAGGCTATTAAGAATCAAGAAATTAGCGCTATTCGCGAAGCAGCGCGCCGTTTTAATGTCCCCGAATCAACCCTCCGGACTCGGCTTCGTAGAGCTAAATTCCGCGCGAATTCTCGCGCTAATTCATATAAATTAACTATAATTAAAGAGGAATCTCTTGAAAAATGGATTCTCTCTATGGATTCTTGTAGAGTAGGCCCCTAGCCCTCTATAGTACGAGAAATAGCGGATCTTCTCCTTAAAAAGCGTGGAACTACCCTAGTTCTTTCGGTCGGCGAAAATTGGGTTACGAACTTCGTTAAAAGGCGTCCTCTCCTCTCCTCCCGATTCTCGAAACGGTATAACTACGAGCGTGCGAAATATAAAGACCCTAAAATCATTAGGGAGTGGTTTAATCTAGTTTAAAAGACGATCCTTTAATTTAGAATCGATCCTAATGATATCTATAACTTTAATGAGACTAGATTTATAATGGGATTGACTGTAACTACGAAGGCTATTATAAGGAGTGAATATTACGGTTGGAGGCCGGTTTTATAATTAGAAATTATGAATAGGTAACGGTAGTTAAGTGTATAAATGCTTCTAGATAGGCCCTTCCTCTATATATGATTTTTAAAGGTAAAGTCTTTATTAAATCATGGTTCGACGGCCTCTTAGAGGATTAGCGTTTTAAAGTTAGTCCTAACGGCTAGACTTCTAATAAAATTAGACTTTAGTAGCTTAAGAAGCTCTTTATTCCTAGTACTTCGCGTACGAAGGGGGTATACTAGCTTTTAATACTTAATAGCTATAGAAGTCATTTAATACCTAAATTTGACGAAATTTATAAGTAAAATAAGGTGATACTAATCTATATGCTAGCGTATTTATCTTATCTTTTATAACCTTTAGATATTAGTTATTTTACGGTATTAAAACATATATATAGTCGGATGGTTAAGTCTAAGATATAGAACGGGATTAATTATATCGATAAACTTGACTTCTTTAAAGTATACCCCCTTATATAAATTAAAGCTTTTAAATCGGAGACGATTAAAAATAGCTTTAGAGTAGCTAGTTTAATACCCTTTATACCCGATCGAGTGATCTCGAAGCTAAATATTTATCTTCGAACCCCTACCCCCCCTCCGAGTAGGGGGAACGATTAGGACCTAAAAACGCCTTTAAACTATATCTAGTTATAAAAGTAAGCTTCGTTAATTAAAGCATTACTTCGTATGAGATCAAGGAGCCCTCTAAGTCCTCTTAATTCCGCTATTAACCAGGTTTTAAAGGCATGCCAGATCACTATATAATCCGCCGTATTTCTCGAGAAAGAAGTAGGCGAATTACACGCCGCTAACGAGAAGTAGAAGTAAAAGCGTGCTAGATCCTAGAAGCATATACCCGCTAAAAAAGGCCTTTCAGTTTAAGAAGCCTCTATATTAATTATATAGTAACTAGAAGCAAATAAAGCACCTCCCCCCGGCCCCGGTATACCTAGAGAATCGGCTATTTAGCCATATACGCGGCCCCCCTAGGGTTATAGAATATATAGATTACCAGGTCATAGAAGAGAAACATATCCAGATAGACCAGTTAGTTAGTTAGATTAATTTAATGGAGTTTTGGTTAAGCAATATATATTTGAAATTAGTAGATTAGGTGGGGTGCGCAGCTCGCTTATGTGCGCAGCTCGCATGTGAAATACGTTAGTCGGGGAGGAATCAATGTATTATATAAGGTAATATACATAATTTAAAGGTAATAAAATTATAATGTTCGGCATGCTTAATGAAAAAATATAAGAATATATAAATACAGGTGTATAAAGCCTGTCAATCAGGTAAGATACGAATAGCTTCTTTATATCGAGAGGAGAGGAATTATATTGTCTTAATAAGCTAAGACTAATTCTTGCTAGAATTAGGAGGGTTCCTAGGGATTCCTTTCCTATAAGGAAATAGGATCAATATATACTAAGATTGACTTACGAATCAATAGACGTTATAGCGAACCCCGTACGATTCGGCCACGTTATAATATAGAAATAAAGAAGACTGCTAAGCTAGTCTTCTCTAAGTTAGACCTAGGTTATCCGTTATAATTATCCTCCCTCTTTCTAAACGGATGTCCTTATCTATATATACCTAAGAATAGATAGAAAGAAGTGTTCTAAAACCTTTAAACTAAAATTGATTCCTAAAAGTAGGGATTAGATGATTTTATCTAATATTACTTCTTTAAAGATTAACTTTCTTTATACGTTAAAATGTATTTAGACGCGTCGATAGAACGGGAGCGATTCTATATTAAAACACCTTAAATCATACCTCCTCGACTAAACCGTATATAACTTTTTAGTACTTAGTATATAAAATGCTTATATATAACTACTCGGACTTTTAATATTAAAGATATAGATGATCCGCTCTCGATCTAGTGCTTTCTCGCTAATAAAGGGACGAAGAGATATACTTAATATGTTTATAGGAAAATAGTATATAGTCGGGTAAGTCCTTTTATCTTCTTTATATAGATAATCTTCTAATAGTTTTAGTAGCCTACTAAGGGTATATAGGGAGACGCTAGTGATTTAGTAGTAATTCTCGAGTAGATAGCTTAGGAATAGGATCCCTCTAATAAACTCTATAATAATAATACTTTTCTTAAAGCTATAAATACTACTTTACTAAAATTAGTAAATATTTTTATTTATACTTATATAGCCTATATATCGGATTATAGTATTAGGGAATCTAAGAAAACGATAAAGGTATATCTTATAGTATTAATAGGGACTCGGTTTAGATTTATAGACAAACTACTAACGATTTTATAGAAAACGTTATCTCGATATAAAAAGTTTTTAGATAGCTATCGTGCTATATATCTAAATCCACTTCCTTATCCTCTTCGAACGGCTTCCTTTATAGAATAGGGTACCTATAAGGCCGAATTAGATTAGAGGTTATAAATTAGAGACGATAGCTTTATAGTATAGTCCTAAGTAAAGTGGGATCTTCTTATTAAGATCTAAGAGGTAATAAGAAATTCTATAATAGAAGTTCTTATTATAAAGGGTGTTCTATTATATTAGATAGTTAATGATATTTCGGATTATATAGATGAGTTAGAAGGAACGTTTCCTATTTACCTACCCTAGTTATAACTACTTCTATAGTGTTTTAGTATTAATTCATTATTATTTAGATAGTGACTCATAATTTTATCGTTATATAGTTACTATTTTACTATTAATAACTATTACTTTAGTCTAGGTTTATAACTTCTATTTCTATATATTATAACCTATATTTATTATTTATTAATAATAATAATCTTTTTTTTTTTTTTTTCTATATCTATATTCTCACTTCTCCCTTTCTTTATATATCTTTCGTTCTATATTCGCTTATATCTCTCTATCTTTTACTTTCTTTTAGTAAGAGCTATATTCTAAGGCCGTTTCTATACCGAGCTAATAGTGATTCTAAGTTGATTCTATAACGATACCGCTAATTCGATCTCCTTATCGGCTATAGAACCTGATCTTACTCTAAGAAACTTAGTATATAATATATTTTCGTATATCTATACGTAAATAGAGAGGGTAGTGACTCTAGGTTTATTCGCCCTTCTCTATCTAGTGTTTCGCTAGTACCTATAATTCGATTACTTACCTATATTATATAGGCTCTAATAACGTCTACTATAATATACGTATTTAGGAGTATTTCGGTCATGATTTATATTCTTCTAATATAGCTTTTAGATAGGTTCCTAATAGAATCGTGGGTTATAAGTTCTAGTATATAGCTATTATTAAGTGGGCTAAAGGATTTTAGCTAAATACTAATCATGAACTAGGTATTCCTACGACTAATCCTGATACTAAGGATAATAATAAAGACCAGGTTATTTACTTCCTTCCTCTAGCTATAATCGCGAGTGTTTCGGCTATCGTCTAGTATTTCCTTTCTAGATTTAATAATTTTATTAAGTAGTATCGATAACGCTACTACCTAACTAGTACCTACGTTTCTTAGGTATATTTTAGGAGTGATTCGTATTAATATCGTCGCCTTTACTAATATGGTTTTCGAGGAAGTTTTAGCTATATATTAGTAGTAGGTCACTAATTAGTAGGCCCTTATTATACCTATTTCGGTCCCTCCTAACCCTATATCTAATTACAAATAACTTACTACTTAGGCCTTTAGTTATATTATACTTTAACCTATCGAGGAAGTTATATATGTCTAGTATCTTTATATAGCTAAGTGTTAGGACCGAGTTAGGGAGAAGGTCATCTTAGCTCTTAACGGTTATAACTTCTAGCCTACTAAGGAGACCTATTTCCGGACCCTTATTAATAATTTCCCTATAGAGATCACGCTTTAAATGACTATGTATTATGATTGCTTTAGTAGTGTCTTATAGATGTTTCGGTTTTAAATCCTTACCTCTAATAATTTCTATGCTAGATTTTCCTATAGCTTTTATAGCTAGAATGATATATTCCTAGTTGTTTTTTGATTTTTGATATCTTATTATAATTCTAGGTATATTTTCTATTATATTTATTAGGACCTATTAGTTATATTCTAATAGCTATCCTATCTATTTAACTAGGTAGTATAGTTCCTCTTCGATCTTCTAATTATTATAGATTTCTTCTACCTCCTATTTATTATTATCTTCTAGGTCTGGTATAGGTAATATTTCGTGACCTTCTTATAGATATTATTTTTCTAAGAGTTAGATAGGGAATATATTATAAATCGCTATATATTTATCTAGGAGTAGTAGCTAATACGCTTATTTGCTAATAGTTTCTAGGATTCTAAAAGGTCTAATGAATTATAGGGATAGTTTTTTTATGGTATTAGCTTTTAACTATAAGTTTTTTATTAATAATATGACTAGATCATTTTTCTTAAAGGATATTTCTTAGTAGCGTTTATTATAGTATTTCGCTTATGATTCTATAGCGATTCGCTATGATTCCTTAAGTTATTTATAGAGTTTTATTAATTTTTTAATACGTGATTATATGGCTAGCGCCTCCCTTTCTACGCTACTGTCCTTAGAGCGAATTTAGAAATTAATATTAAAACCTAGAAGGGCTTTAAATACTAATATATTAGTTATAGCATTATATATATAGTTATAAGCGAATTTAGCTATATAAAGTAATATTAGCTATATTTTTAGGTATTTATTAATAAAGTAATAAAGATAATATTCGAGAGTCTAATTTATATATTCCGTTTAACCATTAGTTTAGGGGTGAAACGCCATTGAATAGTGTAATTTTATCTTTAATATATAATATAGTTTTAACTAAAATTTACTTATAAAAACTAATCCCTAGTTAGATATAATACCTTCTAGTAGTCTATACCTTAGTTTAACTTCTTTATAGAAAAGCTCTATTAATTCGGATATATCTATTATGGTTAAAACTAGGGAGAATAGGCACTACTTTAAAAAGCGGTCTACGATCACTAGAATAACATTAACTATCCTTCCTTTCTAGATCGATTAAGGTAAACCTATAATAAAGTCTATAGATAATTCGGTAAAAGGTTATAGTAGAATCGGTAGTAATTCTAGCTTACTAAAGGGGCGATACCTTAGAGCTTATACTATTTAGTAGATTCTATATAATTTAATATACCCTTTTATATCTTCTTATATATTAATCTAATGGTAATTACGTTTAAGTAATTCCTCTATCCTTATATAACCGAAATAGCTTATAGTTAGATTATTATAGTAAAGAGAAAGGAGCTTTTACCTTATTCCCTCTTTCTTTAGAATATAGAGATATCCTCGATACTATAGTAAATCTAAGGCGTTAGTTATCTATCCTTTACTACTAGGTTTCGTGGCTAAGACGTTACCTTTTCGGTAGTTTATCTCTAGATCCTCGCTTTATAGCTAGGTGATCTATTAGAGAATGTCTTTCTTAGTTTTTATACCGATAGACTTAATTACTATAGTTATAGAGCTATCGATATTAAATAGAATATCTAAATTATTATATAGCTTTCTCTATTCGGCCTAATTTACCGATTTAGTATCGATATATTCTATATTCATACCTTATAGCATACTAAGAGAGTTATGTTCTTCTAAATTATACTTAAAACCTATATCTAGGTTATTTCCTTATATGATATTTTAGATTATGATTAGTTAAGTATCTTCGACCCTTTTTAGATTTAAGACCTCTTCGCTAACGATTCTTCCTTAAATTATAGCCGTTAGATCCGCTCTAGAAGATCTTTTCTTAGAATTTTAGATCTAGGAAAGCCTATCTATAGGGTTCGTTTTCCCTATCCTATACTTTATAATAAAGTTAAAAGGGGTTAGAAACATATACTAATAAGCTTATCGGCTATTTAGTTTTTATTATGATATAAAAGCATATAAATTTATATAATTAGAAAGAACCTTAATTAGGTATCTACTTCTATTAAAGTAGTATCTCTAGTATTTAAATAAGTATATTATAGCGAATAGCTCTTAATCTAGGGTTATATAGTTTAGTTCTAGACTAGAGAACTTATAAGACTAAAATATAACCAGATAGTATCATCTATTTTTATTAGGTTAAGATATAATGCCTACTATAGTATTATTTAATATATTAGTCTCTAACCTAGTATATTTTTTAGGATTAAAGTGTCTTAGTAGAGAGGCTAACTTAAAGGCCACTTTTAGTCGCTAAAACGCTACCGATTCGCTTATATTTAGTATCATACTTCCTGGTTTTTTCCCTTTATTACTTCCCTTTATTATTAATATAAGGGGTAATATAATATAGGAATAACCCTTAATAAATCGACGGTAAAAATTATAGAATCCTAGGAAAACTTAGATATCATAGAAGCTTTTTAGCTCTTCCTATTCTAGGATAGTGCGGATATAATCTTTATCTATTTTAACCCCTTCGCTATTCACGATAAATCTAAGGAATTCGACTTCCTTCTTATAGAAGTAATATTTTAAACCCTTAATATAGAGCTCTACTTTCTATAATCTTTTAAATACTTAATAAAGTATATTTATATACGATTCTCGATCTTTAGTAAATACTAAGATATCGTTAAGATACGCTATATAAATAGTATCGATTAGGCTATTAAGCGCTATATAGATATAGCTTTAGAAAGTTATAGGCGTATTAGATAACCTAAATGGTATAACTATATATTTAAAATAGCTATACTAAGTTCGGAAAGCCGTTTTCTATTCGTCTCCTTCTTATAGATAAATCCGGTAGTATATATCCTTAATATCAACCTTACTAAAGTAGGTTAATCCCGATAGACGATTAAGGATCTCTAAAATAAGAGGGAGAGGGTAGCGATTCTTTACCGAAATACGATTAAGTCCTCTATAGTCTATATAGAATCGTAAACCTCTATCTTTCTTTAGAATAAAAAGGATAGGCGCTCCCGCTAGGCTTTTTAACGGTCGGATTCTCTTTTTCTTAATATTATCTATAAGATAGGCCTATAGTTCTTTTAGTTTATTCTTTAAGAGTGGATAAATCAGGCTGTATAGCGGGGATTTACCTTCTTTAGTTTTAATTATATGATTAGTGTTTTTGATTCGTGGTAGAGTCCCTGCCTTTTTATAGTCGAATATATCACGATACGCTTCTAGTTTAGGAGGAACTTATAATAGATCTAGATATAGATAGTTCCTATATTTATTAGGTAACTAAACCTCTTTTAGTATCTTGATAAGCGTATAGATCACTACCTTATTTCTCGTTATTTTTATGAAATAGTATAGATTTATTAGCTTAAAGCTATAGATTCTAAACTACTATTTATCTACGCTTAGGCGTAGGATAATATTATATTTATCGATTATAGTTCGGGATAGAAGCACTAGGCTTCCTTCTAGTCTAGGATTATAATCGATTCCTATATATACCCTCTTAAAGGTTTTCTTGATCCCTTTAGAATCTATTATGGTAATTAGCGTCTAGAATACTCTATAAGTAGTAAGTCGTATAGGTATAACGCCTTTAATAGAAGGGGAGGAGTATAGAGCTAGTTTTAATTTATTTTTTATTATAAACTCCTTACTGATTATATTAACTTTAGCGCCTATATTAAGATCTATATATATTTTAATGCTATTATATAAGGTAACTAGTATATATAGTTAAGTAGTAGTCCCGATTTAAGGGAATTAAACTAGATATTTAGGGTTTAATTTAGTTCTTTGGCTTTTCCTGATTCTCTCTCCTTTTTTCTCTTTTTATATAGAGTTTTTGAGATAGATTAGATGCTTACTCGTTCTAGATAGTCATTTACCTAGTGATTTTTATCCTTATAAATAAAGCACGATCTATCCGTTATCGAATTATTATTATTTCGCTTATTATTTATTAGTATAGCGTTACTATTTGATCGAAATGATCCTTTACCTAAATTTCCGCGGACTCTACCTCTTCCTTTATTTATATTTCTATAAGTTAACCCTTTTCCTTTATGGTTTCCTTAACCTCCCTTAGAAGGTTAAGAGGTTAAAGAATGATTATTAAATTAATTTTAATTTAGGTTTAAATCATGGTTATTCTACCTCTTTTTCTTATCTTATTAATAAGCGGAATAATCTTTTCTTTTCGATAGAGGGAAGTGGATATAAAAGAGTATAGACGTAAGTTTTAATATTTCGCTTCTTATAGTTAGTAGTGAACCGTTATTAGATATGATTATTAAATCTCGAAGTGGTTTCTAGATTTTTATAAATAGTGTTTAAGCCTTTTACTCCTCGCCTTAGGTTAGTATATGATACTCTAGGGATTCTAGGTAGGCTTTAAAAATATATAGGTCTTAGTAGGGGCGTATTTCTACCTTTTAAAATAGAATTAAGATATCGGTAAGAATATTATATAAATTCTTTAATAGAGTCTTAGTCTATTTTTTAAACGCCTTCTAATTATAAGCGTCTTAGGGGTGATTCTTCTTATAGAGCCACTATTTATCTTTATATATAATATAAAGGTAGTTTATAGCACTAAGAATCTTCTATAAATTAGAGACGAATTTCTTTAGCGCTCCTCTAAATAGGGCTTATAGATCATTTAACTAGGATTCCCTTTATTTAATACTAAAGTTCTTATTAAAAATATTAATATATCTCTTAATCTCTCCCCTTTAGCTAATATCACTTTCTAATAAAGAACCTCTTTCTCTTTAGGGCCGATTCGTCCCTTTACCCTTTTAGTAACCCCTAAGCCTCTCTTTATTTTCCTTAAAAAGTTACTAAGTAGCTAAAAGTCTCTATTAGAGCTCTACTTATTATTCTAAAGCTCTAACTTCCTCTTCTATAAGAAGGTGTGAGGTTTACCTAGGTTATTATGTTTCTAGGACTATTTCGAGTTAGTTTAGTGTAAGGGTTTCTTCTTTAATAGAAAGGAGGGTATTTAAATCGTTTTTATTTCCTAAGTTATACTCTTACCATTCGGTATTATTTCGAGAGCTCTAACGAGGAGATAGAGCCATCGTTTCTTAGGTGATTAAAGAAGAAGAATTAGAATTATAAGAATATATAAATATAGGTATATAAAGCCTGTTAATCAGGTAAGATACGAATAGCTTCTTTATATCGAGAGGAGAGGAATTATATTATCTTAATGAGCCAAGACTAATTCTTACTAGAATCAGGAGGGTTCCTAGGGATTCCTTTCCTATAAGGAAATGGGATTGATACATGCCAAGATTGACTTACGAATCAACAGACGTTATGGCGAACCCCGCACGATTCGGCCACGTTATAATGCAGAAACAAAGAAGACTGCTAAGCCAGTCTTCTCCAAGTCAGACCCAGGTTATCCGTTACAAAAAATGACCCAGGAGTCAGTGGTTACAAAAGCTGATAAGGATCCCAACATAGTTCTGACCAGGGTGCTCTCCAGATTATTTGTTGCTGAATAAAGACACTATCCCGACTCCAAAATATTATATCCCCTATCTATCGGTGAGTATATGTCTGAGGTCACAGTTTCAATAGCAGAAGTTGCTCGATCACGGAACTGCTTAGATGTAAGTCATGATGAGATAATACAAATGGATGCAAGAGAGTTATATTGGGAGAAGAGAAAGGGAGCAAACCCTCGAACTATATAACGTAATCGGTAAGCGAGTGGCCATTATAAGCGAGCGGCCACCCTACGCCAACCCATTGATTTTAAATTCAATTATCTCAATCAAAAAACATCATATTAAAAAACTAAATTATCTGGGCCTATTTGGGCATGCGTTTCTCTTATGCCCTTTATTTCAATATGCTCCGCATTTTAGTAATGCCCTTATTCGTGGCTGTAATGCCAGCGAGGGCCTTCTTAGCTAGGGGGAGGGGGGGGGGGGGGGGTTTAATTGCTTCCACTGGCTAGATAATTGATTGAGAAGCTTCTAAAACTAAGAAGCCTTCTTTAGATGGTATTTGCCTTTTAGATCTAGCTCGTTTTTGCTTCTGCTTCTCGTTAGCGGCGCGTTTATTTTCCTTTGCCAGCATAACTGCGGAATGTATTGCTAGCTAGTAGCCCTTGATAAGTTGGTTTAACGTACGATCGGAGGGACTCGGTGGGCTTCGAGATCTTATACGAAGTAAAGCTTTAATTAAGGAAGCCTGTCGACGTAGTTCTTTCTTAGTAAAAGGGGTTTTAGGGTCCTAATTACTACTACCCCGGCTAGGAGGGAGGTTAGGGGTTCGAAGGTGAATATCGAGTTTTAAAAGCACCCGACTAGGGAAAAAAGGAACTAAACTAGCGGCCCTAAAGCTATTTATAATAGTCTTAGGTTTAAAAGCCTCGATTTATATATATAGGTAGGATTCGAGGAAATTAAGTTTATTAATATGGTTAATCCTATTCTATATTTTATCTTTAACTATACTATAAAATAACTAATATCAAGTGGCTATAAAAGGTATAATGAATATGTAGGCATATAAATTAGAATAATATTATTCTTTTTATAAATTTAATTAAATTTTAGGGTCAAATGACTTCTATAGCCGTTAAGTATTAAAAGTCGATACCCTCTCTTTATACGCGAAGAAGTTAAAGGAATAAAGAGCTTTTCGAGCTAACGAAGTCTAATTTTATTAGAGGTCCATCTATTTAGACTAACCTCGAAACGCTAGGTATCTAGAAGACCCTAAAACTAAGCCTTAAGGAAAACCTTACCTTTAAAAATAATATATAGAGGAAGGGCCTACCCTAAAGCACTAATATATTTAATTATAGTCACCTACTTATAATTTCTAGGTTATAAAAGCGATCGCCGGCCGTAGTATTCCCTCCTTATAATAACCTTTATAGTTATAGTTAATCCTATCGCGAAACCGGTCTTATTAAAGTTATAAACGTTATTAGGGTCGATCCTAAATTAAATAATAGTTTTCTAAATAAAATTAAACCACTCCCTAATAACTTTTGGGTCTTTATATTTCGTACGCTTATAATTATAACGCCTCCAGAATCGGCTCGAAAGTTTAGGGTACCGTTTCATAAAATTATAAACCTATTTTTCGCCGACTATTTGAACTAGGGTAGTTTCGCGCGCCGCGAGAAGTAGATTTGTAGTTTCTCGTATAGTAGAAGGCCGAGGGGCTACTCCGCGATCATTAAGAGAGAGGATCTATTTTTAAAGAGATTCTTCTTTAATCTCTATTAATTTATATGAATTAGCGCGAGAAATCGCGCGTTCTTAAACCCCGCTTAGGCGGCGGCGGAGAGTTAAACGGGGCACATCGAAAGTACGGGTAGCGAGGGTAATACTACTAATTTCATCTTTCTTAATAGCCTATATAGCTAATAAGATCCTACCCTCCTACTCTACTAAATTTCTAGAGCTTCGAGGGCGAATTAGTGGCATAGTGGGTGGTTAAATTAACTAAGTGCTAATTCCTAGACGCGTTTTGGGTTGGGGTGGCCGCTCGCTTACAATGGCCATTCGCTTACCGATTACGTTAGCAAATTAGCTGAGGGTCGATGCCTAATCCATAAGGCACAAACATCGTGCTCCGTACACCCAAACAAGTCATTGTTGAAGAACTCAGTTTGACTTGTAGGTTTAGCCTGGTCAAATGCATCCTGATGCCCACTGATATTGAAGTCTAAGGATTGAAGAGTGATATGGCTGATGGGCTCAACAACATCCTGAGTTGTTGATAGAATTGAGATGGAATCAAATTTGACTATTCCAGTTTCTAGGAGTCGGCAGGGCTATGATCTTATTTAACCTAGCTAGCAGGGCGTATGTAGACTCTATATCTCTCCTACTAGAATATCGCCGCATATTATTCCGTAATATTATGTTGAGGCCTTGGTGCCTCAGGCATCACATGTTTGCCAGTATGCTCCTCCCATAGTAGAGAGTTTGCCCACTTCTCCTTCTCCCTTCTTCTTCTCTCCCCCGTCCATGATTATCATCATCTCAATGAGCTAGTATTATCAATACTATCTGTTTCTCCCAGTAGCTTCATCATAGCTTTGATTCAACTAGCCTCTCTAGATATTAACTATCCTCGATAGGCGTTACTTTGTTATAGCGATCTCATATCCGTCACTATAAAGCCTATTACTACGAACACCTCTTCACCGTATTTGGTCATATTCTATCACAGAGAAACTGAGCGTATGCATATCTATCGGAATACGGAATCTATCAGGGATTAGATCACTACCCGCGGGTAAACGAATGGCGTGTTATAATTTCCAGTCCAATTGCTGAGCTGATCGCAGGTGGAGTGGGTATAGATCGTTCCAATCAAGTTTTGAGATGGTATAGATGCATGAAATTTGACAATTAGCGTCAAATCACTGGATCGATCAAAGAGATTCCCACACATCTCAATTCCCGCAGTCTCTCACTGAATCGTCATCCTCACCAAGATTCACATCCCAGTTATCAGACATGACGAAAGTTGCTCTTATCACTGGAGGCAGTATGTTAATGTCGTTCGAGATCCACGCATATCACCTGCTGACCAACCCCACAAATAGCAAGTGGGATCGGCCTTGCAGTGGCCCAAACCCTCAGCCAGTCCGGCAACTGGCAAGTCAACGTCATAGGCAGCAACCAAGAACGGGGTGAGGAAGCAGCAGCTTCCCTTCCGAACATAAAATTCCATCAAGCCGACGTGCGCAACTATCAGCAACAAGCCTCTGTATTCGATCAGGTCTTTAAAACACACGGGCGGGTGGACTTTGTCTTCGCGAACGCCGGCAAAGCGGAATACAATGACTATTTTGCTGTACAGCCCGAGACCGGGATTCCGCCCGAACCAAGTTCCGAAATTGTCGATATCAATTTGAGCGGGGCACTGTACACCAGCTATCTCGCAATGCACTATTTCCGACGCTCGCCGGAGTCAACGAAGGGACATAGGAACCTGATCCTGACGTCCAGTGTCGGGGGACTGTACCCCTGCGTTCTGGCCCCGACGTATAGTACTACTAAGCGTAAGTCGAGAAGGGATCTTCTGAATTTCCTTGAGCTGAAATCGCGGCTGACCAAACTCTAGACGCGTTGGTTGGATTCACTCGTTCTATCGGCGAGCGGCTCTGGGCGGAGGGAGTCCGCGTCAATGCGCTGTGTCCTGGGGTGGTGGAAACGCCGCTGTTGGCTACTGAGGATCTGTATAAGATTTTTCCGCGCCAAATTATGATTCCCCTAGACTTTGTAGTTGATGTGGTGTCACAGGTAATCTCTGGGGCTGATATGGTGGACGCTACGGGAATGCGTGTGGTGGGTGATGAGATGCATTCGCAGGCTGTCCACGTTGCAGGGACGACCTTCTTCTTCATTGAAAAGCCTGAAATTCTAGATGAGCAGACGCGGATTACCTGGGCAATAATGATGGGACATAATTAGTATATAACTACCTGTATCTATTTGTGGATATGATGTATACGATATCCTCAAAAACTTTTGGCCTCCTAGCTGGATAGACTTACAAATTCGTCCTGACTCTACTTAGGAGGCATCATTCACCATCCCGTCACATCGTCATTAAGAAATGCCTGGTATAGTGAGTCGAGGATTTCCCGAGCAAGCTTATAAAAAATAATATAGAGCTTCGACGTGATGAAAATGGCGTTATTGCCCACGAAATATGTGGATCAAAATAGTTTTCGGTATGAAGACCAAGACACGAGCCTGTCGTGTTGAGAAACAAAAAGAGGAATCAATATCAACAGTTCAAGTTATCCGCCATACCCCTCCACACAGCCTCAGGCAGTCGCCCATGGACCCAATAGCCACCATCACTCCCTTCCCTATCTCGCGCTTTCCACGTCACCAACAAATCATCCAAGTGAGTTTTTGTCTCGCGCAGAAGCCCACAGTAATCGACACTGCCTTGCACAAATAGCGGCTTCTCGCCCTGGATATTAAGATCGAACAAGGGCAAGCCTTTCCAGGACGCGATGCGCGGTTGAGCCGCTCGGCCGCCGTATGACTTTGGCACGATTGGGCTTTTCTTCAGTCGTTTGTGCTGATCTACAACCTCGCCGATACATTCTGGCTGCTGGGCCTCGTTGGCGGCATGTCGGATGTGCATCGCCATTTGGACCAGGGAGGGAGAGCTATATTCGCCTGATGGCATGGGGTCTGGTAGAGGCATCATATACCAAGGATTATAGAGCTTGGCCTCAGACTGAAGTTGTTTTGACATATCGATAACAAGTCCAAAAGTGTGTCCTGTCGATGGGTGTAAAGAAGTCTGTGAAGGGTCAGGGCAAGGGTCTCGGCGAGCTTGATTTTGGACAAAAGACACTTGGTCAAAGGTGGTATTTCTCACCTTGAAAATGAACGCTGCCAGGAGGTCATGCTCGGTAACTTCCGCGTTCTGTATCTTGGCCTCGTTTAACCAGCTCTGGATTTCTCTTTGCGGGATGAACATAGTCTTGCTGACACGTCTCGCAGAAGGAGTGCATATGTTGCGCGCTATCTGTTTCCCGAGAGCCCGGATTCCGGCTGCCCATGTGTGATGCATAGTGTGCTTGTGTAGGTCTGCAATATGGTGCGACTCAATCATCTTGGCGCATTTTTCAAGGACTTCAGACTTCAGTGATAAAGATGGTCGGGGGTGGAGGGTATGAGTAACTCTCTCTCCTCTGAGGAGGCTGCAATATGCCTCAATTATGTGATGAGCACCTATATTCACATCGTCAGGTCTACTCGCTCGAATTCTGGGACATTGATTACCATTTGCATCGCAAAGTGGTTGCAGGAACTTGAATCCTATTATGCAGGCGTCTGTCAAGAATATTGTTCGTATGGAGAACACTCGCTGTTTCCATGCATGCGTTATTCCGTAGCCAAAGTCTAAAGCTTTGTCTAGTCCTTCGGCGTCGACCAATTGAGGGCTGTCCGGGTCGATAGAGAAGTCAATAATCTCGCTTAGGTCTTGCTTAAAGATTCTCCCTTTCCACACGTCGGTCAGGTCGCCAGGGTCTTTAGGGTTCAAGAATTTCGTTTTCTATCGGACGTGAGCTTTTCCACCGTCTTTCATAACGCTGCATGAGTGCTTACCAATGGGTTCATTCGTAAATTTAGTACAGGCCATTGGGAAACGAGTGTATCGGCAGCAAATTGGAAGTCAAGCGGGCTTGGGTTGTCTTTCACGATAATTGAGAGACTAAACTCAAGAGGCCGGGCAAGGCCCATGTCAAGTGGACCTGGTTTCATGTTGAAAATAGTTGTCAAGGGCAATTCAAATGGGTATCATCAATAAGAACAAATAATCAGCTGGCGACATAATGATTCGTTTCTAGTAATGTCCGCCCAGGAGTCTATATTCATATGATATAAAGGGACAATATGAGTCCATCGCAGAAACCAACGTCATGATATGGAGATGTTTATCACAACTTAAACATCCATCCCCACATAACATCTATCTGGAATGCGCACATTGTGATACTTCCACACCACTGGGTTCCTTGGCAAACATGCCTAGGGATTCTATGCCAGGGGAAAGACCACTTTTGGAATGCTATGTACCGAGCAAGACTTAATCCTTATGCGCGAGATACCTGTCACTCGTAAGTGTCGACTTTCACAATCGCGTCGCTTGGGGATGCTAGAAAATGAAAATTGCAGGTAGTTCTGCGCTAACCACGTACACCTTGTACTTGCGAGGATCTTGACATCTACTGCTCCCTCAATTGTCTGCAAAGAACGGAAAATCCCATGTGTTTGGCAGTCAAATACAATAGCTGCGGATTCTTGTCCTTATAGTGTTGAACTACTGGTCCGCAATTATCTCCATAAGCAGTTATGAAAGAGCTCAGGGATCAAAAACAACATTTTATAGCAATTTATTAGTGGGTGAGAATAGGAGATTGTCCAATCATTATCCCGTCCATTGTTAGCTTTCGACAGGTTCGATCATACGTCTGAATCGAGAACCTCTCTGACGAGTGACTTTTGAGAGACACCCATTTTCAGTAAATTGCAGGCCGTAGATCTAAGCTCTCTCATAAAGTAACGCGATGTCGGCTGATATATGGAGCTCTTGAAACACAACGTCAGTTCTATACATTGTAAAGGGGAAAATGTTTCCAACCTCCTTGGGTGGTTTGATCCCCCGACATGATTGGATGCCCTGACTACATTGAGAGGACAGGGGTGAGACAAAACAACGGGCCAATACGTCATTTACGAGGAACCTGGAGGACTGGCAGGGGCCCGCTGTAGAAACAGTGGGGAACGCCCTATGGTGCCCAAGTATGTCAAATTGACATTCTTTATATCTGCCAAGTCATGGTTCTGACCAACAATTGGCTGGAAATACGTTATAGTAGCGCTCTCGGGTTGTATCGCATCTTGGAAAAGGCTTGAAATTGGCTTGGTGTTCTTGGTGTGTTGTTACAATGTCCTTGGAAGAAGCTTCTTCCAAGGGTCATACCTAAGTCGTCGCAATTCAGTTGTAATCAAAGACAATTAAATTTCAAGTCAATGTTTATGCTGCCATTCTCACTGCGCGTATATATCAATCATGAACCACATGTTCAAGGATAACATCGTATTCACTTGGTGAGGCGAACCCAGCAGAAAATGTTTCTCCTAGAAGCTTGTTCTTCAGTGGAGATCCACCCTCGCCCTGAGCTAGGCTCGAAGTTGCGTACAACACTTGGACATAGCGGTCTACTCCGTCCGATCTTGGGCGGATTTTGACTTTGAGTGTCCCTGGTAAGCCGTTTAAGCGAATTTGGCGGGAAGGAACCTCTCCGGGGACGACCAGGAGAGCTTCTGCATTGTACTTGGAGGTGCCCAGTAGTAGTTCGAATGTTGTTCTTGGTCCATATTGCATTTTGACTCTCCATTGGCTATCCCGGTTACTGTCAAATCGATGCCAGAGACCCTCCCATTTGGAAATAATGAAATAATTTCTTTTTTCCCGGTTAACTACATCGCACACAAACTCACAGTCCATGTATGCAATGCGAATAGGAAAGTGTTCAGACGGCGGCTCATCAATGTCCATCTCCATATCCATCGAGTCAATGTATCCACTTAGCCCACGGGATGTTGCAAGGGCTTTGAACCCTGGAGGAGGTATCAATCGCATAAAAGAAGTGTGAAAGGCAACATCAAACCCCTCCTCTATGATAATAGATTTCCGTTCCAAATGGGTAAACTTGGGGTGCTTGTCCAACGGAGGGAGAGTCTTTGGGATGGCACTCAAATGGCCGACTCTTTCGAATGAATTTCCAAAACTTTTCAGTTTCATCAAGTAGATTCCAAACTGGTGACAACCTTTTGCGCCAATGAATGCCAAGAAGAGGGGCGAATGGCGGCGTGGTGATAGTCCTATAAAATGAGTTCCTGCTTTCTCAGTGGAGGTGTTTGAGGTCCTAACATACGTTCGCCGCTATCAAAAATGTCAATGTCTGTTTTAAGCAACATCAAGTCAACATCTAAGTGTACGCCTCTTGCAGTTGTTGAAAGATTGCAACCCAGCAACGCATTGATTTCATGGTGGTCGGGCAGGGGTTGAAAACATGAGAGCGAGGGCGCCAGGACACCCAATCGTCGTGGAATGGCGCTCTCTTCGTTGTAATCTTTGATAGGTGTTAAAAATTTGAGATAATCTCTTGTGTTTCGAACAAACTCACTGTGGGCGTCCCAGACCAACAAGCTTCCATCATCATGCTTCCTGATGAGCTCGTGCTGTAACCGCGAAAATGCTTTGTCTCCCTCGCCGTAGATCAAAGGCATATTGATTCCAAAAAGCCCAAAAAGAGAATAAGCCCTATCTTCGACCAAAGTCGTCTGTCTCAGTGCAGCCCAAGAAAACCGTTTCCGGATAGAACATTGGTCAAATTCTCGCATTTCCGCAGGACGGATGCCCGTGGCCTTCTCGATTTCCTCCAGACTACTGTCTTTGTCGGCAATCTCCCGCCAATTCTTATCAACAAACAGCAAAAATTTGGGAGCAATGAGCTCTTGAAGGGTCCATCCTCTCGTAAACCACATTGCATGAGTGAAGGAATCCCAGAGGGATTTTTTATCTTTCAGATCGACATCTTCAAGGTACGCATAGCAAATCTTGGATTCTCTGTACCATCGAAACATAGCATTGATAGCTTCCTGTGTATCTGTAGGGTTTGCTTTATCAATGCAGCAGGTGTCCATCCAAGCCCACGTCCAGCCATCCTTTCGGGCAAGGTTGCAGTAGCTTTTCAGCTTCTGCCAGCCCTTTTGTTTGAATGTGTTATTCTTCAGCTGAGCAAAAGCTGACTTCATGTCCCGATAAGTTATTTCCTGGACACCCTCTTTGGATTCCTGGAGCCACGTATGTGACAGGATGGCGTAACGCGGGAGAGGATTCCCATGGTTTGGAAGCTCGTAGTGTTCATAGAGCTCATAGGTCTCTGTATGTAGAAATCTCATGGCGCATGGATTGGTTATAGATGACCCTGCGATTCAGGATGCTGTCGATAGAGAGTCTCCTCAACCCATCTGGGCGGGGATTTTGAAGGGCATCTCGGTTATTGAAGCCATTATTAGAAAACGCAACTAGCCTCTTAGCGGCATGCGCGAATTCGCATCTGGTTTTTCGATATGCAGCTCAGAAAGCCAAGCGGCTGAAGGCTCGTAACCGCCCAACTCACGTGGAGTCTTCAGACGTGGTCTCCCTCCTGGTTTAATGCAAAGAGACTATATTGACTGTGTTATGTTATTTCTACATTCCGCAGAATATCATATCTCAAGTCGTTATACATTACTTTAAATCAACTGCTCTCCAAACATGCCTATTCAACTTCAGTCAGGTACATTGGGGTCAACATTCGCATTCATCCCAATGCCATCCGTCCCGGAAATCATCTCCGAATGGGCATCTCTGATTCCGCTGGCCTTTCATCTTGCTAGCCCCCAAGATGACCATATCACCGCTGGGGAAGTTTGTCTAACCGGACGACTCTCGGTACCTCTCTTTCCCTCCCTCGGCACCATGTGGGGACTAGCAAGATTCCTCCGCGAAGGGACGCGGTATTTCGATTTTGCGAGTGCCAGAGGAGGTTCAAGTCGAACAGTTTGGGACGTCAACTGGGGTTCTGAGTTCCTTTGCGCAAATGCCGCTGCGAGTACTTCGATTGCCGACTTTATCCTCAAACACCCTCGAGACCATACAGTAATAGCACCCAAGCGCTCTCTCCCCGTTTCAGATAGCGCCACCACTCTTGGCTCCGCAGGGAGATCACAAGATAACGAGCGACCCATCGGTCACTCAAGCAAAGACCGAGAATCAAACGAGAGTCCTAAATATCGCCAACAAATTCTGCATGTTTACCAGTTCCAGTTCCGTCGATGTCGAAGATCGGTACGACTTGATATTGACAGTATCATGAGTTCGAAAATCGGTAGTGGACTTGGCCTAGTAGTGCTTGGCGGGATCAGCATACTACTGGGTCTTGTTGGCGCCTATGGAAGCGCCGTGCTCCTCATCAACATCATGATTTCCAAGTTGGTTGCTTGGGCAATCACTCTTCCAAGAAGCGCTGGGTATTTGAGGAACAACGAGAAACAAGAGAACGCATGTATGCTATCCGCATCGCACACTAATGCGACCGAGTGGAGTTTGTATATTGGCGACCGTGCAATTGTTGACACCATTTTGAATAAACCAATGGTTTATTTGCCAGAAGGAAAGCAAGCGCAGTTAGCTGCTCACTGGTTTAAGTTTGCTCATATGATTCAATTGGTTGCGGTAACATATGTGGCGGCACAGAAAGGGTGGGATGGAATTTGCTTGTTGACCATTCTGTGCTTGCAATATGCATATCAAGGGATGTTCTGCGGGGATTCAAAAGCTGCTCTTTGGCTAGCCCGAGAGGGCATTGAGGTCAAAGTGAGAAGTTACGAGTTTGGCTGGCGAACGGCTATGTTAGGCTGCATACAGCTGTTCAGTCGGTCCAAAGTTACTCGTTGGATGGATTCTATAATTGTTCCGCATCCCCAACGAGATGCTTTCCTCGCGCAATTGCAAGGGGATGTTTTAGCAAAGGAGGCAGAGGCTCGACTCGATCAACACCAGCTGGATTGGATCAACAATGCCACATTTATATCGGTCCAAAGTGCGGAAGCCATGAGACAGGATTTTGCTGTTGGTGAGTGAACATTAAATGAATTGTTCATTTTCGATCAACATACCCTTGAATTCATGAAAAGGAAGGCCGAAGATGTGGGCTCATAAACGCAATTGACCAATTAATCAGGAAATTTATTTATACTTTGCTTCAATATCTGCGGAAGTTCGAGTCTCTCATTGAGATGGCTATCACACTATTTTGTTGAAAGGAAATGCCGCTAGCTCACATCGATTGGAACGTTCAGGCCCGAAATGAACCTTGCAAGACAACGATTGGATTACCTTGGGGGGTCCTTTTTTGTAAAAATTTCGAATCCAGGATAAATACGAACGCAACATTGCAATAAATGTGACAAAATTAGCATAAATAACATCTGGGCAACATCAGACAGAGCTAAACCATGCATGTACTGTTCGAGTGGTAGATATCCCATTTCGGTGGGGTTTGCTGTTTCATGGAAATGGGCCAGTCCGTGTACCAAAAGACCCCGATTTCACAAATTGTTGACATCCAAAAAAGAAAAATAGTATCATCGGTCCTGCTTGTCACTTCAAAATAATCCTTTCGCTACCATATTCACTATCAAAGAGTTCAGTACCGCAGCACTAATCCTGTGATCTCCACGCCAGGCCAGCATATCCCTCAGCAAAAATGTAAGTGGTTTCTTCTCTTCATTTAGCTGCCAAGAAGTTTGCATAAGAAAGTCAATCCAGTCTTCCATTGTAGTGTTAGCTTCCTTGTAAGGTCTTGGGCTAAGCTCTGACGATTGTATGTCCGCAATTGACCACCACGCAATGCGCTCCGGTAAGGGGATGTATCTCAGCAGCCATAAGATGACAACGCCCAAGGCCCATATGTCAGATTGTGGCCCACGTGTGCGCCAGCCAAATTGGAACTCGGGCGGCAAATACCCCGGCGTACCACCTGTCGAGGTCTGGTTGCCATCCATGAAGCTCAGGCCAAAATTAATTAAAACAGCGCCCCGAGCGGGACTATATAGGATATTGGATGGTTTGAGGTCGTTGTGGACGATCTTGTTAGCATGGATAAATTCAAGCGCCGAGGCCATATCAGCGAGAACCCTCTGTGCATCAAAGGTACTTCCGGCAAAACAATCGCTATCTGGGTACCGAAGGCCCAAAGGATCTGACCTCGACATGTGTACTATGAAACCGAAGGTCAGAGCTGAGTATCTGAAGGATCTCTGCCTGATGCGCGAGTCAGTTTAGCCACCCAAGGAAATGAAACGATAGCACATACGTGGATCTTGTGCGAAGAGTGACTAGTCACCTCGCGTTTCCAGACGTTCATTATTCGGAGCATCTCGTGCTCATTTGTGCGACCGTTCTTGATGACTTGAACAGCAATCACCTTGCCTGATCTGCGCGATTGCTCCATCTGCCATTCTTTCGAAAGTGGCTGGTCTGCAACGCTCACGTGTTGCGTGAACCAATATCCACCACCATCAGAATTGATATGCATAGTAGCACCTTTACCAAGTTTGACGAGAGCGTTTTCAGCCAAATTGGCTTGCAGGCCTTGTGAGGTCTCAATCCTTCGGTATAAGGATTCTCCTAATCTCATCCTCTTTGGCTGTGGAGGGTGAGATTCTGGGGCGGACCTTTTGGTAGACAGTGGAGCAGAGAACCTTGATGAGGTCCGCTGGAGGACTTGTAAATCGATGAGTGTTCTTCCATTGATACCAATCGTCCAGGAGCCCGGGCTGAGAGTGGTGATTTCTCCACTGCAAACTCTGACGAATTCTTTATCAAACCACGTGTCTAGGTCTTGATTGGAACAATTGTCGAGGACTAGACGGTCTTTTGCGCAATCAAATAGCAGGTAAAATAATACGTTGTCATGGGTAATGGTGCAGCCGAACTGCTCGGCATTTGAAGCCACGACAAAGACTTGGATTGATTCGCTTTGCTCCGAACCGTTATCTAATTTGACTTGTGCCCAGCTGTCATAGCACCTATATCGTCCATATGGAGAGATCTCAAGCCCTAAACTCTTTGGGTACAAAATTAATCCAGCTGTCGGTTCGGTGGGTGTGGCTGAGTCCAGACGTAGCTTGCTGAAATCCAGATCCAAAGATTGTTCCCCATCGCCTTCAAGGCTCAGAGACGCGAGCGCTTGAAAAGGTATCCCAGAGTCGGGATCGAGTTCTGACTTTGGCAGCAGCTCTGTCACTCTGCACTTGCCGTCGGTCCGACCTGTCTGACCAAAGTTTTGTTCTGATGGGTAACAGTGTGACATGGCAGAAATGATGATTTTTATTCGCAAATAGTGTGGATTATTGCCATGAGCTGTGCTATCCTCTAGTGTATCTATATCCTACTAAATGTGTGCTTTGATTTCAGATGGAGCTTGAAGCGCCAGCGAAGCGCCCACGGATACACACCCTGGAGCCTCTTTCCCGCCCAACTTGCCGCTGGACTTCGTTGGCCTGAGATAAGTAGCCAACGAATTTAATATTCCAAGATTTTTCTGCAGGATCCTGTCAGCACTAAGATCACGGAACATCATCCATTGGCTCTGGTTAATATCTTGAAGGCCCGAACTTGGCTCAGTGTTCCCAATGTAAAAATATCTACAAGCGTAGGTATATATATATAGAAAGCCCCTCGAATATCAGCCAATCAGCATGAGATTTGTAAATTATGCCAGCGTTACGCAGTTTGACTAAATGATTCCAGGCGGCAAGTCTAGTCTTCTCATTCAAAGTACTAAGGAGTTGTTCCTGAGCGCCATAAGAAAGCCGGCCCGCCCAGGTGTGGGAAAATCAATAAACAATCTTGGAAGTCACTAGGAAGAAATACCTTTTCAATCTACCATGATGGCGAATTATGGACACACCACATTACAAGGTCATTTGGAGGCTAATACTCCTCGACCTGATTATAGCATGCCAGACTCGCCATGGTTCTGGGAGTACTGGAAAGCCGGCTTTGAAAGTCCCGACGTCCTCTTTACCACATTACAGGCGATGTTCAACGCCATCAACATGCCTATTCTAAACAAAAAAGCCTGGATGGTCGAATTCCGAAACGCACATAGAATAGCAAAAAATATGGAGGAACTCCGGGCTCTGCTCAAAAAGCGACAAGAAGAGACATTCAACGAAATTCAAGAAATTTGGCATGCGATCAGAATCATATTGTCCACGCAGCCTCAACGTTGGAACATGCCACACAATAAGAGATTTTTATCGAAAGCTTTCATGTGCCTTGTTGGAAATCTATCCTACGAGGGCCTCGTTCGATTCTTTAGCATCTACGCTTTTGACAACCGATCACCTATTCCAATTTTCCAATCAGCATCCACCATAAAGCGCTTCGAGAGATATCAACGGCTCAACAGTAAACTCAAAGAGTCAGCATCACCGGGTGTAGCCAGGAAGACCCGTCTCAAGAAACACCTACGGCTCAAAAGAAAAGTCAAAAGGAAAATGACAGCAACATCTGGCATGATCGGTGAGACCTATCTCAAGAAACACCTAAGGCTCAAAATAAAAGCGAAGGGGAAAATGACAGGAACATCTGGCGTGACCGGCGGGATTCGTCTCAGCAAAGACCAACAGGTCAAAAAAAAAGCCAGGGGGGATATGTCAGAGACACCTCGCGTGACCCGGGCCTCGCACACAGCCTCCAGATCGAAACCTCAACGAGTGAGATTACAAAGCGGTTCGCGAAGAAGTTCCCGGTTGCAGGGACTCACCGAACAAAGCAGTAGTATGCAGGATACATACATGCACGGCGGTTGATTGTAGACAGCCTGTCAAGATCAAACCAATCTTTCCTTGCAGAGTCTGGAGCAAAGCATGGATAGGTTCCTCTTCCCTGTTTCTGGAATTCCCATCTTTCTTTGTCCATAGCATGAGTTGAGCTGCGGGCTTCATTCCGAATTACTGGTCAATCATTGCGAAGGATATTGCATGAAATATCCAAGTCACTGTACGTACATTCTTCTTTTCGAGTCAATCAAATGGTGTTAAAAATGGTATTAGTTGATATCTTTATGTTTTTCTTCCAACGTAACTTGATCTTCTTGTTTCTGCAACTTGTCCCAATTATCAAATCGTAGTGACAATCTAGCAAAACACTAAGCTGAGTGAGAAGTATTGGTTGAAGGAGCTGAGAGCGTAGGGTTTTAAGCATCTCGGTTTATGGGAAGATGTAGTTGGATGTCATGTCACCGATCCAGCATCATTTGGGGAGATGTCGTCAGTCATGGGAGCAAATGGTGAGCGCTGATACAGCGTGGAAAAGACATCTGAACTAGGGGTAATAATGCAGGTCTAAGTGCTCATTACAAACCAGTATATGAATGTAGTTTGATAGCTATTCCAATATTATATGAGAAACTTCCTTGGAAAGCTCAAAATGTCATCTAATATATATAACGGAGTCACCATACAAAACACAGGCTATTTCACCATTAGGCGCCAATTGGGGGTACATACGATTTATTATTTCTCTTCTTGAACAGTAGGTACGAGATTATTTATGTAAATTCTCCTCACTCAAAGTTGAATCAAAAAAAGAATGGAAAAGAGAGAAAAATGGATGTGACTGTACGGTCATGATGATGGACAAAAAGGCCAAAAATAAAAAGAAAGTCCTCTCACCCGGGATCGAACCAGGGACCTCAAGATAGCAGGTTCCGAAGAAACCAAACAATTACAGTCTTGCGCTCTTCCAGCTGAGCTATAAGAGGAAGGATGGAATGTTCGAATATTTTTATAACTATGAGGAAATTCACATGAGAAAATTGATACAAAAGAAATTCTTCCCCGCCAAGTCGCAAAGCAAACCAACACATCATGGCTCCGACAGCGTGTTTCAACTGCAAAGAGGCGCGAGCCGTCATCATCCGACCGAAAAACAGACACAAACTCTGTCGTGCCTGTTTCATCTCCATCTTCGAAACCGAAGTACACGAAACCATCATCGGCACCAACCTCTTCTACCGCGGCGAGCGAGTAGCGATCGGCGCCAGCGGTGGCAAAGACAGCACAGTTCTAGCAGCCGTACTGAAAACACTTAACGAGCGACATGACTACGGACTGGATCTGTGTCTGCTGTCCATCGACGAAGGCATCCGTGGCTATCGCGATGACAGTCTCGAGACCGTGAAGCGCAACGCCGTGCAATACGAGATGCCGCTAGAGATCCTGGGATACAGCGAGCTCTACGGCTGGACGATGGACCAAGTGGTGGAACAAGTTGGCAAGAAGGGCAACTGCACGTACTGCGGAGTGTTTCGGCGGCAGGCGCTCGATCGAGGCGCCGCCCGCTTGGGCATCAACCACGTCGTCACGGGCCACAATGCAGACGATGTTGCCGAGACTGTTATGATGAATCTCCTGCGCGGTGATCTGCCTCGCTTGTCGCGCGGTACCAGTATCGTTACGAGCTCGGACGCTTCGGATATCAAGCGGAGCAAGCCTCTCAAGTACGCATACGAGAAGGAGATTGTCCTCTACGCCCACCATCGCCAGCTTGACTACTTTACCACTGAATGTATCTACTCACCCGAAGCATTCCGCGGCAGTGCTCGTACCCTGATCAAGGACCTGGAAAAGATCCGTCCCAGCTCGATCCTCGATATTGTCAAGAGTGGCGAAGACATGGCCGCGCTGGTACCGGCCGAAGTCCGGGGTGCTGGCAAGTCTAAGCAGGCTGGTGCCGCTGAGGAGGAATCGGCTGGTGGTTGTGGCAGTGGGAATGGCCGAACCAGCGGAGGAGAAATGGCAGCAATGGAGAAGCAGCTCGCTGAGAATGACGCGGCTGAATCGCGTGAGACTGAGATCAAGCTTCCGAACGGCGTGCGCGCGAATCGCGGCCCAACTGGTAAGGCTGTCAAGGCGCAGACGCTGAAACACTGCGAGCGCTGCAATTACATCTCCAGTCAGCGGATTTGCAAAGCGTGCACGCTTCTGGATGGCCTTAACCGGAACAGACCCAAGACTGCCATTGAAGTTGGCGTTGGTATGGAAGACGAGGAAAGCAGTTCTACTTTGATGAGACAGATGGAGCGTGCTCAGCTCAGTGCTACTTGAAGTGTCAATTGCGAAAGCACGTCTTCTCAAAAGCCCACCCCTACACGCCAGGGTCCCCATGATTCTCGGGCATTATCATCTTGACCTTGTTGCCATCACCTTTGCGACGCAATCACACCCAGCGCCAAGCTCGGTGTCCAATCTCGGTGCCCCAGACACTGTGCGGCAAACCAAGTGATTTGCAACAGACAAAAATCTAGATCGGGACGATCTTATTACCGTCTGGCACCAGCCTTCCTTGACTAAATAAACCCCAATATACGGCTGGAAAATCAACCCAAGGTCCAACCTCCACCCAGAAAAACCAATGTATATAGACAAAACAAGAATAAATACATGCTATTTGGCAATGCTCTATATTTTCTTTTATACATAAAACCGTAGTATACAAAGCCCAAAAGGAATCATAAAAACGCCAATTCCATGGAATACATGCCATCTCAGCGACACCACAACAGCAGCATAGACACCGGGACCCGACATCAATGCACCACATCGCAGAGCGTACCAAGAATCTCCCCGCTCTTAATCAAATCCGCCAATCTTGACTTGACGCATCATGTAAAGCAGATCCCCCGTTAAATTCTTTTAGCCAAAGCGCACAGCTCCAATTACTCAGACCCCTCCTTGCCCTCTGCCTCATGCAGTTCGGGCAACTCAAAGCCAACCCGTCGAGCCGTAAGCCGGATCTTCTCTTCCTCGTCCATGCTCATGCCAGGATTATAGCGCTCAAGAAGCTCGCAGTAGGTGCGCTGGGCGCGAGCATACTGGGCGAGCTGCTCTGCTTCTTGGATGCGGAGAGTGCGTTCTTCCTCTGTTTTAGGGACTGAGAAGGGGAGTGCGGTTTGTTGTGATGAAGAGGTGGCGACGGGCGCTGAGCGGAAGATAGCGCGGAGGTGTTGTTGCAGTGGGGATGGGGCGGAGAGGTGGCGGCGTGGGAATTCGCGGAGGAGGGCGCGGTAGGTTGTGCGGGCTTGAACTTGGGACATTTTGAAAACTTTTGAGGGGATTTTTTTTCTTTGTTTCGATTTGGGTTTGGGGCCTTGGTGTGCCGCGAAGGATGGTGATGTTCGTCGCGAGTCTGGATATTGTTCGGAGGTTGAGATATCAGGTTGGATAGATCCACTTTCACGTGATCGGGGATGTATGCGGTGGTTTGGGACTAGATCATTCTATTTCCATCGCACGAAGATATTGATAATCGATTTAATAGAGATACAATTGAGACTAGAATAAATCGATGAAGCAAGTAAATAGTCATGTCAATATATACCGGAGTAGGAACTTGCTATCTGCAAGACCATCACTACCCGCACCTCAGCACGCATATGTACAAAATGTCGTAGCGGAGCTCTCTTTTTTTAGATGAATCACCGCTCCAAGCGTCATATCAGTCCCCGCAGGAACCGAGTTCATAACGAAAAGTAGGCAAAAAACAACGACAGTATTTATCAATCATAGAGGGGCATGGCGACATGAGAAGGGGAGGGAAGGGGACGGTTTGTGTTTGGGGGGAGGCAGATGTGAAGATGGTAGATGATATAGGTAAGTGGTAGATCAGTAACAACAGCCTCAATTCGTGTTGAGGCTGGAGGTGAGTGCTACTAGATCGCCCGAGATGTGGTCAAAGAAGCGACTAGGCTTAAGGGCGCAACCAGCCGAACTTCCTTCGGCCCTCGGCTCCCGTGGACGGTTCGACTTGCAAGCTACGAGCGTACGAGTCCTAGAAATCGTCAGTGAACGGAACAATATATCGCGGCTGTTGAAGACCTTACCTCTTCGTCTCCAGAGAGCTTCGTGTCCAGGATCAACCGCTCGACTTCCTCGAACTTCTGAGCCTGAGGGTGAGGGGTCTTCTGGCTTCGTTGGATGCCGAGAACAATCTCACCCATGACCTTGAATTTCTGCCAGTTGACACGAGACTTATCCTCGCCAACAAAAGTCTTGTTTCCTTCTTCAGCAGAGACAAGGTCGCGAAGGTGGAGGGGTAGGAACGGAATTCGCTCCGTGTTAGAGTTCTTCCATGCAAGTCGATAGGCAGAGTGGCTTTTTTGGGTGCTCATGAGGATAACCAAACGCATGAACTCTTTCCTCACTGGGGCAGGTACCAGATCTAGAGTTTGCGTCAGGCGGACGACGGGGGTACCGTTGAGGGCGGCGACCACGGCGCCCAAAGAATTATAGTTATTCTGGCGTCGGAGTTTCTGGCAATAAACATTAGTTGCTGCTGGATGTATAGTGGGCGAATTAGGAAGACATACCACTGCGATGTTCATAAACTTCTCCAGTGCCTGCGCTCGATGCTTTGGCTTGTCACGTAAAAGGATTAGGCTGGTTACAAAGGAGGCTAGATGATTGAAATGCTTGATCATCCGATTGACGTATGTCAAGCTCTTGACCGTGTCCTTCTCTACACCTGAAAGGCTGACATGGCGCACAAGATCACGCGGCCGGAATGAGTTGTACATGATCCAGTCCATTCGTGTCAATTCTCGAGCAAACTCCTCATCTGGGGTTTCCATGAAGATGCGCCACTGGAGTTTGCCAAGAGCAGTCTTATGTGTAAGTTCAAGGCGTACAGCCTCTTTCTGAGCTGCATCGAGGCTCAGCAATGTGAATGTCTGGTTTGGAATGCTGTTGGATTTATCGGTATTCGAAGAGACAGAAAGAGTGCCCGAGAGTCGAGATGTCGAGTCATGCGGGCCACTAAGATCAAGCGCACTCATGCTGTATATGGGGTCTTGTTCCTCTTCAATGTCGTAAGTATTGGTAACACTACCGGCAACAGCGGTATTCTGTGCTGGAGAACTCCGGCCCGAGTTATCAAAAAACGTCTCAACCGCATGGGACTCATCAGCATCGCCGTCACCCCCATATGCCCAGCCAACATCATCGTCTTCTGCATTCGAATCTAATTGAGACCCGATTTCCTTGGCAGCAAACATATAGAAGTGGCTCTTTTCGAGCGTGGCGACGAACCCAATGATCCGTTTGCGAAGTTTGGGATGAGCAAAATCGCCAGGATACTCCGAGGCCCATTGAGCCATGACATCAAGCAATCGCAGCTGATCTGCCATGCGAGCAAGTTGGTCATCATTGCTCTTCTCATTTCGCTCGAATCGACCGATCAAGGCACTCAGGAGGTTCCCAGGGGCGGCAAATTTTCGATATAGACATAGGAAAATAGGACGGAACTTTTGGTCTTGTTTCGATGCTGGCAAGGAGACCAAACGATCGACAAGCTCTTCAAAGGATATATCTGTTTCTGCGCTGGAATTGCTCTCGCTGCTCGGCTTTGGCCGCACGACTGCGCCAGGGCTCGTGGGCCGGCTCTGCCCATCATCCATTTCCTCATCCATGTTCAAGAAACTGTTGAAAGCGTCCGATCCTCCACTGTGTCGCCAGGCAGTGTGCAATCGTTGCTGGCGATTATCGTGGGTCGGAGATGTTGGTTCTTGCGCTGATGGTCTGCGGGAAATTAAACGCGCTCCGGACGGCGGTGTTTGCGGTCGCACCGGTTGCGAATGACTGCGGGCATAACGGTTGGAACCGGAGGTATCTTGCGCCAAGTTGAAGTTGGCCTGGTCGGTTGGGAAACGGTTCTCACCATCCCCGTTGACACATCGATCGGATGCCGTTGGTGGGCCGCCAGCGGCTCCGTTCAACACAGCTGAGGGGGTTTCCGAGTTCGCACGGGTATGATGCCAATCGTGG
Organism: Penicillium sp. IBT 31633x; assembly: GCA_028827885.1. Classification (NCBI taxonomy): domain Eukaryota; kingdom Fungi; phylum Ascomycota; class Eurotiomycetes; order Eurotiales; family Aspergillaceae; genus Penicillium; species Penicillium sp. IBT 31633x. The sequence goes on from JAPWDP010000008.1 coordinate 1,031,082, forward strand.
TGTTGGAAAGATTTAGTAGTTGTTATCGAAGGTGAAGCGCCAGGATTGGGATTGGAATTGTTCCACTCCGAGGTGAGGTCTGTAGGAATGAGAGTTAGCGAGGGGAAACCAAAACCACGAATTCGGTCTCCTAGCAGACTGTCGATCGGTGGGCATTTGACAGAAGTAGCGAACGCTCCAACCGCGACCCACCTGGCCCGCTTCCCACAGGGGGTCAAGGCACACACTTCACAATGCCCGACAATGGTTTTGTCTGAAAAATAACAGAACAAAAGGATAACCAACAGAAAGAACAAAACCAGGAAATAAACCGGACTAACCTTCTCGAGTAGAAATCACTGCACGCAAAACCAACGCTATGCACATACGTTGAGATCGCGGCGAGGAAAACGACGTTCGGTAGATTTCGTATCGCTCGTGGATCGCATCCACTTCAATGTCTTCCACAGGCTCGGGCTTAACATCACATTTGCACGCGACCTGCAAGAACGGCAAATCCGACGCAGCCAATGCCTCTGAATTTCGGTATTAGCTCTGTAGAAAGACATGTATCCCCTGACAAACAATTCATAGAACCTACTAATGAGACTCGTTGTTAACGAGAGCCTATCCGGCTTAGTGGCATCATGAAGTATCAACACTCCATCAATGACTGGAGCGGATGTGTCCGTTCCTGTATGCGGCCAAATGATCTTCTTCTCCTGGTCAAATTGAACCTGCATCAAGTCGACTTCCATCAGGCGCACTATGTAGACTGATCCGTCCAAGGACATTTTCTTCTTGTTCCTAGTGGAGGTGGGAGAGTTTTTCATATCGAGTGCACATTTGACAAAGCTGGTCTTGCCGGCGTTTTCTTCGCCTACCACTGCTATAGTTACTTCCGGGAAGCCGCTCATGGGGGTTTCCTACAGAGAAAAAAGAAGCAACCGTCAGCCATTGGTTTCTTCATATATCGTAGAGATATGGGCCTCTCGGAGCCATGAGAGCCTTGGATCAATTGATAACCTACCTCGCCTCGCTGACGCGATCGTGCGCTCTTGGTCCCCTCGTTCGCAGCTCGCGACTCCGCATCCTCCTCTAAGAACGGTTGATCGAGGTTCGTCCCCGATCCTGGTTTCCGCGCTGCCTCGATTTGGTAGAGACCCCCCGCCGGGGCCGAGGATGTTCGACCGCTCATGCCTGGTCGTTGCGGAGCTGTAGCGGGAAATGCTTGAGCTTTGTCAATATAAGCTCTCGCTCCTCTCTCTCGGTAGACTTGCTGCAAGACCATGGCCGAAGCGGTCGGAACTTGTGGTCATGAAGCCACGGAATGAGGGATGGAGCGATTCCGGTGTGACAGCGCACGCTCTGATTACTGTGTAAGCTCAGAGGACGAACACTGCAGCGCATCCATTGTCGGCTTGGCGGGATAGATCAAGATCGAGCGCAAAGCAACGAGGCAGCCATCCGTGTATTGACGGGGATCAGGATTGCTGATCGGGTTGGAGTGGAGGTTGGGAAGTGCCCGTCTTGATTAGCCGGATCTGCGTTCGGAAATGCGTTCAGCAGGAAACTTTTTGTCTTGGCAGCTCCCAGGGATTACTCACGGGGAGAATGAACCGAATCTACGGAATAAAGCAAACAGATAAACAAGGAATATGATTTAAAAAAAAAAAAATTAAATCAAAGTGATAGATCACAAAGACTGGGGGTAATGGATCAATGGGTTTGAGAAACTGTTGTTTGGAGCTGGGACCCTCAATATCATTGGAAGCCCACCAAACCCGCTTGAGATCTTCGCCCACTGCGTTTGTGAGAGCGGCTTGCGTCCGTTCATTCGTCTTAATGGTCCTCAGCTGGACTCGACACATGGCAATCTCATTGAGCTGTCTCAAAAGAGTGGCGCAGCCGCTAAGACCGAGGCAGAGTATAGGGATCTCGCTTAGTTGATAGGTCTCACCTAGATATAATTAAATGCCCTTGAATGTGGTTTCTTGTCTGCCGAGTTGCATCTGTAGGATTCGCTGCTTGACTAGGGCTGCATTAGCTGCCTCACTGCCGTTCCCTTGAGAGAATCCTCTTCGGGGGAAGTGAGAGTTTGTTTGTCTTTACAGCTGTCCATGCATACATGTAAATATTCTACATCAAGGTTCCGTACCAAGTACAGAGTACAGGGTATACATTGTTTATCTATACTTTTCTCGAGATTTATGTGAGTTCATTCACCCGAGTTTTCAGTACTTTCGTACTCTCGGGGTCTCTTGAGGGCTGGGCCGTTAGCATATGCTCCGCTTTCCTTGTGACGCTAAAGGGCCGCTAATCCGCTGAGGGCTCCGGCTTATGAGGTCTTGGCTTCGTAACGTTGTAATATACTATGGAGTACGGAGTACAGAGTACGTTTTTGGTTAAATTGTACGGAGAGAAGGGGAATTGAGTAAAGACACGCTCATCTGCAGAAAGTGCCGAGGAATGTGAGATTGAACACCAATATATACACACAATTTGGACCAACAGTTCATGTGTTGCATAAGGCTGAATGGCTGAAGCTGTCAAAATAACCTGCATGTCTCACTTACACGAAATCAGCATTTAGAAAACCGTGGTCCACGCAATCAAGGTCTTGGTGTTCACTGTCCATCTCGTATTGCTGTCGTTTCCGCCCCAAAGTGAACATAGGTGAATCAGGCGGATTCCTGGCCCTGCCTGACAAGCGCCATAAATTGCATGAAAGCCTCAGCGCCCGGTCCAGTCTCCGATCCTTCCTCACAATCCTGTCTCATCTTTCGTACTCTGCCCAAGCCACGGTTGAAGCCTTTTTCGGACGTCCACGGACCGCGGCTACGAGATGTGAAGCCTCCACGACCTCGCCCACGACCGCGTCCACGCCCTCGCGCGGGGGCTGTATAAGTTTCCACCCATTCTTCTTCCAGTGTGGACTGGAAGATTTCTTGTAGCTGACTGCGAAGTAGTGGATGGCGGCTGAGAAGCTCTTTCATCTCCGGCGATGCTGCCAATGTTGTAGGACTGACTGCGGGAGGATTGGTGCCAGAGGGCCCTATAGTCTGAGGGGTTTCGATGGCATTCTCAGGCGAGCGGTCGGCATCGGTCGCCGGTGGTATCCTCGGTTCCTCATTTGATGGGGCCTTCGGAGCACAGGATATCTTATGCGACTTGGTGCATGCAAGTGAGCAACTGGATTGAAAAGAGTAAGCGACTAGTCCCACGTATTAATAGGGATGGAATCGCAATCGGGAAGTACCTCATCAGCCCGCAAGTGGGACAACGATATTTAGAGGGCTGTGAAGAGCAAACCTCACAGGAACCAGGCATTGTGTCGAGTTTCCAAAGAATCCATGAGCTGCACAGCGATCAAACTTGGCTCCTCATTTTTGACTGGGCCACGCCTGCTCGAGAATGATGCAGGATAAGGCCTGGGAACAAACTACCCGATGTGCATGGAAAATCAAGAAGCTCGGGGCATCTATTTCAGCCTCAGGCATGAAATTCGATGCCTTAGTTTTGGATAGAGTTCTAGTACAACACATGTGGGGGATTCAGGGACTTGATATTGTTGTATAAATATCAGTATAGATTTTCATAACAATTGTCTCTGATGGCAAAACATTTTGTGGGTGGGTTGTAAAGCAAGAGTACTGATTCATGATTATCATTTTTGAACCATGAAGTGCTATTCTATCATGGCCATATATATCCTGCCAGGGATGACAGAAAGATTGTATATCTTCAGGATGCATTAGGAGGTCATACCATCAAAGCTATGAGATAGGGAGGCCTTTCAGATACACCATGCAGTCATGTTATGGATCGCCAACCACCCTTCGCCGTCTGTCTTGTTCAGCCAGGGACATGTATGATTGTATTGGGATGCTGCAATAATGCCAAACCCGCAATACAATGAGGAAGAACCTTGACCGACGATCCTGTTAGTATGGAACTCCTGAAGATCCCAAATCTATCGAGGTTTCTGACATAGTGGGTTTCAATATAAGATGTACCCGTATGCAAAGGTATGCAGTTCGTTGAAAATCGTTAGATAGCTTCTCACCTGGTGCGTTTATTCCTGCTGGTCAAGACCATTTCATGCTAAACTCCTCTATCCAATTCCTTGCGAGCAGTTCACATTGCTAAATGCCATTCAGCCTAAATACATGTTCAATGTGTGCTTAGTGCATTTTATTACTCTTCTTCACCAGACATTGCTCCTCAGAGCTGTTCAGTTTCAATTGTAGGTAAGTCACCTCATAGTTTAACACCATTGCGCAGTTGGCACAGCTGGAAAGCCAAAATCTGCATCCAAATAGAAGCAAATCTGTAAGGCTTGGGATGAGCCAGTCAAACATGTCATGGGTCTGATTCCCAAGCAATCATCGCTCATTGAAGAAGCTGACCAGCTGATTCAACGTGGATGGTCAAACTCAGGACTTTGGTCGGTGCAATGGAAAGCGATCTATATATCGTAAGCTACTGGCTGCCGTTGTCTTGTTTCCCCTTTGAACCAATAAGCAATGAGCAATGACGATGGCTGTTTTAAACATCTCACGGCCAAGTGGCTCACCCATGGATTGATACATAAGGCATCATGAGACATGCTTAAATACCTGTCAGTACAAGGCATCATGTAAATAGCTGATCTTCAGTGACAATTGACCATGAACTACTGGTTTCTCAACTTCCGACAGTCGGCACATATATCGTTGTAATTGCATAAAACATCTCTTCTCATTGGCCAAGAACGGATCCGCATTTGTCATCTCGCTATGACTTAAGATCACGTGCAGTTAAATTGCGTCAGAGCGGCAGCCGGAGAAACGCCCTGAATGTTTTTCTACACTTCATCTGTTGGCAACTAATTTTGCACAATTCTCTCCATTTAATATAATGTCTCTGAGCACTCTATCTACCACAATGCTCCGACGCGCCCTGCTGAGCAGCCGTCTGGCCACTCCCGTCGAGTCCTCCGCCCGAACAATCAGACCGGCTTTCGCATGCTACAGAAAAGTCTCCAGCGCAGCTCGACTCCCGACCCTCACAGCATCAGAGACCCGTCGTCGACCAACAGTGCGACCACACCAGCAGCCTGCCTCACAGGGTGGAGTGAATGGTCTCTCGCCAACAAGCAAGCGCACCATCTTCATCCAGACCGAAAACACCCCCAACCCCGACGTAAGTCCCCAGGACCCAATCATATATCGCTATATCCAGAGCAATCGAACTAATATGTCCTTTCCGATAATATAGGCTTTGAAGTTCATTCCCAACCACCGCGTCCTCCCCGAGGACTTCCCCAGCACATTCCTCGAATATCTCACACCGCGGTCAACCCTCGCACCGCCTCACCCATCCCCGCTCGCTGCTAAATTGCTCGACGTTGAGGGCGTCACATCCGTTTTCTACGGCACCGACTTCATCACCGTGACCAAAGGCAGCGATGCGAACTGGGCGCACATCAAGCCGGAAGTCTTCAGCATCATCACACAAGCCGTGACATCCGGCGAAACCATTGTGACGACGGTGGAGGGCGCTGCCGACGGTGAGCAGGAAAGTAACACCGAGGACTCGCTCTCCTACAACGAGGACGATGATGAGGTTGTGAGCATGATCAAGGAGTTGCTTGAGACTCGGATCCGTCCTGCTATTCAAGAAGACGGTGGTGATATCGAATTGAAGGGTTTCGAGAACGGTATCGTTATGCTTAAGCTGCGTGGTGCTTGTCGCACTTGCGATTCTAGCACTGTTACGCTAAAGAATGGTATTGAGTCTATGCTTATGCATTACGTATGTCTTTCCCCCTTCCCTTTTGTGCCCCGAGAGCTATTCACTGACTTTGTTTTCGCAGATTGAGGAGGTCAAGGGTGTTGAGCAGGTCCTGGATGAGGAGGAGATCATTTCCATGCACGAGTTCTCAAAGTTTGAGGAGAAGCTCCGCCAGCAGAAGGGTGCTGCCGCTACAGCTAGTGCACCTTTGGACAGTGCGCCGTAAATTAGGTTTGGGCATATACAATCTGTACATTAAGGTCTAGAAAGGGAACCGTCATCAAATTTGACATATGGCATATGACAATTGGGGTATCCGGAGTACAGCAATGTAACTGTAGTGGAATAATTGGTTTGATTTGATCTCGGAATACTAAGATTTACGGTCAACCTTTGGCTTGGCAGCTTGAGAAAGCGCGGGGTTGAGTCTGTGACAACATAGATTCATCTTATGTACGGAGTAGCAAGTACATGCATGAAAAAAAGAGGGGCGAGAGGGGCGAAAGGACAGTACGGAATCCGCCGTCCACATGTCTTTCAATTTGGCAGGAAGACACCTAACAATAGGCTCGCCCCCCCCCCCCAAAAAAAGGAAATTGGGCCATTCATACCCAATGATCTGTCCCAAGGTTGAATGTTTGTCACCTGTTGTACCATGCTTTCTACAGGGAATGAACCCGGTCGGAGGTCCGGAATGAAGTGTGATTCGTGACCAACAGAAATGATGGCAACCCTAGATGAGTTTGATCCTCGAATCCCCATTGATAGGCATGGACAGCTTCAATTTTCTTTTCCCCTTTCCACCCTTCTTTTTTTTTTTTCTCTTTTTCCTCTTAATTCGTTTTTTATTATTCACCAAATGTGGTTAATCGTACAAGGGTGCTAGGTATATTACGCATTGAGGGGGTGAAAGAGGGGCCAAGGGAGCCACCACATCTACAGTATCATTAGTTTATGTACTACACGAGTGTGTGTGGCACAAAGCAGTTTGTCAACGGTCCAGGCGCATTACCAGCCACCCGAGGATATCATAGTCGCGTGGAGACAATGAGTGACGCTGTGAGAGGCCAGGGAAGAGAGGGACAGTCTTGGTCCGGAGAATGGGATGAAGCTATCCCCGCAAAAAGAGAATCATGGAAATTGCAGGGTGATCATTGGGTTTCCTTAAAAAGAGTATTTAGGTTTACCCATGGAAGAGAGGGGTCAGTTGATATGAAATCAGAGAGAAATGAAAAAATAAAAAAGAAGAAACGAAGATGCATGTCAATCCGGGGTAACTGACAGAACAGTCTGGGCTTGTGCCCCGCAAGTGTGTGACCCGATGAGGACCGTGCGAGGTTTCTTCTCTTCCCAAGGTTTTCGAGGTTCTTGGAGTATAACTTACTCCGGACGTATATATCTTATATTGTTCAGAATTGGTAGTACATTGGCTTACATCTTGGACTTGATCATGTTAGTTGCAGTACCAAAGAACCTTGACGGTCGGCTTGATACTCCAAGGACCCGCCCTGCTCTGGATGGGGCGTTATGGCCTCAGCCTATGGAGAAGCTCCATATGCCTCATGACCAACAGCATACAGAGTCGAAGTCTAGACATGCGTATCTTTGTGCACTCCAGTTTTGTTCTTTGAATTCTTGATTCTTTTTGTAATTTTCCATGGTTCAATTTCCTCTGAGATATGTACTGAATGCAAATCAAATGTAATAAATTCAATGATGAAATCATAAAAAAAAGAAGAAACCCACAGATCAAACCATAAGTGGTCCGTGTCCCCTGAGCATCGGGGCAACGTTGCCAGATCCGTTCCCAGAAGTTACAGGAGTGACCTCTTTGCGTTCCCCTCACCTTTGACATCCCCTCTTCATTCTTCCCTTCCACCTCACCCCCTTCTTCTTTCTCACTTTTGATCGCAAGATGCGCCTTCCGTAGGGAACTCAGCCCATCGGCCAGCAGCTTGCTCCACACGTCATTTGTGGTCACGCTATCAGCTTCAATTGTGAAATTTTTGCGTGCGCATTTCATCTCTTCTAGTCCTTCCAAATCGCAAATCTGAATTTTTCTGTGTAGCTACAGATTCGGACGTGATCTGTCGTGTTTGACCCCACCGCGCCTCATTCCTTCCCCGCAAATAAGGCGCCCACTTCTCCATATTGCTTGACAGCTCTGTCTCGAGCTACTCCGCCCTCTCCTCCGCCGTTCTCTCCGCCCTCCGCCCTCCGCCTTCAACCACAACCCTAACCTGCGCATCTCGTGCGCAGGTATCAAAGCACTCCTTACGAGACCCACGATCGCCCTGCGCATCTGTTTTGAACTAGATATCGAGAGAAAGACTGATTAGAGTGGTGAGTCGCGTCAACCTTGGGTAGTCTACCCAGTTTTCTCATTCTCCGAATTTCCAAACACAACTGGGCTGATACACGGGTGAATTTTCTAAGGCACAACTGCGATCACGCGACAGCTTTTGAGATCTCTAGCACTTTACTTCGTGGATACTATCTTGCTTGCGAGGAGTCTGGTGATCTTTACGTAGGCTTCAGTTGAGCATTCGTCTAAAACGTGATTCAAGTCAACCCTAGGTATGTCTCGCTCTTCCTCTCGGTCGCTCCTTCCTTCCTCAATATCCCCTTCGCACCTTCCCCTTATGTCTTACCTTATGTTCCGCCGCGCTGTGGACGGGATATTTCCGCTCCTCCCTCATTTCTCTTACAATCGCATTTCCTTCCCATATGGAGGTGGGTCCTTTGGGGTCCATTGCACACATTTTCTGCATGTCTGTTTGGGAGTTGTGTTCATTTTTTGTTTTTTTTTGAATATCTCCACATATAGACCCTCTTCTAGGAGGGGCCGAGGACATGCATAATTGCGCAATCTCCGCTTTTGCCTTCGCGGCTCGGTCATGCTCTCCCCACATCCAGGGATATGCTTATATATTCCTTTGGCTATGCATTCTTCCATGCTTCAATACTCAGATTTGACGTGCGCAAAATGACTAATTCAAATCTAGACCAACTTGAACATAGCGCATTTGCTCAGTCATCCATCGTGCCCTCGAAGAACCGAGTTTACCCGCTTACCACGATTCCATACAGTGTGTGGAACAGACGGGTGCTTCCTTGCATGCACTTTTTTTTCCTCGAGAGAGATAAAAAAAAGACACTAATACAGTACAGATTTGCTGCTGTTTAACAAAGAACATACAGGTTAGCGAAGCCCCTCTCATTCCTCTATGCTGTCACGCTATTTCTCAACCAACAACCCCGCTCTGGTTGTGTTGCCTTATTGGGTGTCAAGTGGCACTCGTGGTGACACAGTCCGCAGGGAAATGGTCATGCTTGTCATACATATTCAGCCGAGAAGCCTATACTAACATTGCGACAGTGTGCCTCTAATCATAACAACCATGGCCGCGCCATCCAACAACTCCACCACGATGGCATCGCCACCATCCGTTCCGCCCGCTGTATCGACAGCTTCTACTATCCTTGAGAAGACTCACCCAGGAGTGCGCCGTTCAACTCCAGACTCGGATGCATTGGCTTCGTCCGACGATGATGGAGATCATGGAGCGCAATCCCAGAATGTCATACCCCAGACTACCAGACCCCCAGTCCGTCGCACCTCTTGGTTGAACGAAGTGCCGCTTTCTGCTCAACGTAAACATTCGCTTACCGGAAACCACCTTTCATCTGCCCCGTCCAACCCTACAAGCCCCGCCAGTGAGCAGGCACCATGGGCAACCACTACAAGTCCAGGTCTTACTGGATCTTTCAATTGGAATCAGGCCGGAGGGAGCACATTTCCCTGGGGCACAGGCACGGGCATATGGAACACTGATTCACGCAAAGAGCCGCCTTCCCGCTTGTCAGAGATCGTGCCCTCTCCAACCATGACCAACCCAGTTCCTTCGGGCGGCCACATCCAAGACGAAATGTTGAGCCCGATTACCCGAACCATCTCTGGTGAATCAGCTATCCCATTTTCCATTCCGCTGCATCCGACTCCCAAAACCTATCGTTCTCAGTCCTACTCCGTTGGTCAGATGGACCCTGAGTTCCTCGGCCTCGTTCCTGGCAAGTCCGGTGCTGTGCCTGCTGCTGGTGCGCAGTATGCAGGAAATCGCTCTCGTGGTCCAGGTCAAATGTCTGCGGTCCAGCCTCGCACATCACGCCCCAGTATGCTCGGAGAACTAGGCCACGATCCTGCCATGCTTGGCCAAGTACGTGAGGATGACGATGGTGACGATAGCTTGAATGGTTCGGAAAGCGATATCAGCTACTCAGCTAGTCAGGCACGACAGATTGAACAGCTGGCGCGCGAGAACGCAATTCTACGGCAAGCAGCTGCGGCAGGTCAACTGGATAACCGATTCCGCGAGCGTGCTGGATCATCTACATCAATTGGTGGCGGCGTTCATTCACTACACCGTATTCGAGGCGGTGTTCCAGAGGAAGATTTGGCTGGCGAGGATCTTAGCGAATTGCGCGATATCGCTGGATACAATCTGCGTGGCAATTCTCGTCGCCGCTTCTCTGAGCATTTAGCAAACCCGGAACAGCCATTTTCGTCCTTCGCGTCCCCGCTTGAGAATCGTGCACTGGATAACGTGCGCAAGGGTCATTGGCAAACGTCTCTTGGCTTCGGTGGCATGTCTGACATTCCTCAAAGCCGCCGTCACTCTTTCGCTGATATTCCGATGCGCCATGGCTCTATTGCTTCAGTTGACTCACATGTGACGGCTACTCCTCGTGCAAACATGGGGGACCGCGATGATGGCTATGGCAACCTCGGTGACTATTCCAACCGTGAGTCTATCTGCTTGCTAGCTTATATCTTCTTACAAATCAACGCTAACATCTTCTGCAGAACCTTATTACTCCCGTGAGCAGACCTTGCGTGGAGATGGCTCCTCGGGCATTCCGTCGTCTCTCAACCATTATGCAATGTCGAGCGGTTATGGTCGTCAGCCATCCGGCTTATCCCACGCCCACCAGAACCAGATTCTCTACGTTGTCGCCTTCAAATGTAGCCGTGCAGATGTTTTCTACGTCCAGGAAGATACCGGTCTTCAGGTGAAAAGTGGTGATCTAGTGATTGTGGAGGCTGATCGCGGCACGGATCTGGGAACCGTCATTCATGCCAACATAACCATTCAACAGGCGCGAGAGTTAAAGCAACACTATGCTGAAGAGCATTACAAGACCCTCATGATTTTCTCTCGCCACGGCCAATCTGAAGGATCCGGACTCACCAATCCTAACACGGGCATGAACACTCGAAGCGCCACAGGTGGCATGGGTCCCCATGGTCCGCACAGCGCCCAGGAAACCGTCACAGACATCAAACCCAAGCTCATCAAGCGACTGGCGCAGCAACATGAAGTGCTAACCTTGCATGACAAGGAAGGAAATGAGGCGAAAGCCAAGCGTGTCTGCCAGCAAAAGGTAGTTGAGCATCGACTCAATATGGAGATTCTTGACGCTGAATTCCAAATGTAAGTCCACTTGATGTTGGCTTTTACCCAAAAACGCCGAACTAACTGTTACACAGGGATTGGAAGAAGCTCACATTCTACTACTTTGCTGATTCGTACATCAATTTCAACTCTCTGGTGACTGATCTGTTCAAAATCTACAAGACTCGCATCTGGATGTCAGCTATCAACCCCGCTTCATTCGTCACGGCTCAAAATGCAGGAATGCAAGGTCCTGGCACTATGCCGAACCCCCTTTACAGCCAGGAGTCAATCCATCGCCAACAATATGAGAACAGAGCCTATGGAGGGGCACGGGATGCCACCGACGCGGGCCGAGAAATGCCAAACCCCGTGGGCATGCTTCGCACAGCTTATGGTGATCCTTACCAGCCAGTCACCCAGCCATCTCGCCACTCAGATGGACCTCAGTCAGATGTCTTCAACCCACAGACCACATCAAGCTTTGGCCCTACCGCGGACTCATTTGATTATCCCGGTAGCATTGGCTCCAATGGGTCTTCCCGTATGCACGCCCCACAGGGTGATTGGCTCAATCGGTTCCAGGGTCTATCTCTCAACTCCTAGATGATTGTTTCATTTCCCCCTCATTCCCTGCCTTTCTTCTCTTCTCTTCTCTTCCCTATCTCTGTACAATTCCTTACTCATCCCATCCCCGCCCGCAACCACCTACCCTCTGTGCTCATCCCGTCCCATTTTCTGGGACCTATCCTTGCGGCGAAAGAGACTCATTATGAACCTAGACTTGACCAGCCTTGTTTTTATTTTCTCTTTTCCCAGATATCGCCACTTTGATTATCTCGCCTTTTATCTCTTCTTGTCTTTTGCTCAAAGAATGCGTTCCGCTGAACTAGGGACGTGAGTTGCGTCTTTCCTTCCGTATCAACGCGAGACTAGTCCATTTCACTTTTCTCGTTATTTTTTCTGCCTCCCTCGCTTCCTCGCCTTTACTCGAGGTCTTGAGGGCCTTTTCTTCTGTGTGTCATCTCTCCTGTACTACTGTTGTTAGAATTCATACCCAGGGCTGCTGCTCTACTGGACGCAACCCCACTCTGTCATTACCGTCGCCCGTTTCTCCTTGCCATAGATCTGTTCCTGCGTGATGAATTATGTCTTCCATAATCGGAGCTATCTCTTACCTACAAATGGATGTGTGTTTTGTTTATTGTCAATTGAAGTTGAACTTGATATTTCATTCTGCGGGTTCTTGGCTCTTCCTTGTGCGTTGTCTTATTCTTCGGCCTTTAAATTGTTTTCTCTTAGCATAAACAAATTGTACTCAGACCAGGAGGATATGGGCATTGGAGGCGAGAATATAAACTGGGATTCCATGGAGCATCGGGAAATGGGTTTGTCATATATTCGAACTCTACTTGGCGTTCTTGTTGGCAAAAATGAGACACGGATGCTCTGATAGAGAGATCTGCTGGTATTCTGTCAAGCGTTTGGTGAACCTTGTATCCGCTGGCTTTCAGGTCCTTCTTTGCTTAGTATCTATTTTCACGAGTTAAAAATGATATGGTAAAGCAAGATATCGAAAGAAGACACCCAAGGGGTATTGAGAAAATGTCAAACATTATTGTAGAAAAGCAGTATGAATGTGATTGTTATGCTTCTATCCATACTATAAAGGAAAACCACATCTCCTAGAAGACCATTGTATGAATAGCATTTTATATAAGAAGACAATTTCATGTAACTCACGAGAGGGTCGTGCTTTCCTTTCTAGATCTCCACGCCCATAGCCGTGACTGCCCCCAAGCTGCAGTATGTTCCCTACACCAACTCGAAAAACGCGTGCATGCGCAAAACTGTTTACCCTTTTCCACCTCCATCTCAACCTCAGAACGATGCTCCCACAGAGCCACAAAGCTGGAATGGTTGGTTGCGCGAAGGTAACGGATCAAGAGCGAGTTTCTCAAATATCTCCAACCATATCCAAGGTACTATGCTTTAGCCAGTGTAAATCTTTAACAATAATTAACCCAAGCTACCTTTAGCAGACACGACAAAACAAAGCATTACCGTTCTAAGGTTGCCCAAAGAGAGCCCTTGACCAGCTGTTCGCCAAGGAGTCCTGGAGTCCGAATGGACTATAGCGAGAACCCCACTGGCATCGAAGATATGCCATTGTGGTAGCCACACCATTCGGGAGAAGACTGTCTTCTTCGCCTGACTTGATCATCCACAGCCCGATCATCATGGCTAATGTTTACCCACCGCAATATTGTTCGAGTCCCTTCTGATGCAGATCACAACCTGCCAAGGACATTTAATCCCTCGCAGCGGCAAGGGAAAATCCGATACCAGGATGTTCCTACGGAAAATGCAGTTTTGGGTATGAACGACTCGGACGGCAAATGGTATCCAATCTGGTTCACTTCTGTGATAATCAACGCTACCCAGGTCATTATGTGGTTGCAGGAGAGGCAGAGGCATTGGCTTCCTGCCCTGGTTTGTTTGGAAGTGTTGGCTATGCCATGTTGGTCCGCGTCGGTGTGCTAAAGCGCCTTGAGCTTATCAAGCAAGCATCAAGCATCAAGTTCAGGCTGTTTAGGTATATTACGACAACTCGATGACAGCCTAAAGCGAGCTACGTGCTGAAATGGAAGCTCATGAAAGTTGGGTTTGCGAACTACTCGACATTAACAGCATCGTAAAAATATCAGTTTGATCACATCATCATCCAAAAATGGCTGGGCCTCGCTATGCCATCTATAGTGGCAATGTCCCAATGGATATCACAACAGTTTCCTTCTGTCTGAAAAACAGGCCACTCCGTGAATCTAAGCGTATCACCTGTACCACGAGTCGCGCAACGCTCCGCAAATACCTAGAAGATATCCAGTACGGCAACAGAGGGTTTGTTTAGGAGCCCAAAGAGACTTGGATGCGTGCCCATGGAGATAGAAAAGCAAGTACCGATGGCTAATTTTTTACTGAAACGATGAAAATATCGACAAACCCCGGCAAATGCCACTTGCAATTCCGCTTCATGTCTTAGGGCCTGACTCCTTCGCTCATTGATGGATGGGCCAAGACAGACCGGGCCTTTTACGCTTGAAACACAGTTCATCATCGTTATTGCAATATGTTTGTCGCGAGATGGACACTGGAACTTGTGCATGTAACGACAAATCTTGCGTGAGAAATGAATGTGTTTGAGACACTATGGAGACTTATGGCTTGGGCCCAAAATGGCTGTCTGTTGATTCCTGCTTCTTATTTTGCTCTTGCTCATTCATAGACCCCTCGCGAGAGTGTGATTTTGAGCGGAACTCGAAAGCTTGGGCATTTTGGCGAAACATTTGTGTTGTCCTCAACGCATTGTTCTGGCAGGTTATCATTCCATGGTTTCATGAGGATTTCAATACATTCTTTGAATCCAGGTCTTCATCCACAAATCCCTTGATTTCTGTCGCCTTGATAAGACAGCCCAGCCTCTGTAGTCATCGAGAGTCAGGACATAAGATGTCAGACCACTGAGAAGAGTAAGGGTCAACTTCTGCGCTGTCACCTGTCATGCTTTGTATATGTGTTGCCGATTGTCCTCAATTGACATGTGCTCTTTATGTCGAACGAATGAAGAAAAGAAGGGACCAACCTCAAGCCCATTTATCATGCTTCCCGCTGACCTTAACATCCAGCAAAACCTCATGGAAATTCCCCTCCCTCCTCCCTTTCCTCAACCGCCGAACCTCTTCATCACTCAGATTGCGCCCAACAACGCCCTCAAGCTCCTTTTTACTAATCTTCTCATATGCCTTGCTCTCCTTGCTAGCGCGCAGCTTCGGCTTAAACCGCGCCTGCATGCGCACGCGCACCGTCGTCTCAAACGAAATCGTATTCGCGTCCCCACGGATCTCCACCCCGCCAGCTGCCTTGCTATTCTCTTTTACGCAGAGGAAAGACTCCCCGTCGCCGCCGTGCGTTTGTAACGAGAAAGTCCCGGAAACTTCAGCCGAGGGGATAATGAGGAATGATTCGTAGTGACTGACTGCAGAAGCGGTTGCGGAAAACAGGCCGTGTGTGTCTGAAGACAGGTATCTGGGTGGGAAAACAGAGGGCGATTAATTTTGAACTGATAAGAGAGAACGATTGTAGATGGGATAAGAAAGTTTGCAGGGTTGTGTGTACTCACTTCCCATGATGTCCTTTGAAACTGAAAGACTCTGTCCCTGCGACCCGCGACGCAATCCATACCTGGCGCACGTCGTGCGGCTCCGCGGTGCCGGGGTCGCCTTCGACGAGGTTCTCGAGCTTGCTGGCGAAGACCACTCCGTTGGCGTCGCTGGCGACGCAGGTTGGGTCGTCGGAGGGGAGGACTAGTACGACTGGGCCGGCGATGTCGCTGGGTGCATCGGCGGAGACCCAGCTTTGGTCGTCGGGGTTATCTTCGGGTTCGGGTTCGGTGGTTTTGCGCGATTTTGCGGTTGGGGCTTCGCTGTCTGCCGTGCGGGTTTTGCGTTTTTTGGGCTTATCGCCCTTGAATGTTAAAGGTTTGACCATTGTGGTTGGTGTTTTGAGGGGTGTGGGAGGGAGGAATGGAGGTTGAAGGAGCTCCCGGGTGGAGTTTGCGTCGGGGGCGTTGGACTCTGGGGGTTGTGGATTGGCGGTCGGGTTAAGCTTCTATACTGGTGTTGGATATGATCAAGTTGTCTCATTATAATACGGATAATTATCACATTAGTTGAATCTGGGAATAATATGATGTTATTCGCAGCTAGTACCTTGGGGGTCTACAACATACGTAGCTGATACAGGGTTCCTTCAAGGTCCTCAGCCTCGAGTATAAAATCGAGTGTTCCCAGTTTTAAATTCAAAGAGTCAATTCTATTAGACCAATTATCCTCTATGAAACATTTTATGAAAATTCTCGTGATTCACATCAATCATCATATCCCATCTAATCGAAGGTGATAGCAGCCTTAATGGCAGTTTTGTTGCGCATCGCCTCAAGACACTCATCCCACTGCTCGATCTTGTACACCTTGTTCACGATACCATCGACCTTGACCTTGCCGGAGTCGAGATAGTCAACAGCGGCAGGGAACTTGTAGGTCTCGGAGAAACTACCGAGGATAGTGATCTCATCACCGACTAGAGGAAATTAGCAATGAACCCATGCGAGAAGCAAGAATAAAAAAACAACTTACAGATCTTAGCTGGCGGCCATGAAACCCGAGTCTCGCTCGAGTACACGCCATACACGACAAGCTTGCCACCACGACGAACATAGTGAATCGAGTCCTCAAGAATCTTCTGGTTGCCAGTAGCCTCAACAACAATGTCAAATCCATACGGGTTCTCAGCCTTGAGAGCATCAAACTGAGCCTGGGGTTTTGAGCGCGATAGCTCAACGTACTTATCACCGGCATCAAGCTTCCGCGCCAAATCCATCTTTAGACCCTGCGGAGCAACGACAACGACATTGCAACCACCATTCTGGCGGAGCATCTGAGCCAGCACGAGCCCAGTAGGACCGGCACCGAAGATCAGCACCGAAGAGCCCATCTTCGGGGCGATCTTGTCCAGACCGTGGGCGGCGCAGGAGGCGGGCTCGAGGAGAGTGGCATCGACGTCGGAAAGGTTCTTGATCTTGAAGACTCTGCCAGCTGGATAGAGAACTTGAGTCAGTATTCGAGAGCCCGAGGTGTGCTTTGGATAAGCTATCTACTTACCGGGGTAGGCGCAGTATTCGGCAAAACCGCCGTTCATGGTGACACCGTGGGCCTCGAAGTGCTCACAGAATAGCTCGTCGCCACGGCGGCAGTAGAAGCAGGTTCCGCACAGCTCGGAGTTGTCGGCGACGACTCGCTCGCCGATCTGGAAGTCCTTGACCTTGGGTCCCAGGGCGGCGACTACGCCGACGGTCTCGTGGCCGGGGATCAGAGGGAACTATGGTCTGGTTAACACATCAATGCACGATTGATGCTTGGGGCATGGACGATCATGCGACGACGTACCTTGGCGATGAATTCACCATCGTGGATGTGCAAGTCAGTACCGCAAACACCACAGGCCTTGACCTTAATCTATTTGTTGGAAGGTCTGGTTAATCACCTGGCTTCCGGCAGTTTGGTCGACGGCTTCATACCAGGATATCGTTCTCGCGGAGCTTTGGCACGGGGACCTCGACAATACTGTGCTTCTTGGGCTCTGAGTACTGCAGAGCCCGCATGGTCTTGGGGATTGAGACAGTCATGGTTGAAAGAGGATGGATTTTGTTGGGGAAAGAGAAGAGAAAGGCTGGTCAGATACACAAAAGTCGTTGGTATGAGAAAAAAAAAGGAGGAGCAAGAAGAGCAGCACATATAAATAGCTTCAAAAAGAGGGGAAGCTTTGATTCAAACGCCTCCAAACGCCCATCTGCAATGCCCATATGCCTTCTTGAGACGAAGTATACAGCATGCATCTTCAGTATCATTGCAATCCAATGTGGGTCACGATCGCCGTCATTTTCGCGCTTGCATGCGACTCCACTGTCAATTGAGATTACTGTCTACGGAATATATATTTTCTCTCTATTTTCATCTCATCTTGCCATATCATGGGGGGTTTCAGTTGCGTTTGCGCCAAGTGAAGTCGAAGGAAAACCTCGCGCTCAATTGCAGGGATTAATCCGGAGCTTCAAGCTTCAAGCTTATAGAGTCAGGCATCCAAGCTAGATCTTGAACTTGTTCAATGTGGCTATTTCTGCTGACAGGTTGAGCTTCACAGTATTCAATGGCTACATCTATACAAGATCCCGCGACTGGCTTTCATTCCCTCCCTACGCCGCGGCCAAAACACAGGGTACCTGAGTATCCCAACCATACGCAACCCCAAAAAGACAAAAATGTCAGCCCAACAGGTGACCAAAAGCCCTCGGAAACATTGAAGCAGAAAGAAACAAAGGTCCGAATCCCACGCCCGACTCACCGCTCCTCTCCCCGCAGTACCCGCCAAGCTGAAAGCATTCCCCAGGCCAGAAGCATTGCGACTGAGCCGGGGTACAGCCGATAGCTTAAAATTGGACCAGGGGAATGTTAGATGCGTCAATTGAGGCGCATGATTCGATGCATCGAGGCACCATGTGCTGGACATTTCTTGACCGCTGCATGCGGGGAGGGCGGGAATTGGCCCGAAAAGATGCACATTGGCTGCGTGCTTCCGATCAATTGGTGAAATGTGTCTAAGATACCACATGTCATGCCATCGGCTATTGTGCCTCGAGGTGCTGTGCAAAGTACGAAGTACAGAGATGCAGATGCGTCACACACAGGACTTGCAGCCGCATAGCTGTGCGTGCTTGGTGTCACAGTCTCCTTCATTCCCCCCAGATTTGAGCTGTGCAATGTGTATTTCTGGTTGACATCTGGATGGATCTTGTCTGGCTGCTGGAACTGACAGGTTATCGCATCTTGCACTTCTCAGGAAAAAGGGTTGGATATCACTGTTGGCTGATGGCCCGGATTTATCTCGCTTTAACTACGCCGTTTGCAACATTGACTGAATCTGGTGTACTGATTGAAAATAGGCTTGCAATACAAACCTATGATACTTAGGTGCTAATTCAATGGATCTTGGGATACTCCGACTTCCAAAACACGGGGAACAGCTTATTTTTGACTAGAGTGATCCACTTCCTTTCGTTACCATTGCCACAGAGCGACTATGAATTTAGGCTCGATATGGTTAGAAAGTGTCCACATTGTCTTTCGCGCGAATTCTACGTTGTGCGAACTTTGAACACAGTGAACAATTGCTCAGGCTGGTGCAGAAGTCTGGTCTCTCTCATCGATCCAATTGCTACCATCGGGTCTAGCTGCATCTGCGGCGTCAGTTGGTGTCAACTTTCCATCATGATGACCTTTGCTTTGAGGATCTGATATCGATGAAACACATGGCGTGATTTGACCATATCATTGGCCGTCATAATGAAGCCGGAGAGGTTCTTCTCGGCACGGAATCGATGATAGCTCCATGAGGTACTGATGAGAAAAGACCCATAATATCTTCAGAACCTCAAAACAAAAGAAACAATGGAAGTAGGAAGAAGACAAGGATCTGAACTGAGATCTAAATCGCTGCTTGAATTTCGCATCACACCTGTGCCTGTGTATCAACGATGTTACTAACCCCGGCTTCCAATACCCGATACCACTGATCGACTCACTGCACATATATACCGATAAGAAACCCAAGCTCACACTGAAGAAGTATTTTGTAGCAGAAGTGGTGCGCTCTGACGCAAAACCCTACAGGACGGCCCCAACTGCTCTACAATAACTGTGCCAAGGTCCCAACATCTTTGCGGTGTTGGTGGCCCCAGTCCTCGACACTTTATCACTCCTTAATATACCAGGTATCTTTTATATGTCATACCAATACAAAAGATACCTAATCTCAAGGAATTATCCAGGAACGATTTCGAGACCCAGCAACACAGGAAATACCTCGAGTTCAACATAAGGCGATTGAAATGATCGTATACGCTTGTAGAAAATACATCTACATCATTGGTTACGGATCTGCGGCTGGGCATGAAGAAGGAACACCTAGGTCCCGCCACACGGCAGCCAGAGAGCCAGTGGGACACAGCAACGCGTATCCGGTAACCCCGCACACTCGTCTGAGGGTTCCAATCCGGGGTCGCGTGAATACACATCATGAAGTTGATTCTCCATAGATGTGAGGCACAACAGCCTTCCAATGTCACCACCCAACGCCATATCAAAGACAGGGTATTCCCGTCGCCAGAAAGCCTGCGAGACGTGCAGACGACGGAAGGAACGATGTGATGGCCTTCAGCCCTGTGGTAGATGTCGCTTTCGGAAAGTTGAGAGTGAATGCCGACGACGTTCTTCCATTTGCCTAGCGCAACTGCCGCAAATCAATGCTGTGGACTCCACAAATTCGCAACTCGTTGATTATGGCAACAATCATGGTGCTGCTTTTACAGACAGTGTTCCCCAGCAGGCGACCATTACTCAATTGGGCTCACCATCTCTGACAACGATATCCAAAAACATATCAGTTACCTCACCGCAGGGAACCCCGCTGGGGTTCACGGAGTTTCTCACATCTCGCTTGGTTCGCGATCGCCAAGGAGCGTACATGTTTCTCGGGCCCTCGGCAAACCTATCTATGCTGCAGTGCATCCGAAAAATCGTGTATAACGCGCTTGGGCCATGTCAATTCACAGAAGAGCCCGCACAGAACGATCTGGTCGATGAGGAGCCT
Organism: Penicillium sp. IBT 31633x; assembly: GCA_028827885.1. NCBI lineage: Eukaryota > Fungi > Ascomycota > Eurotiomycetes > Eurotiales > Aspergillaceae > Penicillium > Penicillium sp. IBT 31633x. Next base: position 1,051,553 of record JAPWDP010000008.1, read on the forward strand.
ATTATACCAGTCAACTGGAGTAAGGCGAGCGTGGAGCCCCAGCGGCCCACAGAGACCGATGCCCTCTATTATCTCAAGTGGTATACGAGCGCCATGAGTTGCGTGTTCGATCTATTCGGACTTGAAGAATTGACAGCAGAAATTATTCCGTGGCTGGGACGCACTACCTCTGCAGATGCTAGCAGTTGCATCAACTTTCTAGTGCTAGCTATCGGAGCCCAGTGCGGGCCCGAGGATCGGGACATGCAAGCCGACGAGTACTTCACATACGGGCGCTACCTGGCATCGACACGGTTTCTCGAAACTGCGAAAATAGCTACAGTCCAGATATATTCTCTTATTGCCATGTATTTGCTCAATGCGTCACGCCCCAACGCGGCCAACATGCATCTCGGGGTAGCCGTTCGAACTGCGCACTCCTTAGGTATCCACCGACCTGATATTTCGGCTCTGTTTTCGGCGGAAGAGAACTCCCATCGCGAGCGGATCTGGAGGGTCCTGCGGGTGTTGGATCTTTTTCTTAGCACACATCTGGGTCAGCAGCCCTCGACCACGGAGACTCGTAATACCATGTCGCAGCAGGAGTACTCCGCGTCCGTCGATCTGTGCTGTATCTTTGAAAAGATTCTCTTTGGGGTATACTTCAAACGGGAGGTTTCGCCTACCGTATTGGAGCATGTGAGTCAGCATCATCGGGAATGGGCCTCGCATTTTCGAGAGGGTCTCCGCGTTGATCGTATACCCCTAGAGGAACGTATCAGCACTCAAGATGGAATCAACCAACCAAACATCGGACTATGCCATCTTAAACAAGCATACTACTGGACCATTATGCTGGTGACTCGCCCGTATCTGATAGATCTGGTTCAAAAGCATGTGGCTCAGGAGAGCAACACACTATCACCGACTGGCACTGATAATGTATTCATGTCGCAGACACAACAGTCCGATACTTTGCTCGCTCATGCTTCCGTAAACTCGGCTGTGCTTTCAATCGATCTTTTGCAGGGCTTCCTACCCGAAGACGCGATACCGAAACGGCTTCCCTATATCATTAACTCGATATTGAATGCTGCACTCGTGCTAGGAACGGGGTATTTTGCGGACCTCGATCATTTATTTCCTCTCGGCCATTCCCTGAGCTTGGCCGAGAAGCTACTAGACCGTTTCCAGTTTTATGACACAACGGCAAGATGGAGTCTCCGGATTGTGCGAGATCTCCGCAATGTCTGTGATGAACACGTGAAACGACGACGAGACCGTCGGCTGAACCAACAAAGAGCTCTCGCCGAGGGCCTATTTGGTGATGTGAAAACTTGCTCCACCGGCAACTGGCCACTCTGTCCTTCTCACTTATCCTCACAGAGTCCCCCTTGGGAGGGAAACAATAACTGTCCTGAAAGAGAAGAACTTGGCATGGACCACCCCCAGTTCTCGGGCTTAGGTGCCGATCTTCGGGTTGATGGGGATAGTACGATATGGGACCAGCTGTTCAATAATCTTCCTTCTGATATACCCATCGGATCTGGGACTGACTTCGGAGAACCTTCGTTTGACTGGACATGACAATTTGGTGCTCATACAAATTGTTGTTTTTGCTATACGGGATAAGAATATGCCAAAGGACTATAGATGTCAGAGATGTCATAAGCACAAAACACAATCTCGGTAGTGGATATTGAAACTAAGTATATGAACTGTAAGGGGGATTCGACCTGATGGTACTAAAATGTACTGCAGTATATAGAAAATCTATTAAAAATGCATTCAATCGTCCCAACTAATAGGTATCCACTCCATATTTATGGACTCAACTCCAAACCCTGCTTCCTGTCCTCCGGTATCCTGGAATCGCTTGGAATTCGAGGAAGCTGTTGGCATTGTCTCGCCGAACGATACAACCTGAATCAAGATTTGGTTCCCAATTGAGAGCTCTGCAGTTCGTATAGACGTGAAGCTAGCGGTTATGCATGGCGTGTGCCGTCGGCGCTCCGGGGCTGGCACCGTGACTCGATTGGTAACGTTTGATTATGCAGAGTGTGGGGGATCAATGAGAATTTGGTATTCTCAACAGAACAAAAGTCTGCATTCATGGGCCGTCTTTCTCTTCCAATCATGCAGACAATGCAAGTTAAAGAGACATGCCCTATCAGAAACTGCGCACGGTTAGCATGGTAGTGATAGCCCTAGCCTTCATGTTGAGATCAATGAATAGTCTTGGCACTTGTAAGATTCACTAATTTTATTTAGACTTCTCCCGTACTTGAATGCCGAAACATTTCGAGTATATTGTTCTCTAAGGATGACCCAGTCCGAAAGCAAGTCCGAAGGATGTATAGCGCGCTGTGGATTGTCTTTCCGAAGCGCAGTTTCCGAAGCCCGAAGACTCTCCACCTGATCGACAGCCAAGTCCGAAAGACATCACCCTAGTGGAATATGCTGGGAGTAACATGTGGAGGAGCAAATTGTTGCAATTTTTGGGAGGGAATCCCCCACAAATCCCTGTAAGCCTCTTCGGAGATGTTGATCTTGCGGGGTGGATTTCTGGGGGAGTATGAAGGAAGTACTCCAGTGTATGGACATCATATATAAATCAGATTCCATCCCGTCATTTGCATGTACATCCAGTCAGTGAAGAAGCATTGAACGACTCGAATTACTTACTCTCTTTCTCCTTCTTTCCCAAGAAGTACCTTTCCAAAGACCAACATGGGCTCCATCGCGAACGACGTTGTTCTGGATGCGCTGATTGTGGGCGCCGGCTTTGGCGGTGTCTATCAGCTTAAGAATCTTCGCGACAATGGATATAGCGTAAAGCTTGTCGACTTTGCTTCGGACTTTGGAGGTGTTTGGTACTGGAATCGATACCCCGGTGCACGAGTCGACAGTACCGTACCACACTACGAATTCTCCGACCCCGAGCTATGGAAAGGGTGGACATGGAAACAACGCTTTCCAGGTAGCCAGGAGTTGCGTGAATACTTCTCTTATGTGGCGGAGAAATGGGATTTGAGGAAAGATACCGAATTCAACACTTTCATCTCGAAGGCGGTTTTCAATGAACAGACTGATATGTGGCATATCACGAGCAAGTCTGGCAAAGAGTATCATGCACGGTATTTCTTGCTCAATACGGGTTTCTCAGCCAAGAGACACACCCCGGACTGGAAGGGTATCGAGAAGTTCCAGGGCACATGGGTCCACCCCTCATACTGGCCGAAGGAAGAGCCTGATCTTCGTGGTAAAAAGGTCGCTGTAATTGGGACTGGAGCAACAGGTCTACAGCTTTCCCAGGAGCTCAGTAAGGTGGCGAGTGAATTTGTTGTTTTTCAACGAACTCCGAACCTAGCCTTGCCTATGAAGCAGGTGAACTACAAAGGAACAGAGCAAGCAATCCCCAGACAGAGATACCCAGATCTCTTTGCAGGCCGCCGAGACAGCTTCTCCGGTTTCAACTTCAATTTCACTCCATGGTCCACATTCGACGACTCACCAGAGAAGCGCAAAGAAGTCTACGAAGAACTCTGGGAGCACGGAGACTTCCACTACTACCTCGCCAACTACCAGGACATGCTTTTCGACGATGCCGCCAACAAAGAGGCATACAAATTCTGGAAACAGAAAGTGCGGGCTCGCCTCCACGATCCCCGTTTGCACGAGCTCCTCGCACCAGAGACCCAGCCACACAGCTTCGGCTGCAAGCGCGTATCCCTAGAAAACGGATTCTACGAGATCTTCAACCAGCCCAACGTATCCCTCGTCGACATGAAGACCACTCCCATTCTCGAAGTCACTTCACGCGGTATTCGCACCACGGAGAAAGAATGGGAATTCGACTACATTGTCTGCGCAACGGGCTTCGATGCCGTCACCGGCGGTCTACTGCAGATAGATATCACCGGCAAGCAAGGCCAGCCTCTAGCGAGCAAGTGGAAGGATGGCACAAAGACATACCTTGGCATGACTGTTGCGGATTTCCCAAACATGTTCTTCACGTACGGGCCTCAGGCGCCTACTGCGTTATGCAACGGGCCGACTTGCGCAGAGTACCAGGGTGACTATGTTATTGCAGCTATGAACTACATGCGGAAAGAAGGACTGCGGCGTATTGGGGCCCGAGCTGAAGAGGAAGATAAGTGGGTGGAGCAGATACGCAAGTTTGCGTATGCTTCTTTGCTACCGAAGACGGACTCGGTAAGTCTGTTGGTTCCTCTATATTGACTGCTCTGTTGCTTACCAGATGTTTTGTCTAGTGGTATATGGGGACGAATATCCCTGGCAAGGTCAGGGAGCCTCTCATTTACTTGGGTGGTGTCCCGAACTATTATAAGGCGCTTGAGAAGTCCCGTGAAGAGGGTTTCGCGGAGTTCCAACTATCTTAGCTTCTATATATGCATCTACTATACCGAAATACAAATATGCATAATGATTTACTTGGAACAGGACTTCGTAGAAGGTTGCCCGGATTCGGAGAGTCTGCCATATACGGGGCTAAGGTCCCAAGAAACCCCCCAAAGACCTCGAGACAGAGATCAAATCAAATAATACAATTAATGTACCGTCCACTAAAATACAGGTCAACAAAGCCCTCATGGATTTTCAAAGAACGAAAACGCCGCTTCCGCTCCAGGCCAATCCAGAGACGCGTCCATAAAGCCAAACAACGGATCGTACGGAACATCCAGTCCAAACATAGCCATCTCATGATCTGGACCCGGGGTGGAAAACTCCACGCTATTGTCAAAACCCGGATTTCTGTTCGGGAACATGCCGACAATAGCATCAAGCTCAAACCCAGCGTTAGATCCATCCGTGGGAGAGAAAATCTCAGCCTGATAAGCAAGACTCATTGTATCTGCAGAGGAAAGCTCCAACTTGCTCGCCTCGGCCAGTTTACGTATGATGCTTGCGGGCTTACAAACGCCGGCATTAGTTGTGGAGATCTCATCGAGACAGGCGAGGCCTGCTGCTAGGCGGGATATATGCTCCTTGTGGTGGGCGTTCGCGAAGGCGTTGCGGACGTGGATCGTGCAGGCTACGTAGATGGCGTAGCTGAGGATGTAGGGTGCGCCGTGGATACCGTAAGCTGATTTGTAGGCGAGTGAGATATTTGTGATGTTTTTTGCGGCCGTAGTGCAGCGGCCCCAGGATGAAGCTGACGTTGCGATGGATCGGAGATGGCCGTCGGAGATGAATGGTCGGTGGAGGAGGATGATTAGGGAATTATAGATGCCGTGGAGATTCATTACATTGGGGGCTGGGTGAGGTTGCGAGTGGGAATCTGTCTGTGCCCATGGTTTGAAGCCTAGCTCCGATGGGAGATTATTCTTCCAGGAATTGAGGGCGTTGTCCGCTTGCTGGAGACTGGTCGTGGCGGAGCTTGGGGACCGCACTCCGCCGACGGTATAGAAGTGATTGGTGATTTTGGTCATGATTCTTGATAGAAGACAGAGCTGTTTGAAAGTGGAGACGGAGTAGATGGGTGGTAGTGTGGATGATGTGTGCAGTTTTGAGCCGGGAGGAGGGACAAACAGTTCGCGCTCCTCGAACGTATCGAGGAATTCACGACTGACATGTGAATCTCGCAGGTTCATAGCGACAGGCCGGCCGAGATAGAGGCTTTGAATCTTGTCACAGACAAAAGCACCCCAGAATACACGGCGACGAATCTCAACCTCTTCCGCGTCATCATTTGTCTCCTTGGGGTCAAGATGTAATCCTAGATCATATACCATGCGCAGAGCATATCCGGTGTATAGCCAGGCCTTCGAGGTATCGCCCCGAGCATTGAAGGTAGACCCGAGGAGCAAAAGGCCAATTATTGTTGGGATACTGGGACGAAATAGATGTGATTCTGAGGCTAGAAGCTCATCACAGCGACGAAAGAAACGCCGACCTGCCGTAGCTGGGTCCGCCGGGTCATCACGCACATCAAGACGCGAGGAAAACTTACTCGCGCAGGCAAAAATGGCATTTAGTAGAAACCGTGAGCAATTTGGTCCATCGCCCTTGGGTAGATCACGCATGATTGCCGGCCGATAGGTTAGAAGAAATGTGTGATGCTGCCGAGCCCAGTGCACATCTAATAGATGCAGGGCGAGCTCAGTCGGCACACCATCAATATCTGGAAGTTGGGATAACAGACGCTCATTTTGCCGTTGTAGGGCTGCATTAGCTATAAGCTTATTTTTCATGTGCTCCCGGTTCAGTAATCGCGCCGAAGGCACTGCGAGCGACGACTCGCTGTTGGTAGGGTCATGCAAAGCAGATGAAGGACCAAAACTATTCGTTTGACCGGTCTCATCTACAGAGGTAAAGAGTGCAATGTCCAACTCCTCATCTGAGGAGGTCGCAAGGCTGTCAAGGCTTTGCTGATGGTTTTGGCTGGACGAAATCTGGGGGTGGGGTTCCAGATCTTCAGCCACTGCAGGACCCGCTGTAGTTCCCTCTTCACCTTTCAATTTTGCTATAAACGATTTGAGTTCGGTGTTTTCTCGCTGTAGCCGGTCTACTTGAGCTCGAGTTGGCCTGGATTTCCCGTTAGCCAAACGTTCAATAACGACAAGGGACGTGCCTACCTCTGCTGCGGCGTTTCCATCCGATAAATACATTCTCGGCCTTGGGTCACGCAAGCCGAGCAGCGAGGCCTTGTCGTGTCACAACGGATTTTTCGAGATCGGCAGAGTTGACATGCTTTGGCAAGGGATTTAGGCGGCCTAGCCATAGTCGAGTTGTGTTGAGGAAGAAAAATGTGGGGTCGGAATATAGCTACACGAGATCCGCGTTCTTATATGTACTAGCTGCATATGGCAGTACATACAACTAGGAACAAGCTACCCAAATGGGTGCTACTTGTCTACTTGGCTCTCACCCTACTCATGAGGCGAGTGATTCCCTTGCAGCGAATCATATGACACGTCCAAGAGATCAACAATACACGGATTATAGGTCTTCTTAGTTCGATGGCATATGTAGTTCTTTTTAGGAGGGTTTCTTGAATGCATTATGTTAATACATATTCCGCGTGGAATGTATATCTGTCCGTTTGAAGCAATCGCTTTCTACCGCTTGGTGCTATTCTTAAGCATCTCATCTAGGTGCTGCAGATAAAGTCAGTCACAAGATCTTTGATGTGGACACAGCTCGAGATCTTACCTGCTTCTGCTCAACTGCTAATTTGCCATGGGTATCCTATTTTAAATTAGTGTTGGTTCCTCAATTATAGAGTGGAAAACATACGCTAATGATGGTTAAAATCAGTGAATAATTATTGAAGAGGAATCGCTCTCTTCGCTTTGCGTCTGTGCCGTTACGACTCAATTTCGTCAGAAGAGAATCAAATTCAGCAGTCAACCGGGCCAGACTGTTAGACACAGGCTCATCATCACCAGCGTCACTACTGAGAACAAGGATTCCATGTAAAAGCTGTCCAAATCGCTGAGCCAAAAGTGTGGCGCTGAGGACTGCTTCAAGTCGTCCCCACCCGCGATTGAAAGGGCAGAGACAGCGCTGCGCCCTGTGTTGGACCCCACACGCTTGAGCGACTCAGCGTGTTGATCCATGATGACCTGGAAGCGCGGCCATAGCAGCATGTTGATTCCGTTGACATACGAATCGGCGACAGGCACCTTGCGACGCTGAAGCTCAAACGCCGAATGTTGGTTGAGACGAACACACATGAGGACTCCCAGAGAATCCGTGGTGTGCTCAATTAGCTTTTTGATCTGGTTCTGACCAAGAATAAATACCTGTCCAAATATTTCCGCAGCATTGCGAGAGATTTCATGGAAGGACTTTGGAGAAAAGAACTCAGTCAGAAAAGAGTATTCGGCGCACACATTGTCCACCAATGCAAGATTAAAGTTTCTGAAAGGAACTTCAATGCCATGATAGGTGTTGTCCTCTTCGGCCAGATATGAAGATAAGGCTTGAATATTGCCAGTGCGAAGGATATCGATTCGTCTACCCAGAGAGAAAGGATCATGCGCGGCAGAGCCAGCTCGGCCACCAGGAATCATGTTCCCTAGGGTCATCAGTACATGCATGGCATCAAAAGACAATAGCAGCACTTACCTGATCGATGTGACGACGGGTCACCTCCTAGCACCTCGTTTCGGTCGGGAGGATAAACTTTGACCTTATCGAGTGCTTGCAGATATCGTGTGAAATGAGAAGTGTAATACCAGCGCATTGTGTTGATGTACGCTTGTGAAATTTCTCCAGCCAGCTTTGGGTGGACCTTTGAGAGATAAATGTATAGATCTTTAAACTTCACCAGTCGTTGTTGTTGAATGATCTGCGAGTTGATATTTGGTGATCGCATAGCACGAATTTGCGACACCAAGTAGTCTCTGATTCTCTCGATGATCTGCGGGATGTTAGTGTAGGCCTAGATACTTGAGGAACTGCAATACGCACTTTGTTCTTCACGTCGGTCAAGAGTGGCCGTACATCCTCCACCGCTTTGAAGCCATTAGAGGAAGCGGCTGCCTTGGCCTCGATATTTGCGCTCCGAGAATCAATTTCGTTCAGAGCACGCACCCAATTTTCATCAATAGGGCCTTCGACAATTGTCCGTACAGCTTTGGGGGAAATGCTAATCTCCTCCACGGCAGGCCCCAATAAACGTTCCACGTTACGCCTGTTCTCTAGCATCGCGTTCAATTGCGTTGAGCGAGATTGCAGGGTCTCAATCTCCGCCGATACAGCACCCAATTCATTCTGGAAGTCATTCAAGTATAGCTCGACCGACTTGGACACCTCATCACATCCAGTGATCGACGTGTGTAGCTCCTGGAACTTATCTCGTTCTTGTTCAAATTGTTGAACGGTCTGTGCATTTATGTCACTTTCGCGGGTCTTTCTCTTTGGTGCTGGGTCCTCCTTTTCCAGGAAGTCCTCTAGGCTCAACCCATCAAAATTGATGGCTTCTACTAACTGCTTGGGCCGTTCCAATGCTGATAATAGCTGCGGCACATTCTTGTCTGTTTGTGCTTCTTTTCCAATAATTCCTTTTAGGACTTCTAAGGGATCTGGGACATTGGCTGGTCGAGGTCTTTGAATGCTCGTCTGCTTCAATGGTGAACCATTGGTCGTTCGGGCGGTTCCTGGAAGAGAGGTTGTAGACTCGTTCGGAGTCACCAGAAGGGAGGTAGATGACGTTCTAGATGTGACACCAGGGCGGGTGTTATATGGACTTGGGGATAACTGGGAGGATGATCGTCGCGGTAGAGGAGAAAGGTTGCGGTTATTGGCTCCGGAGGGAGTTGACTGGCCTGAAATGCGGTCGCGCCACATGGTGCAAGAAGCTGAACGGCATGGGAATCCAGTCAGGACTAAGAGAGTGCAGGAGTATATCCGGTCACAATTTCTCAAAGTACCGTGACTCGACAAGCTATGTTTACTGCTCACGGGTGTTGCTTCAGGACACTCGGACACTCATATGCACTAAACCCAACAAGGTGGACGACGCTCACCGGCCAATCAAATTTCAGCAAGCGACCCCGCCACAGCGTCGCCGCCCACGATAGATTTTAGTCGTTTGATTTTCTCTCCCTCCTCTTCCTCTTTTCCCCTCCCCAACGTTCTCACAAAATCCCCCTCTTTTAACCCTCTTAAAATCCTTCACCATGTCTGCCGAGGAGGTATGTGATTCCTTTTGCAATTTTGAGCACCCTCAATGGCTGTCTTGCGCTGGACTTTTGTCCCCAGCCCCGCATGCGGCTCCCCCTCTCTTCTCTTCTCGAGGGCACGAGGCCATACCCAACTCTTGACCCCGCTCTGGTGACTTTGAAGCGCTTGGAACTAACTTGAGTATAGCACGATGTCACTTTCGAGTCGGCTGATGCCGGAGCCTCGCTCACCTACCCCATGCAGTGTTCTGCTCTGCGCAAGAACGGCCACGTTGTGATCAAGAACCGTCCCTGCAAGATCATTGACATGTCTACCTCCAAGACTGGCAAGCACGGTCACGCCAAGGTTCACCTTGTCGCCACCGATATCTTCACCGGCAAGAAGCTTGAGGATCTCTCTCCCTCCACCCACAACATGGATGTCCCCAACGTCACCCGCCGGGAGTACCAGCTCGTGAGTCACTTTGAATGAAAAGAAAAATAAATTGGATCATATGGTTAACCAAGAAATAGCTCGATATCACCGAGGATGGCTTCATGTCCCTGATGACCGACAGCGGTGACACCAAGGATGATGTCAAGATCCCCGACAACGACGTTGGTGAGAAGATCCACCAGATGTTCACCACCGAGGAGAAGGAGTGCAGTAAGTTGCGATCACATTCCAAATTTCTATCAGAATCAATACTCATATATATCATTAGACATTGTCGTCCTCACTGCCATGGGCGAGGAGGCCGCTATGGAGTGCAAGGAGGCTCCTAAGTCTGGTTAAATTTAATACCCGGATTATTACCTGTTATGCCAACCTTTATGTTCCACGGAGGCTCGAAGCCTCCCCCAAAATTTTTCATCTCTTATGGTTCAAAGGAGGATACGATTCCTTGAACGATTATGCCCATTGCTTCAAGATCTGTCCACCACATAACCTTGGATGTGGGCTGGACCGAGAATTGCTTTGGTTGGCATGATATGTGTTGTCCGAACAGTTCTGAGTCTCAGCATCTCATGATAGTGTGACGAATGAATAAATACTAAATCTTGCTTGCTCATTCGAGTTGCTTATTACCACATTATAACATGGAAATGCCCAAGAGTAAGATATCATGTATACATTTGATGGGTATAACAACAAGTATAACAAAGGAATTATAGCTTAAAATATGCCCGGCTGTAATCTCATGATATATGTCAATATCGATGAAAAAAATAATTATATACATAGATGAAACATTGCAATCTAATCGTCTGAGATGGTCAATCAAAGCCCGCGGATTGCGGATTGCGGGACAGGGTGGAGCAACAAAATCGGCGGTCACTGGAATGAAGGCAGAAAAAAAGTCCCGCCGTCTCGGTATATCAAATCAACCCTTCCTTGTCAGACAAGCATGAACAAATCCCTTGGGGATGGACTACGTTACCCGAGGGGTCTGCGGCCAAGAGGGATGCCGTGAGACCCGGTACTATCTCGACAATGGTCTTTGGTATTGTCGGCGCGGTCACTTGCAAGAGGTATGCATGACGTCCTTCTCCCAACCTTTTTCTATTACCATATCGCCGAGTGTAATCAGAGACAAAGTATGTGCGAAAAAGCTAATATGAGCATACGACACGTATAGGGTGTCCAAGTTGCAGAGGATGCGGATGATTTCGGAAATTTGGGCAAAACTCATCGCCTGAAAAGAGAAACTAAGGAGAAAACCAGCAAGAGTATGTAATTGATCGCTTGAAAACTTCCTCTTCGCTGACTTTTATATCAAATAGCACTTCGTGGCCGTCCAGCGTACACGCTTTTCTTGCAAATTTACCAACTTATCCTGTGGAAACAATGCCATGCCTTGGTTCATGAACAAGGTTTCCCGGAAGAGCTTGAGGTATGTACATATATTGCTTCATTCCATCAGGGATAAAAGCTCATCACACATTAGATTGTTGTTCGCGACCTCTGGGCTCTCCGACTCCAAGACTTTACAATGAAGATCACAGATGCTACTGAAGATGACGATGATGATATTGAACCTGAGCTTTTTAGCTCACAGCCCGCAGGCAATGATGAATCTCGTGATACGGGATACAAACCAGAGTCGAAGTATCTTGTATGGCCTCGTCTGCTTGATTCCATTGCCTTGTGTTATCTCGCGGCGTTTTTGATGCGGCTTCCTGTCTGTGTTAGTGATTTCCACGAGTATGTATATCGTTCTCTATGTGCAGGTCAGACGGTTGGCTTCTCTAAAGGGTCATACTAATATCCTCTAGCATGATCATGCAGCAGGAAATTCCCTATGCCCGAGTCATGGCAACCATCCCGCGGGAGATGAGGGATAGGCTTCCGCCAGAGCTGACTGGGATACTTGAAGTCAATGTGAGATCACCCGGCAGGAAATCTGTTTCAATCGCTTTTCTACTAACCTTGACAAAGAAACTTCCTAAAGCCGAGCATGTGCATCGCGGTGTACAGGCGATCATGATATTCTATCAGCGTCGATTTGGGCTGCGGCTTCCTGCTTTGAATACACCCATGGTGCTCTTCCGGCATATCAAAAGACTGGCTTTACCAAGTATGTCGAAGAACTGCCTCGTACTTATCCGTTTCTTTTTATCTAACAAGCTTCAGTTGAGATATATGATGCAACCATGACTTTGCAGGAGCTATTGGGCTTTACGTTCGAGTATCCGACAATCGTGTCGGACGATGACCGGAACAAAGTACATTATCTGCCCGATGTGCAATTGATGGTACTCATCGTCATTTCTACGAAACTACTGTTCCCATTCGATGATCTGAAAAGGTACCCCACTACTGCTAATGAGCCCGCCACGCAAATCATGAACTGGCCCCTCTGGGAACGCGCTCAGCACCATTTCGAAGGTGATCCGCGAGTTGGTGACAAGATTGAAAAAGGGACAGCCATCCAGGTTACAGACCAAGATGTATTAACCATGACCCCTGCCCAATTGGACGGTTACATGGACTGGTACGAAAGCAGTTGGCTGGATACCTCTAGGGCTCCCAGTCGTATTGCCGAGATGTTTCCTATTAGTCGAGCAGAGCCAGATACCCAGCCGTCCTCTACCATTGCTTCGGCATTGTCTTCTGCTTCTGCTCCTGCTCCCCCTTCTTCTGCCTCTGCTTCCGTCCCGACTCTTGCTCCTCCTGGTTTGACACAAGAAAAGCTCGACCTTTTGTTGAAAACAGTCATGCAAGACCTCAGAGCTAGAAGGGTCATCCCTGACGACGAAGAAGCCGAGGATAGGCGCCCGGGCGAGTGGTATCACCGGTATCGCTGGGAATCGCAGCTCACTGGTCCCGCGCGGACTTTCTACGAGGCAGCAGCCAAGCTCGCTGCGGTCCCATTGAAAACTTTCGTCCGAGCTGTCACCCTCGCGGAATTCAGGATCGCAAAACAAGATGAGGAGCGTCAGAATAGGGAGTTCTTTGCGACCCGGGGGAAAGAAGGAATTGACTCTGACGAAAGTGATGTTGACAACACGTATGGAATGGACGGCCTTGAAGAGGACATGTCCGAACCAGAGTTTGAAGATATGGACGACGATGATATGATATCCAATTCAAAAATGTGGTCGACCATCTAGGAATCAATTGGAAAGTCTGGTGTATCATATGCTTGGCGTTGGGGCTTTGGGATCATGCATTGGCGTTCATCTTGGTGCTGATCAGTTCTTTATCTACAATCAATATTCGCTTTTCCTTTGGTAAACCATAATTCATTTCTAACAGTATCATTACATTTCAAACTATGTTGGCTTCGTCTTGTATTCTTTGGCTATTCTGGTAGATTTGATTGGCAACACAACACTGAGGGCACTCTTGCATGTTTATTTTTAGTAGAAAGACTACATAATTGTATACACCTGACGTAGGGGATGCACTAATAAGTTGTCATTGGCTAAATCGACCGGGGTTGATTATATAATCAACAACAAAAACGGAAGTCGGTTAGGGCTTAGGGTACCCCGGTCGGTCCACCTTTGCTAAGCGAGCGAAATCCTCAAATTGACAATCGACTGCTCCGCCTGGAACACAGCGACCGACAGCCGACAACAACGAGAACTCGCAACCAGTACGTCCTATACACCCTATTCAACAGCATAAATGCATCGCTATGGAGTCCCTGAGCTAACGTCTTCTTTTCCGCGCTTTTTTAGTGCAGATGTAGGTATTTCTGAACCCTTAAAAGACATCGCGAACCACATTCCCGATCAACGCCGAGACGACCCAAACTCATGGAGGAAACTGGACATGGACTAATACGGTGCGATATAGTTTCGTCAAGACCCTGACGGGTAAGACCATTACCCTCGATGTCGAGTCGAGCGACACCATCGACAACGTCAAGACCAAGATCCAGGATAAGGAGGGCATTCCCCCTGACCAGCAGCGCCTGATCTTCGCCGGCAAGCAGCTCGAGGATGGCCGCACCCTGAGCGACTACAACATCCAGAAGGTATGGAACGATATTCAACTTTGATCATTTTGGACCGGAAGTGGGGGGCATCATGGTATATTGAGTGGGTCGGCATTCCGACTTGTCCTTTTGAAGGAAACGCTGCCCACACGGGATACACAAAGGGAATAATGATCGCTTCACGCCATGGCCTATGATCTACAAAATGATCGAATAATGACTGACATATGATATCAACTTGTTATAGGAGTCCACCCTTCACCTTGTCCTGCGTCTCCGTGGTGGTATCATTGAGCCTTCCCTCAAGGCCCTTGCCTCCAAGTTCAACTGCGAGAAGGCCATCTGCCGCAAGTGCTACGTACGTTAAATTCGCTTCTCCGTCTGCGCCCGATACCTGTCAAGAAACTGCCTTTTGTGGCAAAGCCACCGATTACGTCAACATATGTACTAACCTGAACCCACTACAGGCTCGTCTCCCTCCCCGTGCTACCAACTGCCGCAAGAAGAAGTGCGGACACACCAACCAGCTCCGCCCCAAGAAGAAGCTCAAATAGACGACTCGCTCCTCGGTCTTGTGCTCGGTGTGCTGTGGTGCAGAATCCAGAGCTGGGGTTTGGCTGGACTGCTACCTGGAGAGGATTACAAATGGCGTTAGATATGATGATAAAATCAATGCAGCCACAGTCATACTTTTTCTAGTTGGCTCCTCTCGACGACTTAGTTGTTCTGCATGAATGAAATGTGTAAAATTCAAAAAGTCGAATTGTTTCACGCCTCCAATTCCGTCTGCGATAAATACAGAGATACAATACATGCGTTCGAGAACATGACTAGGAAAACAGAGCTATGGAACTTGCTGCCTGAGCAAGAATGACGGAATGACTAGTATTCCCAACGAAGGCCAATGAATTGTCCATTCCCCACTTATGCCCCGAACAGCATCCCCCGCTTATCGTTATCCTTGTCATCATCATGGCCCTTCTCCTTGTTCTTCTTGGAAACAGGGCTTCCATGCCTAGTAGATTTGTCAGCTTCGAAGTCAATTTGTTGTAAGGCAACGTCACAACATACGCAAAGAAAAGCACCTTGATAGCAATAGCCAGTGCTGCATGCAGCACAACAACCAAGATCAAAAGGATCTTGCTAGCTTTGGCATCGGTAGCATTCAGGACAGGGTACAAGTTTCGCAGAAGGAAAAAGACACTCCAAGCAAAGCCAACGCCAACGAGCGCCCAGTTCAGCGCAGTCAACGGACTCCAGCTGACTAGTGCAACGGCAATCCAAACCAGATTCGAGTATCCATACAGAGCCCAGCACTCGACAAGGTCGGCCGTGGAGCTGCCGAACCAGCGCAGCGCACCCCACAGGGCAATGGGCAAGATACCCGTGTAACCGTAGATCAAACCAGCCGCACCTGACAGCAGCGTGAAGTCATACTCGAAGTGCTTGTCGTCATTGTTCGAAAGCCATTGCGAGATAGTGCCCGTCAAAAACAGAATCACCACAACTGTAGTCGCGATCCAAACCGGCCCGTACAGGTCTGGGTTGCCCTCCAGCACATCAAGGAAGTTGGTGCGCGGGTACACCGTTGCTACACAGCGGCGGAGGACTTCGTTCGTGTCGACATCGAAGAAACGCTCGTAGTAGTGTATCGACCACCAGGTGTGTTTGCTCGGCGTGCCGCCAGGGGACCGGTCACGACGGTGCGACGGCCCGCCGCCCAGGAACGGGGCGGAGTCGGCTTGGGCTTTGGCATTTCTTTGGTCATTTTCAAAGTCTGCACGGTAGGACATATTGATTAGATGGACTAGCTTGTGCCGACCGGCTTTGGGAACTCACTGGAGGGGTGAAATTCGAGGTCTTCTTGCAGGTCAGTGTGCCCGAGGTCGCCCTGTCGGTTGTTAGATGAAATATTACAATTGAGTAACTTTTCAAGTGCTCTTACCTCTGCATCCACGTCAACTACAACATCGTAGCCTCGGTTGGCCATGGTGGTTGGTTTTAAGGTGAGCTGTTGGAAGGGTTGTTGTCAAGGTGTACACATCAGCTTCCGCAGGTAAAGCCACCGCTCAAGCCACAACTGTGGGTACCACTTCTAGACACTCCCCAGGTGTCATGCGCGAGCATTGAGTGCACGCACATTTACTACATACCTTATGAAATTGACCGATGTATTAATTACGGGTGGTTTGAGCGATGCATTTACTACATGCTATTAGTATTATTATTCTGCTCTTTGGTCTCTGGTCTTTTGCTTTTTTCATTATCATACACATACAATGGCCCAGGCATCAACGATACCTCAGTACACATTGGCTTGGAAAGATTAGATCCAGCTTTGTATTGTCCTCTGTATCCGGCCAACGTATGACCAGATTGAGGCATCGAGTCCCCTCTTGCGGATGTAGAAAGATGCAGCCCCAACCAAGATAGCCAGAGCCACAGAGCCCACGGAGCGACGATGGCTCCACAAGAATTCAAGAGCTTGTTTCCGGCGTTCCTCGTTCCGAATTTGCTGGGATTGTTTTTCGAAAAGGTACACTGCATCTTCTACGACATACTTCTGATGTGGGTCCCGCGAAGTTTTAAGCACACTGCACCAAGGAATATGTTGCCATGCCCCAAGCGGCAAAGATTCTGGTGGGTGGTCCTCAAACAGCCGTGTCGCATGCAGAATGTGTCCGTCTAGATCAAGGGGGCATGGTAGTTTGGAGAGCGTAAAATGAAGCATTTCGGGCTCGTCCTCTGGGATTTCCAATAGCTCTTTCTTCCTAGATAGGATCATCGCTGCAAATAGGTATATTGCAACCACCGGCTCCCGGGCCAAAAGGAAGTCGAAAAGCCGGGATATGTCGCTGTACTCTTGAATGTCATGTGCGTAGAGTGTAAGCGTGGCTGCAAGAGCGAAAAATGGTTGGATGTTGCCAAGGTGTCGTCGTAATTCAGGATCGGTTGTTTCGATGATTGCAGGAATAAGATGCAGATGCTTCAGAGCTGGCGAGAGGGACGGAAGCATGTAGTCTCTTATTCGGAAAAGAGATATATGCGCCACTGCGGGCATCGCTTGTTTCTCGCCTAGTACCAAGAGAAGAACTTGGACTATGTCATGGTATCCTTGGAAATAAGAAAGCATTGGGTATTCCCTTAGGACTTGAGTGATCAAGTCTGATAATTGCTGTTTCTTTTTCAACATTTCCTCCTCGGGGACTAGGCTACGTCAGCCTTCAGAATAACGTAATACCTTCACGGGCATGCATGGTAACGCACCTTTGGGATAATAAATAAATGACCGGTTGACATCAAGTTCTACCTGGCCCTCATCTGTGTGCCGCGGACTTTTGATACCCAGGCTCGTATCAGATTCTTGTAATGGTTCGTCGCAACGTAATAAAACAGGCCCTGTGGTACTGGTCATTCAAGTTCATTTTGCTTGGGTGAGTCAACCAACTCACAGGCTATCTGTCGAATTTTATCTTCAAGGAACCCGCCTTCTGATGTTGCGAGCACAGCCAATGTTTCCACATCGTGCGATGCACATGCTTTGCGGATAGCTTCGGCCTTTTCTGCTCGTGCTCTTTCTCTATACTGGGATGTCAAAGATGACCTCGACTCTTCAGACCCATTGCAGAATCCCACAGATCCCTCCAGTACAGATGTATCCACTGAGCTAGGATCAAGCTGTTCTTCTGCGGAAGTTTCCATGCTAAATTTGACAGGGGTTGCAGTTTGTTTCAACGGCTGCTCAACTGGTCAATCGATCCACCAGTATGCATACACAAAAAGAATCACAACTCTGAACTTGATTTTTGTTTCTGGCTGCGTAGGCAGGATTCACGTCAAATGTTCTGAAAGCAAACCTAACAGCATTGAGAGATCAGATCAGATATAGATCGACTTCGATCGTTTTCATCGATAAAGAGATGATCATACAACACAAGAGCTCAAATTCTATGAGAGAAATACTTCGCCTCGTGAGATTGATATGCTTCTGAATCTGAACTGATGATACTCTAGGCACATATATCCAGGCGTGAATGTCTGAAGTCAAAGGCGGCACCCGCCTGCACCGGAAGTCCCACTTTGTGGCCTTAGGCAACGATCGGCAGCCGCGACATGTTTTCGCCGATAACAACATTCGCCCTGTGCGGCGGTTAGGCACGCCCCCAGTGGATA
This sequence comes from Penicillium sp. IBT 31633x, assembly GCA_028827885.1. NCBI lineage: Eukaryota > Fungi > Ascomycota > Eurotiomycetes > Eurotiales > Aspergillaceae > Penicillium > Penicillium sp. IBT 31633x. The sequence goes on from JAPWDP010000008.1 coordinate 1,069,785, forward strand.
GCTTTGCGGTATTCCTCGCAATATACCGGACACATTTTACTGTGTTCTGTCCTGTGCGCCGTTGAAGTCTACCGTATTTACGGTTAAAACAACTGATTGGGTGTTTTCATAGCTCAGTGATTGGCTTGCTCACCAAGTTGTTTGCCAGCGACAGAACTAACTCTATGGCAAAGCCTTGCTTTTCAGGGCTTGGCTATTAAAAGAGCTGGTGGCAAACATTTGCCCTTGTAGAGCTTCTACTGCTGTATAGCTTTTGGGCAAGCTGTAAGTCTCACATTGATATTGGTACCTCATGCTTAAGGTGCAAGTGTTAATTGAGCTATGCATAGGGCTTCCCTGGGATACCTATGCACATCTAAAGGCCTATCGATAATTATAACACTTGTGGATGCAGCCTGTGCATCAAATATCAATTCACAGGAATTAACGCATCTGACCGCCTCGCTTTTGACAGCCAGTACATTGATCCATTTGAGATATTCAACCCTTCGAAGTATGATGAGGAGTGGATCTTGCAAGTATCAAATGCCATTGTCTTGCTTCTTGGATCCAGCCAGCTAGAAGAAGTCTAGTGCGGCTCAAGAGATTAAGTCTTGTTCCGCCTTAGGCTATCCATTGACCGACTCATGATATTGCCCATCTCCTGCTTTGCTTCCGGGTTTCTCATTTCACCTTTTGCTTTTCTAGCTTAGTTTCATTGACCTTCTTCTTCTCATCTGTTTTTCGCGCTCCCGAACTTCTCCCTATTACAGACTCTGTCCCCATCACCGTCCTCTTGCTGGCTTTGCATTGTTTTTCGGCTTCTTTGTGAAATACACCGTTCACTACAATGTCTACCAGTCAGACTGACGCGCGTTCGACGCGTTCTGGATTGCTTACCCAGTCATTGGTTCCCAGCCCTGTCATAAACTGGATCCTTCCTGCGCGTCTTCGAAACAAACACCACAACGATGTTGTTTTCGTTGGAGAACGGCGGATTCAAATCAAGGAGGCCCTCCCTAGTGGCAATCTTGAGGATGTTGTTGAAAAATCAGATCTCGAAGGTTCAATCATCGGGGCAAAGGCCATCAACGTCAGCACCCAATTGCCTTGGGAAACTCAAGCTCCATCAATTGTGACGACCCATCCCTCTGTTGCAGAGGACTTGTCTCCTCAAATCCTTTTTCTCGCTATGGACTCAAACGAGCTCCTCTTCATGTACCACTCGAAACTGGGAGATGATTCATTTGTGTCTCACATCCGACCTTTGCCCCGAGATGTCACTCTAGCTGACACCTATGGTGCACATATTGCAGTTGACCCCAAGTGAGTGGCTTTCCATGTTCGATATCGTTCTATTGACAAGGACTTACACCAAGCTCAAGGTCGCGTGCGGTTGCAGTCAGCGCATCGCGTGGGTTTTTTGGCCTGTTGTGGTTGAAACCCCGTGATGATATTCAGATGCAAATGGTCCAGGGAAAGCTGGACCCACTCAAAGCCGTATGTGACTACTAGCAAACAGACTTTCCTGGGCATAATAATAACGATAGTTGGATAGGAAAAATTCTTCCAGCTGGACGGAGATATCCTGTTCATGGAATTCCTCTACCCGAGAGCTAACAATGATCCACGGGTTATCTTGCTTCTCGTTGTCCGTTCATGCCAAACAACACGATCCATAATTTACGAATGGGATGAAAACACTTTGCTCAACAATAGTTCACCACGCCGCAAGTCTAAGAATCTGCCTCAGCAAGACCAGTTTCCTAGTATGGTCATTCCTTTGGCCAAAGAATCATCCTATCTCCTGGTGACCACAAATTCCATGGCAATGTATACTCCCAATTCCTCGTCACCCCCCATGCGATATCCGCCAATAATCCCCGATGCCGAATCTTCTCAAGCCGGGCTATGGACTCGCTGGGCCAGGCCTTCGCGGAACTGGATGTACAGTCAGAGATACGATGGTATCTTTCTCTGTCATGAAAATGGCTGGATCTATTATCTGGAATTTGGCAATGATGGTGAACTCGAAACTCAAACCTCTCTCGGTCAACTCCACTGTGCTGTCGATATGGCATTTGATGTCCTTGACATGGGTCATGAAGGCGGAGACTTCATTCTCGCTGCTGGAAGCCAGGGCGATGGAGGACTATTTGTCCAGGAGGCACGGGATCGCCCCAGATGTGTCCAAAGATTCCTCAACTGGGCACCGGTCCCGGATGCAGTTGTTATTCCTTCAGATTCCCCAGGTCCTAATCGGAAGTTGCATCCAGCTTATGCTCAAGATCGTATTTTTGTCTGCTCAACTTCTGCTTCGGGCAATGGAGCAATCACCGAGCTACGAAATGGCATTGAGGCTCAGATTGGAGTCTCTGTTGAACTGAGCGGATTGTCCAGCATACGTGATATGTGGGCTATGTCCCTCGGTTATAATGACTCAATCTACCTGGCGGTCTCCGATCCACTTTCCTCGTTCCTTCTACACACGACTCCCGATATGAGGAATGGCATTAATGCCATTGAGTACGGCACAGGCCTAGAAAACGAACAAATCTTGGCAATGGGCTGTACACCATCCGGTATTATCGTTCGGGTCACAGAACAGGCTGTACAGTTGTTCGTCCCTGATGATCCCTCTCCCAACACTTTTGTCGACCACGATGCTTCGGGGATTATCACAGCCGCTACCGTCAATGGCCCAAGGTCTACTGTTGTCATAGCTACAAGGAACAAAGAGGGGAACTTCCTCCATCTTCTTCGGATAGTCAAGACCTCAGGAAGGGTCTTCGTGTCTGATGATGTCGATGCACCATATCCTCTACCAGAAGAGCCCATCTGCATCTCTCACCACAATTGGGATGGTGTTGAATTCGTCTTCCTGGGCACCGGTAATGGCACAGTGCTATCCTTCGAGTTTTCCAGCCGCACTGAAGGGCTCGAACGACATGCCGACACCCATATCTCACTCGGAGCTTCAGAGGACAAATCAAAAGCTATTGAAAGCCTTGCTGTTGTCAAAACTCTTTCGGATGACAAGGTACATGCATTCCTTCTCTGTGGCCTGCGAGGTGGCATACTTGTGCCGTTTGAAATAGACATGAATGCCGTTACTGTTAGCGGTGAGCCTGTCTTCGGTTTTAAATGTGAGTCATGTTCAGCTCAGATAGCGGTCAATTTGATTAATCAGGTTTCCTCTCTTTAGGTTTGGAACAGAAAGAATCGAGAGATCTTGGGCAAACATCGATCAGAATCAAGTCCCATGGAACTTATGCTTTTTTCACATGCGGTGATGATTTCTGGCGTGTTTCATATGAGGATGGCAATGTCTTTGACTTTTTCTTGACTCGTGTCTGGATCACTGATCAGAGCCGTGTAAGTATCATCCCATGCCGTTCCCAGATCAAGGTTTAACATTCCTACCAGCCCGCATATTCCCCTGCCAGATTCTCCAGCTTTGACCTTGTCGATGTAATGGATCCAGTATCTGGAGCTGCAACTGTGTATCTGTTCTGTTTTGCAGACAAGCATCTTCAGATATGCTCTTTAGATCAGAAGATGAAGACTGTTCCCCGGCGCATCGAGGTCCCTGGGAACCCCAACAAACTTTCCTACTCTGACCATCTCCGGAGGCTCATTGTTTCTTATACTGTCTCTCGAAATGCAAGTCCAACAAAGCCTCTTGATCTTATTCAGACGGCCTGTGTTGAATTTGTGAACCCTGATACACAACATCCCGTGGTCCCTTACAATACTGAGATGGTGATTAACGGCCTTCTCCCCTGGAGACCGAATGGATGCCCCGGAGAAAAGGTTACATCCATCATTGACTGGATGCCAGAGAAAGATGGTAATGCATACCATTTTATCGCAATTGGGACTTCGATTCCTTTGCGTGATCAACCGAACAAGCGCCAAGGTCGGTTAATGCTCATACAGACGTCTAGGGATCCCAACAATCCTGAGCAGATATTCTGCACTGACAAGCACATGCAACGGTTCGACGATCCAATTTATACCATGGTGCCATTCGGACGTTGCGTGATTGTTGCCTCTGGGAAGAAGTTCATCCCTGTCAGCTCAAGTGGCTCTAAGCTAAGATGGGCTCGAAACATCACCGCTGTCCTGCCATCTCCAGCTGTCGCGATGACAGTGAATAAATCGACCATCTATGTCACTACCTCGAAACATTCCTTAGTGGTCTACGAAATTATCAAAAAAGACTCTTTGGATATCGTGCAAACTCGCTCCGATCTCACCCCGCGCCTTGGTTTGACTCACTCCTTCATGCCCAGGGTTGGCGAGCGCCCGGAGATTCTTTTCGTGAGTACGCGAGGCGGATCTACTCGGGTCTTCACCGACCTCGAGCAACCAGGTCACCTTCTGCCTTGCTCGACGGCCAATCTCCCCGTTTCACTCGTGAAGATCACTCGGGGTTTCAAGTCTCCACCAACGCTAGAGACCTCGAGTACCTTTTACGGCTTTGCTATTGATGGGTCGGTATATCGGCTCTTGTCTCTTACACTGAATGAGTGGCGCTTGCTTCAAGTCCTGACTAGCTTATGCATGAGGGATCCCGTCATATGTCCCTCCTTGTCCCGTAGACCTCGCTACGTTGATCTTGTATACAATGTCGAAAACAAGATGCATATCGATGGCAACATTCTGGTTCGACTTGTTGGTCGCGACTCGAAATATCTGGACAAGATGCTGAAAGCCTGCAGCGATGGTCAATTCAAGGATCTGACCGCTGATACAGTACAGATATTCCTCAAAGCAGCTGAGAACATGCTTGGGCTTGATGTTGTAGCCGATATTGGCCACACTCAGGCTGTCTTTCTCTGGCTTCGAGAAGTGCTTAATGTTGAGATGTAAACTCTCAATATCACCAAGTAATCGAGGCTGAAATCTGGGCACAGTGCATAGCCGGAGGAAGAAGCACATATGTTGGAGTCAACTTGCTCGACTTGTGGGTGTATTTATGCATAGCTTGGAGTGAAAAAATTGTCTTAATGTTTAATGTGGCTTTCTGCAGGGTAAATATGCGCATGTTGGAGTGTAAAAAAATATATATAATAGGATACCTGGCCAAAGGAAAGAAGACAGAGCCTGTCGTGGCAATAGAAGTAAAGTCAGATCCTATTCCCCACCGTCCATGATTCTTCCCGAAATTCTTTTCCCTTCCTACACCCCTCCCTGGCCCACCTTACAGAGAGCTCGATCTTTCTCTCTACCTTTCATTCTGGGGACTGTTTTTTTCTTTCTTGGTTTAATCGTCATCCTCTCCCTTTGACGCATTACCGACGATCGCAAATAACCGGTTAACTCCGTTTGTGCGCACACTACATTTATCCGGTCACCACTTGAATCAGACCACAAATCAACACATCCCAAGGGAAATATATTTTCACAATGGCACCCAAGAAGAAGGGTAACAATAGACAGGAGGAGGACTGGGAGGCTGATCTCGGCGAATCCGCACCCGCCACTGATGCTCCTGCCGATGCGCAGCCCGAAGAAAACGCCAATGAGCAAGAAGCACCAGTTGGTGGCCTTATGGCTGCTCTGAGAAAGAACAAGGCCAAGAAGGCTAAGAAGGGCAAGACAAACGATTTCGTTGAGGGCGAGGACATCCAGCCAGCCGAGTCTCCGGCTAGCAAGGAGCCCGAGGAAGGTAATTTCGACGACGACGATGTTTTCGCCGGGAAGAAGACCAAGCCTATTAAGGAGGTGGTCAAGCCTGCGGCTGAAGAGCCGGAGGGAGAGTTCCGGGTGAAGAGTAAAAAGGAGAAGGAGCGTGAGAAGAAGGAGAAGGAGAAGCAGCGCAAGAAGGAGCAGGTAGGTTTTTAACGATCACTTCCTGCTGAATTTTTTGCTGCGAACAAGCTTTTCTTACTAACGCATTCTTTCTTTCTTCTGTTACAGGCTGCTCAAAAGAAAAAGCTTTCCCCAGCTCAAGAAAAGGCTGAGGCCAAGAAGACTGCCGCTACTGAGGCCAAGAAGGACGAACCCGTCGCCCCTGCTGCGGCCGCAGACACTGGCAAGAAGAAGAAGCTTCCTCCCCACCTGGCAGCTCTTCAAAAGCAACAAGAGCTTCTTCGAAAGCAGCGTGAGGAGGAGGAGCGAATCTTAGCAGAAGAGAAAGCAGCTGCCGCCAAACAACAGCTTCTCGATGAGGAGGAAGAGAAGAAGCGCGCAGAGGCTCGCGAGCGCAAGAAGGAGAAGGAGCGTGAGAGGAAAGAGCAGCTTCGCAGAGAAGGCAAGTTGCTTACCAAAGCTCAGCGAGAGGCTAAGGAGCGCAACGAACTGCGTATGCAGCAGATGCTTGCCGCTGGTGGCAAGGTCGCTGGCTTGCAGGAGGGAGGCGAGAAGAAGACACGCCCTGTCTATGAAAACAAAAAGAAGAGGGCTGGCAAAAAGCAGGAAGAGGACCTTGAAGCCGCTGCCGCCCGAGCCCAAGCCCAGCGCGAGGCTGAAGATGCACGCCGGAAGAAGGATGCTGAGGAGAAGGCTAAGGCCGAGGCTACTGCCGCCCCCCAAGAAGATGCATCCGCCATTGACGATTGGGAGAAAGCTGCCGAAGATGATCTCAAGGACAGCTGGGATGCTGAATCGGACGAAGAGAAGCCTGCGGAGACGCCTGCGGGTGCGGAGAAGGATGAGCAACAAGAAGAATCCGGCTCTGAGTCCGACGAGTCATCGGACGAAGACTCATCTGACGAGGAGCAAAGCGCAAACCAGAGAGCCATTCAGGCTAGAAAGGCAGAGGCTGCGGAGCGAAGAAAGGCCAAGCACGAGGAGGCTTTGGCAGCTCGTTCAAAGGATGATCTCCGATCTCCTATTTGCTGTATTCTTGGTCACGTCGATACTGGTAAGACCAAGTTGCTCGACAAGATTCGACAGACCAACGTCCAGGAGGGTGAAGCAGGTGGTATTACCCAGCAGATCGGTGCCACTTACTTCCCTGTCGATGCTTTGCGCACCAAGACCAGTGTTGTCAACAAGGACGGCAAGTTCGAGTTCAAGATTCCCGGTCTGCTGATCATCGATACCCCCGGTCACGAGTCCTTCTCCAACCTGCGTTCTCGAGGTTCCTCCCTCTGTAACATTGCTATCCTTGTTGTGGATATCATGCACGGTCTCGAGCCCCAAACTCTTGAGTCTATGCGTTTGCTGCGTGACCGCAAGACTCCTTTCATTGTCGCACTGAACAAGATCGATCGTCTCTACGGCTGGAAGAAGATCGACAACAACGGCTTCGAAGACAGTTTGGCTATGCAGAACAAGGGCGTCCAGAATGAGTTCCGCACTCGTCTCGAGGCCACCAAGCTTGCTTTCGCCGAGCAGGGTTTCAACTCCGAGCTGTTCTTCGAAAACAAGTCTTTGTCTCGCAATGTCTCTCTCGTTCCCACCTCCGCACACACTGGAGAGGGTGTTCCTGACATGCTGAAGCTCCTCACTAGCCTGACCCAGGAGCGCATGACCAATTCGCTCATGTATCTGTCCGAAGTCGAGTGTACAGTCTTGGAGGTCAAGGTCATTGAGGGTCTTGGTACCACCATTGATGTCATCCTGTCCAACGGTATCCTTCGCGAGGGTGATCGTGTCGTGATGTGCGGTCTCAATGGGCCTATAACAACAAATATCCGTGCCCTCCTGACACCAGCACCGCTCAAGGAATTGCGTCTGAAGTCTCAGTATGTCCACAACAAGGAGGTCAAGGCCGCCCTTGGTGTGAAGATCGCTGCCAACGACTTGGAGCACGCTATTGCCGGTTCTCGTATGCTTGTCGTCGGTCCTGACGATGATGAGGAAGATCTCGAGGAGGAAGTCATGTCCGATTTGGAGCAGTTGTTGAGCCGTGTCTCTACGGATCAGCGTGGTGTCACAGTTCAGGCCTCCACCCTGGGTTCGCTTGAGGCTCTTCTGGAGTTCCTCAAGGTGTCCAAGATTCCTGTTGCCAATATCTCCATCGGTCCCGTTTATAAGCGTGATGTCATGATGGCCGGAACCATGCTTGAGAAGCACAAAGAATTTGCTGTCATGTTGTGTTTCGATGTCAAGGTCGATAAGGATGCAATGGCATATGCCAACGAAATTGGTGTCAAGATCTTCACTGCAGACATCATTTACCACTTGTTCGATAGCTTCACTGAGCACATGGCTCAGCTTACAGAGCAGCGTAAGGAAGAGGCTAAACTTCTTGCAATCTTCCCCTGTGTCATCAAGCCCATCGCTGTCTTCAACAAGACCGATCCCATTGTCATCGGTGTTGATGTCATTGAAGGAAGCCTGCGTCTCCACACTCCTCTGGCTGCGGTCCGGACCAACGCTGCTGGTGTGAAGGAGATCATCGATATCGGCAGAGTGTAAGTTTTGCCCCCATTCAATTCATTAGTTTAGGTTGATCTGACTTCTAACGCAATCCGTCTTTACAGCACATCCATCGAGCGCGATCATAAGCCCGTTCCGGTCTGCAAGAGAGGTCAGCCCTCTGTCGCAGTCAAGGTCGAGGGCCCTAACCAGCCCATGTATGGTCGTCATCTCGAAGAGAAGGACCAGTTGATCTCGCACATCTCGCGTGCCAGTATCGACACTCTTAAGGAGTTCTATCGATCGGATGTCTCTATGGAGGAATGGGCACTGGTTAAGAAGCTCAAGCCCGTCTTTGACATTCCTTGAATTCCGTCTTAGGACTTCTTTCTAGTGCGCGGTGTCCCCAGATCAAGAGTTATTTTCACACCGGACGCATTCCAGCCTTGCGAGACTTTTCCTTCCCCTCGCGATACTTAACGATCAGATTCCAGTAAGTGGCGAGCTTTGTTCTCCGTCGGCTCTCATGGCCTTCGGTTTCCATCATAGCCAGTGTGGAAACGAATCGAAACCTATTGATCTATGGCAATTGAAAAGCGGAAAAGTTATCTTATCTTGATTGCAATTTGAACATACAATGAATGACCATGACTTGATGGATGAACAGGAGAGAAGCCGCCTGTATATGATATAGGAATAGCAAGGCCTGGTCGATACCAGATCTTTTGTCTCTGTTATAGTGAATTGAAATGATATTTTAAACCAATTGCTTTTGCAACCTAGTCCCACGGACTTTTACTAACTGTCAGTCGTTAATGAGCAGAGACAATCTAGCTACTTGCTATTCCCAGAGAGACTCTGTGTCACTCTTTCCTCAAGGTTCAGACCATCTGGGATACCAGATATTCTGCCCCTTCGGGTCTTCTTTTCGGCATGATGAATGCAGTATGTACAATCCTTTTCTGAGCCCACCACCAATTGCTGGATTAGCACTAGATCACTTTAACATTGCGCCCCTTCGCATCCAGATTCATTCAGAAATCCCCTCCCTCCCACTTCTCAACCTTGCCTCCCTTCTTCGCCCAATCCAACCAACTACCCATATAAACACCCACGTTGGCCGGATCATACCCCGCCTGCACAGCCATCTGCGCCGCCGCCTTCGCCCGCACTCCAGCCTTGCAGTAGAAGACCATCTGCGCCGGCTCACCCTCGGTATCCGCAGGATCGGGCTTGGCAAATCCAAAGCGGGTCTCGAACTCGTCCGGGGTGAGGTACAAAGCGTCTGGCTGTGATGCCAGCGGGATGCAAACCGCCGATGGGATTATGCCAGTTCCTTGAAGCTCAGCGGGCTCACGCACATCGATGAGGATTATGGGCTTGTGGGTGGGCGAGTTGGGAGTTGAGGTTGGGAGGGCGGCGTTGATCTGGGGTGGGATTGTTAGCCTTCTTTTTTGTGCTTGTGGATTTTGCTGGCTTGTCTGTTTTTTGGGATTTGTAGAGTTTCACATGTGGTTCGAGCAATATGACATTGGAAGAAATGGGAAAAGAATAGAGGGTCTGGTAGTTACATACTTCCTCGAAGCCCCATTGTCGGAGAGCACCCGAGCTGGCGTCATTGCTGTTCCACCGCGTCTGCACTTGCCGGGGACTCTTGTTGTTCTGGTATAGCTTGGAGTGAAAGGTGGCTGGCTGTGTCAAGTGGTCGGGGACGACATGGGTCTTGGGAGAAGTGACCAGTCCTCTGGCGGGTGCGGAGATAGCGCGGTGGAAGGCCGCAGCTGATGCGGCTACACTGCGTGTCGGGGTTCTGATTGCAGCGGAGGACAGTGCGATAGCAGGTCGCTGGATCTTTGAGGATAATGTTGAGGCCATTTTGTGAGTAATGGGATTGATTGTCCGCGGATGTTGGTCGGGCGTTGAATGGTATATCCCGAGGTTCGGAGTGGATGCGATGAGTGGCTGTGATGTCAGTATATGCCGGTTGTGACCGCTTACTGTTTTAGGTGGTTTCTCCTATGCATCCTCTTCTCTGGGCATTGGGTTCTAGAATGGTAGAATGGGCATGAATGGGAATTGAAACTAGAATATATGTCAATGACTCGGTTCTTCAACTTGAGTAGTTACTTGCGACTCAATAATGAATACAAAAATTGATGATTTCTCAAGTCGATCATGTGGCAGTATTTCAGATATATAGTTGAGTACAATATATAGATCAGATAAAAGACGTTGTAATTGATATATACTAGAATTACACAATTTTGAAAAACTCAGTCCAAGTCTTCGAATCCAATTGGGCATCGATATTTTGTTGAATTTGCTGAGAAGATGTACATTTAATATTCATTGGCCGTTGCCAAGTGTACAACGTCCCTTCAATGCAGACCCCGGGAGCTGTTTGGGATAAACGTTTTAGAAACCATAAGAGCAACATACGCATAGGAATTGATATTTCAGTCAGCATGTAGAGAATTAAAGGACTAGGTATTATTAGATTTGCGCCTAGGTTGTATGAACAATGAATAGACACTTGATAAACATAACGGAAAAAGAAGATTAATATTATTCTAATGTGCATGGCTCTAGAAGCAGTCACTCCGAAAGAAAAAAAAACAAAAAGCCCCCCTAGCGACCCCTCATGAGCAATAGGGCATCATAATCACAACAGGGGGTTATTTGCACAAGGGTATGAAAGGTTTCTTCAAAAGAAACAATGTTATAAAAGACTTTTCCTTTGTTGAGCGTCCATCATGCATCAAAATGGGAAAAAAAAGAAGAAAGAAGAAAAGATTGGCGGACCACCGCATCTCCAGGACAGGAAGGCATTATGTCAAAATGACCAGCCCCCTTCTGTATCGGGAGAACGAGGATGGGCTCCAGCTTTGCTTTTTTTGGGTCATGGAGAAAGAAGAGATTTAAGGACGAGGGCGGAAGGAGAGAAGGCAGTCATCCTGATGATAGGTTAGTAAAATGTTACCTGTAGAACAAAGAGACGGAATACACTGAAACATACCTGAGGGAAGATGGTGGCAAACACCTTGATATCCTCTGATTCAGGAGTAGGGGTGTGCTCCCAGTCCATGACCATGCTGGCCTTGCCAATCATGGACATCAGGGACAACTGAGCGTAGGTCTGACCCAGACAGTAGTGGGGACCTGTGCCAAAGACTAGCCAGTTCTTGGTCTGCTGCTCAGCGGTACCAGTGATCCAGCGGTCTGGATCAAAAGAGTCGGCATTGGGGTAGGCCTCCTCATCGTGGCATGCGGGCCACACGGAGGGAATGATCATCGAGCCCTTGGAGACAGTGACGGTTTCACTGATAGGGAAGTCCTTCTTGACCAGGTAGGGAACCATGATGACAGGAGGACGGTAGCGCAAGGTCTCCTTGACGACGGCGCGGGTGTAGGGCATGTTGTCGAGCATATCCATTGTGGCAGGAAGAGTGCGATCGCCGTTACGAATGTTGAGGTTCTCTTCACGGACCTTGTCCAGGATCTCGGGGCGGTCAGCCATCAGCTGGAATAACCAAGTTGAGGCAGCACTGGTTGCATCCTGGGAAGCGAACAGGAAGGTGAAGATAGTCTGGGCAATTTCGAAATCGGAAAATTCACGAAGGACCTGAGCAGGCTTCTCAGAGTCATCGACCTGGATACCCTTGGCAATCTTCTCGCGGTACGCAGCGGAATCCAGCTGGGCCTTGACCCAGGCGTCCATGATACATGAGATCTCACCACCGGCGGACATGCGGGCCTTAGACTTAGCAGCGCAGTTGGTGAACTCTGCGAGCACCATGTCGGCGGCCTTCTTGCCATACCAAGTCTTAGTGTAAGGAAGAATGATAGGGAAGTTGACTAGCTCAAGTGCGGCAGTGATCAGATAGTAGTCATCGGCGATTTTCTGAACACCCTCATCCGAGATGTAATAGCCAACAAAGGTGCGACAAGAGAGAGCACACATAAGCTCGCGAAACTCGGACATCCAGGGTGTCGGGGTGTGGTTGAGGGCGGCGGATTTCTCAAGGAAGCGCTTGTTGTATGTGTTGAAGACTTCCTCGGAGCGGGGGAGATACATAGCCAGAGCCTGGCGAGTGAACAATCCATTCAGACCCTTGCGGTAATCCACGTGAGCCTTGCCATCCAAGAAGACCCAGTTGGTCTTTCCGAGAAGCTTATGCGCGGCGTCCACGACACAGGGTTTGACATAGGCTGGCGAGTTGAAAATCTTCCGGGACATATCACGAGTCGATGCAATCACAACAAACCTTTGTAAAGAGACATTAGTGGGTTAATCCAGGGGGTCAGAGGCCCATTTGGAACCTCCAGAAGAATTGGGACTTTCTTACTTGTGGAAAACGGAGACACAGCTAAGATCTCCACTGTCCCATTTGGCCTTGTATTCAGTGAATTTAGGGTTGACTGATTGCAAAAACGGACCCATAAAGGGAATTTTGTACATAGGACCAACAATGGCACCCTTAAGGTAGTGGTATTTGACTGTAGATAAAGGGTTCCCAGATTAGGCTTCATGACGCGTTTTCCAGGGCTGTACCTGTTCCAATCGCACTTACATTGATCATAAATGACGGCGGCGACGAACAGAGTCAGCAGGCCCTTCCAGATAGTGAAGCCATCTAGGATAGTGGCGAGGAAACCGGCCGGCGCGAAAAGTTGGGGGGAGACTGTCGCATCTGCAGATGGAGAGACAAAGCTCCCAGTGAGATTGGCCATGTTGACCATGATGGGAGTCCACAGGTCAAAATTCCAAGTGCGATTGAGGAGAAAATGACTGAGAAGGGGGGACCGAGGACAAAAGGGGAAAAAAGTGAGTGGAGAGGGGAGAAAGAATTCGATAAGGCTCAGGGGCGGGAACGCCAATGACAACGTAGACGGAGACCCGCGGGACGTCCAGTACATGCATCTTACCTAGTGCTGTATTAAATTAGCCGTCTCATTGTACAATGTGTGCTTGGTGATATTAGCCGGTGAAATTGATTGTTGATTATTTACAACGTACTCCGTACAATACTTACATAGCATACAACCTAAAATTCATACCTTAAGTCCTATATAATCAATATCTGGGTTAGCCCATAGTTTTGAGATTGGTATTGACCTCTTCTTCACTTTTACATAGTTGTCATAACAATCACGTAAGGAGTATAGCTATACGGTGTATCCATTTTCCAATGAGATGTTGATTATAGAGTCAGCTCGTTGAAGTCCGTTGTAATTGGCAATGAAGGTTTGGTAAAGACAACGAATGAGCGCAAACCCTTATCATGATTACTCAGCACGACGTGACCCCGGCAAGAGAAATCCCGAGGAACAGGGTGACGTTGATTGGTTCGTGAAGTAAGGAGGCTTCCTGCACGTCCACGCTTGTGTCTGAATTGATGTTGTATGGTGCACAACTTACATACCGAGGTTATATAAACGAAGTAGTGATTATACATATGCCATCTTACAACATACTAAACGTACATAGTACCGATGTAGATACCTACATTGTACATGTAGATACAATCCTGCAGGATTAAGTACCTCTTGAGGAAGTGAGATCACATGAATGCGTATTCATTAGTATGTAGCTAAGGGCCCTTTAGCGACTGCCGAACCCAAACCATCCACGACGGCCTTTGGTCTCTTCTTCCATGGGGGCTTGGGCTTGGGTTTGGGACTGCGGTTGAGCCGAAGTCTCCTGTCGCTGATCACTTTCTCGTGGGTAATCAATATAGTTCCATGCCACATCGAGGAACAGCGGCTTGACAGGAATAGGCTGCATCTGAGGCGGGTATGGCACCAAGTTGTCGAGATTCAGTCCAGATCCTGCGAATTGTTGCAGTCGTTCCACCATTGAACGCTGGCTTGACTGCGATGCCTCTTCGGCAATGGCCTGCTCCAAAGCGACAAGTCCACGATATTGGGCAACTAATTCGCGCAGAATCGACTCCAAGGTACTTGATTGCACTCGAGAGACGTCAAGCTTTGGGGCACCTTCAGCATCTGCTGATGATTGAGGGGTAGCGGAACTGGCGAATTTCAAGGCTTGGGAAAACAGCGCAAGAGCCTCTCTTGACTTTGAGAGAACACCGTGGGATCTGCCCAAAGCAAGGCATCTGCAGAAAAAAGATGTTGATTAGTGACGAGAGCCAGTGAACCTTGCGGCTTGAAGCTTACCTGAGAGCCCGGAAGTAGTGCCGTTTTGCCTCCATGTCCTGCACAAAGGCTGAGTCGGCCGCAACACCTGGAAGCTCGAGAATGAATTCTAAGCTCTGAAGTGTCGAATCATATAGGGCGACACGCTCACGGAGCTTATTCAATTTCTTCCCGTTGCCTGCGGCGTGCTTCGTGCTTTCCTTTCCACTCGGTGAGGTATGGTCTTCCTCAAATGACAAACCGTCCCTATCCCCACACAACACCCGGTTACGGCCGACGCGCCAGCCGACCAATGTGTAATTAACTGCAGTCCGAGTAATTTGCAGTGCCTGCATTCTCTTGTCACTGGGATCAACCCCCTCACTAGCCAGGTCATCAATGGCAGTTTTGGTTGCATCGACAGCATCTTGACTGGCAATGATCACGTTGTCATAGGCCGCAGCTTTCTCCTTAGCGGTGGCAGATTTTCCTGCGTCTGTCAGCCAAGTAGTGAGGCGAGCCTCCGCGGCTGAAGCAGCAGCGAGCGATTGAGAGATTGAAGCATCCTCTAGTGGGACGGTTCGTGATCGCCAAGTGACAGACTGAGGCAATTCCTGCACCTCTCCCTCTGCGGTTCGCCGAGTTCCTGCTGCTTCCTCCGCAAGACAAGAGGGGTCGATCTTCTCAACCTCGGCGCGAATCTGCAAATCCGAGGGAAAAAATTCAATGGCCAGTGATGAAGTAGGTTTAGAGCGGGGGAGCTTCATCTGATAAGCAGCGTATCGGAGACTTGGATCAACAGTCCCTGAGAGCAGGTCGCGAAAAGCGTCTTTCTTCACCCTTTGGCCCAAAGCTGTGTAGATGACTCTTGCAATGGAGTAATCATGAAGGCATTGTTCCCACTTTCTTTTTTCGAGCCACAGATTTCCGGAAATCATTGCGGAATAAGCTCTAGCCTCCAGGATATCTACATCGCTCGCCCCAGAAAGTGACTGTTCGTGAAGCAGTGACACAAGATGCTGCGCATAGCCGGTCGCCTTGCTCAGTCGAGAAATAATATGCCGCCTAGCAGCGCCAGAGATTCCTTTGGCAGAAGGGTCTGCGGAATGTGTCGACTTCATATGCATTGCTTGCGCCCAAGCTCGTTCGGAACCAAGAAGTAGGAGGTGTACATATCTGGCATAGATTAGAAACCACTTAGAAATGGCAATTGGAATAAGAAGACATGGAAAGCAACATACGCCACATTGCCTCCAACATTCTCAGCATTGACAGCTGGTTTGGCAGTATACTTGCGGCCTTTGGCAGTAGCCTGACCAAGCTTCTTGCGGAGTTTCTGTAATTTTCTGGTGGTATGCGCCCGATAGGCATTATAATCTCCCACAAGGAGAGCATCCTCTCTCTCCTTGAAGACGAAATCGGTTACCTCCATGATATTTATCGCTTCTGTTGCTTTACCCGGAGTCCTTTTGATGAGAGTGGGAGGGACACGGTTGAAGTGGTGGGTAGGCTCAGAGAAAGCGGTGAAGCCCCGGCAATTTCCATCACCTCCGAATCTTTTCTACAAGCTCCGACGACCTGAGGTTTATCCATATGGCCTTTTTTTTTTTTTTCCTGAGTGGATGTTCAAAGCTTAGCCTCCATTTTACACCTGATTACGCTCAGATTCCAAGCGTGAGGAATCTTGTATTACGCAAGCTGAAAAGTCCGGTTTTTCTTCCCTGGTATGAATGGCACCACCTAATCGGTTGCTTGCCACTGTCAAAGCAGCTCCAAAGATACTTTTGTTCTGACCTGAGAATGATTGAATAGATCTATCGATCACAATATTATGCGGACTGAGAATCGAATTGGGCAGCATACGATTTGACATCGTCACAATCGAGGGCAATGCTCGAACGGGCAACGGGTTGCCTTGAGAACGCGTCACGGCGTTTCATTCAAGACTCCAATGGTGCGATACGAAGTAAACGCTCTCTGCATAGTCACTTGTGGAATCAAAATAGCGCCCAAACGGATACACCCGGCTGGTTTCTCGCGCTTTTGCAAACATCATGTCAACGGTCGCGCCCCGTTTTCAATACGCAACATGAAAGCAGAGGATCTAGCGATGGAAAAGGGGCATTGCTTGAATTCTTATATCCGCGACAAACTCAAATCTTGGCAGTCTCACATTTATTTCGCCTCAATAAAAGGACTGGGTCCCGGAGAAGGAGATCACACCTGGACTTTGCAAGATCTTATGTGTCTATCTCAAGACTTTCCAGAGAAACGCCACATGCTTCGTCTGGCCACAAAAATGAATTCAAGGAGTCTCAAGAGACCGGAAGCCCAATCCTTCCCCAGCACCACGGGAAAGCAAGCACCGACCTGCACGCTTTCCTTGAAAAGGATGGTATAGAATTTGATAAGGCCTGGGTGCTGTATGTTGCAGCTGGACGCCCATCAGATCTCAACTCTGCGATGTGTGCCTATCTCAGTAAATCGCGCCTTCCCAAGGATCAGGCTCGAACGTGGACGATCTTCAAAAGAATTGTGGCCGAATTTCGTACTGAGTTGGACTTCAAGAATATCATCAGATCACAGCTACATACAGAACCTGGCGAAAAACCTCTTGGTCTGGGGGCCATTTGCAAGGAAGCCATGCGTGCGCCGGCGCCATTCACTTTCGATATAGTCAAACTGGGCCTGGCCCATATGGTGAAAAACAGACAGTGGCACGCAATAAACGATGTCTGGGCTAAGATACTTCAAATTGGTCAAAAATCGGACGGAACACTGGCGAAAGATTTGGCAAATTCGTTGTTCACTTGGTGCAATCGATTCGATTTTCTCGAGTTCTCCCTATCGAGACATCTCCTTGGCCTAGCGAAGTACCTGGAAAACGACAAAAGACCTGCAATTCATAGCTTTGGTCGCCATTTAATGAGTGAATTTATGCGCTCTCCTGGTTTGCTCCAGGCCACGCCGATAACAACTTTACTTCCACTGTTGCGCAGTTGCCGTTCCGTTGGTTTAGTGCACGAACAGCAATATCTTTTTCTGATCGGGCACTGGGCACAGTCAGAGACGAGGTCGGAATTTGTCAAGGCTATCCTTATCTATCGCCAATTTCGTCGCGATTTGCCTGATGCACGGCCACCACTCAGTTTTCTGCTTTCATTCGCCAGCCACCTCTTGGAGTTTGATTTGACGCACTGCTTCCCTTACTTCATGAATGAAATGAGCCGTTTCGCTGGGAAACCGACCGTGGCAACATACAAAAATGCTATGGTTGGTTTTTCGAGGATTGGCGATGTCTCGAAAGTCCATGATTTATTCAACAGATTCTTGGAAGACCATGGGAGACCAATGATGGTAAGGCACATTCACCCGCTGCTTTCAGTCCACGCCCGCTTAGGTGATGTGTCAGAGACAAAGCGACAATTTCAACGAGTCCGCGCGGAGTTTGGTCTTGAGCCCACCAGCTCGACATGGAATATTTTGCTTCTGGCGCATACTACCGCCTCAGATTTACCAGGTGCAATTTCAGTCTTTTTGGAAATGGACCAAGAAGGCATGCATGATTCATACTCATTTGGCACACTGATGGGGTTTCTCGCTAAGCGAGGTGACGTTGAAAATGTCCGTCGGTTGCTCAAACAGGCCCAAAGAACCGGAGTGACCATCACAAGGCCAATGCTTGATACGGTTGTGCAGGTTTATTGCAAAGTTGGACAATTGAGTCACGCAGAAGATATTGTTGAGAACAGTTGGGAATTGGCGGAAGGAGGGTCTCCCATACGAATGTGGAATCTTCTTCTAATGCACTATGCATTTAGAGTATCCAAGTTTTCTTTCCAACGCATACTAGACCGCATCGGAAGTCTAGGACTGAAGCCGAATGCAATGACTTATGCGGCTGTCATGATGGCCTACGTGAATGCCCAGCAGCCTGATCGTGCGCGTTCTACCCTCAGAAGGATGCATCGCGTTGGCTTACAAGCCACCGAGTACCATTATAATCTTCTTTTGCTTGGGTATCTGGAGCAGCGGAATCGTGATATGACGCACGCCATTTTTAACGAAATGAACACGCGGTTCGGTCAAATCAACATGAATGCGAGCCTTTTGAACCTGAGAATGCAGCTTTTGAGAGATTCAGAGAACGCGAATGACAGCCAGGTGCCTATTGAGGACATCGTTTTTGAGCATGCCGAAAAGACACTGCGTGAATCAATCACAAGGTTCCATGCATCTCCCGTGCCAAGGACGCATGCACCAAATATCTCACTTGTGGGTTCTGTCAAAGCCGATTTTACTGCCAAGCATTACCAATTACTGATCCAAGCATACGGAAAGGATGCTGGTCCCGAGAAGGCACACGAACTTTTGAGAGAATACATGGGTCAAATGAAACCCGGGGACAAACCAGAACCATTGCCGATCAATTTCATCAAAGACAGCATGCTTGCGTTTTTGAGGGCCAATAAGTTCCATAAAGTCCAAGAATGCTGGCACGACGTGCTAAAGGGTGCCATCGATATAGCTGGTACCTTTGACATCAGTGCACTTCTGTCTGCACAACGGTCGGTTCGACCTCCGCTGGCCCCGCCAGAATCTTCTCGTTCGTCAATATTTCCAACATCTGTGGAGAAAAAGCACATAATCCTTCCTGCCCATCGATTCATCCTAGACTACCCACTTTCGCTTTACCTGTTGTCTTTGGCTTCTCGAGAGGAGTTCCAGAGTATTCATGAAGTCGTGGCCGAAGTTCAGGCCATAGGTTTTGCATTGACGGGCTTCAACTGGTCGACCTACATCAGAGTCCTCGCCACATCGGAGAATTTCACAAACAACCTGGAGGCTTTCCAACTCTTTGAAGAGAAATTCGTTCCACACTTCCCGGGTTGGAAGTGGTTTCTCAAGGGATATGGCGTGAGACCTATGAATGCTCCTGTGACAATCCTTCATCTTGACGGTCGCTGGGGTGCGACCAAATCGCGCAGAATGATGGGAAAACAGGCCCGAAAACAGTGGCGCAAAATAGAGCCCGACTACATGCACCCTCACTACCCCACCATGGTACAACTAGCCAGCACGCTAAAACGACTCCGACATACAAGTATTGTGGAGGGGAATGCGCGCTTGTCGAATCTCTACAAGGCGGCTCCACAGACGATTGAAATCCTTGCCGCCATGCCTACCGTGCGTGATAAACACCAGGGTACATTGCTTCGCGGCGGGGCGGCAAAGAAAGACATTATCGCAAGCCCCATCAAGCTACGATCTACCCCCTCCGGTGCACTCGGCCTCGACGACAAAACAAAGGCACGTACATTTGACGGTGCGAGTCAAGAGCCTCTTGTATTGAAGAAAGATCAATATCTCGAGCGGTCCGCTGCTGACGAGTTGAATCTTACTGGCCTCGTGCCCGAGAAGCAAAAACAAGACTTGGGCGGTTTGTGGAACGTTCTTCCTCCCAAGGACCGAATCGAAATGGAAACCGAACTCCACGAACACGACGCAATGACAACCACGTGGTTGGCTAAAAATAGGAAGTTCAAAGCACGTCTTGCTCAAGCAGTCAAAGACAAGGACATTAAGCGCACCCAAATTATCCGACGACGTTGGCGCAAGTTACTGGAGGCCTATTCTAAGAGGTCTGTCCCTGAGCGGCAACTTTTTGACAAGCGAAATCGCAAATGGAAGTTGAAGACTCCACCCCACCTTCTCTTCAAGCCTAATCCCGGACTTTGTGCAATAACAAAACCCAAGCGGTCGCCCAGGTTGGCCAGGTCGCCATATCGTCAAAGATCCTGGACCTTCAACGAAGGCTCGGCAAGAAAGGCATGAACGGGGTGCCCCATGTACAATTATTGTTCAGTATTAGCATGTTTTTATATTTTTTTGACCTCTTGATGTCATTTTGTACAATAAAAATATCCATTTTTATGCTCATTGATCAGCCTCTCGATTCTACGATTTTCGACACATAATATCAAATCACTAGGATTGGCAGCATGTTACAATTATCATACTCAAGTGTATACATGTAGGATTGCTATTACAGGCAGAAGAGAAATCAAGTAATCAATAACTTGACGCCTTGGCTCTCTCAATAATTCGAGTCTCTCCGCGTCCTTTGCTGTCTCTCAGAGAAGTCACAAAGGCCAAGAATGATCTCGTCCAAGTCCCGTATACCTTCACTGCTGTATCCGGCGTAGTGACTTTCCTCGACGGCATCTGTCACCTGAATCTGTCATGGCTGCCAGATTGTTGCTTCGACGCATCTTGTTGGGCTCCTTTTCAAGTTCAATAGCTATGGCCACCCATCACCACCGCAATGAAGAAGATATCAGGAACACAAGACTTCGTGACTCGTCTTCATTTGAAAAGTAAATCATGGAGAGATATGGACTAAATTTCAGGGGGCGAACTTTATGGTAGAATAGATTAGGTAGGTGACTTGGGTCTAGGGTTCTTGCTCTAAGGTCAACGTTGAGCCTCACCTGATACATTACCTTTCCCCTCGTCTACCCCGCATGTGTACCGTTGTGTTACCCCAAGTCAGCCCTGGAGGTACATTACCGGAATACGAGAACTGGATCTCCCATGCATTAAGGTAGCATGCATTAGCGTGACACAAACATACCCGGGCTAGGCCGTGACCCATGAAATGTTCGGATGTGGCGCTTTTCACGGAGGGTACCTACCCAGGTAGGTATCTCTATAGAGACGTCGTACCTAAGCAATTGTTGGATTCAAACTCAGGACAGAAGAATGGTTGCCTCGTGCTGACCACGTATACAACCTGTGCATTTCTATTTTGACTAGTACACCTGCAGCAGGAATGTCAAGTTGAAGGATACGTACGGAAGTCAGTATGCCCCTATTTGCCTTGGGGTCAGCATGCAGCAGGTCGAGTTGCACCATGCACGGATTGTTTATCCAACAACCAACCCTGTTTCTGATTGAGTTTATAGCAGCAGGAACATAAACTATGTTGTACAAAACTTTGACCTAAACTGGAGCGAAAGGGTTCGACTTGCACCCCTCAACCAATCTGATTACCAGTTCCCAGCACTAGAGTCGCCGTAGCAAGAAAAACCTCTAATGGAATTCTGGGATCGTCAATCAACGAAGGCCTAGAAGCCCGGAGGGCGCATTTGCATAGCTCTACGGGTGGGGCTCAAAAGGATACATGATGTACTCAGATGGTCCTCTTTGTAGTTTAGTCATATTATTCTATCATGAGAATTTTGCAATTGCCATTGTAATGCCAAGTAATTACTATTCATTTTTATGGACCTTCCTGAAAAAGCAATGGAGAGCCAACCGCACACAACCCACTACGTGCAATGCCCGCATGGTCGAGACTCCGGATATCTTAGCTGTACATCTTTTCCCAATACACTTTGATTTGCATATATATCAGCCTTATGCATCACAGCAGGTACCTTCGGGCTTGCAGCGTTACAATCTCATATCGATTATGTATTATTCAGAAATCTGACTTCCATCTCCTGAACGAATAAGAATATCTCGTTTCAGCCACTTTATACACTGCCCAATTTTGGATCTGGAAATCACTTCTCATATAAACATCTCCATCAATCATGTATGTAGGTATAATACTGCCAGTCTCATTTGCACATCCGAGTGACCAAGTCAGCATATCAGCACACCTACATGCAGGTATCGGCTATGTGCTTTGCTAGATCCTCTTGAACGTGTCCGCCAAGGTCTACGTAGTACAATCATCAATACTTTGCGCGGTGCTGGCATTTGACCCCTAGAGCTGTGTTGAATATATACTAAATCTAGCAAGAAATTGGTAAGTACTAGATATTCTAGATATTCTTAAGGCTCTCGTGGAAAACGGCACACCCCGGAAGTTGCAGCAAGCAATGGAACCGCATGGCACACCACCCATAAGCAAATGTATGTTGTATATCACCTGAAAGGCTGAATAGCCTCAGGAATGTGATGCATTCCTGCCATTGGGTAATTTGCTCGGTCCGTAAGCTGGCCCCCCTCAAGATGACTGCATTGGACTTAGGCATTGTATTTGTCACTTCACATACAAAACCCACGATCCCTTCTATATAAGACGGCTTCACGACGCTCCAATATCTAAAGTATCAATCTCATCAACACTTCTCAGATTCTCAGATCCAATCCATCTTCTATACAACTTTGACCTTCTTCGCAAGATCACCATCCCAAGCCTTTCATCATGCAGATCACCACAATTGCTCTTTTCTTCTTCGCCGCAATGGGCGCCGTAGCCAATCCCATTGCGTCCGAGGCAAGCATTGCATCCGAGGCAAACGAGCTCGATGCTAGAGCCGAGGCTGGCACCCTGATCTCATACTCCGGAGTGAGCAAACACAAACACTCCATCTATAGCTTGAGTGCACGAGAAATAATCGCTAACCACCTGGAATCACTTCTCAGAAATGCTATAAGTCAAAGAACGAATGCAAGTTCAAAGGCCAGAACGGCAAGACCACTTTCGTCAAGTGCCCGAAATTCGCCAACAAGAAGGTAGGTTTTTGTTGATCTTAAGTAGCCATCTGGGTTGCGGGAGTGCTAATTCCTCTTTCTTTTCTCTTTTAGTGCACCAAGGATGGCGCCTCGTGCAAATACGATAGCTACGACGGCAAGGTTACGTGCAATTAAATGGTCTCTACGATAGATATGGGATTCAATCGTTCCTGGTCTTTTTCCTGAAGGTGATAGGCGAGGTACCGTGTGATTTTCCAAGCCTACTACTCTATACCCGGAAGGACATGGACCAAGAGATGCTTGGGTGTTTGGGGAGGATATTACATTGCCCCCAGTATCTATCAAGACTTGATTGTTAGTGATTTTGGTTTTTGACATGAACACACTCCTTTAGTATCTAGCTAGCTATTTGTGCTTATCAAGAAATCTGGTTGTTGAAGATCTATGATATCCAGCTCTTAGTCGTAGATCCACGAAACGAAATGTTAGATCAACGAGGCTATTCTGACCCCTATAGTCCCCAGAGATCTACTAACTCTTAATTATAGCTTTTTGGGCAACTTGAGACTATTCTATGGAAGGTTGTGTCCGCCACGAGCCTTCGGATAGCTTCAGTAGTCATCCCTTTACCTTAGTCATTTTCCTTCGTTCTTCCCCGTAGTCAATTCGTCATTCCTTGGACGCATCTAGGATGGCAATGTATGAAAGAATAAAATTCCACTTCGTCATTTTGATTGCAGAATAAAAGCCCATGCAAGCTTATTATTTATGTTCATGGAAATCCTCAACGAAAGAGATTGATTTTGAATTCAAGCACTGGAGAAGATGGAGATTGAGAAAGAGTTGGAACTCGAGAGGGGGGCATTAATTGACATTGCCATTCTCTACCGGGTGCTCGCTCTTCACAAGCTCCTTCAGGCATAACAAATGTTTATCCTGATGCAATAAATCCCCACCAGCTTGATAAACCCTCAGAACTTCAGAGTTCCGTTCCTCCACGTCGGATACCATGCTCTCAATGGCGTCAGTGGCATACTCTTCCAGGCGTTTCTCGTTAGCCTCTTTCGCGTGCTCCTGGATTTCATGAAGTCGCTTAAGCCAGTACATCCATCTCCACGGCGTGAAACCAGTCGGCGATCGCTGTCCGAGCTCTGACTGAATGAACATTTGACCACCCTTGCCAATCGTACCGGGGCAATCATTCCACGAAACATCCGAGAGTTGAAGAAGATTGCAACCTGCCTCCTTGATCCACACGCACGCAGCAGGCAATAAGTGTTCAATGTCAAGGTTGTCAATGCTACGCCTTGGGTCCTCGTTATCCGACTCCTCAGTAGTACGAAGCTCTCGCCTATCCTCGAATGTAGTGCGGAACAGGACGAGCGCAATCTGGCATAGTCTGTCCTTACAGACGCGAGTAGAAGCTAACTTAGCCAGGAAGGAGGCAAAGTTAAGACGCTGGGTGCCTGCCATTGAGGCGCAGTTGTTGATCCAGAAATCGATCATATCAGTGACCAAGAAGGGCAGGTCATTCCACAGCGTGCCTTCGACTGTTCGTGCGATGTCGATCCCGTACAATCCCGACACAGGTCTGGTCAGCGGTCCCTTGCCCTGGATGCGAAGGACGTCGAGGACCAAACGATCGTGGTCGGAAGTTTCGTGCGACGTGTGTCGACCGAGCTGGTAGTAGATATGCCACAGGGAATGAAGGTAGCCTTCGAGGGAATCCACCCCGTCTCCAATACTGCAGTATCGCTCGCTGATGATCGAGGTTCGATTGTAGAAAGCTAATCCTCGGAGCTCCTCAAATTCGCCCCGAGCTACGGCTGCCCGCACATCCTCCTGATCGCTAGAGGTACTGTCTAACTCGGTGAGGTCTGGGGTGCCTTTTGGGCAGGGGCCCAGAAGAGATTCACGGAGGTGATGCATCTTGAGATGATGGTGGGTTCAATCAATGAATTCGTCAGGGTGCAATAATGAGTATGAGAGAAAGAGTCAGGTAAGGTACATAGACAACTGAGTGATAAGAACCCAAGAGGGTTTTAAACCTCTCATCAGAACGCCAAACGCCCTCTAGGCAGCAGTCTAATAGCTACAAGGCCCTGACAGACTGATGTTTTGGTTCCTGTACAACGTACTCCGTAAGTATGTGCTCTAAGAATGTCATTTCCTTTGTTGTGTATTGTCGATCATTGTCGATCATCCGAGTCCTTGGGATCCACCCGATAGGTCTACTCCGTAGCTTAAATACAGCTTCGAGGGGCAGGCTCTCATCAGCACTCGTATTGTATAGTACACTATTGTATCATTAAACGTACCAGGAGTCTAGGTCTACTGTTTCTGGTCGTGCTGCAGCCACCAAGTATTTAGTGACTTGTCACAAAAGTTCCCGCCAATGAGAAATCTTGCGTCGCTCTACAGAATACAAAAAGCAAGTAACATCGACCGCCATATTGATTTCCATGAGGGGACAACAGTTGAGAGGTGTGGAGGACTGCATACGGCGCTAACGTGGTGCATTTTAGGTATCGGGCCGCTCCCCGCAGTGCTCATGGGAGAGCTCCTCAGTGCAGGTGGCCAGATGAGTACCCGTCGTGGGCACCACCGACCTTGGAAGGCTGCAGGTCAGGGTGCAGTGAGCAAGAAGCGGTAAGGGGTGAGAACTGAGATGGGAAGGGTAAGCTAAGATTTAAGGCAACCGTACTTACCTCGGAGGTATATCCACACGTTATGTACCCAGATTTTTGGTTCCTAGGGGATTTGGTTTTATTTGGCTTAAATTTAAGACGTACTGTGTATTAATTGTACTAAAGTTGATAGAGCATCAAAGTACATTTGTGGTATATTTTTTTCATGTATGGTGCATTTTTGGAGGACTTGTCTTCCCGCTACGTTTATTACTAGAGATCTACTTTAGTAGAGAAAAAAAAATCTAAAACTTCACGTTCAATCCGACATTATAACTTCCTTTTTACTCTTGAGCTAATTCGACGGTTTAAAAATTGAGATTGTGGCTTTAGGCCTTATGTATCTTTTGTGCTAGGTGCGCTGGTAAAAGGTAACTAATTTTGAAAATTTTCGAGTGTGGAGAACATCCAAAAGATGTTAGACCCTTGGTACGTGCATACGGAAAATTTGAATGGGATCATCTTGATACATTATTTGAAATTTTCTGCTGAGTGTCCAGCCCACGAGAAGTTACTATGGACATGCCTAGCTACATACTGGGGAACTATGCAAATATCAAGTCATGGGACACCGTAGTATCAGACCATGTCGACAATAGCAGAATAAACCCACAGCCCACATAGGTTTCCATTCCATCAACCGAATCGGAAGAGGACCTTTCAGACCTCCTCGACACCCACCAGGACCGACCGACCGAAGTCAGACGTCAAGACCAGGTCAAGATCATCACCACTCCCTAGACTGAAACACAGACACCGCAAGCAGCACGCGTAACAGTCGAGGCGGGAGTAAAAGGGCTTCACTTTAGGGCATCGAGGACATATAGTCATCAGCAAGGGTGGAGATTCTGTGGCTCTTTTAAAGAGCTTAGAAAGGGGACGTCTACTCTAAAGTGATTCTTTGAACTGTAGGAGAAAGAGGTCAGTTGAAGTTCTTCAAAAAACAACCAAAGTCAAAACAGAAGAAATAACAAGATTTCTTGTGTTTTGACTCTGTAGGGGGGATGAGAACGTACGTAGAGTCGCTTGAAGAAGAAAAAAAGGATCGGGGGAAGGCGCCTTATATAGCCCACGAAAAATTTATTGCTGACTCAGCTTCTAGCACAGCACGTGGTACCCGCCGACGCGCCTTTCCTCTCGCGTGTAACTTTACGCGTTCCACTTTAGCAAATCGGGAAATCCCATCGGCCCCCCCTCAACTCCCTCCCTTCCACTACTACACTATATTGCATCACACATCATGGATGGCTTACAACTCCGAGATGAGGCCGCGCAGGATCGCGTGCGTGCTGCCACTGAATTCCTTGACCCAAGTATGTTCACCGAGTTTTGCTTCTGTCCTCAAAGCTAACCAACCCTTTTTTTCCCAGCCGATGCACGGGCACGGAGGTTTGTTGAATTTCGCGATCGTGAGACCACATATCTCTAACAGATGGGGACAGTTATCGAGCGGATATTGTGGTTATGCTAAACAGGGGTGCGCGACGTTTAACAGTGCGTGGATCACTATTTCCTAGCAGAAGGTGGTGCTGATAATTTTGGGATAGGTCAGCATTGATGAAATCAGAGCACACAATCGAGAGCTTGCCGATGGGTAAATTGAAACCCCCTACATCCACTACAATTCGAAACACAACTAACAGCTATCTCTCATGGTAGGCTGCTCTCTTCGCCATTCGATTATTCGCAAGCTTTTGATATGGCCTTGAAGGCAGTCGTCAAAACCCTGCCTGGTCGACCACTCAGAGAAACGTCGGATGAAGCGGTATGTATTCGAAAAGAGGCGCCTAGTAGCAAACATTGGACGTCTAACAACATCGCCAGAACTACTACTGCGCTTATGTTGGCGCATTCGGAGAATTTTCTTGCAACCCACGTACATTGGGCTCACAACAACTGAATCATATGGTATCACTCGAGGGCATTGTGACAAAATGCTCTCTGGTGCGCCCCAAGGTCGTACAGAGTGTTCATTATATCGAGAGGAAAGATCGTTTCGTTGCCAGAAAATACCGTGATCAAACCATGAGTGCCAGCGGTGCAACCAGCTTGAATGTTTATCCTCAAGAAGATGATGATAAGAACCCGGTTTGTCTCGTTTTGAAAACTTGTCATGATAATCAGGGACTAACATTGGAATTGCCAGCTTATCACCGAATTTGGATATTCGACATATCTCGACCACCAGTCGATTTCCATTCAAGAAATGCCCGAACGAGCCCCGGCGGGACAATTGCCTCGAAGTGTTGATGTCATTTTGGACGATGATCTCGTCGATACTGCTAAGCCTGGAGATAGAATCCAGCTGGTGGGTATCTATCGCACGCTGGGCAACCGCAATGCAGGAAATGGCTCGTCGACGTTCCGCACCGTTGTCATGGCGAACAATATCGTTCAATTGTCTTCGAAAAGTGGCGGAGGTATTGCGGAAGCCGTCCTTACAGATACCGATATTCGAAACATCAATAAGATTTCGAAGAAGAAGAACGTGTTCGACTTGTTGTCCAAGTCTCTGGCTCCCAGTATTCACGGACATGACTACATCAAGAAAGCAATTCTTCTGATGCTTCTTGGTGGAATGGAGAAGAACCTGGATAATGGAACCCATCTTCGTGGTGATATCAACATTCTCATGGTCGGTGACCCCTCGACTGCGAAATCACAGCTTCTCCGTTTCGTGCTCAATACCGCGCCACTGGCAATCGCTACTACCGGTCGAGGCTCTTCGGGTGTCGGTTTGACTGCTGCCGTTACCTCTGACAAAGAAACTGGCGAACGCCGGCTGGAGGCTGGTGCCATGGTTCTCGGTGACCGTGGTGTGGTGTGTATCGATGAATTTGACAAGATGAGCGATGTCGATCGTGTAGCCATTCACGAAGTCATGGAACAGCAGACCGTCACAATCGCGAAAGCCGGTATCCACACAAGCCTGAACGCTCGCTGCAGTGTTCTCGCCGCAGCTAATCCTATTTACGGCCAATACGACCCCCATAAGGATCCGCATAAGAACATTGCGCTTCCAGACTCACTGCTTTCTCGTTTCGATTTGTTGTTTGTCGTGACTGATGATATTGAGGATACACATGACCGAATTATCTCAGAGCATGTCCTACGTATGCACCGCTACCGCCAGCCTGGAACCGAAGAAGGTGCCCCTGTTCGGGAACAGCTCAATCAAACATTGGGCGTGGGAATTGAAGACCGCCAAGATGGTAATACGCCAACTGAGGTGTTCGAGAAGTTTAACGTCATGCTTCACGGTGGCATGATTGACGCCGCCAATGCTGGTCGCCGCCGTGGCAAGAATGTGGAAATTATTAGTATTCCCTTCATCAAGAAGTACATCCAATACGCCAAGAAACGTATTCTGCCTGTCCTGACCAAGGGTGCTGCCGACCACGTCATCGCCGCATACTCTGCTCTACGAAACGACGAACTCATCGGCAACAAACGTCGCACATCGCCCATCACTCCTCGTACTCTGGAGACGCTGATTCGTTTGTCTACAGCACACGCCAAGGCGCGTTTGTCTAATAGAGTGGATCAAAGCGATGCCAAACATGCCGAGGCCATTTTGCGCTTCGCCATGTTCAAGGAAGTGCTCGAGGACGAGCGCCGGAAGAGACGTAAGGTGACCACCTTCGACTCTGACTCCGACTCTGACAGTGATGCCGAACTGAATGACGACTCCGACGATGACACCAACGCCAACGCCACATCCACTGCCACGCCCGGTGGACGCACCGGCACAGCACGCACCCGCGGCGCCTCAACGCAATCTAGCGCCCCCATTCCAGACGAGGAAGAAGGTCCAGATAGTCTATACACAGCCAGCCCGCGTGCTCAACGCTTGCGCTCGAGTCAGACAGGCCGCACGCAGACACAGACCGACTCACAGGTGTCAATGGCATCCTCGCGGCCAGCCTCGCAGCTTATCGAGTCCCAGACCGACTCGCAGTCCACCTCTACAGACGTCCCCATCACACCTGCCCGCATGACAGCCTTCCGGCAGACTCTGGGCCCGCTCATGGGCAAGACTGTTTTCAAAGACAGTGATACAAGCAAGGTCGACGAGCTAATTGACGCCGTTAACACTGCTATCCGGGAATCGCCTAAGCCTGGCGCTTCTCAGGTCTTCTCCCGCTCAGAGGCTATCCAGGCCTTGCGGGTCATGAATGAGGACAACATTCTGATGTACCTTGAGGACGACGACGACGTATACCGGGTTTAATATATCTGGGTCATGCATTTCTATCTGTGCTTTTCTTCTCTCTGGGAAACAGATAGAAGTGAAATGCTGGACCTGCCTGTTTCCAATCTTACGAGCATGCTTTCTTGTCATTGCATTGAGATTAATATCATCTCATGTATTTCTTCTATTTTTTTCTGTGTTTGGCGTATGGGGTGGGTTTGAGGGGATTTTAGTGGACTCAATACGAGAAATATGAATGAATACTCAGTCTTCGACTCAAAATAAGGACATGAATGGCAGACATAGGCCTGGCTCTCCTGTATTGTAATGCCGTGGGAATAGATTGTGATACGATCACGACATGTTGATTCATTCCCAAGCTTGACACCAATATTTATTAGAGCATTTTCAAAGTAGTGGTATCACATGCAACACTGTTAAACACTATAGACAAGGCACTCCGGTGGTTATCTATAGAGCCAAAGAAACCATGTTTCCGAGGGGGGACGGATACATAGTCAATGCAAGTTTCCAAACACAGCGCGAACAATGAGGATCTAGCAAACAAGCAAGAGACAAAAAACAGGGTATAGAGATATGAACAGCATAAGCATGAACGAGGTTTCGTGCTAAGGTGCAGTGCCGTATTACAATTCCGAGACAGAAGATGGTATACCTTCCTCTTTATCTTTCTCAAGCATACCCATTGGCAGCGCAGAGTCATCAGACGAGAACGATGGAGTGCGTACACCCTCACGAATCTGCGCCTGGGTAAGAGGCGACAGGCCTCGCCGAAGCGTTGAGCCCTTCCGTTTCCGCTGGGGGTGGTCTCCTGTCCGGAGGCAGTGCTACTGCGACGGGGCCGGCCAGATATGGAAGAGCGGGAAGGGGGACGATCCTCGAGACCAGCGTCGACAGGGGTAGTGCTGCGGGATGAAGTGCGGGAATGGGACTCGGAGCGGGTGTTGCGGCGGGAGGAGGGGCCACGCGGCTCATGGTGGACTTTTGAGATGGAGGTGTGGTGGCCGTGGCCTATGCGGTGTTTGATTTCTGAATCGATCGGGCGATGGAGGGTTCCTGCGACGAGGCGACGACGCTGCGAGGCGCGCCAGCCGAGCCCGAGCCGGCCGAGCCAGCCTCCTTCTACTTTGACAAGGTGTTGCTCGCGCTCGCGCAGTTTGCGGCGCAGCTGGGCGCGGCGCTCGTTTTCTTTTTCCCAGAAGTCGGTGCGGTAGTCGTCCCAGTTTTCGCGGAACTCGGGGGAGAAAGACTTGGGCAGTAGGAGGAGACGGATGTAGTCGCCTCCCGGGCTAAGGTCTTCTTCCACCAAACCGGACTCACTGCCGGGTCCGTTATGGTACTGTGGATGATGCTGCCGACCACCACCAGCACGCCTATCGGATTCCACGAAATGATAGTTTCCATTGGGAGAGGGCAAGAACGGGGCGGAGAATGGGAACAGGAACGAGACGTAAGACAGTAGCTCCTGCCAGAAAGGACCCCGGATAACGATGATTTTGGTATTCATCACGCGTAGCCCGCGATTGGAGACAGCGAGCCAGCGCCGAGGCCATCGGATTCCGCGTTCCCATTGTCCCGTTCCCCAGACGAGCAGCGCTGTCACCACCCCGCCGAGCAGGGCGACTTTCTCCGCCATCTCCACTACCCAATAGACAGAGCCGCCAACCCCGCGGCCATCTTCACGCGGGCGAAGGAAAAGAGCATATACAAAATAGGCAAGCCATGCAGTGAGTAGAAGTAAGAAGAAAGTGTTCTGACGGCGACGCTCGCGCAGGGCCAGATATTGCGCTCGCAGCGAAGTTTCGAGTACTAAGAGATTCAGGTAAATCTGGGGCGGAGAGGAGGGGAGGTTTGCCAGCGGGTCTGGGGTCGAAGGCCGTGGCGGGGACGAGGGGTCCGAGGAAGTTTGAGCTTGAGATGACCGTGAGGAGCTCAATGGCTCTGGAGTTGTTGAGGCGCGGGCATCCGGTGTTGGGGCGCCCTTGACCACCTGGTCTAAAGGCGAGGCCATGGCGGAAGGGAAAAAGTCCCAGGATGAAGATCAAATATAAAAACAAATCTCCAAGATACAGGGTAAAGTTAAATCGAAACTGGCCGTTCCGGCCCAAGACAAGTTGTCATCGCATGTGAAGAGAGGGAGAAAGGCGGGTAATTGAAGGGAAGCGAAGTTGGATCGACAACAACCCGCCTTATACTTCTCGACACAAAGCACCTTGTTTCTCTCCATTTGACCATTGCCCATTGCCCTTAGGGGAGTTCCACCATCATATTGTTTCTCTATCTAATCGATCTCCAAATATAACTTTTTCTGTCCGATTCTGCGTATGTCTGGCAGCCTGTCGGGGTTAAGCGGAGTGGCCGATTTGTCTCCGGTTTCCCTTCTTATGAGTCCATGAGCGCCACAGTCCAATTTCTGCTGACAGATACCTCCTGTCTTTCAAACTTGCACGTCGCAGGTTCAACTTTGCGATTGCCCTCACCCTTTTCAGTCTCTTATTCCCGCGCCAAACCTCGTTTAGTCGTCTTCGCCACCGTCCCTCTGGGACACCGATATTCTTCAATGGCCTCAGAATCACTCAACACATCCCAAGAGGAGGTCCATGGACGTGAGCAACGTTCCGAACGAACCAGTCCTCCACCACCCCGGGGAGTTCCGTATGCCGCTCAGGCTGCTGCCGGCGCGGCAGCGGCGCGCTCCTTTTTTCCGTTGGGATACCGAGAAGGCTTCAGTCAATGGGTAAGCTACAACCAAAGAGTCCTCATTGCAGCATAACGGCTGATAAGGTAATTTTATTGTAGTGGGCTCGTCTACCTGCAGCAGCAGCTGAACACAAAGTCCTTTCGTATCTGCCGTACTTGCATCACCAGCCACCCACCCACCTCCAGACCGGAAGCACGGCAGAATTTCCAAATGGAGCTCCGCCGAGCAGTTTGGAAACTGCAGACCCCAATCAACAGGGTGAAGTCAGCACCAGCTCCCTCGATGACCCCTACGGACCTCGTCGATGGAGATCCAGCATGGTAGAATTGAGCGGGAAAGACCGTGCGCTCAATGAATTCTCGGTAGAGAGGGTAGGGGAGGATGCAGATCAACATTTGGTCATGCTGCACGGTTACGGTGCTGGACTCGGCTTTTTCTATAAAAATTTCGAGCCTTTGAGCCGACTGAAAGGCTGGCAACTTCATGCCTTGGACATGCTGGGCATGGGTCGGAGTACTCGGCCCGCATTCAAAATCAGAGCAAAAGAAAGAGAAGATGCGATCAGAGAGGCCGAGGCTTGGTTTGTAGATGCCTTAGAGGAATGGCGCATCAAACGCAAGATTGATCGCTTCACCTTGCTTGGTCACAGTCTTGGCGGGTACATGGCGGTCGCGTACGCGCTCAAATACCCCGGCCATCTGAACAAGCTTATCTTGGCATCTCCAGTCGGTATCCCGGAAGACCCATACGCTGTCACTGCAGACGTGACCGAGCCTTCAGAATCAACGCTGCCCAATGAGCTTACCCAAGACCAGCGTGACATCACTTCGTCCGCTGTCATCCCGGAGACAGTACCAAAAACAAGCGACGGTAGCTTTATTACTGGGAGACAGCCCCCCCAGCCTAATGCCGCTCCTACCCCACGGCGTAATCTACCCAAGTGGTTCGCGTACTTATGGGATGCCAACATCTCTCCCTTCAGTCTGGTGCGGTGGTCTGGTCCTTTAGGGCCCCGCATTGTTTCTGGGTGGACTTCTCGTCGTTTCTCCCATCTCCCAGCCGAGGAAGCCAAGGCACTCCACGACTATTCATACTCGATTTTCAGTCTCCGCGGTAGCGGTGAGTATGCATTGGCTTACATTCTCGCTCCCGGCGCATTCGCGCGCAGTCCTCTTATTCACCGTGTCCATGGTCTCGGAAGACAAATAATCCAAAATAATCCCAACCCCATCTCCCATCCAGTCTCCGCTACCGACGCTGCACCAACTCCCTCTGAGGATACGCCCGCCTCTGCCACTGCAACTTCATCTGAGCCATCAACACCCGCTCAGCGCGAGAAGGGCCTCCCTGTGGTCTTTATGTATGGCGACCACGACTGGATGGATGTCTCAGGTGGCCATGCTGCTGCTGCTCGATTGGATGAAGAAAAGCGAAAAGTCTTAGAAAATGCTACTCCGGAAGAGAAGCGTACCGATGAAGGTTCCTCTAAAGTCGTTGTCGTCAATAGAGCTGGCCATCATTTATATCTTGATGGCTGGGAGGAGTTCAATAGCGTTGTTCTCGCCGAAATGGAAGAGGTCAACCAGAGGGAGAGAAATCGTCAGTGATTATGTGAACGCTAGCAAGGGGATCTTCTTCCTTGTCGTATATTATGCTCTACGAAACCTGGGGTTGGAGTGTGTGGTTGATATTTCGCGCTGTATACCTTCGTCTCTCGTTTCTCTGTGGCCTTTGCTCTTTTTATTATGATGGCCATGGTATTTGTGTATGTCTCTTTGCCCTTTCCTATGGATACATTTTGTACGGTACATATTGTCATATATAGACGGACAGAATCAATGGCGCCAGCCAAAGATCATTCAGTTTAAAGAAACAGCTTTCATCCAATATATGTACAATTTGTACCGCTTTTTGATCATATATGCGCTCCATATGTCCTGCAAACCCAAAACTAAAGACAGACAGAAAGCAAGGCAGAATTCGCTCCTCGTTTTCACCCGATTCGATCACCAATAACTAGCCCTCTCGAATTCGGCCCAGAGATACTCTGTCTCCGATGCCTAGGACTAGTTGGATAATGCACCATCAAGCGCGCCAGTCCTAAAGATGATGCATCGCGCTCCTCAGTCGACAACCCTAACCCGGGGGTTGTATATCCACTAGCACTAGGACTCGCTCTTCCAGAAAGACCATGGCAGCCAGAAGACCCGGGCCGCCTCAGCGAAAAGTACCCCCTCCACCACCATTCGAAAAGCTCCCGCCACTACTATTACTTCCGAAGCTGTGCCCAAGACCATCCGCCGAGCTGGAGAGGTAAGAGCCCGTGAACGGAGCACCGGTAGCAGGGAATGCGCGCGGGAGAGCCCGCGTCTGGGAATGCGGGCTTGAGCCCAGCTGCGTATATGGCTGCGGTGTCATAAACGGGGCCGTGAGCCGTGCCGTTGACATCAACTGGCCATATTCTCTCGATTGCACAGCAGTGTTCTCGGACCTGGCTGAGTGTGCTAGAGAGAGACCGGTGCCGGTGCGCCGGTCAGATGTCATAAGTGAGGAAGTCGTGAGCGAGCGGTGGTGGTGTCTTGAGCCGTCCTGTTGTTTGCTGGCGTGGAAGTCCCGTGGGCTTGTGGCTCCCATCAGCGACTGGAAAGTGCTCCGGCCAGTACGCCAGTCGGGGCTCTCATGCTGCATAGGGCTGCTCAGATTGTTAGGGTGAACGGTTGTGCCCAGCGTGACGAGCTGGGATGGGAGCTCGAGTCTGTTGTTTAGAGAGAGCCAGGCACGCTCATCTGCGTCGAGGTCTGTGTCTGGATCGAAGTCGTCGGTGTTGCTACGCGTTGCCGATGACGACGTTGAGCTTGCAGTTTGAGTACGAATGCTGCGGGGTTTGGATGACCGGTATGAACGCCAGCCGCCCACGCCTTCGAAGTCTCGTCTCTCATCCCCGCTGATGGGCAGGCCGTACGGTGATACCGAGGTGGACACATTGTGGGCCTCGATCATGCTCTGTGCATAGGAGTCTCTCTTACGGTTTGCTGGGTCAGTCAGACTGGTACCCATGGCCCAGTGAGTGAGGAAGTCATTGGTCTTTCGTGGATGTGTTGTTGATTGGCTAGAGTTTCTTCTTGATCTACCCGCAGCTGGGGATGTAGGCTCTGAAGCCGCGAAAGTCAATAATGACGAGGTTGGTGATGTTGGCACCGAAAGGAAGTGTATGACTAGTCCGTAGACTATTTCAACGGAGACTATTGATAGCCTAAGTAGCAATGCAAACAATGCCAAGGAGATTGTAACCCATGCTGATAAGATGAGGGGGATAGAGACGAGTGCCAAGATAGGCAGTGTGAGTAATGTCGATAGCGAGGACCACATTTATGTTGTAGGAATAGAATTACTTCCCCAGCAAGGGGCAGATGACCAGAAGTCCATAATATAACTTGTATCACAGGACGTTCGGCGTCTCAATCTGCAAGTCCAACGCGGAGAAAGCATGTGATAGATGCCCCAGGCAGGATAAACGCTTATTACGTCACTCGAAACATGCGCTCCATTCGGGGAATAGCTCTGAGATGAGAGGCGGTGATAAGGGCGGTAGCCTGTGTATCCAATTTAGAACCTACGACGATCAAGCTCTGGGTCACCACGTCTATTGACAATTCCTTCAACATGTCCAAAGGCGAAGGGTTTCCTTGGGACATTGGTGTCTACGATGCCCACTGTCATCCCACCGATACCATGGCCTCTTTGGCTGACATCGAGCAAATGAAAGCGACAACGCTGACAATTATGGCCACACGCGGGGAAGATCAAGATCTCGTCTTGCAAGCTGCCGTGTCATTGTCAGCCAAGACAACCAAATCAGCAACAGACCGCGTAGTCCCCTGTTTTGGATGGCATCCGTGGTTCTCGCATCAAATCCTAGATGATACTGCGCAACCCTCAGCTGGCCAAGACCCTGCCGCGCACAAAACCGCCCACTATACTTCCGTCCTGACAGGATCGCCAGGTAACGAAGACCAAACATACATTGATTTACTCCCTGTCCCCAAGCCACTCTCAGAACTCATTGCCGAAACCCGGGCCCGACTCCACCAATTCCCCAACGCGCTAGTCGGCGAAGTCGGCTTGGATAGGTCGTTCCGACTCCCGAGTCCGTGGACCGCCGCCGAAATCGACAACAGAGATGGCCAGATTACACCCGGCTCACGTGAGGGCCGCCGTCTCACGCACTACCGCGTCAAACCCGAGCACCAGCGCACCGTGCTCAAATCGCAGCTCCAGTTGGCGGGCGAACTGAACCGCCCCGTCTCAATACACAGCGTACAAGCTC
The DNA here is from genome assembly GCA_028827885.1 of Penicillium sp. IBT 31633x. Classification (NCBI taxonomy): domain Eukaryota; kingdom Fungi; phylum Ascomycota; class Eurotiomycetes; order Eurotiales; family Aspergillaceae; genus Penicillium; species Penicillium sp. IBT 31633x. Next base: position 1,106,633 of record JAPWDP010000008.1, read on the forward strand.
ATGGCGGGGTATTCGAACTGTTGAAAGAGCTATGGGCAGGTCATGAACGGGTTTTGCTTTCGCGACGGAAGAGGGACAAAGAGCGGGACGCGGAAGGTGCCGTATCCGAACATGAAGATGAAGATGAAAACGACGACGGTAAGACTCCGGACGGATTGCAGTCGAATAAATCATCAGTGGTTGGTGAGAAATCGTATCTGCCGTTTCCGCCTCGCATCTGCATGCATTCCTATACGGGCTCTGTCGAGTCACTTCGCCAGTTCTTGCATCGGTCGAATCCCTCGGATGTATATTTCTCTTTCTCGAAGGTTATCAATTTCTCTGGCGCTCCGGCTAAGAAGGTTGATGAAGTTGTCAGATTCCTGCCGGAGGATCGTATCCTTATTGAAAGTGATCTTCATGTCGCGGGTGCGCAAATGGATGACTTGCTGGAAGATGTGGCGCGGGAGATCTGTAAGCTACGTGGATGGGAACTGCGGCATGGCGTCCAGAAGCTTGCGGACAATTGGCGGCGGTTTGTGTTTGGATAGGTCTGTCGTTTCATTCCCCCACTTCTGCGTGCGTGGGCATCGGCTTTATATCTGAATTCACGCAGTTTTTTTGGGTCACTTCTTGGGCGAAGCAATTAGCGAAGACGCATATATGGCGTTTTGTGGACCACCTTTGTACGTACATATTGCTATATGTAGTTGATATAACATAGAAAAACTATATGAACTGATCTTATCCAACAACTGTGGACAATTTCCAATTATATGACACGGTATATATCTCTATCGATGTATGTTCGTTTATGACATGGTATCATAGGCTGGGCTTGTAGCCCTGGAGGTGTCTGTGGCCTGACATGATCTATAAGAGATCTCGTATGTTTGCGTGCCCTGGCATGGCTCGTCTCGTCGTCACGGTAGAAGAAGTAAGAAGAAATATATGAAGAATACTGGCGGGAAAGACTCCGACCCTCGAAAGTCATCAGGAAGAGGTTGCGGGGCATAGCTAGCTATGGATCCACCCTCCGTCGTGGATGAGATCTGCCATGGGGGCATCTTGCCAATAGATCTGTCGCCACTCATCTTCGAGCTCTGGCAAGCCCTCAGACCCCACAGGGGGAGGTAGGTCTACATCTCCGAAAGCAAATAGCTGTCGCCAGTCCGGATAGTCGCGAGCTGGCTCGATTGAATCCACTTGCATGCTGCTCGAGAAAGGATCGTTCCTTTCCAGCGGGCCAACATTAAGTCGGAGAGGGGCAATCCAATTGTCGAATTGAGGGGGATTGGGCTGTGGTGAGAGAGTCGTTTGCTGCATAGTTGTGGATTCGGGGGTGGGTACACCGAAAGAAAGTGCCCCTGGGGTTTGCATGGTTATTGACGGAGCAGGAGAAACAACAGACATCTTGTGTGAATGCTGTGCGTCACCGAACGGCTTGTGTCGTTCCGAGGTTGCCATGCGAAGATCTTCTTGTAGACGTTTGGAGTCCTCGAAGACTCGCAAGATCGTGCCGGCATGAAGCCAATATTCAGCCAACTCGCGCAGCGAGTAAGATGCGGAATCAAACCGGCGCAAGGCATTGATGGCAAGCACTGGGTTGGAGAACCGAAGTTCGACCCGAACTTGGATCATGGCCGTGAAAAGGGTATGGACGCCAGTATACCAGAGGAACTTCAAACGGTCATGCATTCTGAGCTCCTCAAATATGGAGGTAATAACTCCAGCAGCTGCACTGCAAATTTCCGCGTCATGAGGGCCATAGTCGTCCGAATATGCTGAGGCTCTAGGATGTGGCCGATGCAACAGAATGAGGAAATTGTTGTATGTTAAATGGAGCATTGCAGACCATGGATCCATATCCGATGCACGGAGCCGAAGATTATCAGGAAGTTTGAGGGACCAGCTTGCCAGTGATCCGTCTGCTTCCTGGAGAACGGCCTTTCGTCGTTCCTCACTCGCCCGAAGCCCAAATCGATCGCGAATTAGGTACGAAATCATCGTGCAAAGTTCGGTGAAATGAATCACATATTCTGCTTGTACAAGAGGACCACAATTTTCGAAATCCGCAGGCGTCAAGGGAGATACGTCGGAGTCATCCAAGTTGCTAAATTGGAAATTCATTAGTATGTGCTTTGGGTTTGCTCGTATGAAAGACTCACATCGCTTGAGGTCGGCCATATGACAGGGAAATCAACACGTCAAATTGAACCAGAATAAACCAAACTCTCCTCCACATTCGTCGATCACGAGTAACGAAGCTACTTGAGACAGGATTACGGTGCATCCCGAGCCCTGTGGCGATCCGAGCAGCAGCTCCAACCCAAAAGTGAGCATCCGCAGCGACATCATCATCTACTCTATCCGAATGCCACGTCAGAAGAAGCGCAGCTTGAACGAGAATATCTCGATTTCGCTCGATGCGATTGTCGAAGAGATACTTGGTGCGACGGAAGAAGATCTCTTTAAGAGCGTCTCGCTCTATTTTTGCGCGAGCAACATGCGCTCCGACCAAAAGAATTGCCTGGAGCAGTAAGATTGGCGGGGGATCTGCAGGGTCCCTGTTCCGATATTGTGCCATGAATAAATCCTCATCGATGATAGGGTACCCTGGATTGACATATGTAAAGTAGGCCTGAACTAGTTCATCTGCAAGAACCGGTTCTGGGAGTGTTAGCGCATCCATAAGGAGCTGATCATGGCCTGTCTTTATTTGACGCCGTGGAATTTCGTTGCTGGCAAAATGATATACATCATCATCTAATTCTCGTTGTTGCCGGATCAAGAATGACATATTTGAATGTTCGTGTCCAACGTAGAAGGCGCGTACGCCCCTTTGGATCTCTCTCCTGCCAGATTCTTCTTCATCTATCAATTTGACGAGACGTTGCTGCATCTCGTTGTGTGCCTCTTCGCCATGCGCCGTATCGTGACCATGGCGGCCGAATGTCTCTGATCCCGTGCCCTGTGTAAACCCATGTTGCGGAAGAGCCCCGGATATTGGGGTGGGATGGTTGCTTAGAAATGCGGTCGGAAAACTAGGAGGTATTGATGTGCCCGCTGCAATGGCAGGGTTCGAGGAGGGATCAGATGCGGGTAGAGGCCGAGATCGGATGGGAACGGGATCTAGAATCGAGCGTACTGCAAGTCGCTTTTTCTTTTCGTGTATACGACAGTCGGTCTTTCCAGAGGCGCGGCAGTTGGTGCAGGGGGTTCCGACAGTACGGGCATCGCAGCGGACCTTACGCCGATGACAGTGAACGCAAGCTGCGGAGCCTAAAACATTTTCGGAGTATCGGTCAGCAAACGAGAGCGAAAGAAATAACCGAGAGGGCAATGCGGCCATAGGTCCGGGTGGAAAGCCATCAGGCAACATCGGGTATTGCACAGGCGCTTACCTTGTTTGCGCTTGCTCACCCCGTCCACCGGGAGCGGCGAGGGGGGCTTATCGTTGACGGAGGACATGGTAGGACTACCATTGACATCATTCGTCCACATCCACAATTCTGCATTATCCGAGTCACCCCCAGTCACTTTAAGGCATCATAGCTTCCGAAATGATTGCCGGGTATTATGCGACAATCAACACCGAAGAAACGAAAAAGTCGGGAAGTTGAGGGACTGCGGGATCGGGTTTGGTGGACACTCACGTGGATGCGGAGAAGTTCCGATTATGTAAAAAAGGAATGAAAAATGACTGGATAAGGTCACAAGGCCAAATTCTCCTTTGGGAAGCTACGGTGTACTCTATACATCCATATTCGTACTTGTCGAGCGCTCTTTTGGTGAAGCCGCTAAATATCGATTCTTACTTCATATCCTCAAGGAAAAATTTCAAGTGCAGATGATCTCCTGATTATCTTGAGTGGCATTGGAAAGAACTGGTTGATGTTTATATATGTATAGATACCTAGGCATAGTATATACATATATGTATTTTTGGATCGTCAGTCTCAGGAGATAGCTATTACATAGTTTGTCTTTCTAAATCCAGCATGAGCAAGGAAGAGGTTGAGATATGCTCTTTTTGGTCATACTTTCAGTACATAACTACACTATTTCTAGATATAACAAACATCAGCCCCACGCCGTGATCGGCCCGCCGCGATACACAAAGGTGAAACTAACAGTTACTGAAAACGCACACACCTATCTGAGATCAGCTTAGAAGAATATACGGAGTATCACTGTGAGAATCAATGGATGTGCGTACGATATACTCCGTACTCCGTACAACATAAGTAGCGTAAAGTCTCTCTTGGCTCAGACCAGTAGCTGTGGCCTAGGTAGATAAGTAGGATGCGCCGATCAATCTAAAATCTTGTGCGCAAGTATAGACAAGAGGGCTTTCTAGCAATGAAAAGGTTAGATATATCGAATCGAGATCAAGTATTTATAGATCGCGATTGCATCTTGGAACGTCCTACGAATGCCTCTAGTTCAAGCCATATGTTTTAGTATAGAGCGATTCCGAATACTACAACATACACATGTAGAGATATGGGCTGTCTATCGTACGTCTACCTATATGCTCAAAGGAGGCAATGCAAATGATTGAACAGATTGATCTAAATCACACTATGCTTGTCCCGAAATCTTTTTCTGGGTTAATTGGTAGCGAGATCTGGAAATAAAAGTATCATATGTTTATTGGTATCACGATGAATTTTTCCCCATTAGTGTAAAGCTCGGTGAAAGAAGTGCCATGCGCAAGACCTTTGATATCACTAAGTTTAGATCTAGATATAGCAGGGCACACGTGAGTCTGAGAATATAGCACTTTGTTGAGTTTGTCAGGTGGTCATGACATATGCGGAAGATAGGAGGTTACTTTTAATATAGTAAAGTAGAGTCTTAAATCAATATCATCCTGGGTGGAGAGGAATTCAACATAACATCAATGGATATAGGGGGTAAATATGAGCAACAGGTGAAGTCAAATGATTGTTTTAGTACTTAACCTCGAGAGGCTTTATATCTCCAAAATTGGCCTTGGCCTTTCGCCGAACACTCCGATCCTTGCAGCGTCCTACAGTCGCCAGATTTTGTTTCGATCTATTGCTGCAGACGCGCTTTACTGGAACGAATAACACCATGAGAAATGATTATTTGCATGTCTTCTGTCTTACGATGATGTTATACATGCTTCCAAGGACATGCACCTGAGATAGTTTCAGCTTATGGTGCTGGTCAAATGGGCGAAATAGGGTCACACTTCCCTCAATGGGCCTCGAAGATGTGCATATTCGGAGTGTTCTCATATTATGACAGAATCGTTAGGCTAATTCCGAGACACGGCCTTTTCTTCAATTGCTTGGGCAAACAAGCGTTCGGCGTGTGAGGCTACGCTCGCCTTATTTACCGATGTCATAAAGCTAAAGGTTCTTCAGCTGGTCATGTCTAGAGCTCAACAGCGTCAAGTTAGCACCTGGAGAACCTCCGGATTTGAGGTATCGAATGTCTGAATTTTCTCCGGCGCTCCACGCCCTCGAAAATACTATGTAGGAAGGTTGAAGGAGCCGCGATGCCATAAACATGAGGGAAACGGATATGAAGGAAACACGGTATAATGGAGAGAGAGAGCCATTCGAAGTAGTCTTGTCAACAGCCACAATATTCGATGTACACCTACTACATCGTGGGCTAGATACTACTTCAATAGATCATATATGTGTTGTAGTTTCAGCGTATTTCCAAATTCGAAAATTGTATGCACTGTGTTGTAGTTTCAGCGGATGAATCTAAACAAGGATCTACAAGCTAATCAGGCCAGATGGCCGGGATCTGCACACTCGAGTCTATTTATTTATTTGCTTTTAGCAACCAATAACAATAACCAATAAATTGATTTCTTCCACGCCACGCGGGCTTGATGCCAACTCAGCTCTTGGCTGCCACCTGGGCAGCATTTGATTTTGAATCTAGATGTTTCTTTGTGAATTTAATATCTTCTAGTCCATCCGACAAGAAGTACTCCGTACTCCGAATTCAATTGGGCCGCTTAGATTATCCCATCCCTTGTTCGCTTGACCTATGAAGGAGGCAAGAAGTATCTGACTCTGGATGAGACTCCTTTGACCGAGAAGGTTGGAATGTGGTAGGGGCCAAGAAATGTGATGGGCTTGTTTGCGTTGTAATAGTCAACCCAGTCACTCTGGGCTATTTGAGATAAACATAAGCTATTTCCTAAAGGAGGCCCCTGAATCCAAGGCTCTCCAATTCTTGGCCAATGATCCCTGGACAGCACCCTAGTGATCGGCATTCATGGTACCTGAACAGCGATATAGACCCCTACAGCGTACACTGCTTACGGCGTACAACATCCTTAGTGGCGCGATATGATCGTACTCTGGGCTCAGCTAGATGAAACTTTCGAATCATTGAACCATATGTTTACCATCGTACTGCAGTTAGACTAATGCTGGAATTCCTGATAGAAATGCCCCTGATATTTGAATCCATTCATATTTATCCATTGTAATCTCAGACTTGGCTATTTCTTCTGTACCGGTATAACGTCAAGGGTGTTCAATTACCCCGCAATGAAGTTATCCATTCTTTTGGGATTCGTTGGACTAGGTGCTGCCTTAGATCTTGTTGTTCAATCCGCCTCGACAAAACGATTCGAGCTTAATTTGACTTGGGACACCAAAGCGCCTGATGGAGTCGAGCGGAAACAAGCTCTGATCAATGGCCAGTTCCCTGGTCCCGCCCTTATTTTTGATGAGGGTGACAATGTTGAGGTGACGGTGAGCAATAATTTGCCCTACGACACTACAATACATTGGCACGGCATCGAGTGAGTCTTAGAAGAAACGTGGAATTGAAACAACAACTAAGACAAAAGGACAGGCAACATGGAACGTCCTGGTCAGATGGTGTGCCTGGCGTCTCGCAAAAGCTTATACCTCCTGGCGGAAGGTTTGTGGCCAAGTTTACTGCCACACAATATGGAACATACTGGTATGTTAGGATGATCTATCGTTGAGTTTATGTTGCTGACAGTCTAAAGGTATCACTCGCATTGTGCAGGACAGATCATGGACGGCCTGTATGGGCCAATCTATATCCGGTTTGTTCATGCCCAGCCGAAGCCTTCTAGGGCTCCATTGTTATCTGCACAGGAACTTATTCTTGAAATTATAGACCGCGCTCCATTCCTGAAAATTTGGCTAGTACCGTATCAGGCGACGCAACTGCACGTTCCCAGATCAACAGTGCCATTAAGAGCCCCAAATTGCTTATGATTTCCGATTGGTTCCATAACACCTCTGCGGAGCTACGGGAGATTGCACTGGCCGCAGACCTTGACACATTGTAAGTTCCACTAACAGGTTTATTGTGAACAAAGAGACTGACCCACAATTTAGATGTACAGATTCTATCCTAATCAACGGCAAAGGGAAAGTGCACTGCGAAGACCCTGCCTACCTGACTGGCCTGGTTCCTCCTCCGGTAGTTTCCATCATGCAAGGCATGAACTACACGGCAAAAGGGTATGTAACCAACTTGAAAGTTCTGAGCAGCGAACTGAAATTGAGTCCAATATAAAGATGTTTCCCAGTTCAGAATACCTACGCCCAACCAACATTTGCTAAGCATGACTACTCTGCGGTCCCACCAACCCTGTTTGACCAATGCAATCCCTCTAACGCACCCGAGGAGGTGATCCAAGTTGATGCTTCAAAGGGCTGGGTCAGTCTCAATTTCATCAGTTCCGCATCTGTTTCAATCCCAAGAGGTATGCTGGTCATTGTTCTCCAAGGTCGAACCCTGTTCGCTGATCAATGCAGTCTCCATCAACAATCATTCCCTTTGGGTATATGAAGTTGACGGTCGATATATCGTCCCCACCAAAGTTGATGTATGATATTGTCCAGGTACCCGTGAGACTCATGAACATTGTACTGATCAGGAACATTTAGGCTTTGACACTCGCCAATGGTGGTCGCTACTCCGTTCTAGTTCAATTGAACCAAACCCCCGGTAACTATTTGATTACAGCTGCCAACGGTGGACTGAATCAAAAGATTGCTGGGTACGGCACATTCGCCTATGTCAACGGCGATCCCTCTGTTGTGGGAATTCCCTCGATCAACTACGGCGGAGGCAGCACGAGCTCAAATGTTGTTGTTCTCGACGAACATACAGTCAAGCCACTCATCCCAAGCCAACCCAGACAGGAAGTGGACGAGACTTACGTGCTCAAAATTGGCCGTATCGAACATGCCTGGAAATGGTCCCTCAATGGCGACAACTCGTACGCCCTGTCTCTAGAGTCCGAAAAGCCTATGCTGTGGGACCCTCAGGCACAAGCGGACAGTAGTCTGGTGATGGCCACCAGGAACGGTACCTGGGTAGATATTGTCTTCGATGTGGCTGGCGGCCCATCTGTTCTCCAGCCTGGCCATCCGCTCCACAAGCACTCGAATTTGGTCTATGTTATTGTGAGTCTTTCGAAATTTGCTCCTTGAAATTACTCATCGAAAAATATATCTGACTGATTTTCAAGGGTTTCGGAAGTGGCCAGTTCAATTGGACTTCTGTCGCACAAGCTCGTAAGGAGATTCCAGACAAGTTCAATTTGATTGACCCTCCAATGAGAGGTATGAGAGATGCAACTTCCGTAGTCATTGTATCCTTGCGCGGGAAACTGATGGATGAGACAGACACCTTTACAACACCTGTTGCTTTCGGCAGGCCGAGCTGGATGGCAGTTCGTTATCATGGTAAGTCATTCCATCGTCTTTCCCCTGAGCCGGAAGATCACAGAGCTAACATATTTGGAATTTAATAGTGGAAAACCCTGGGGTAAGAAGTCATTCTTATGGAATCTCTCAAAGTATTTACTGACTAGACAGGCATTCTTCCTCCACTGCCATATCGACCCGCACCTCACTGGAGGAATGGCGTAAGTTATCGAAGTTTGGATTTTGTCATTGGACAGTGAGCTAATTCAACTTTTAGACTTGCGATCCTAGACGGCATCGATACGTGGCCTCAGATCCCCCAGCAGTATGGCCCGAACGGAAATTGGAACTGAGCTATCCACCAAACAGTATTAATGAATTTGTTATAGCCAATATCGATATTATTGGTGTTGATTGGGAATGAGAAATGAAAAGAACGCGATGACCTGACAAAAAAAAAAGTACACATAGTGCGTGAACCAAAGACTGAGAGACAGGGCCCCTTAGTTTTGAATCAAGCTCTTGTTAAGCTTAGCTTGTCCTTCTATACCTGCCTTCATAATCATACCGAAGATCTCCAGATCCTTTCGAGAATCCTCCGCAGTAGTCTTGGCCGGCTTACCTTCTACAACGAATGCATAGAGCTCCTTCATTTCCAAAGTGTATGCATCCTCATAGGTCTTCCGAACGACAGACTCCCGGTATGACCCATCCTCCAGTTTTTCACGGATGTGCAAAGTGGTTGGCAATCCCTTGACGTAAGGCGAGTCAAAGCAGACCTTAACAGTCTTATTTCCACCAAAGACCTCAATCGACGCATCGAAGCGAGGAACCTCATCAATACCAGACTCATAAGACACAGCAAAAGAGGGATATTGAAACAGCGCACTAGAAAAAAAGAAAACATTAATCAACATCGCCGGGTGCCACATATACACGATGCACAACATACCTCCAGAACGGGGGTCCCTGCGCCATGCACAAGGAAGCACCCAGCACAGCAGTCGGCATCCCGAGCGCCTCTCTCATCGCACTCAGATCATGCGAGCCAAGACTACCCAGATTCCTCCACTGACACGCCGTATCAGCCGTAACCGGAATCCCCAATTCCTCCGTCAAAGCCTGCACCAGAAACTCATTGGTCTTATCATCCAACTCCTGCTTATCCTCCGCTCTATAATCCGAGAAAACCTTCGGGAAAGTCCCCGACTGACCAACAAAATCAGAATTAGGGCCGACGATATCCCGCACGCGCGCATAGCGCACTTGATCCAAGCTTCCGATCTCCTTGACCGCGTCGATGAAGCCGCTCGCATACCGCCGCATATACCCGACCATCAGCTTTCCGGAAGACTGCTTCTCGAGCTGGATGATTTTATCGGCGTCTTGTAGAGACAGGGCCATGGGCTTCTCGATGAAGACGACTTTGTCGTGCTTCAGACCCAGTAGGGCGTGCGGCACGTGGAAGGCGTCGCTGTTGGCTATCATGACGATATCCACGTCCGGAGAGGCACAGAGCTCCTCGGTTTGGCGGGTCGTTTTGGGCGTGCCACCGATGACCTTTTTGGCGCAGTGTTCCAGCGCATTGTCGGAGACATCGCAGAGGTAGGTAACTTGGAAGTAGTCCGAGAGGAAACCGAGAGTTGGGATATGGGCGACTTGGGTGATTTCACCACATCTACTCACAACTTTAGTATTGATGTACAGGCTTTGGCAATGAGGTTATTACCCAATCACTCCTACGCGAAGGATCTTATTGCCGGCGGTCATCCTGAACGGTGCGACCTCGGAGATAGCTCACACAATGACGTAGTTGAACGAGCCCTTGAGCTCTAGAGGTTTGCAAGGGTGCAAGTTGATTCCAGCGAGATCACAGAATGCACAATAATACTGTATGCTTGAAAAAAAGGAATATGCCCTCAAGTCAATTATTCAAGGCTTTGAATACGGCGGGTTGGATTGTAGCGATCTGATGCCCCGCGAGGTGGAACAGGCCTGGAGCCCCACCTCAGACTTGTTACATAGCGGAGTATACCTGGACGAGTTGAAAACGAGTACCTATAAGACTAGAACACAAAGTACATAGGACAATATTGCATTGACACTAACGTTGGAATTTACACATTGTAGACTCAGTCATCTTGGTTCTGTACCTGTTGTGTCCTCATTCCGCCCATGAAACCCCGCAAAACGCCTAAATCAAAACCAGAAAATGGGCAGTGTAACGGCACAAGATAGAACATGATATGTCAAGGCCAAGTATGGCATCCATGCTGGAACCTCCGTCTACCTACCTCCTGAAGACATCGACTGGCCGAAAAACCAATGCCGATGAACATCAAAGGGCCAAAAGACATTTTCACCGATGAGCATCCCCCCTTGTCAAATTATTCATACCAGGCTTTAGTATGGCTCACCACCAGCGCCGTTGTGAGGCTGGCCGACCATGGCGGGGTAGTCGTAGGCAGATGCGTCTTGCTCAGATGGGTTAAGGTTGGGATTCAACATAGGATTCGAAGCTTCGGCATTGGGGAATCCTGTGGGACGAGTTGGGACAGCACCACTGGGGCCGCCGACAGGTCCTCCAGCTCCATAGCCAGCGCTGGGGGGTCTCTGATTGTCATCACGGGCGGATTGGGTCTGTGATCTCATCAGCATCTCAAAGGTACAACATATGCACGTATGCGACTTGGTCTTGGGAGGGGTTCTAGGAAAGACATAGGGGTATAGGAAACTCTACCTCGCGGTATTTGGATAGGTAGATCTTGAGAGCTTCAGCATAGTTCTCGAAGCCAAGGGAGGTCATGGCAAATAGGATATCTTCGCCGTTGACTGTTTTGCGCTTTTCCTGCTGGCATTTCTCCGAGGCTATTGATGTGGCCGATTAGCATGGCTAGGAACTTGGACTTCACAAGAACCAGACTCACCTTCACTTGTGATGAAAGAGATAAACTCGCTTACACACTCCTGCATGCATTCCTTAGCTTCTTTCGCGATTTTTGCATTTTCAGGCAGGGCCAGCTTCATAATACGAGCCACTAGATAATATTAGTGATCTGGACATATTGACAAAACGAAGATGCTTCTTTGCGCGATATCGTCGAAGAGGTGCGGTTCGTAAGGGTAACAAGATGAGTTTGATTAAAGGGACATGTGACCGATAGGAGCTTTATCCGGAATTGGAGTTCTGCTTGCAAGTCATATACTTGGGACGAATAGAGCCGGAAAGAACTTTGGACACGACCAGACGAAAAACAAAAGTCAGGATGGCAAAAGCAAATGCGGGGAAAACCAGAGTGGACAGCAAGAGCAAGGTACGCGCAAATCGGAACTACAGAACAAACGCACGGCGCAACTTACCATTTGCAATTGGAAGCCACCGATCTTGCTCCTTCACCTCAAACTCGCCCTGGTGTCCCGGCGCGTCGTGATGGTCCTTGTCCATGTGCTCTTGTTCTTCACCAGATTGCGCATCGGGGTCAAATTCAGGATCTTTCGAAGGAGAGGTCGACATTATGAGTGGTTTGGAAACGCGCAGTGGATCCTCGGCTTGGGCGTCAATGCCTATGTCTCGCGTGCTCTGTTGTCAGACCACGTCAGATCTCAATGCCGGCGCGCGATCTCCGTTTCAGACAGCGCAGAATCGGCTGCGCCAAAAGGTGGACAGGGTTGTATTGGCTGGAAACGAACCAATTTCGCAGTTAGTGTTAGGCGAATATCGTGTCAGCCTCGGGCGAGGGAGGGGCTTTGGCAGTTATGCAGGATAGAGCTCTGTACATGCGACGCGCGCAATGGCACCCAATTAGCCTCGTGTTCCCGAAAATAGTATTGTATCAATGTGATAGGGAGTCGATTTTACTCGATATAATCCGTACGTTAGAATGCGATCACGTTGTACCCGCTTTACCAACAAGAGCTTGCGTCACAGATCGGGAATTTGAATGAAGCTGATGCGGGTTGCAACGCGGGAGCTGCTGTGGGTCAAATCGGGGCAGCCCAACGGTCCAACAAGTCGCAGGTTCCGGAAGGCTCCAAGGGAGGGCTACCGTTGGAGTTAATCACTTAATGCAATCTGATTCGTCTAGATCTATAATCACAGCGCTAGAGTCCCCAGGTCAACATGTTGATTTGACTGGGAATCCGGGGCATGGACGAACCAGAAACAGAAAGTCCCTTGATCGACGCCTCTTGCTGGTTACATACCTACATGTAAGGCACCAATGGGAATACTTATGTATAGATCCAGTGCAAATACATTTGACAATGCCACATGTCTTAATTTCTTAATCTGATGATGAAGGCCAAGCCGGCGCACAGATAAAGAGGAGAAACAGGAGACGGTCAAAACTCGTGAAAGAAGATTCTCCTAGTCTTTTCCTACAATGTTGCACTGAATGCTAGATGTAAGTATGTCATTAGAGGTTTTTGGAAGATTACCCAAGCTCACATATCGTATATATTTATCTTTTACTGAGATTCTAAGTTTATCTGTATTCTTTATGTTTCAATCAGTACATTATTGTCCTAAAAGAATTATCAGCTTTTGTGCACACTGTAGCCTTGATCAACATAATGTTCACGAGTCACAAACCTATAGAAGCTGAGATCCAAATTTAGTCAGTGCATATTAAATTGCAGTTTCATACTTCAAGTCTAACAGGTTGGGTTCTTGAGCGCCCAATACAAGGTGTTGGTGATTTGCGGTCAAGTCAGGCATCAAGGCTTGCATCGCTAGAGACCCAGACCGGACTATAGTCCTGCACCGAAGTCAGGTTATTGACGACATGTTAACAGATGACTTCACTTAGGCATGATGACAGCTTGGTCCTTGTTCCAAGTTGCGTTCCAAGTTACGCTCGGGTTGATCTATGCAAGCTCAGCGCTTCAGGGCTCGGCCATCTCATGATGTGACCAAGGTCTGAAAGTTTCAGCGGAAGCATCCATGATCCAAATGTTATGGGTATATTTGTTGTGACTATGAGATAAGGAGCTCATCTTGCAAGTCTGACATCAAAGCACAATCAACGCTGCATTATCTCTAGCCTTTTGCCGTTCCCAGTAACGCCGGTAGCCTCTTGCTCGAGCACACAGAAAGCACTCCCCGGGAACATGTAAATTGAAAGTATACAGAGGAAGGAAATGCCACTAAGGCTGCACAACTTGGATGTTGTTCTTCTTCTGCAATGGGAGACACCAGTTAGCATCACCCCTAGTGCACTCATGGCATATATTTCCGGGCCCAAAAGAATGAAGTAGAAGATATCTTACCTTCCAGTTATCCAATTCACTTTGCTTTGCTTTGTATTGCTTGAGCATATCATCCAATACTTGCTTCAATCCGTCCGAGTTGGTCTTGAGTGTGGGAAGAACATCTTTGACAGTGCGCTCAACTAAGACGCCATTCACCATGCGGAAGCATTTTCGGTCTGCAGCGAGAGGGTCAAGGGTTTCGATCACAAGCCTAAAAGGAGAAGGTATTAGCACCATACATCTTTGTCAAAGCATCGCCGGTTGGAGTGGTTTGGGCGCCGCTTTATCTTCACAAGATCTCACTGGTGAAACTGCGCTTGAGCCTGGTTATAACTTACTTGTGTTCCTCTGCTTCCTGCTCGATATCACCAATCTTTTGCGCTAATTGCTGAAGGGTGTTCTTGAAGTTGGTATATTGGTGCTGAAGCTCTGGATTGAAGGGTTCGCGTTAGCTTCCGTAGAGTCTCGAGAACGACAGCGAGAATGAAGAAAACATACCCTGCTGCTTCTTCGGGTCAATCTGTCTCTGGCTAGACATGATGGCTGTTTGGTACAGTGTGGTAATGCAGCACGGGGAAGCTCGAGAAATTAAGATGACGATGCGGGGCCGTTGGTTGGTGGTGTTTGGTGGAGGCCCGCCACTATGGAACTGTTTAAGGCGCCTCACATTCCATGTCTATGTCTTTACAGCTAAGGGCATCGCCACTATCTATGTAAAATCTTAAGAAAAATATCTATAATGCTATTTAATCGAACACTTGAGATTTATTTTTCATTTTTCGTCTTCATTTTGAAACTAGAGACTGGACCGCCAAAGCGGTGTCTCTTGCCTGGCAATACGTAGGCGGTAAGCAGCTGGCGCCAGTCATCAGACAGGAAACTTGAACCACTAGGATAAAGTTAACCTCTTGGAGACAGATCCTACCTCAAGGTCTCATCTTGGTCTCAAAGTCCAGTTGAACAACATGTCTCGCCCCGATATGGGACCCCCGGCCAAAAGGCACAAGGGCGCTGGACATCTCCCTGGAGGGCTACGCGATGCCAAACGAAAGGACATCGACAACTGGGAGGCCAATCGAATGCTCACTTCTGGTGTAGCGCAACGACGAGACCATGAGGGTGATTTTACGGTTGATGACGAAGAAGCGACCCGAGTGCATTTGCTCGTCCATGACCTACGGCCGCCTTTTCTCGATGGTCGCACGATATTCACGAAACAGTTGGAGCCGATCTCCGCTGTCCGGGATCCGCAGAGCGATATGGCCGTTTTTAGTCGCAAAGGAAGCAGGGTTGTCCGTGAACGCCGACAACAGCGCGAGCGAGAGAAACAAGCGCAGCAAGCGACGAATATGGCCGGAACAGCGCTGGGGAATTTGATGGGCGTCAAAGAGGATGAGGGTGACAGCGCAGTCGCTATGCCTGTCGAGGATACATACAAGGGAGGAGGGAACAAGTTTGCCAAGCACATGAAGAAAGAAGGCGGCGGCGCCAGCGCTTTCAGCAAATCCAAGACCATGCGCGAACAGAGAGAGTATCTCCCTGCCTTTGCTGTGCGCGAAGATCTACTGAGGGTTATTCGGGACAACCAGGTCGTGGTGGTTGTGGGAGAGACAGGATCTGGGAAAACCACCCAGCTAACACAGTTCCTACACGAGGATGGTTATTCCAAGTTTGGTATGATTGGATGTACACAGCCTCGCCGTGTAGCTGCCATGAGTGTCGCAAAGCGTGTTAGCGAAGAGATGGACGTGGATCTCGGTGGACTCGTTGGATATGCCATCCGTTTTGAGGATTGCACGAGTGATGAAACAATGATCAAATGTGAGTCTCTATATTTCTGCTTTATTATGGCTATGTAGCTAATATGTCCGAAAGATATGACTGATGGTGTGTTACTGCGAGAATCACTCACCCAGATGGATCTTGATAAATACTCGTGCATCATCATGGATGAGGCACATGAAAGAGCTCTAAATACCGACGTCCTGATGGGCCTACTCAAGAAAGTTTTGGCCCGCCGCAGGGATCTGAAATTGATTGTCACGTCGGCCACCATGAACTCAGAACGCTTTTCCCGCTTCTTTGGCGGTGCCCCCGAATTCATCATTCCTGGCAGAACGTTCCCTGTCGACCTTCACTTTTCGCGCACACCCTGTGAAGATTATGTTGATAGCGCGGTCAAGCAGGTATTGTCCATTCATGTCTCTCAGCCGGCTGGTGACATTCTTGTCTTCATGACGGGACAAGAAGATATTGAGGCAACCTGCGAGTTGGTCGAGGAACGGCTGAAACTGCTGAATGACCCGCCAAAACTTAGTATCTTACCTATCTATAGTCAAATGCCCGCCGAGCAACAGGCGAAGATCTTCGAGAAGGCCGCTCCGGGCGTGCGCAAAGTCATTGTGGCGACGAACATTGCTGAGACCAGTCTGACAGTTGATGGTATCATGTACGTTGTGGACTCAGGTTACTCGAAGCTGAAGGTGTACAACCCGCGCATGGGCATGGATACGCTTCAGATCACCCCAGTTTCCCAAGCCAATGCGAATCAGCGATCTGGACGAGCTGGCCGTACTGGACCTGGAAAAGCTTATCGCCTATACACCGAGACGGCTTACAAAAACGAGATGTACATTCAAACGATCCCTGAGATTCAGCGAACCAGTCTTTCGAATACTGTGCTCTTGTTGAAGTCTCTTGGTGTGAAGGACCTTTTGGACTTCGACTTCATGGATCCGCCCCCTCAAGAGACAATCTCCACATCTCTCTTCGAGCTGTGGTCGCTAGGTGCTCTGGACAACTTGGGCGAACTAACGTCTCTCGGACGTCGCATGACACCATTCCCCATGGATCCCCCTCTTGCCAAGCTTATCATTATGGCCGCAGAAGAATATGAGTGCAGCGAGGAGATGTTAACCATTGTCTCCATGCTTTCAGTCCCAAATGTCTTCTACCGTCCCAAAGAAAGAATGGAGGAATCTGACTCAGCCCGTGAGAAATTCTTCGTTCCTGAATCCGATCACCTCACTCTTCTTCACGTCTACACCCAATGGAAAACCAACGGTTACTCCGACGCTTGGTGCACCAAGCACTTCTTGCATGCCAAAACCCTCCGTCGTGCCAAGGAAGTCCGTGAGCAGCTCCACGACATCATGACCGTGCAAAAAATGCCTCTCATCAGCTGTGGCACAGACTGGGACAACATTCGCAAGTGCATCTGTTCAGGCTTTTACCACCAAGCTGCAAAAGTGAAGGGCATCGGCGAGTTTATTAACCTCCGCACCAGCGTCACCATGGCGCTCCACCCTACAAGTGCCCTTTATGGTCTCGGCTATGTCCCCGAATACGTTGTCTACCACGAGTTGATTCTGACGGCCAAGGAATATATGTCAACAGTCACGGCTGTCGACCCTCACGTACGTTCTTGTTCTCCCCACATGTATACTATCCTGGACCTAACTAACTTATTTCTCTAGTGGCTTGCCGAACTCGGTGGCGTGTTCTACTCTGTCAAAGAAAAGGGATACTCGCAGCGAGACAGACGCGTGACAGAACTCGAATTCAATAAACGCATGGAAATCGAAGCGCAGATGGCAGTTGATCGTGAACGTGCTGCTGCTGAGAAATTGCGCGAGCAAGAACGCAACGATCCCGCCCGCCGCAGGACAGAAGTTGAGGTTGGCGGAAAATCTGCCGTGCGTAAACCTATCATCAAGCCGGGGCGTAAGGTCGGCGGCTTGACTGCTTCCTCGTCTTCTTCGTCGCGGCCTGGAGCTACTGGCGGAACAGGTCGAGGCGGAGGCGGCAGCGGATCCGGAGGTAGTGTGGTCAAGAGGCCTTCAGTGCCTCGGAGACCAGGACGTGCATTCTAGCCTTGGGGACAGAGTACACTGCGTTGGGGTCTCAAGTGCCCATTTTGTACAATATCGTGTCATTTTATA
This sequence comes from Penicillium sp. IBT 31633x, assembly GCA_028827885.1. Classification (NCBI taxonomy): domain Eukaryota; kingdom Fungi; phylum Ascomycota; class Eurotiomycetes; order Eurotiales; family Aspergillaceae; genus Penicillium; species Penicillium sp. IBT 31633x. The sequence continues at coordinate 1,124,499 of JAPWDP010000008.1, forward strand.
GACATGTTCTTAGATCTAGTCAAATCGATACCCGCCATTGCATTTTCATCTATAAAATCTCCAAGGATGGCGTCTATCTTCTACACTTGAAAAAATGAGCTTGAGCCAAATAAATAGCTTATGCTTTTTTAATAAAATAATGTGGTATCAGTGAATATGTCGGATATGAACAGCTTTTTTCGCCTCGACGGATCACGAAGCGTAGAGTATCAAGATAAGGATCAGCTAAAATAGAGGATATCTAAGAAGCGGCATTCCACCCCTATCTGGAGATCACAGGGAACAAATCCAACATAGAGGACAGAATAGGCCAGTATGGTAGTATTTAACGGAGGCATTGAGGCCTGAGCACAGCTCAGTTAATAAAGTTGATGCAGAAAAAGTGTAGAATCAAGCTTCCGAAGATATAATCGGCAAAAGCTCTGTGATAATAAAGTTAGCACGCTGTATTCGTCGCCTTATGATAAGAATACTTGTGATATTTGATATCATCACAAAGAAAAAAAAAAAAAAGGCTCACCTCTCATGCGAATAACCCGTCCCTTGCTGCTCACTCTCATCATCCGCAAAGCGCGCGTTTTTACCCTTAGAGCTCGGCTTGGATCCAGAACCAGTACCGCTGTCGCTAGTTTGCATCCGCAGACTTGCCGTGAGGACGAATTGACCAACAGCAGCACCGAAGCCACTGAGGAAAGCATTGAAAGGCTGTTTTGAGGCAAGAGTCGTTAGTCTATAGTCTTAATTGGACCAAGTCAAGCGGGATAGACAAAACAGGACAATGCGTAGACCCGGGGCAAACAACAAAGAACAAAAAGAGCAACAAGCCGAGACGAGATTATTAAATAGAGCTCCAACTTACATAGTTTCCAGCCAGAACACAGTACAAGAACTGCAATCCACCAACAAGAACAAGGAATGCCATGAAAGCATCTAGAAGGAGCGTGCGTTGCGGCGTTGTAGATGCATATTGCTGCCAAACATGTTGGGCAATTTCAGCGGCTGAGGCATTGGTCTTCAAAGCAGCAGGGCCGGAGGACAGTTTTGGTGTTGTGGGCGCGGGCGTGGGTGTGGAGGGTGCCGCGGAGGTAGTTGAGGCCGCGTGGCGCTTGGGAGCCATGATTTTAGGAATTATAGGGTGATATGGATTTTCGGAGATAGGTGATTGTTGTTCGATCAATTGGAGATATCAGGGATGTCAAATTTCCCGAATAATTTGCGGGATGATTGTGGGTTGAAGGACAATGGCGGAGTGGAGGTGATGGTTGATGCCAGCTTGGAGCTTGGATCTCCGATATCATCCTCGGTCACGTGGTAGAGTACACACCCGATTTGGAAGTATACAAATGATTAAAAATGCGAGATTACAATGGTATTGTTCTGGATCCGTTTTGTATATGATAAATCGTCTAAAGTATATGAATCATTTAAATCCAATTGGATACTGGGAGAATGTTTCCTACTTAGGATCAAATTCAATTGAAATTTCTAGAACGTAAAGGTGTTGCTTAAACAATCCGCCGTAATTATATCGGGGATTAAAAAGGAGGAAAAATCGGTCTGTCAAGATCGTCCCCGTCTAAACTGTAAGCTGTAAGCTCTAATTCAAATGTACAGGAAATGCTCAAATGTAATATTATAGTATGTATTCTAAGGCCAATGTTTAATAAGAGGTAGGAACGGACAAGTTTATATACATGCATTAGGTATGGATAAGACTTCGGTACTGACGTATTACCAGAGCGATCAAAATATGTTCAGATAGAGTTGTATTCATTTTGGTTTCGAGATCTCTGCTCTTGAACTCATTTCACAAGATGCTTCCAATAGCTCCTCGCTAGATCCACAACTTGAATAATCTGCAAACCTTTTAGTATTGTGCGCAAGTTTGATATTCTGTTCGAAAAGCCCGGTTATCTGTGGTAACTTGAAGTTGGCTGCTTTACCTTGTCATCGTACAAATGCTGGATTCAAGAGAGGAGAGGGACACTGCGAGGAACTAACATTCAGATTCACAATTTAGTTGTCGCGTTTTCATCCTACCTGTGGTCCCGAGCAGAGTCTAGGACCTAAAATTTGTCGCTGCAACAATCAATCGGATGTTCTGATGGTTATTAGTTACAGAATCAGGATATTGTCAGTGCAGCTTAGCGAAGACATTCTGTTCCGGTTCACGCCTAATCAGTCTTGTCCGCGACATATTCACAGACGGACACAGATTCATTACCTAGACAATTTTGAGATTGAAAATATCATATTATGCATTGATATGCAATATCGACATGACACGTTGTCTTTGACAGTAAATTCGTAAAAGGGAGAGGGATTTCAGAAGCAACGAGAGGAGGAGTCATATTAGAACAGTGAGGGGAGGGGGATATCATTCAGTAAACCAAGCGCCATGAATCGTCAAATCATCGAGGACCAGAATTCTGGGCTAGAAAAGAAGAAAAGAAGAAAAGAAAAAAAAAAAAACTAGATCGGCAGACAAGATTTCCAATATTTACCAAAGCCAAAAGATCAACCGAGCCATCCAGTGAAGGGAGTTCCGTTGATATGTTGAGAATTGTCATTTTCAACAGCCATTTGGAAGTCACGCATTACTTGGTCCCATTCCTCCCAGCTGAGCCGAGGAGACTCGGGGAGAGGAGCCTGATTCAGGAACGGATTGCTCATAGGAATATTATAAGACAAGCCTGTGGGCAAGCTCATTGCCGAAACATTATCCTGGGCTGGCGGAGCATCAAAAAGATTGGTTGAAGAATTCGAAGAATCCAAGATGTTTGTCCCGGGAAAAATGGCTTGGAGAGCATCCATAGGCCCATTGCTGAGGTCGACATTCAAGTCTGCGTCAAATGCTACAGGTGCCTTATGATCTGGCCGAGTTGTTGAAAGCGGGCTGGGGATTCCCGCTGGCATATGGATTTGAGGAAGGGTGTAGTTATGGTTGGCGATTTGAGTCTCAAAAGGCTCTGGTGAAATGGGCAATGACCCAAATTTGGAGATTAGTTCTTGCTGCTGCTTCGACCGGGTGGCAGCAGCTCTTTTCATTAAGGCGGTAAGGGGACGCCACAGCATACCCTTTTTATGCGTGGCCTGCATGGCCCATTCGGTATAGAACCAATTGACGGCGTTCCAAGCTCGATCGGTGATAGGACAGATTGGCCGAACGCATATCTCGGACAAAACGAACGCGACTCCGTGCCATTGCATATTGGTCCTACCGAGCCAGCCCCATTTGGCGGTCTTGGGATCAACTTCAAGCAAACGGCCGAACTCGAGTACCTCAATTGCTGTGAAAAACAAACTCTCTCGAGTTGCTTGTGTCACACTTCCGCCATCTTTGCGGGTCATTGGGTGATGGACAATCAACCATAACTTGGCAAGGATCAATCGCGCAACTGTGGCGGTGCACCACTGGAGAGGAACATTCATATCGCAATGCCTGATATACCGCTGTTCACATCGATCACTGATGATTTTGATCATCCGGCCAGCGATATGTGACGGTGGCAAACTGTTTGGCGAACGAAATTGGGCCCCTGGACACACATAATTTGCTCGCCGCAGAGCACTTGTGATTTCAAAGCGTATCAAACCAAAGGTGGCGTCCGTGAAGCTCTCTCGGTCTTTGGGAGGTTTCTCCATGTCGGGAGACAGATCATCGTCGTTGACATTTAACGGCAGCTGCGTATCATACATGGTTTCAAGAATGAGCGGATCCGTGCCTTGGTCTTCAGATGAGCGGTAATCCAGCATAGAGATGTGCCACCACAGCCGGCGCCGCATCTCCGTTTCAAACGGCTTCAGGCCGAAATTGGTGCCATCGCGGTGTAAGCCTAAGCTCTGGGAAAGGCGCAAGACGATCGAGGTCATAGACCACACAAACTTGCTATCATCTTCTCGTCGAACACAAATTAAGAACAGCACAGCTGCTTGTAATAGAACTAAACTTTGTGTATTTAAGAACCCAGCCTTTGCCAGCGCTTGCTCGGTGGCAAACCGGTACCGCTTGACGACAGCAGTACGGTCTTCGCCGAAGTGAATCAAGCATTCGTCCGGTGTCATGCTGACAATGCTGGAAAGATACATGGAAAATATGAGGGCTTCTGAATTTTTGTCCAGCGCATCTGGATGCCGTGCTGCCTCGGCGAACAAGTTTTTGGCAGTCGGTCGATGTACGATGGTGACCAAAGGGGCAACATTTTCGCGATACGTTTCCCAGAGTATCGACACCTTGGACACTGGGGGATGGAATTCTCGGAGAGACTTTGACAGTGAGTAGAACCCAAAAAGAAATCCATCATGTGAGCCTGATTGAACCGACCCTGGTGAAGGTGTCTCCTCTTCTTCAGATGATGAATGGTCGAGAATATCTTGTAACTCCTCAATCTAAACAACATCAGTATGAGCTGGCTTGAGCAGCACAAGGCCACAAGAAAAAAAAAAGGAATGTCCTACCTCGTCCCCAAGGCTAGCCCACAGCCTATTGCTTACATATCGACTCCGGCCTTCATCAATGACCAACCGCCCAAACTCATTTTCGAACTTATTGGGAGCTGGTTTTTTAGGGTCCGAATTTTCAAATGGACAACTATCACCACTGGTATTATTTTCTGGCTCGGTCGGGGCAGACGTAGATGTGATCGTTTCGCTCGGAACAGCCAAAGTCTCAGTCGCAGAAGGCGGCGCCTGAGCTGAGGTTGTCGGGGTAGCTTCTGAATTACCATTCACCCTAAGGTGATCAATGACACCCTCCAACCGACGTAATCGCGACAGCAGCTCCGCATCGGGTGGGCGTTTTGATTTCCGCGGGGCACGGCCAGGTGGGGGAAAAACACAGTCGATCCCAGCCCTGGTACAATTCGAGCATGGTGACCTCTTGTTGCACCGGACCTTTCTGCGGCGACAGGTCACACAACTGCGGGGATTTGAGCTTGGGAGCTCCGCAGCTGGGTGGCGGGGAGCGGTGGCGCTCAAGTTCGTAGGTAGTGAGGTCTGCGGAGAACCATCGATGATATGCGGGGAAACGTTCAGCTCTGTTGATGGGAACGACATAGCGCTGGAATGAATGGGAGTTCGCACCGCCACATTCTTCGATGGCTTATAAATTCCAAAAAGTACTTGGAGATACAAAAAAAAATGAAGCATCATACCTCTAACCCAAATTTCTATTTATGGACATGTGACTGGCTGACTAGTGGAGTTCCAGAACGCGAGGACTCCGCTTTGGGGCCCGACCCCGGGGGCTGGGGTCATTATCTCCGAGGTATACGTTGTAGAGTGCAAACAGCAAACATTGAACGAGTCTACAATATGTACACAGATAAAAACATCAGGAACTGAGTCCAATCATACATATTTTAGTGGTATACAAACACTGGTCCTCATATATTGAGGTCATAATAACGGAGATCAGATAGGCAATGCTTGCATGCATGAAATCGGTGACTCACACGTGTATACGAACACGAGCAGCGGTGAGGTACGCTCTGAACATCCCATCTTATTTCATACTGAATCTAGAAGTGTATGAACATAGTCCACAGCTTCCCTGCAGATTGCATTGATTTGTGTGAACTATATATGGATTAGAATACAAGCCTGAGGGAGATTGTCAACACATCTTATTCATCAATAGTATTCGCACGACCGAGTAGGGATTCCAGAAAGACGCTATAGCTCATGTTATTATACAAGGTTGTGGAATCGCCTATTACGCTTCTGCCTAAAGGACAGCATGCATAGATATAATTTTTTGTAGGAATCTAATCTCGCATGAACTTTGTATTGTTTGTTACAATCCTTTAACTATCTAAAAGCGATTGAGAGGAGGGTAGCAAAAGTAAAGAACAGAAGACTAGCAAATAAATTAGATTCCAATGCTATCATCTTCCAGTGGAATAGAACTACCCCTTCGGGTCCTGGGGTCTAAGATCAATATCGGTGTCAATGATCCTTAATGCGAGCCAATGTTCCGGAACCCACTGGTATATCATCAAACAGTTCTAGCTTGATTGGCATTGGAACGTCATTTATACGGGGGGGGGGGGGGGGGGGTGGCCGGCGTATTCGTAAATCGAATTAACAGAGCACAGAGACCAGCCAGCGCACTTAGTAATGAGCTTGTCTCTTGTCTAGTCCCGTGGATACGTTTGGCATCATTCAATTTGAGCTTTGGTATAACGCCTAGAAGTATAGATAGTCGGCGATGGCTGATAGTGGCTGACGCAGACAGACACTCAACCTTACGTTATATCTGTTAGCTTCCTTTCCTAGCTGCTACTACTACCAAATTGCGCACTTCGCACGATGGAGTTATATGCCTTCTTCCCTGTTAGAGGCATGCCGGGCTCGGAAGCAATGACTAAGACGCAGATGTGTCTGTTTACTCCAGAAACTACGGACATGTGCGCCCAGCAATGACTTCAGATTACACCCCATGCTTGCCAGGCAGCTAGAGTAGTCACGAGGGAGAGGTAAGGTCTGTCAGCAATCGACTACATAGTAAGTATAAGATCTCCATTGGGTTTGGCCAAAAGACCGACATCGAATGCACCTTCTGCGCATGATAGGACTGGCTTGCAAGCCTAGAAAAATAAAAGGATCTCAAACAGCTTCAAGTTCACATCCTACTTGGCTGTCATCCTTTAATGACCGCTAGCACATGTCAAATGACAGTACGGCATACCTAGAGGACCCAGACGCTCCTGTTTCAAGGGGTTCATTAGCCGATTCTTCTGCCACATGTAATGAAAAAGGAAGATTGGAAGATTGGAAGAATAATTCAATTGTATGTATATGATCTTTGTTAAAGTTAATGGTCTCTACTTTATATTTGCTTGTTATTGGCCAACGCGGGTAAAAAAGCTGGGAGATTTTCAATATTTTCCACGTTTGGATGCCACGTTTTGATAGGATGATTTATTGGAATGTTCTTCTCATATTACAAATAAAAGAACAGGAATCGAATGGCATCGGTCATCGCCGGGCAAACAGTGGAGTAGGTATGGAGCAATGATTCGCCAGGTTTGGCTTTTAGGCTTTCATTCTTCATCCTTCATGACCGTATCATTTGATGTAACCGTTTCTCGTGCAAAGAGGGTACTCGCTGGTGCCTGTTTCTCCCCTAGGCACCCGAGGTATACAAGACCCTTATAGTAAAAAGGCAAATAGCAAATATCGATCCTACATGGTATAATTGGCTTGGCTAATACATCCAGGTTCCAGGGCTAATCAAAGGTAGACATGTGACTAATAATGCCCTCTCCTGTTCTCACCCATAGAACCCCCTAAATGCTATTCCTTGGCATGGACAGAGATCTTACGGACCTTTTCAGAGCTATTTTGAACATGGACCTAGCGCGTTGGCATCTTGCACAAGTGGACTTTTAAGCTTCCATGAATTTTCTGGTTCATTCTCACATGATTCTGCCAAGCTCGTCTGGATTTCTTGTTCACAACCTTGCTGGGTCTGCAAAAAGCATTGAAAACGAATATTCTCTTGCCGGATATTTTTCGTTGCTTTCGACTTTCATGTCATCTGCCCTTGGCGCAATTTTCATTACGATGAGTCGAAATACACAATAACAATCGCTACCCGGACGTACCTTTTCAGGCCGTCCCTCTCGCTCGTGGCCTCATCTGGCCTTTTAATGCTGTCTCACAATTTATGGGACCAAACACTTAGTCACCTCCACAACTCCATTCTATGATAGCCCCTGGCGTGCATTGCATGTGAACATGTCAGAGACCTCCTCCACACCCCAAGGTGAACCAAGCACCTTGCCAGGATCAGCGCAGCAATTAAACCGATCCTGTGAGTCGTGTCGGAGTCTTAAAGTCCGCTGTCTGCCGAGCCCATCAACGCCTAACCAGTGCCAGCGATGCGCTAAGAGCAAACGCGCATGCATCTTCGTAGCACCGCAGAGGCGGCGGCCCCGGAAGCGGACCGATTCGCGGGTCGCGCAGTTGGAGAAAGAGATGCGGGTGATGCGGTCGCTGTTGAAGAACCGCATCCCCGAAGACGAAGAACCGGACTCCGGCGACGAAAGTGAGGCCGAAGACGGCCAGGACCGCGACTCTGTCGATACTGACTTCAAAGGGAGTCTCGGTTTGCGGGATCATTCGGTGCACTCTTCCGACGATGTCCGCTATATGGACTATTCCCCCGAGTTGCTGAATACCGCAGATCCCGGTGAGGACGGCAGTGGTGCGTTTTTGGCGCCACCGACTTACACCGGTATACCGCTTGGCTTAGATTCCGCGCCGGAAAGGCTTCCGCCGGCGGACGACGTGGTTGATCGGGGGATTCTCTCCCTCGAAGATGCGGAACAGTTGGTCGCGTATTTCATCCATGAACTCGCATCTTTATTTCCGTTCGTTCTATTGCCATCGAACACCACGGCGGCGCAACTGCGACAGACAAAGCCGGTCCTCTTCCTTTCTGTGATTGCAGCGACATCAATATCCGTCGATGCAGGACTGGCAGCTGTGCTGAACCGCGAGATGGTCCGCCTGTACGCAGAGCGGTTCTTTATTGAAGGCGAAAAGTCATTAGAGTTGGTGCAAGCGCTGCTCCTCATGATCGTATTTTATCTCCCTCCCGCCTCACCATTGAAGTTGCAGCTTTATCAATATACACACATCGCCTCGACAATGGCGCTGGAGATTGGACTGGCGAACAAACGTCGGGTCTCGAAGAATTCCGATCGAAAGAGTAGCAAGCAGGAGCCACACAATGAAGTGCTGGCTGAGCAGGCGCGAGCAGTCCTCGGCTGTTATCATCTAGGCTCGAGTGTCGCGATGAAAACCCGTCGACCAAACATGCTCCAGTTTAATGACTGGATGGCTGAGTGTCTCCAGCATCTGGAACGCTCGCCGCACCGAACAGATCAGCATCTGGCGATCTGGTTCCAACTCCAACGGATCACCGATGAAGCCATGTCTTCATTCGGTTTGGACGATACTAGCACCACATCGCCATTAACAGAGTCGCGAGTGCAAGCCGTACTGCGCTGGTTCGACAAGCAGCTCGAGACGTGGAGAAAAAATATCCCATCAGAATTGCTGAGTGGTAAGCATGCCAGTCCTCCTCGTTTTCAAAGTCCTCAGTACTAACCATATGTGGTCCGCCAGTTCCCATGATCCTCGAATACCGCTTCACAGCACTCGCGATGTATGAACTCGGCGTAGGAGAAGGATACCGCGAGCCAGACGCGTTTAAACGCCGATATTTCACACTGCCGACCCTCGAAGAAGGCGATTCCAACGACAACCAAACACCCCACACTCGGCTCAGCGCCATCCGCATCGACATTAACATTAAATGGATGAACGCGGCGCAGGAGCTGCTAGATGCCGTGCTCAACTGCAGCACGGACACAATGCGTAAACTCCCAAACCTCATGTACACCCGACTGGCGATGGCAGTAGTATCACTGCTGAAGATCCATTTCTCAGTGCGGACTGGCGCGCTCGGGGAAGTAGTCACGCCGCAAACAGTGAACGTGGCCTACTATCTCGAAGCCCTCGCAAGCAAAATAGCCGAGGCAAGTGGCAGCGGCAAATACAACATCCCCAGTCGGTGGTATCACGTCATCGGTGTCAAGAGCCGAGACTGGTACGACCGGCTAGAAAGACGACAAAGTGGAGGCACCGAGGCTGGCCCAGGTGTTGGTATTAATGTCGTATCAGCGAGTCCGTCGACCTCGATGCCAGTCCCAGTATCAGGACCAGCATCCCACCCCGCGCAAAGTCAAAGCCAAAGCCAAAGCCAAAGCCAAGACGCACATATGGGCCAAATGCCCTCGTCAACGATGGATTCCTTCCCCGGCCCTGTGCCCCAAATGCCAACCGGAATCGATGGCATGCGCAGCGGTTATGTAGCGATGAGTGGTGCGGCCATGTGGCCCATGGTTGGCGGGCACGGCCATGGCCATAGTCACGGTCATAATCCACATTTCTTCCACGCCATGAGCGCGGCGGGGTATCACCCTTCGCCACCACCTCCGCAGGCGACTTTGCCATCCCAGTTTGCGTATCAGTCGCAAAGGATGCCGGCTGGCGGTGCTGCTGGGCAGCACATGGGCGGTGCGGGCGTGGAATTGGATGGGTGGCTTCCAGATGGAAGTATTTATGGGATGCCGCCTCTGCCTGAGTTTTGAGATCAAAGCCTGGCGAGTGAGGCTTGTTTATGTATAGCCATCATAATCTGGCATTGTGTGTACTTGTTAGCATGTTGATATATGTAAAACGAACGGATTCGGTATGAAGATCATAAACCAAGAATCATCCTCACCGTTGTTGTACCAATAAGGTTTGACAGCATCGAACAAGCCATAAGATGCTAAAACCAAAGCTCAGCTTCTTCAGTCGACGATAGAGATCTGGAAGAAAGCTCCAGACATAGTTATAGTTGTATAGCGGAAGCACATGTATATATGCCCACCGAGACAGGTATATAAGTTGAGGACGAAAGGAAACACGAGAAAAAAAAAAAAAAAAAAAAGGAAGAAACGGAACTCAACCACAGCAACCGGGCCCTGGCAAATAACACCAGGAATCCAACGGATGTTGTCGCATTTTTACCCCATTCAAACCAAATGGCGACATATAGAGCGCCTGGTATGTCGGAGACTCGGGAGAATCGGAACTTCCGCGACGAGACCTTCAGCCCTAAGTTCAGAATGACTGGGGGAATCGGACTGATTATCAAGTCCGATGTTTTACACACGGGTCTGGTGTGGATTCCTTGATGGGCCTTGGCCGTTCTTTTCTGGGTCTCCGTGCGGATATACAATGTTGTATTATTGGCTTTTGGTATGGGTGAGAGGAACGTTGGTTTATATCCGAGTTGATCCGAACCGAACCCGAACCCGAATCTGATCAAGTGATCTCGGGGTTCGTATATCTCTTGGGAGAAGTTCAATTGCGATTTGCGTATTGTGATATTTTGATGGAACTAGGGAAGGAGGTCTTCTCTGTTTTCCCGGCTGTGGACGGATGTGAGAATACGTTGTATACTATGTTGTGCGTGTACCACGTGGAGCCCGTGGGTACGGCAGCATATAGCGGCACATCGGACGGTATTAGATCTATTGGGGTCCGAATGAGACATATCGTCAAGTTGTTATTTATGCTCGGTGGAGATTACAAAGTGATCCGCTAAAGCAGAATGTAATCAATTCATCGCATTAATAGAACATGGATATCAAAGGCTAAGCTTGGAAGCACAGAACCAGTACCAGTGACCATTAGTCAATCTGACCCCAAGAGAAAAACCAACAAGACCAATACGCCAAACCCAGCGTAAAGAAAGAAGCAAAGATAATTAGAGAATAGAAAAAGCTTCCAGTGCATCCATAAACCCCGCAATAGCGCCAATCCCCGCCAACCCCCTCGTGGCCTTGCGGGTCAGCGCCTTATGTCGATCCTTAGCATCTTCACGTGAGGATCGGTATGAATACGACGACGGTGACCGTTGGCCCGAGCGAGGCGGCGAGACTCGGAAGTCCGATTCGGGGGACGACGTGGAGAGCGGGTATGCGGATGGATGAGGGCGGGGTTGAAGTTTGTTGTTAATGTTAGTGTTGTACGCTTGGTTTCGAGCCCAAGGGGGCTCAAAGTGGACTTGATTTGGCGACGAGCCCCTGGGGGTAGAATTGGTATTTGGGATTGCGATAGCTGAGGGTTGGCTCACGTTTACCGGGACGGACCGGGGCGCTGTGGTGTGCTCTTGGTTTGGGTAGTATTTGTATGGGTTTGGGGGATGACCCGCGAGATGAGAGGTACCCGACTGTGTGTATAATGGCAGTGAATGACGGGGAGGGGCTAGGCTCGGGGGTGGGAAGCTGCCACTGGGATATGCGCAAGGTCTACTGTCGGAATTGTTGTGGCCCGGAGGGTATCTGGATGAGAGACTATGGGAATGAGGACGGCGGCCACTCATGGAGCTGCTGCTGTGTGAAGGCCGAAGAGTATTTGGTCCTTGTTCGTTCTCGTCGCTCGAGTCGATGACTTTTGAGTCACTGCGAGGATTGTCTCGGCGATTTAGATATTCATCGGGCTCTGGTTCACTTTCCACATGAGCCTGGTAACTGGAATACCTTCGGCGTAACTCTGCTGCACGCTGTCGAGCTTCCTGTGAGTGAGGTTCTCTCCAGTCTTTTGTGTTTCCCTCAAGGTAGTAGCCTCGGATGTTGTGACCGTCGAAGTCTAGCTCCTCGGTATCGTCTTCTTCGGTGTCTGAAGAGACATAGACTCGAGGTTGGCCTGGTTCGTTGGATGTATTGATGCCTTTGCTAGCGTGGTGCAGCTTCGAAGGGTCGATCATAGGCACCCAGATTGAGAGAAGCCGGTTCATTGCGCTCTCTGATAGTTGTACCATGTCCTTCGGCGATCGTTCTATGTGGCTCAGCCCCACATCACTGTCCCCAAAGGTTACAATAGGCAGCCTGGCTGGATCTGACCCTCTGGTCGCAGCAACCAATGGCGTCAATGCTGGTGCTGTATTGGACGAGTAATTGGCACAAATTCTCTGGTTTGTTGGGTCCTTGAAGGCATCAATAGCTTCCTGTTCCACGAGATCCCATAGGCGATCGAGACGCTTAAGAGACCAATATCGGACGATGATCATGTTCTGAGATTCTGCTTTCTCCTGAGCAATAGTATCGTCGGCGATGGAGACTAGAGAATCCGTATCAATTCCCTCATCAACGTTGGATTTCATAACGTTTCCAAGCTGTAGGATCCGTAACATAACGATCAAGCTGAGCTTGAGAGCTTCCAACTGGGCTAGCAGATAAGTGACGTGCTGCTTCCGGAAACACCATTTGAGTCTTTCCTGGAGAGGGATGCCCATGAGATCATTGTCTCTATCGGTTGCCTTCAGCTTGTCCAGCATGTGTTCGATTTCGATGAAGATCACCTGGCCCTGCCCAGCAATCTCCCAGGCCTTCTCCGTTGCCTCTGGGGAATGATCTATACCGGTTCCCTCAATAGTCTGCCCAACATGTTTGAGTGTCAGAGCGAAGAGTGAGATTCCCTTGGCGATACTATGTATCTCGAGTCTAGATTGAGCAAGTTGACAAGCAGCGGCGTTGAGGAGCAGTGAAAGCCGGAACCCCGCGCCGGCGATCTTTACAATGGAAGCCTGAGAGCCTTGAGATAGAAGGAAAGCCCACATCAGTAATTTTTTCAACTTCAAAGGAAGAAGTGTAAGTCATACCTTGTGCCATGATGAATGATGTTGCGCAGTGTTTCACACCATGGAGATGGTAGCATAGTGTCAAAGACAAACGTTCAGCATTAAAGCATAACTTTCAAACTATCCAATGCCAAGGACCAGAGCCGCAAGCTTCAGTCTGCATATCAAGTGACTCACGTCTGACATGAACCCGTCCGATGCCACTTGAGTCCACTTGGATGCATCCCCGCGATTTATGGCGTCATGCTTTTCGCTTTCCCACATTCTCGTTGGCTTCTAAGGACAAGTGGGGTTGATCTTCAACTCGAAATGATCTAGCGCAAAGACTTCCTTGAAGTTATACGCAGACTGAAGCAAAAGTACCCGAGCGCACTGCCTCAAATCTTGCCACAATCGACGTGACGTTCTGCGGCGTGCTCGGTCTCCCTGGTCTGGTTTGTTATTTATCAAGACTGCCTTGCCCATAACGTGAGGATAAAAAGATTGCTACTCTACCGGAGGTCCTCGGATACTCCCCTGGAAGACACTGGGGACCAGTTTACCCGGGTTTTGTGGGCGAAGCATAGTGGCAATGCTCTCGTATTCCAGTACTTTATTGTTCAAACAATGAGATCTTGGAAGACACAATACTGTTGGCAACTCCAATATCCCCGATCTGGGGTTTTTTTGATCGAAGGCTTTGTTGGGCAATACAACAAGCAAGTGACCCATAGACGTGCAGCTATTCCCGCCAGATACCGCAAAGCATTGACCTGTCAAGTGTGAAATATACAACTTGGACAACTTGGAAAGCCTACCTGCATATGTTATCAAACTTCTTCAATAGACAATCTATAGATGATAATTGGGCAAAACAATGTTGACACGAATATCTCCTGTTTTCATTCAGACTGTTTGTTTAAAAACACCGGGTCCGATGGGCGCATGTCCGCTTTCGGTAACTGGGTACCTCAATAGATCCATGTTGCCAAACCTCCTAAACTACAACATACTTCTTTTTCTTCAATAACCCTCAATTCTATTACATACTAATTTATTAAATCAGCTCCTACCGTTGTGGCTGCTGTGCTGTGCAATTGACTTCCCCGCCGCGTTCCCCGCCCCTCCAGCTCTCCTTTTTCGCCGTGTGGCCACCGATCGTCATCTGCGGAGATTGCCCCAGCCTGTCCGATGACCGTCTAGTGGCCCACTATTGGACGTGGGAACTTGTGATTAATCAATTACGCCCGGGCAAGAGTGAAAAAAAGGCTCAGCGCAGCAATCGAGAGGCTGCATGGGAGAGCTCTCGAAGGTGTTGCGAAAGAACGTGAGGACGCAAGGGACAACTGGAATCTGATACACAAGCCATCTCGGGGCCAAGAGCCTTCAGTCCATGAAATTATGACCGCAGCCTCGGGTGTCACCGTAGACACCTCCAACCATCCTACTCCCTCCCCGCCGAACAGCCCGCGTTCGTCTCAGCATCTCACGTCGACCAAGCGCGAATCCCCCACAAATCAAAATGAAAAAGAGACAGAGGGCTCAGCGCCCCAACTAGAAATGCCTACACCGGCCATTAAGCCTCCCAATCAAGATCCTCCCGCATCAGAAGACCTAGACGATTTTGGCTTGCCCATTCCAGCACGCAGATCCATCCCCGCACCTAGCGAGTCTCCCGAAGAAGAACATGCCACCCAAAATACCCATAATGGGATTGCAAGCTCAACGAGATATAGCGATGCAGTGAAGATGGCGAAGGAGCCAGAGCTGTCACAGGAGAAGGAGGAAATTACAGACCCCACCCCTGAACCAGCCAATCTGGATAACAAAGAAGAGCATGGCAAGAGCCCGGAGACGCAGGTCGCTTCCCCTGCGCCCCCAGAGTATTCCCAGGCATCTGGTGCTCTTGTTCAGCCTCGGACTTCAAAATCGAAGCAAAGGCCCATCCAAGTATCGGAATGGTCGCACCAGCGCCTCGCACAACCCGATGCACAACATCCAGAGAGTGATTCGGAGCAGGAGCCTGATGAATGGCAAGCAATGCCTGCCCTCGGAGAGTTTGATTATTATGACGACTACGGGAGACTTATTGTTCGTGGTGCCAAAGAAGAGGGCGACGAGGCTGTATACCAAGGATTAGGAGGCGCGGGGCGGGGTTATACTCGGGTGCAACTCGATGAAGATGCTCAGTCTGCGACAAGCATGGACGAGGATACAAGCTATCTATTCCGTGATACAACGGACAACTCTGCTGGCCTGGTTGGCGAGGAACTGCGAGACTCCATCAGCCAGCTCCAGGCCACCAAAGACCTTCTCAATGAGACTCAAAAGATCGCATATGTGGGAGTTGTCAGGTTAGCGATCCATAATATGAACCGTGATCTTGCGTCTATTGCTACAACCAAGTCCACGCGCAAAACCATGCAGAAAGCTTCGGATGCCATGAGGAAATGGGGCCAAGCAATCATGGCGCGAATTTATACGCATATGGATATCAATCCTGCCGAGCAGATCATGATTGAGCAGCTCGCGGAACATGGGGTGCAACCGGAGGACCTGGTGCGACCACTCATGCAGAATGCACGGGTCAGAAACCCTCTGGCAGAAAGTGAGCCGAAAACCTCAACATCCAGTCGCAAAGTCGACTCTCCATCTAGGCTCTCGGCAGAGACAGATTCGTCTGAGCTGGACCCACCTCCACCATATGAGGCCCACGAAACCGAGGAACCTCCAGAGGTCAAGATGCCTTCTGAGATGCCAACTTCTGAACGCATAGACATCGATCTTCGCTGGACTGTTCTTTGTGACTTGTTCTTAGTGCTCATCGCAGATTCAGCATATGACGCTCGGTCGCGGACTCTTCTAGAAAAAGTTGGCGCGGCCTTGGATGTGACATGGCTGCAAATATCACGGTTCGAAAAGCGTGTCACGGACTCTCTCGAAATGCAAGAACGAGCAGATAAAGAAACTTGGGATGAGTCAGATCACATGGAAAAGCGCCGCAAGATGGCTCTTAAGAGAAAATATATGATTATGGGTCTAGCGACAGTTGGTGGAGGATTGGTCATTGGCCTTTCCGCTGGACTGTTGGCGCCTGTCATCGGAGCTGGCCTTGCTGCTGGGCTTACCACAGTAGGTATCTCCGGAACCAGTGCATTCCTAGGAGGAGCCGGTGGCACAGCCTTGATCGCCTCCAGTGCTACAATAGGTGGTAGCACCATTGGAATGAGGGCATCACACCGACGTACAGGTGCAGTGCAAACGTTCGAATATCGACCTCTTCATAACAACAAGAAGGTCAATTTGATTGTGACGGTCTCTGGCTGGATGACTGGCAAAGTTGATGATGTCCGTCTTCCTTTCAGTACTGTCGACCCAATTATGGGTGACTTATATTCCGTGCTATGGGAACCTGAGATGCTTCGAAGCATGGGTGATACTATCAATATTTTAGCAACCGAGGTGTGTTTTACAAAGGGGTGACAATTGTCTAGTTAACTAACACTTTTTTTAGGCTTTGACACAAGGTCTCCAACAAGTACTGGGTAACACCGTTCTAATGGCGTTGATGGCATCGTTGCAATTGCCGCTTGTTCTCACCAAACTCGCATACTTGATTGATAATCCTTGGATCGTTTCGTTGGCACGCGCCAACTCAGCTGGCCTTGTTCTAGCCGATTCTCTGCGAGAACGGAATCTTGGAAATCGGCCCATCACGTTGCTCGGCTTCTCACTCGGCGCGCGTGTCATCTTTTCTTGTTTGAAAGAATTGGCAGATAAGGGTGCCCATGGACTAGTCCAGAATGTCTATCTATTTGGATCGCCCGTCGTGGCCAACAAAGATGAATATCTCAAGGCTCGGAGTGTAGTATCTGGGAGATTTGTGAATGGTTTCTCCACGAATGATTGGATTCTGGGCTATCTCTTCCGTGCCACGAGCGGTGGCATCAAGAAGGTCGCTGGCCTTGCAGCCATCGAAGGTATACCAGGGATCGAGAACTATGACGTGACCGAGCTTGTGAATGGTCATATGGATTATCGCACGGCCATGCCTCGACTTTTGAGGCAGGTCGGCTGGGAGGTTATTGACGACGAGTTTGCAGAGATTGAGGATCCAGACCCAGATAACCACGCTGAGCGTCAGCGCGAGTTGATTCGCGAAATCGATGAAGCTCGACGAGAAGCCGAGGCGAAGCCAGAGAAGAAGCGGTTCGGCCTGTTCAAGCGAGGCAAAATGGCCGAGAAGAAAAAATGGGAAACATATGATGTCGAACGAAACAATGCTCCCCGCGATTCTAACGAATCCGAAAGCAACCCCGGTTCTGTCCTCTTTGATATCGAAGCCATTCGAGCGGAGCTGCACTCAGAGGCGATCGAAATCAAAGAATTAGAGTCGACTATGCCTCTAATGAAGCTAGACTTGAATGCTCCATCGGAACCGCCAGCCGCTCAACCCTCTTCTCCTATTACCAAGAGACCAGAGACGCCCGAGCCTCCAGCAGCCTCCCGAACCTCATCGTTACCCCGGCACGCATCGGGGCAGTATTCTCCCTATGGGTTCAATGAATACTCCACCGCGCCGAGGCATGACGATATGGAAATGACTTTTGACACATCTTTCCATGAATCCCCACGATCCAACAATGAAGACCTTCACACTCGCCCAGAGCCGAGAACTGCCTCTACAATGCCGACGATTGGTACCAGCGCTCTCGGAGCCATGGCCACGGAGCCAAATGCCTGGGCGGACCATGATCACGGGCACCGGGATGGCAATATATCAATGACGTTCGAATAGTGCTTCCTCGGTGTTCTTTTGCCTTCCTTTCCTTCCCTCTATATACTTTTCTACGACTGGACTTGGTTTCTGATACTTAATGAGGCGCCTGGCTTGTCCCGGCGTGTTTGGCTTCTTTATCATCCGAATGTGTATATGTCCTTCTGCTCATGCATAGAAACAGAGCTAGATTCTACAATCACCAGGGTACAGTCAAAGGCAAGCGGATTGGCTCGACTGGGTTCTTTGTCTACCTTCTATAAGTACCTCAAAAGATAATTTTCGAGATGAAAGAAACCCGAGAAACGCACAACATTGATCGTACAGCTGCAAGCAAAATAGCGATAGATAGATAAGGCAATCGAATTAATTCTTGTTGCTATATACATGTACTTACATGTAGTTAGTCTGCGTGTATACAACGTTGTACAAGGCGTAGTATCAAATCGCAGCCTGGGGCAGCGGTCGCGTTATCACGCGTTTCCCCTCAATGTGGCGCCGGGGGTCCGCAGGTCCAGCTTCTCCAATCTTAGCGTTCTTTGTCTCGAGGACAAAAAAAGTCCCAGTCGAAAATAAAACAATCTTCCACTCCAGACCAAATCGCAAACATCTTCCCGTGTGGCGAGTTGAATCCGACGCGTCGCCCCGTTCTGATCGCGAAATCCCTCTCGTGCTTATCAACGCGCTTCACATGAAGACGGACTAGTTCTCTTTTGACTCTAACCCGCTAGATCGGCGATTCGCGCCGGGATTGGATAGCGAAGATTGACGACTTCTGCCACCGTCTATCATGGGAGCTCTGGCTAAACCAGACTCAAGCTATGCGTCCAATCGCATGACGAGGCGGAATGCTCCACGGAGGCATCTTTTGTCTAATTTCAATAAACCCGAGCCCGAGAACACAAGAACTGAAGTCGCAAGTACAAACTTCAACGTCGTACAACCTTTTACCGAGACAAAGCCAGATGTCGATACCGATGCCGAGCCTTTGAGCTCCGAGGAAGAGGAAGCCGAAGAATCCCAACCGAATGATGTGGTGCAACCAAGCATCGAGATAAACTCCGACATTGATACAGATGCGGACCCTTTGAGTTCCGACGAAGAGCAAACGGAAAAGACCGAACCGGACGTTGCTCAACCAAGCATCGAGACAAAGTCGGATATTGATACAGATGCTGAGCCTTTAAGCTCTGAGGAAGAGCAGATCAGCGATAACGAGTCTTTACCTGGCCGCAAAGAGAGCAAATATGCGACTACTACTTTGGCGGAGAAACTTGCAGAAGAAAAGAATGGATCACAAGCCAGTCCGCAAGTTCGCAGTGGGAGCTTCCGCAGGAGCGGTCCCGCGCGAACACTCAGCGCTATGATGGGCTCTGACGATGAGGACGGCCCACTATTTTCTTCTGGATCCTCGCAGAGCTATAAACGACAACGGGCGACTAAGTATTCGTCAAAAACCTCATACTTCAACAGGCCACCTTTCCCCCCACGGCCGGTTGTGAAAACGAGAGAGCCATCCCCAGCCGTTGAATCTCCCAAAGAACCAGAAGAGACCTTCATAGTGCCAAAGGAGATTGGAACATCGAGTTTCAAAGAGTCTCGTGGCGGGGAAGAGTCAAACTCCAGTTTCTCTTACGGTCCATTCTCGATGGAAGAATATGAAGCGATGTTGCTTGGCGATGATTCACCGCTGTCATCACCGTCTCTTTCCTTATGTGAAGAAATGTCGCAGCTCGACGAGTTTGGAGCGAAAGAACCTCGTCAACCATCACCACCACCAAAGGCTCTATGCCCGTTATGTCATGAGGAAGTCGAGTGGGCATTACTCGAGCGGTTCAAAGCACAACCGAAGCAACGCATTCGAGAACAAGTCCAGTTCTGTGAACGTCATCAACTCCGCAGCGCGCTGCTACTTTGGATTGAGCGAGGATACCCTACAATCGACTGGAAGAACTTTGAAGAGCGTATTCAGAGCTATTTTCCCAGACTTGAAAAGTTTCTTGTCCCTGGGGCTTTCTCTTATTACCGAAACATGCTTGATGCTTCTTTTACACCCGGTCAAGCGAAGAATTACCGGCTAAGAGCGGAAGATGGCAAGGGACTCGAGAACATGACCTGCGGTTATTACGGGCCCCTGGGTGCTACCAAAATGTATATGGTATTTACCTTCTGAATTGCTTGACAGTGCTAACTAGGATATTTCTTCGATCTAGGCTTGAAGTAGTGATCCGTCGTTTTTTTGTGTTGGTGCGTCGCTTAGCTCTGTCAGATCCCATGATCAAGGCAGTTGGTGTGGCTGGCTACACCCAGTCTGTGCTTGTGCCTGAGCTTGCTGTCCTCATGGTCAAGGATGATATGAAGGTCAATGATGAAGATGCCCGCCAAATTTTGAGGGAGAGTATGGAAATCGGTGGAAGAGTCAACCCAGACCACAACGTTGTGGAAGTGCCCGAAGAAGAAAATGACGAAAAGGAAGAATCATGATTGTGGGTTTATTCTTTCGTATCTCATACTGGGAGGATATGTTAAGCTGCCTTGATCTGACTCTGGCATGTGTTTTGTTTCTTTTTTCCCCTTTGACTAGGTCATACAGTTTTATCATTTTGAGCGATTGTATATATAAGCCATTATGATACCTCTCATGTTTTGTCTTATACTCACGGGAATACCACTTATCTTTGATCGTTCTCAAGTCCAGTGATCGAACATTCGACTAGCCTGTCATCGATGTTAACTAGTTATCTAATATGAAGTACAACGTAGGTCAACATGCTCAAAAGGGTAATTTCGTGTCGGGCTGATCCGGCTTTGTCAGCCGATAAGGTGACCGCTTGGCCCATGACACAATGCGGAGAAGCTCCCCAGGGTTCATGACTTTTCCCTCATCCACGCAATATGGAGGAAAAAGACATGCCGTACTCAGAGACAACACCTCTACTCGAGAGCAATGTCGCTCCTCGGCGGCATAGATATCCACACCATGCCGTTCGTCGAGCGTGTACTATCACTCTTGCGGCTTTGCTCTCTGTGGCGACGCTTCTATTCCTCCTTCCCATTGCCATTTTGCCTCGGGAGCACGGCTCAATTTGGTCGTATCTCCCTGGAGCTCATCCAATCCCCCACGACGCCTGGCCAGAAAGCTACGGTTTGCCCTATGACCAGCTCCAGCAGATCCTTCTCAATGTGCCTTCCGCAGATAAGGCTCGAGAGTGGAGCAAGTACTATACCGCAGGACCCCACCTAGGAGGCAAGAACCTGTCCCAGGCACTTTGGACTTTGGAAAAATGGAAAGAATTTGGCGTGGAGGATACTGGCCTTGCGGCTTATGACATTTACATCAACTACCCCCTCGATCACCGCCTGGCTCTTTTGAAGACGTCCGACGATAAGACCGACGTGACCTTTGAGGCCACATTGGAAGAGGATGTTCTCGAAGAGGATCCTACTTCTGGCCTAGTAGACCGTGTTCCGGTTTTCCATGGCTATTCCGCTACTGGCAATGTGACTGCCCAGTATGTCTATGTCAACTTCGGCACGTACGCAGATTTCGAGGATCTCGTGAATGCCAATATCACCTTGGAGGGTAAGATTGCCATTGCCAAGTATGGAAGAATCTTCCGTGGGTTGAAGGTAAAGCGTGCACAGGAACTTGGAATGGTTGGCGTTGTCATCTACAGTGATCCGCAGGAAGACGGGGACATCACCGAGGAAAATGGCTACGAAGCCTATCCTAATGGACCGGCACGGAACCCCAGTGCTATCCAGAGAGGTAGCACGCAATTCCTCAGTAAGCATTTTCTTGCAGTTTGATAGAATTCCCAAACTAACTTGAACAAGGTATCCTTCCTGGTGACCCAACAACCCCGGGATACCCATCTAAGCCTGGATGTGAACGGCAAGATCCGCATCTCTCCATTCCTTCAATCCCCTCTCTTCCTATCTCATACAAGGAGGTTCTGCCTTTCTTGAAGGCGCTCAATGGGCATGGTCCAAAGGCATCGGACTTCAACCAGTGGTGGCAGGGAGGTGGCCTTGGTTATAAGGGTGTGGAGTACAACATCGGGCCATCTCCTGAGGATGTGGTGATCAACCTCCACAACCACCAGGAATATGTGACAACCCCATTGTGGAACGTCATTGGTACTATCAAGGGCCACATCCCTGATGAGGTTGTTATCCTCGGCAATCACCGTGACTCATGGGTCGCCGGCGGTGCAGGAGATCCTAACAGTGGATCCGCTGCCTTGAACGAAGTCGTGCGTAGCTTTGGCGAAGCTCTTAAGGCAGGGTGGAAGCCATTGCGCACGGTCGTTTTTGCCAGCTGGGACGGTGAAGAGTATGGTCTTCTTGGCTCGACCGAATGGGTCGAGGAATACCTCCCATGGCTCTCCAAGGCTAACATCGCCTACTTGAATGTCGATGTGGCTGCTGCAGGCACCAACTTCGAGCCTCGAGCCAGCCCTCTTTTGAACAAGGTCATCAACGATATCACGAGCCTAGTGCAGTCCCCAAATCAGACCGTCCGAGGGCAGACAATCCATGATGTCTGGGATGGCAAGATCGCGACGATGGGTAGTGGCAGTGATTTCACTGCCTTCCAGGACTTCGCCGGTGTTGCCAGCTTGGATTTCGGATTTGGTCGTGGTAAGAACGATCCAGTCTACCATTACCACTCCAACTACGACAGCTTCGCATGGATGGAGAAGTACGGTGACAAGGACTTCCTCTATCACATAGCTTGCACGAAGCTCTGGGCCTTGGCCGCTGCACAATTGGTGGAATCTCCTCTACTTGCGCTCAACGCCACCGACTATGCTCTTGGACTAGGATCCTACCTGGACCAAATCAAGCCTTCGGCAGATAAGCTCCCTGAGAAGACGCACTTCAACTTCGCACCTTTGGATAGGGCCATTGCCGAGTTCCAGGAATCTGCACGCACTTTCGATGCCTATGCTGCGGCTTTAAAGTCCAAACTTGGTGAGGACGTGCCTTGGTATCACTGGTGGAAGAAGGTGAGGCTGTGGTTCCAGATCCGCGCTACAAATGCCAAATACAAGGGCATTGAGCGGGCTTTCTTATACCAGCCTGGTCTGGACGGCCGTAATTGGTTCAAGCATGTCGTCTTTGCACCTGGCATTTGGACTGGTTACTCCGGAGCCACCTATCCCGGACTAGTAGAAAGCCTGGAGGCTGGAGACGTGGAGAATGCTGAGGTACGGCCCCTAACTTTGAGCCCTCTGTGCTTTTATTGCAATTACTAACGTGTTTGTCATTAGAAATGGAGCTCCATCATCCAGGAACGGATAGGTGCTGCGACCAAATTGCTGCTTTAGATGGCCTGTACAATGGCTTGCAAGCGGGATATGGATATTATGATCGAGCATTGAACATAGGACACCATTGGCTCGGAATAGTCATAAAAGCCAGTGATGCACAAAGAGATCAATACGAAATGCTTCACGAACATGAAATTAGAAAAAATTAAAATGTGGCCCCTTTAGTAGATAGTCCTGAAAATATACCTCATTGTATACCTACCTGATACTTCCCTGCACTAAGTTATGTGCACATCTACCCCGGATTTCGTCATCTGACTAATCAGTTGCATGATCCGTCCACGGGTGGACCGCGGCTTCATCCCGCTGTAGCTGACAGCTTTCAGGATCTTCCTTTTGCTCTTGATCATAACTCTAAATACCCAGCCAAAAAAAAAATCAATCCACCCTAAATCTCCAAGATGGTATGTTCACAAAATAACAGCATTTTGACTCCATTCCGATCCCACCCTCCAACCCGAACAATCAACATCAACACCTACACCAACATACCACCTCTCTAGACCCATGATCGAAAGCAATACTAACCACCACAGGCATCCCCAACAACCTCCGCCCTAGCCCTCTCCCTGCTGACCAGCCTGGGTGGCATCATTGGATACGCACGGACAGGATCCATCCCCTCCATCGCCGCCGGCGTCTCCGTCGGCCTCGTCTATCTCCTAGCCTTTCTCCGCCTGCGCGCCGGCCAACCATACGGTGAGGAACTGGGTCTGCTAGCCTCTGTTGTGCTGGGTGGCAGCTCTGTTCCACGTGTGATCAAGACGGGCGGAAAGCCTGTGCCGGTGCTTTTGTCTGTGCTGGCTACGTATGGGCTGTTTGTTTTTGGGGTTGCGTTTAGAGAGAAGAGGGCTTGAGGGGGATAGATGAACTGGGGCTCGGCTTGCTCCTGGTCGCCGGATATTTGTCGGTTTTCATATCGGGACAGTTGATGGGGTTGGAGCTTTAGGTTGTTTCAGCGATAAGTCTACGTCAATTGAGTTGAGAAATTTATTTGCCCCTCGATCTGATCTATAAGGATATTGTATAAGATCCTGGGGCTGCTATCCTACATTTCATATTACTGCTTAGAACACTACGGCAAGGAATGAACCCATACAGAAATCAAACATGTATTGGTAGTTGAAGAAAAGCCTATGAGGTTTCAGGCTAAAACGCCCGGACAGGATTTCCTACCTCCATGAAAACGCTAAAAACTTACATCGACCGTAGATGGCATCGTTACGCCTTCTCGGTATTCACATCAGACAGCCGGGCACCTCCGGACCAGGGTTAAACCTCCAAGGGGAATCAGGAGTGAAAATCGAAAGGGCAAGGCACGTACTGTACGTAGGCTCATCAATGTGACTTTCGAGCCAGTTTGTCAGATCTGGGCCTCCTTTTCCGGAACAAACGGCTCAAGGGAGCCTCTCGACTTTTGCTTTTTCTCAATTTTCTCATATTGTTCGAACATTTTCCGATGTCTTTGTATCTCGCAACATCGAATTCAACAGCACCGACGTTTCCTGGGGTTGTCGGAAAGAAGATGGTGGGACGGGGGAGGACTCGCCAAGACTAATATCTGGAATCAGGGCCACTGATGACAAATAAAGACCCGGCCAAGAGAATGCTCATGTGAAACTAGAAGTTTTGGTATGTCGAACTTAGCTGAGGTCCGTAACTCCATCATTTGCTAAATGCGGCAGGAAAAAAACAAAGCAGAACTTAATGGGCCGGATCAAAAACCGTGTCGGAGTCCTGGATGGCGCCCACAATTGCGTTGCCGGGAAGCTCGCCAAGGGCGGTTTGGGTGCTCTTATCGGGAACGTATGCATATCGAGGTAGCTGTGCCATCTTCTCCTCCGGGCTGAGCGTGTCATCGTTGTAAACAAGTCGGATCGCGGGCTTGGCCTTCTCTTTTTTGGGTTTGCTAATACCCTCTGTCTTCGGGATAGTTTCCTTGGCCGCGCCTGAAATCTGATTATCAACAGGTGTGGCGACATGTTCAGTTGACTGGGCGCTGTCTCCATTAGAGTAACCCGAAGCTACGGGTGTGGGAGGAAGGTGTCCCATGTGCATCTGCTGCATTTGGAGAGCATTGACTGGAGGTGCGGCAAAAGCAGGACGCTGGGGAAGATTGGAGGCGGCCGGTAGGCCCATGTATCTGTTCTCGGACGGTTGGGGCTGTTGGTGGGGGAAAGAAGGAGCTCCGTAGGGAACTGGTGGCGGTGCAGGAAGTCCGGTGGGGAATGGTTGTGGGTTTGCGGCGGGGTACGGCTGAGGGTACATGGATGGGGTGTAAGGCGAGGCACCAGCAGCTGGAGAGTAATTTTGATAGACGGGACTACCAGTCTGCGGGTAAGGAGAAGCCACAGCGGCGGGGGTCGCACCGTAGGGCTGAGGATAGGCGTACTGCTGAGCGGGTGCGGCTGCAATTTGAGGTGATTGCGTCTGACAATAATTATGAGTTCTTGGTTCATGTCAACATTGAAGGCAGGGAATAACTTACGAATCCACCGGGTGTCGGGGTAGACTGAACGGCACTAGAGGGAGTCACGTCGCCACTGCTACCTCCAGCAAGCGCCTCTGCACGCTTCGCCTTGTGTTCAGCCAATCGCTTTTTAAGATCTGAGATGGGTTCAAGCTTTGGCTTTTTGGCCGGTTGGCCGCCGGAAGAAACGCCGGAAGGAGGATTGCCTGTCGCTTGCTGGCGATCTAGCTCGGCCTGCTGGAATTGGGAAGCAACGCGTTGCTGGTGGGCTTTGAGGACATCCGCAGGAATACCTTCCATGCCAAAGATTTCAACATCAAGGCCCGAGCGGTTTGGCAGCGCATTTTGCACTTCGGTGAGTTGTTCCTTGTGGACCTGGCTTAGATGCACAGAAAGACCTAGCGGCGCAAATCATCAATATGACGTTCATTTTGTTAGGATAAGTTATAACTAACCTCCAGCAGTATTCAGTCTCCGGTTACAGTTGTCGCACTTGAAATGCTTGGCTTTCTGGTGGGAAATGAGGATCTTCAAGTCATCGAAGTCGCGCTCACAATAGTAACACCATGGGCGATCAAGGAGCTCCTCGAGAGAGGGACCACGTCTTTTTTTACCCATTGTGGCGTCGGTCGAGACAGGGAATGCGTCGGAGACCGAAGAAGTTGTGAGGTGTGTGGGGTTGTTGGAAAGGAGGGGAGATTTGCACGGAGAGGTGTTGGAGATTCGGGAGCCTGCCATGTTGGATGTCGCCGACACGTGATGCCACGTGATTTCCGAATTCGGTAATCATGTTGAAGTGTTGTATGTGTTATACATAAGTTGGGTCAGGTGTGCACCGTGTTTCAAGCCTTCACTCTGTTTTCTCATCCAATCACACGAAACCCCCTAAGACTCAAGCTACAATGCACATCGTGCATCACGGGCACCACTTTCAAGTAAGAATGCTAGATCTTTGATTTACTTTCATCTGTATACCACTTCAGAAAGTATATAAGAGACTTCACAAGTTATCTACGGATTTTTGGCCGAGAAGTTGTCTCCAGCCTCGAAAAAAATCTACAAAATACAATTGCCAATTACAAGTGGAGAATGGGAGAATGTTTTAATCATACAAGATTGAAATTGAGCTTAAAATACATGTGCCGGTGCCCTGGCGGTGTCCAGACACCACCAGGGCACCAGCAATTTGATAATGTATCTGATCATTCGCTGTCACCCAGCCCACCCCAGGGAGTCAAGACCACCAGAAATCCCCTCCGCCCCGGTTTGACCATGCCAGGCACGTAGAAGGCTGTGCACCAGGCGGTCAAGGTCAACCGGGGCGAAGGATCATCCCTGTGATCGCATTCCGAACCCCCTCTGATGTGATACCAAACCCTGGAGCGGGCCAGGAGACAGCGAATGATCAGTTGGTGTTGAGGCAATCCTCAGTTCTCTCTCTCTCACTCGTAAAAAGTGAGATGAACATGAAGTGATTATGATTGGTAACTCAAGTGAGTGAGAGAGAGAGAACCGAGGATGCCTCAACGACCCGACCTACCCTCAATGGCGGGGTCCCCCCGGGTTGTGACCTGGGAGGGGACCCATCCCGTATTGGACGTACGGAAATGGAGCGTACTGGGGCGGCATAGGTTGCCCCAGTTGCGCCATAGGCGCAACAGACGCAGCAGCAGCGTAAGGATTGACTGGGCCGGGGCCGTAGTGGGCCACCACCCCCATAGGAGGGAGGGTGGGTGGCATGGGCTGCTGCTGCGCCTGTACGCTTGCCATTGAGGGCAGGCCCGGGGGGCCCCTTGGGGGCGAGGTTGCCGGCAAGTGGTGCCAGCGAGGGCGAACGCTTGCGGCGGCCAGGGCCAATGGGTTTGGGGATCTCGTCGGCGGCGCCATCGCCACCGACAGTGCGGTCCTGCTCGATTTGGGCCTTGGATCGCTTTGGATTGCGGATCCGTCCTTCTCGGTTGAATCGGTCCCAGTGATCGAGCATCGCCTTGGTCCTCTTGGGGTTCTTCGAATTGGCGATTTTTTGCCTCCTGGCCTCCTCGATCGCCTCAGCAGAGAGTGCCTCCTTCTTGGCCGGCGCAGGGGCGGGCTCGAGAGGGGCTTCCGGTGCCATTGGTTCGATGGCCGGGAAGGAGGACTCTGCTGGGGGAATTGCGGAGGAGGCCAGGGTGCTAGCGCCACGTCGACCTCGGCCCCGAGATGAAGATTGAATTGGGGCCGGGGTGACTTCGAAGGTAGCCCGAGAGGAGCCAAGGCGACCAAGCCCACGGCCACGTCCACGACCGCGGCCACGGCCAGAGCCTCTGCGAGAGTTTGTGTCGGTAGGAGCAGAATCGAGGACGACGATCTTGCCACCGCGGCCTCGAGTACGCCGCTTTGCGAAATGGTTGTCTTCTTCGGTTTCATCGCCATCCGCACTCTCATTCTGGGTCTCTTCCGTATCGGTCGCTTTCGTTGGTGCTTCGACTTCTGCAGCCTTGCGCTTTCGAGTGACTTTCGGCGCAAGTGGCTCGCGTCGAGGTTCGTACAACTGAGGGTGATATTCAAGACCATGTTTCTTCAAGGGTGGCCACCCATCAGGGTTGGGATCACCACTCTCCGTCTTCTTTGCAATCATTTTTCTGGCTTGGGCGGGAGTTGGAACAAAGCCACCTTGCACAAATGGATCTTGCATTGAGCGAATCGGTACAGTTGGTACGTTGCCCGGGAAATAGTTGTGTTTGTAACCGTAGAGCATTGCCTCTTTCTTTTCCTCGAAATCAAGCTTGTCCTCATTGACGTTGGCCAGAGGGGCTCCGCCCTTCTTCTTGTGGCCCTGCATCTGATGCCGCTTTGTCTCATATGAGGGCAAATCCCGCTTGTGCCGGTGCACCTTGAGGTAAAGCTCATCAAGTGCTAGGTATTCATCTTGGATGGTTTTCAAGGTAAAGGCTCCGGTCTGGGTAATCGCATAGAGTTCATCAGGTGTATATTTCTCAGGATTGCGGAGCATGTTGACAAGATTGTCTATTCCTTGCACTTGTATTTCAAGGAATTGACCTTTATCGACTTTGGTCTTCTTGTACGGGAGTGGATGAGGACATGGTTCAGGAGCGTCACGCTTTTTGGATTTGGAGGGGTCATGGAATACATCGTCCCAGGCGGATTCGCATTTAGCAGCTTCCTGGTCGTATTCAGAGGAGAATCTGTTGGCATCATGGACATTCCAGAAGCGGGCAAGGCGCTTTTTGACGTCTGGTTGTCGCCACTCAGCATTGCGGGTGCGATACTCCTCTGGATATGAAGTATGCGGGTTGGAAAGCCATTCTAGTCGATCAAGTTTCGTTGCCGGCATGTTGGTGACATTGACCGAAATTTCGGTTGGCTGGGTGCCATTGTTATCGTCAGCGGATGTTTCCACTACGATCTCTGCAATTTCTTCTTCCTGAGCCTCGCCATCTTCGGGCTTGGCAGCTTGAGCTACAGGCTCATCTTGTTCAAGGGCGTCGTCATCTTGGAGATCGCCATTGTCATCGTAAGTATCATCAGCGCCATCCTCGGCACCATCCTCGGTACCATCTTCGGCGCCATCGTACCCAGAAAAGCTCATGGGTTTTGGATGTGCTTCATTGTTATGGTCATTCAAAAGATCTTCCTCGGAGATGCTTTTGTCATTGGGCATCATCAAAAGTTTTCCACACCAGTCGCACTTCACCCGGCGAGGCATGGGCTCCGGGGACTGGGAAATTTGGGTTGAGGTAGATTGGGGACGGAAAGGTTCAGAAAATTGACGACGCAGTGGAGAGTCCTGGCTATCACCAACATCCGAAGAAGGATTGTCCCCATCCAGATAGGCACTTGGGATGGGGGCCATTTTGGCTGAAATGATCAGGTAAAAAAAGAATGACACAAAGGTATGAGCTTTTTTTTTCTTTCAATGGCTTGCAAAAAAAGAAACAAAAAAAAAGCAAAAAGTAAAAACAAGACTCAAATGAAGAATGAAGAATGTCGAGGAAGAATCTGTATAGATGGTCAGCGCGGTTCGCTTGCGGGTGCCAAGACGCCAGTAAATTGCAGCGCAATCCGTGGTTCCCAAGGCCAAAGGCACAAGGCATGAACCAGCAACATCACAAACAAATCACGATTCATTGCCAATCAGATAGACTCGGTATGAAGCAGCCAACAAGAGAAGTATAGAACATAAGACACGGTCGGGGGAAAATGTGTAGATCAAGATCCAGGAAGTACTGCCATGCCATACAAGAAAAAAACGGAAAAGACGCGACACTTACCATGAGATGTTTGGACTCGAGTTGAATCCTTGTGAATAATAGACACGAGTCGTATCCAATGCCTGCCAGCTGTTAGCAGTGAGTTCTGCAAAGAAGGGTGCAGGGTATGCGTGAGTGGCTGCCAGGGATGTGTACTTACTTAATATTCGACTGGAGAAGGCTGGGTACTTAGGTAGGTGATAGTCCACTTTTGGAACACAACACGAAGTGGGATGAGATGGGAAGAATGGAGGAAATAGGAGAAAATAGAGAAGATGTCAAGGCAAAATACGCCGGAAACTCGTGGTGTTTGGCGCGCAGATCTTGCGTCGCCGGGTAGTATGAAGAAGAAAAAAGATCTTCGCCGACGCGACACTGCGCGAAGAAGAAGACAGAAAAATGAAGACAAGGGGCAAGATCAGATTACAGAGGAGAATGAATACAGGAGAAGAACAGAAATGGGAGAGGAAGTTGGATAAAGATGATGAGGTTGCGAAGAGATTGAGGTTGAGAGAGAGATAGTTTTGTAGTTTCATAGGCAGTGGAAACCCCGTCCTGGCCCGACCAATCAAAAGCTGTCTATCTACTAGCCACATTGGACGACATTGAGGAAAGGGGGGGTTATTCGGATTGATCTATTCATGGATTATTCTATTGATACTCTGCATTGTGTTAATCATGAGTCTTTTATTTTCGGTATCGTCGGATTGTTCATTGTCGCTTGTTCGGTCCTATAATCAATAACTACAATATGCCTTTTTTTTCTCGATTGAGGACAGACGTCACATGATACGTACTTTGAATTCGAACAATAAGATGTCACCTTTATAGCCAGCCATTGAGGCATTTGGTTGCCTAAGGGGGTAAGAGCGTCTATATGGACCTATGAACATGGATTGTAAATGCTGACTTCCAAGGGGACACGATACCGTGGACTCGACAATATCTTGAACGACGGGTAGCTAACGGCCAAGTAACGACCAAGTAACGGCCAAGTGACGCCAAATAGTAGATTTACTTGGTTTTTGATAACGACTCAATAACGAGCAAGTAACGGGAATGCCACGCCAGGCGACATGTTAATATTTGTCCCGAGTATAACGCAGATCGTGGCTCTGCGACAGCCATGTAACGGGAAAGTGACGCCAAACAACAGATTTACTAGGTCTTTGATAACGGCTCGATGACGAACAATAACGGGAGTGTCACGTCTGGCAGTATGTTGATATTGGTTCCGAGTATACTGTAAATTGTGGCTCCGCGACAGCCAAGTAACGGGAGACTTGACGTGAGCCAACTTTTCATACCAATTTACAAAATCAGTCCAAGATGTCGCCTATATGTGCGCTCCTTGGTATAGACAACAAATGACGAAACAGAAGTTACGGAAATCCGACACCGGACACTATGCCATAGTATCTGCACATATAAATTCCTGGGGCCAGATATCTACTACGTTTACGTTGAGTCACAGTAGATACAGCAGGCAGATCAGCCCATCTTTGCATTCAGGGCAAACTGTTGCGCTCTGAATGTTGGCGTTCACAGACTGCATACCACAGGCCAATCCACTCAGGCACACTAACTGCCTTTTTATTCGTCTGAAGCCTTGTGGAGGATTCAGCCCTGAAATAATATTGTAACCACCCAAGCCTTTCTTATATGCATACTGCTTCAAAGAATCATAATTTCCTTTTCTTTATATCCATTGTATGGGTCAAACAAGAACAAGTTCAATGAATCGTGGGTAGGTCATATTATTGTAGTTTCATTGTGTAGTTGCCTACATGAATCGGCACAATTGGAATGACAGTATATATTTTGAAAGAATTCTCTAAGAAGCTCAAGCTCATTAAGACCATATCGAGTTCAAAGGTCATATTAATGGCAGTATTTGGGTAATGAAACTTGTGAGCGAAAAATGCCAATAACAAGGTATGGGATATACTTCGATCTTGCAAAGCAGTCCCGCTCTAGCTTTGTGTGGATCCCAGGCCCCCGAGGCCCGCGAAAGTTGCCCCATTTGATGACTAAGGAAGTGAACTTTTTCTTGGAATGGGGTTCCTTCTACTCCATGAGGATCTTAGAGTTCCTTAGATCCGGGAAATGCCGAGGTCTATTTTCCGGCATTTCGAGCAATGGTCTTGTGGAGCCATATACAACGTAGGGGTAATCCTCGTTCAAAGAATTCAAATTGTATTCAGAATACGGCTGTCATCTACGGCAAAATCAGGCTTGCTTTCTATAGTGCTCAAAGTAATTATTTGCCAAAATGAATGTAGATTATCATTGTCAGTCGGGTAGATGTTCAAATTAGCTTTATGTACAATCAACATTTGAGGTATAATGTGTCTTAGTATTCCATACAGAGAACATGAAATGCAGTACGCACAATGGCATTATCAACTTTTTGGAATATAACGTGACATGTACCTCATAACAATGAAGTTTTACCTAACGAGTTATGCCTGCAAACATACTAACACCATCATACGAATTCGACACTGACAACAGGTATCTGACAGGAAGCGCTTTATACACATCAAACAATGCGCAGCAACTAACATAGCCCTGGAGATACTCGATACCAATTGTTAGATGTGCATGATGCTCTTACCTTACAACATACCTACCGTACTTACGCACAAAGGTAGTAATCAACGGTATCGGGGCGATAGCCCAGGTTGTCATTACATCAAAGAGTCGCCGAATCGGTCTCGGATCAATGTTCAACAAACGCCAAGTCCACCCCGTGCCTCACACATTGGAATGCCGGAACGCAAATCTCATGGAGCAGATCCCCCCGAATAGAAATGTCACAGCCCAAGCATCGCCTCATGACCTCGCCGCCAAGTTGGAACTGGGGATTCACAAACCCTCTCGGAGAGACACGGACATCAGACATATCAATGATCTACCCGGCAGTGCAGGAGACAATCAGTATACATATTCCAGGCTAGGCCTCACCATCGGAATGCTTGGCGAGGAGCGCATGGTGAATCCAACTGCCAAGATCTGGGCATTGAATCTTCAGAATGCGCCCGGTACGACATGAACTGAGTGGTATGGAACTGTTCTGGAGAACAGTGAGTACAATGTCCGGGGTGACAATACGGGGAAGGGAGCAAGGGAGAGGAGAGGATAAACGACTCCACAAAGAGTGGGTTCAATTTCTCTATTGACATCGATACATCCCCCTTTTTTTTTATTATCGAGATCTTGGCACAAATCAACGCCATCGATGAGCATCCGCTCCATGATAGGGGTTTCTCACGATGCCAAGCTCTGTCATGTGTCGTACACATAGCGAGGGTCTCAAAATTGAATTCTTCGAGGCCTTGTCGCATCGATACGGTTATCAAGGACTCTGGGGGAATGGACTCGCCAAGGGCGATCATAGACGATCATGCTGACAACGAGCGTGCATGAACACAGTCTTGGCAAACACTGGAACTATTTACGTGCTATTGTTTTTGCCAAGCGGTTGCACGGAGTGACAGTATGCGTCGAGGTAGGGGGTTACAGTGGCAGTGCTTTGTTATTTGGCGGGATCGACGGGGCGACGCCCGTCGCCCTGTGACTCGGTCCGGTCCGGGGAGCAATTGCGATCTGTAAGGCAGTTAAAAAGCCTGTTTATGCAGACACGGCTACGGAGTACCTGGGACGGGTTTATGTAGGTGCCTACAGGCACAGCGAGTTTCCTTGTCGATTGTCCGTTGTACGTTGCATGTTGTACCTATAACATAGTTACACTTCACCGTTAGGAATAGGCCACGATCGACGCTGTGGCGTCCCCTCATCCCAAGTTTATCTTGCAGGGCCCTTCAAAGCCAGGACAATAAATATAGCAACCTCTCAGAACGCCGATATAAGCCTTGGCACACGCCACTGGTGAACATTGCGGCTCTCGCCATCGCTCTCAGCGTTCATCCCTGCGCATGCCAGATGCGACGACTGACGGTTGACTACCAAAGTCCGAGGCATCGGGTAGGCATCGGGATACTTGCCCCGACATTCTGACATTCCAGTTCCAACGTCAAAACGTATCGGAAATACAGCTTACATGTCCAACGTTAAACACGGCAACGGAAGGTTTCAAATCTTCTGGAAGCGCCTGACAATTCGTGATCGGCAACCTCTCCCACCCCCTCCTTTTCCTCGCAGATCCGAACATGGTTAGCCCTCGCGCCTGATCATCGGATGTCCTACAAAGTAGGAGGTACAAACGTTGAAAGTACAACCCATTTGCCAATGAAAGCACAATCCAGCACCATGGGCAAGACCATGGTTGCCCCCGTGTGCGGTTCATAGCACAACACAGCACCGGATCCCGGATATTTATTTCCTGAATTTCGCATCCGAGCAGTAGACCGAACTAGAACAGGAGAACCACGGTCGCTGGGGGGTCAGCAAGTCTCCAGTGAAAGAATACTACTAAGCAAGATGTACGGAGTATGTGGTAGCCTACAACGTAACCATCTGATACACTCCGGCTTATCACGTTCGAAGTATCAGCTGAAGCGTCCTAAGTTTCCCATCGATGATGCAACTTGACTCATTCCGCGCATGACAGTGTCAAATATCGAAAGTTGTCCAATATATTTCGCAACAACACAAGCCATGATATCATTCTATATTCCATAGGGCGGAGAGGTTCATTTATTGAATGAGAGGCTGAAACACGATTCGTTAGTCGAAGCAACAACCTTGGGACAAGTGCACGTCAGAACCAAACACCAAGCACCAAGCACCAAAAATATATGTACGGTACGAGCGGCAAAAGAAATGATTCAACTTCCAATCGGTTTAATTTCATCTCAAGACCGCAAGAACATCTAACCGCGGAAACTCTCGAGGATCGCCGAAAGGGTATTGCTATCAGCGGGTGTCGAGCGACAATTCCCGACCTACGTAATCGCCCAAGAACCCCCCCGTCATTCGCTCCCCAATCCCGGGACAACATGACGCTTATCCTAAGCTGGGGCCTTCTTAAGGGTTATTACATTACGAGCTCGACATGAAGCGGTGAATGTGTTAATATAATATTATACACTTTATCCCAAATCCAAATTAGATGATGCAGGCACATGAGAGATCTCAAGTTCGGTTTCAACGCACGCTTCAGATTCTCATTCGGTTCTCACTGGTCGTGACATCATGGATGGATACGAGTACGGTGTGCTGATTGACCGCGTGGCTGGTTGCTATGGTTTCTTCTAGGTTTGTGATATTTGCGCCAGCGGCGCGGCACGGTGCTCTCCGATATGTGTACGTCAATTTGGGTGCGCGATATACGACATATCTCAGGCGTCAAGATTTGCCCTGTACAACGTTTAGCCTGTGAGATGTTATGTGAGATGTGGATCGCATGGCCGTGCGATGGAGATCGCAAATGGTCATTGGTAGGATGGGGAGGATTTCATATGTGGTCGATCTCCGCGGGAGGCCTATATCGGGGGATACAGGTGTCCAAGATATGTTATATGATGTGATGTTTATATGAGATGTCCGGTCTATCGAATCATAGGGCATGAAAGTGACGCTTTGAGTGTGCACGGTGGGATCAAAGCATCAAGGTCGCTTGCTTCTGATTTGGTATCTTAGGAATACATGGTTTCAATGCTACAACGTTGTATATTCGAATACTTCCTTCCTAAACTAGCAACTTGGATTACGGTTCATGTATTTCGAGATACTTGTATCTGTTAATGATGTTATTCAACGTGAAACCATTTCGTACTTCATATAATCAAGACGCATACCACATGGTGCTCTGGACACTGTCGCATGCCACCAATAGAGCGTTGTCCCAGAGAATAAGGCAGTGCAAAAACACAACTGCATCTCTCCTTCAGTTTGGGCCACTTGCTCCATGATGCCTTTGCCGAAATGGGAGTTTTGATTTATACTGCCGTCTGTTCGGCATTAAATTGCCT
The DNA here is from genome assembly GCA_028827885.1 of Penicillium sp. IBT 31633x. Taxonomy (NCBI): domain Eukaryota; kingdom Fungi; phylum Ascomycota; class Eurotiomycetes; order Eurotiales; family Aspergillaceae; genus Penicillium; species Penicillium sp. IBT 31633x. Next base: position 1,160,451 of record JAPWDP010000008.1, read on the forward strand.
AAATCACAGAGCTGATGGATTTGCTCTTGGAGCCATCGTGCTTTACATATGACAAGGCTTGCGTCCTCGTTGGATATTCATTGAGTCTTAAATGGCCACGGGCTGGAGATTGGGCCTACGACGAAGCGGCGACATGACACTCTTAGCCATTGGCCCTCCTGCGCTTGGAAAGATAGCATATGTTTCTGGCTGTGCCTTCGTCTCTAGCCTTAGCGGTATCAGGGAACTTGACCACATGCACCGTTTGCTCTTGCCAGACGCCTTCAAACACACACTTTGACAGCACGATCCTCAGCAACATATATAAAGACCTACTCCACCTGGCAACTCAGATCCCTCTATAGAATCAAAACTGCAATGGGCTGAGCGTTGGAATGACGCGAAGCTTGAATTTGAAGATGACAGGTGCATATGAGGCTGAAAGTTGAGAGCCTCACCCCGGGTCCACTTCCCAAAGTGTTTTCTGGCCCCCAAGCTCCGTTCACTATTCTCTCTATTTGAGTCCATCGAGATAGAAACTGGGGCCAATAACTGCCAATCGCTTAATTTGCACGGATTAAGCAGAAACTGCCTCAGGCCGCCACATCTCCAAGCTTATCCTTTGATAGATGCCTATGGCCATTTCATCCCTCATCTATCAACACGAAGTGAAAAATTTCCCCTAATCCTCCCAACACATTTTATTTTCCCTTCCAAATCGTGAGGCCATGAAATATCACCCAAACTCGCCCCGCTCATTCGCGCTCAGTTATGTCTCCAACTCCCACTTCCATCGCTCCTTCAATTTCGCGTCTACTACGACCCATGGCCCTCTCAATGTGACTTACGCTGAGTACGGCCGAGAGGCTGATGAGCACGGCACTACTCCAACCTTACTCTTAATGCCAGGCATGTTTTCATCCCGGTACATAGGCCTATGCCTACACACGATTGCCGAGAAACGGGGCGTGCGTGTCTTAGTTATTGATCGGTAGATATGTCCCAGCCTTTATCACCTTCTCACATACGACACAGACTAAATTTCTATCGCACGCAGTCCTGGAATGGGTAATTCTACCGACGTGCCGCTGTCGCAGCGAGTGTCCGTTTGGATTGAGACCGTCCCGCGACTTTTAGCCCATTTGGGCATCCAGCACGTGGCGCTAGCATCGCATAGTGCCGGGACTATCTATTTATTGAATACCTTGTATCAATGCCGTGAAATTTTGCATCCCGATCAACCGGTAGTCACACTACTAGGTATGTTGAAGTTCCTGCAAATCTCTCTAATTGCTGTATATGCACTTTCATGCTAGAATTAAAAAACAAAAGCGAACCCTGTATCTGACAGCAACGCTAGCACCCTGGGTTGACCCGGCTAAATCAGGCATTGTCTCTATGAAAACGGCGCAATACATTCCCACCCCAGCATTCAAGTTATGACACCACATCCCGCGTCTATTCCTTGCCCAAGACGGCTCTGCCACAGCGACGAGTGGAGCAGTAATTGCCAATTTCTCTGCTGTGCTATCCCCAAAGAGCAGTGGACAGCAGACCAAGAATCGTCTCTATATAGCGCAGAATTATGGATTGGATTTGGACCAGCAGAAGGAGATAGATTCTGCTATGATGCAATTTATGTTCCAAGAGAGAACAGTCGGTTCTAATAGCGAGGCGCTACACTGTTTAAGGAAAGAGCCTAACACATGGGGTAAGTGTGAAGATTATGAGGTTTTCGTGCGGGAGCTGGTAGAGCTTGAAAGAGGACGCGCTAGTGTACCACTGAGAGTGCGGGCATTCTTCGCTGAGTCTGATAGTATGATTGGTAAGAAGGGTCAGGCGTATTTTGAGAAGTGCTGGCATCAGATCAACGATGGTGATTTCAGGATTGGGGTCGAATTTGAGTCAAGGATAGTGGCTGGAACTGATCATGATAGTTTGGTGCAGTCTGCAGAGGTGTGGGAGAGTATTTTCAAGCGGATGCAAAGTGAAGAGAATGAAAGGTCAGTGCAGTGATAGCATTGGTTTCAAATCGCCTAGGCGAGAAGGTTCTATTGAGAATTAATATTACTTTACACACAAGAGCTTTTGTTGTAGATGTGTCAGATCTCTGGTTCGATTGATACCAAGCTTGCAATGTATACCAGGGGAAAATCACCAAGACGTGAATTGCTTCCCCTTTCGATGGATCAGATCTCCTTTTCATGTCCTCAATTGAAGGTAATTGGCTCTTAACTAACCCCGTACAAAGCTTGTCAAACATCTCAGCCTGAAGCGAGCTGTCGTCGGATGTTGGTATAGTCTCAGACGCGTACAGTTCCAATCTGGCTGTTACTATAGCGGCCTTGTTATATATTATTGGATTCATGCATGTATTTGACTTCCAAATATCTCATTCTCTCTCTCGATTCTTAGACCCTTTGCACAATGGTTGCTTGAGACAACAATGAATATCTCTAGAGAAACCTTTTGTTTGGAGAGTTATTTTCAGCGTATATTGACAACACAGCGTACATATATACACAACCGCAAAACTCAGCAAATCACAACCCAGAACTTCATTTCCATTTCCCAGCATCCTCCACTCCCTTCGCTACTCGATTCACACCATCCTCGAGACCTGTGGTTGCACTGCCGAGGGCATTTCCCACCGGCTCGCCTGCACTCCCCGTCGCACCAGTGATGGTATCTCCAATGCCTCGCCCCGCGGCCCCTGTGACTCCACCAACTGTGCGGGCCACACCACCGACTGTGTTTCCAAGTGCAGATGTGACGAATTTGGCCGCTCCGGTGGCGCCTTTGTCTTGGTTGGAGGTGTCAATCGGCATGGTGTAGGGATTTGATTTTGTGGATTCGAGTAGGTTCGAAGAAGAGTTATCAGAGTGTAGGCTGAATATAGGTAGGGTAGTTAAAAAAAATGATGGTTGATGGTCAATATTGAACGATAAAAAAAAGGGTGAGCAGAACAATGGATTGTTATATTAGGGGGTGCGCCCTATGACATCATTGTTTGGGTGCCTCAAGTGGCACTATATAGAGTGGTTCATATAAGTTTCACCAACGTGGAGGCAAAGACACGTGAAGCTGGAGTTAAGGCAGATGGCCACTTTTGTTGATTTCTAGAATCGCCAGGGATTTGCCATTTGCCCTCCCCAGCCAATTCCCAGATATCGATATAGGCAAACCTGGTAGTACTTCTTTCGGGGGAGGGCCCCGTCTTCAGTTCCTTCCATTTTTCCGTTTTGGATCCTTAGATTCTTGATACATCATGAGAGAGGGTCTCTACGTTTTTCCCTTCCTTCTTCTTTTCTTGTTTTCTTTCTACGCAGCCAGTCAGCACCAAGAAGAACGTATGCTTTGTTATCACGCGGAAAATGCCTCTAATGAATACCGAACAAGAAGAATGTACCTTAATTTTAAGATTATAGGATGTGAAGAGTAGCGAGATAGGTATAGAGGGGTAAGGCAAAACTTGGCCCGTCGGCTTCGACCCTATAATCACGGTCTGACACGGTAAAAAGTGCATCCGTACTTATTTGGCATACAGACAATAGATTCAATGAACCCAGGAACCTCCATACCATCCTCTGCAACTATAGCCTCAGAGTTACATTCACTAGAATTGATTCCAAGCATTCAATATTAGTCTTGAAAGTCTGCACATGTAGCATCTATACTGTATACATTTGGGTGTACCTCGTGTTCATTTCGGATATCGTCCCGAGAGGCTTTGCGGGGGATTCTGTGAACACAGAAGCTGCAAGAAATCCGTTTTATGTTGAGAGGCTTGCGTGGCTTGAAGCCCAGATATCCACATAAGCTTTTCTTGAGGACCAGGCTTGCCAAAGACCCGAGCTGTGACTTGGATAAACCCATCCAAAGCGAACCATATACAGAGAACATGAAACCATTCAATGATCACACAGTATTGGGTAGAACCTACTGGCACTTTGTTATTTCAGTATATAACGTACATCCTCACAGTACCTGAATCCATATCTCCTTAAACCCCACTTCCCCCCGCAATTCGAGAGTGTAACGTCTCCACGTTGCACTCGCGTGTCTAATTGTTCCGGAATATTAATATCCAGCGATCGACGAGGTGGTACTCGGACTGTTGGAGAAACAAAGCTGTGATGAATTCAAATTTCTCCGGTGCTTTGCACATTCACTTTCCGACACCTCAAGGTACCTGAATATGTTGTCGCTAGGGACTGTCTCGCCCTTACCGCACGATATCAAACATGACAACATTGAAGGTAAGGAGCGGGGACTTGGGGAACTGCCAAGACCCCTTTTGATCTTGATACTAAGTTGTAGTTTTTCAGTAACAGTTGATAAAGGTCCCTTGGCAGTCTTATTGATCGTCGGCTCCGTGCGTTCTCTGCGAGGAATACCACCTGAGAACACTACCATCTGAGGGCGCTGCCACCTGAGTATCGTGTCTCCTGTGAATCTTTTCGTCTGGGATACTGGATACGCTCTATTTGGGAGCTTATCCGTTCAAGACTGCTATCGGAAACATCAATTAGAATGCTGCATGCGACGTTCGTGACAAGCATGAAATAATAAATTAAAAACCAAAGGCCGATAGAATCCCTTTGATCCTCATGATGTAACCGCTCATAGCACACCTGCCAACAAGTGCGTTTGAGGTTGCAGACCCCACCTGCCTTGAGCAGTATATATATACCCACCTTCGTGAAGATGTTTAATCCTCAAACTACTTGTGTTCAATCTGCATCCGACTATGTACCTCCGGGCCTATTTTGCTGCCCTTCTCGCTCTTGGGCCGGCCAACGCCGCACCCACTGGCTACAATCGCCTCACTGCTCGTGAAGACCAGATTCCCACAGTGTGGCCTCCCCCGCAAGAGATCTCGTTGGCTGGAGAAGGGGTCTCGCTCGAAGGGGATGTCACCATCGTGACCGGTGATTTCACAGACTCTGCTACGATTGATGCAATCAAGGCAATCGTGAAGTCCGCTGGAGGAACTGCTGCCACTTCATCAACGTCCACAGACAGTGGCACGCAGATAATTATTGGCACCGAGGGAGAAAATGGCCCTGCTGCCGCGGCGGCGGAGGCACTCACCGGAAAATCCGCTGATGGTCTCAACGCCGACGGCTACGTCCTTGCATCTGGCAACTATGAGAACAAGCCGAGCATCGTACTCAACGGCGTAGACAAGCGTGGCACTTTCTACGCGTCGCAAACTCTTCGTCAACTCCTCAGCGACAGCCAGGTTCCCGGAGTCAAGGTGCGCGACTGGCCGCTCATGTCTATCCGTGGCTCGATCGAAGGGTTTTATGGCGTTCCTTGGTCCCATCAGGCACGTCTCGATCAGTTTGCCTTCTACGCAAAGCACAAAATGAACACCTACATCTACACACCCAAGGATGATCCCCTTCTCCGCTCCGAATGGCGCACAGTTTATACTGGCGAGGCTCTTTCTGAGCTGCAGGAGCTTATCGAGACCGCAAACGCCAACCATGTGGATTTCACCTTTGCCTTATCCCCGGGCTTGGATATCTGCTTTTCGTCAGACGAAGACTTCAAAGCTACTACCGACAAGTTTGACCAGCTTCGTGACCTTGGTGTGCATAGCTTATATGTTGCGCTCGATGACATTGATCTTAAATTCCATTGTGATGCAGACAAGAACAAGTGGGAGGTAACAGACGATTCACGCGGTATCGCTCAAGCCCATGCCTACTACCTGAACCGTGTTCAGACGGAGTACATTGAGCCAAACGATCTCGAAGATCTCCAGACCGTGCCGACCAACTATGCCGGCAGTGCCTCAGACCCGTACAAAGACGAATTTGGCACCCAATTGAACAAGAAGATCCGCGTCCAATGGACCGGCGAAGGGGTTTTCAGCGACGTAATCACTGTCGAAAGCGTCACCACCGCCGACGCGACATACCACACTGAGAACCTATACATCTGGGACAACTTCCCCGTCAACGACGGCGCCCGCGATCGCTTGTTCCTCAACCCATTGACTGGCCGTGCCACAGAACTATACCAGCACATCCTCGGCTTCACCTCTAACCCGATGCAGCAAGCATACGCATCCATGCTCTCTCTCGCCAATTACGCCGACTACACATGGAACGGGCCCTCATACGACGCCGACGACTCGACAGCCGCGATCACAAAGGAACTCGCTGGCAGCGACACAGACGTACAGACCGCACTCATCGCGTTCATCGACCTCAACCTAAATTGGCCCTACCGAACACCAGAGGTCAACTCCCCCAAACTGGACAGCGACATTGAAGCCTTCTGGGCTGCTCGTAATGCCTCGACTAGCGAGGGCACACAGGCGCTAAGCAACCGCCTCAAAATTCTCACCACAACTCCGGACACTCTTCCAGAGATGGCCATGAAGGGCTTCGCGACGGACGTCGCGCCCTGGGCAACCGTTGCGAAGCAGTGGGCTACTGCCAGCCAGCATTTGATTAGCATGCTTACGGCGATTGATGATGGAGACAAGGCTACGGCGGATAGCGAGTATAAGTCTGCCCAGGAGTGGATTGAGAAGACGAAGGCTAAGACTGTTGACGATCGTAATAGCGAGGGAGAGGATCTTCCTAACTCGATTGTGCCGACTCTTGGTGGAGATGCATTTACGAAGTTCCTGTCTGATGCGAAGGCTGTTTATGATGGTCAGTAGATGTGGATATGAGTGGTATAATTTGCAGATGAAGATAGTCTGGGTATTATAGCATATATATAATTTGAGAAGAATGCAGACCAGATATACAGCACTGTCGTACGGGCAATCATACATCCCGTCTAGAAAGTGATGTTCAACACTTTCTTGACAGCCTTTCTCTCGCTTTTTACACGTCTTTCATCCACCTGCCTAGTGTTTTCTTTCCGAGTCTGTTTTCTAGCATCCTTCGGAGTGTAGTAAATAATTATCCCCGAATCTCGGTGCAGGGGAATACTTAGAGCACGAGGTGTTGCCAGACATTTTAGGCACGAAGTATATGGCAACGTGGAGTAATCGAACACTCCTGTCCGTCGTGGATCCGCTTGAGGGCGTCTATTCTAGGGTCCTGGGACACAGGGCACTCTACAATCCACGCTACGTTTATCTAACAAAAACATCTATGAATTCGTGAAATAAAGTTCATTGAATTGGATCAAAACAGTATGAACCGGTCCATTGAACGCCATTTCAAAAGCCTTCTCAGCTAGAATCGTCACTCAAAATCTGTTGCAAACCAAATAAAAGAGCAAGGAACTCATCAAAATAGACCAAGATATGAATCGGGGATTCTTCATGAACTTTAGCGACCCTCACCCAGGCAAGGGTCAGTCGCAGCAAAGAAAATCAACAAAACGCTGTAGGGGTATCACTTAATCAAAGGGCTAAAAAGCAAAAAAGCAAAAAAAAAAAGGGACCCTCATAGACGCCGGATCCCCCTCCGACCAGAACTCTGACGCGCAGATTGACGCCGTACCTTTTGGTTCTTCGGCTTCGGCTTTCCAGTCCGCTCTTCGGTCTGATCAGTCCCCTCCAACTGCTCAGTCTGCTTAGAGAGCTTGATCTCCTGGATCCGTTCAGTCTGCTCGATCTGCCCTCGCAGCTTTGAAACTTTAATACTACGCCACCATCGAGCAATCACATCACATGCCCACTGCGCCCTGACCTTGGCAATAGCAACAGTATGCGCATGGTCATTTCGCCGTTGCACAAAGGACCGCCATGCGCGCTGGATAATTATAGCGGAGAGCGAGCGCTTCGACAAAGACGCGCGAGTAGTGCAAGCGGGCGTGGTTCCCGACGGTTTCGGGGCCCTGACGCGATTGACCTGCGATTGACCTAAGGAAACTCGCTTCGCCAGCTCTTCTCGCACTTCTTTGGGGCTGGTCATCATGCGGTTTCTGGGACTAGGGGCTTGACGCGGCATTGTGGATACCAGACGCAGTTGATCAGATTTGGATTTGGTTTTAGTATTGGGATACATTCCAGGAGGGACATTTTCCTTGCCGCCACCCGTACCAGGACGGTCGATTGTATTTGCTCCTGGCTGGGGAGGGGTTGAGATTTGCTGGAGCGGGGTTCTTCGAGCAGACCCTGTTAATGGTTTTCGAGGCTGGCGTCTAACGGCGCGTGTCTTTAGACTATTGAGTTGGGAGTTTGCCGAGAATTGTGGCATGGCGTCTCTTTTCTGCTGATTTGGTGAACTGAAAAGACGGACGAAGACAGTGGGGGTGGTAGAGGTATTGGATGGAATGTGCATGGCACCACTTCTTCTCGAAGGCTCCTGTCTCGACTGGTAGGTAGTTGGAGCTTTGTCGAGAAGCGCAGGCATGGTGTCGAAACCTTCTAGCAGAAATTGAGACTTCATCGTGGTGAATGTCTGAGCATGAAGATAGACCCAAGTATGATGAACGATGGGATGTTGTCGGATTGTGCAAATTAAGCGGTGAGGTCAATCAAGGGATCAACTTTAACGGCGGGGGGACGCGGGGCGAGACTTGATATTATGATCAACAGTCTACATAGAGGATCACTGTTTAGGAAGTGAGTCGACATACAATATAGATCTAAGCGCGTCTGGAACAGTTCCAAGGTTTGCTTTGAGTGTTGATGGGTCGCCATAGCGACCATTAAGAGCTTTGTTCTGATTGGCCGAATCTCTGTCGACATTTCTCCTTCCATGGTCCACAGTTTCTGAAGGTTACCGCCTCCCCCATTGGGAATATAACATTCTTTCTGCCGTCTTTTCTGCAACCTCAATTCAAGATCCCACTTGGAATACTGCTTTATTCAGATAGAAATGCGTTTTCTCAATAAGAAACATCGCCTGCACTTCTCCTCTCTTTGCTCCAGCTCTATCAGTGTCTAATATCTATTTTTTCTAGCAAGACTTACTGCGAAGTCCCTTCCTCGTCATTGCCCTTTCCCGCGTTTTGTCTACCCCCGATACCTCCCATCTAGGCCTGCCACTCATATCATTGACATTCTTTTCTTTCTGTTCGTTCATTTTTTATTCTTGCTCTATTCATTGGAGTTTATAGCAAAGTAATATATATATATATAGTATTATCTATTCTTTCAACAATCGGATAGTCATTAATTCAGGGTAACAGAAGCAAGTAGACACCATAAAATCGCTCTACACATGAGCAATACATCGTGAGCTCTTCTTCCGAAGAAATGCAATGAGAGATAACAATGTACAAGACACAGCGACCACATATGGGCCCTGAAAAAAAAAAAAGGTCATCAAAGTATAAGTAAACGAGGGCGAATGCATGAGCAAGAGCAAAGGACAAGGTATAAGCGATACTGTCATCATGGGCGCAATGCAAATGCAGGAAGAAGGGGGTATAACATGAATGCATCTCAGGGAACACAATGCTGACATGACAACCGCCCGATGCAAAAGAATGAGAAACGAAAGTCAACAAAAAAAATGGGTTAGTATTAGTACAGGGGCATTCAGCAAAAGCAAAAACATTCAAGATCATTTCCTCTGTCGGCTGGTCAGCATCTTGTTCTCCTGGCCCCAGTTCAGGTCGCTGGCCTAACTCACCAGACTGGTCGCAGCCGCCGCAGTAGCGAGGTCTGGTTTCCCGCTGATACTCCGCGCCGTAACGCGAGGAAGTGCGGACCCGGTAGTAGAGTTATTGGAAATTCGCTTGCCGGGGCTGGACGGTGGACCGTTCACGGTCGAGTGGCGTTTCCCGCTACCCTTGACTGGGGAAGTGGCCGAGACATCGCGAGACCGCATAAAACCGCTCTTTAACGTTGCCCCTGGGGGATCGGGAAGAGGACGAGCCGAAGATGTGACGACCCGCTTAGAGGGCGAGTTTGTGGAGTACATTCTAGAGCGGGGGGCCTTGATACCAGTGATGAATTCATGCTTCAACGCATCATGGGGTGAAAGCCTTCGGGCGGGATCCCAGCGAAGGCAGCGGGTGAGGAAGTCAAGGAAGGCTTCATCATCACACTTGAGCGCCTGTCGGAGATCCTTCGAACTTGGACGACGTCGGCGTCCTTTGGACGAGACAGTCAAACGCGGTTTGCCAAGAGAGTCAAAGAACAACTTCTTGCGCGAGCTCTTCTCAATCAAATGCTTTTCTGGGGGACCGAAGACTTCCATAATGCAGGCAAGTTGTTCTTGTTCATTCTCTCCTGGGAAGATAGGGTAGCCGGTGAAAAGCTCAGCCAGAATGCAACCTAAACTCCACATGTCTATCGGCATGCCGTACGACATTCCGAGGATGACCTCGGGAGAACGGTAGAAGCGACTTTGGATGTAAGTATAGACCTTCTCATTCTCAAAACAACTGGAACCAAAATCGATGACTCGAATTTCAGAGTTCAACGGGTGAACAAGAAGAATGTTTTCGGGCTTCAAGTCGCAGTGAATAACCTTCTTCGCGTGTAATAGCACAAGACTGCTCAGCATCTGCTTAGTGAAGACCCGAATCAGCTTCAACGAGAAGCCCCGGAATTCATGGGCCTTGATGAATTCATAGAGATTCATGCCAAGTAGCTCAGTTGAGATACACAGATGACCACGGAAGTAGAAACTTTGAGTAAAGTTGACCACACTGTGCTTGCCATGGGGATCCCACTCCTTCAGTTTTTGAAGAAGATTGACCTCGATGAGGGCTTGCTGGTGGAATCGCTTCTTGTTGCGAATGATTTTGATCGCGACGAGAGCCCCAGTCTTGTGGTCAACGCATCGCACAACCTGACCAAAACTGCCCTTGCCCAAAACATCAACAACCTCGTAGCGGTAAGCTAGATGATCACCAATGACAATGTTGTAATCTCCACGGTCATCGTCATATCCAAAATTTGCTGCGCTGGAGTGGAGGTCTCCAACATGTTTCTTGGCAGTCTGGGTACCGCAGAAGAAGATTTCGCGATAATCGATGATCTCGCCACGTTCAAAGATGTTCAGACTTGCCATCTTCAGGGCTTGGGCAGGGCTGACCCGGTCTTTTGGTCCAGCTTTACGGCGCAGCTCATCCAACACACGCGCTGCCTTTTCAAAGTCTTTACGCTTGGCCCCAAGTCGCTTCATCTCTTCGTCAGCAATCACGACATCCGCATCAACAGTGCCATCGGTCGATCGCGGGGCAGCTGCAACACTAGATCTGGCATTGTTGATCATCTTGTGAACCGGGGAAATGTACGTGCTCTGCGCGCGTCTAGAACGATCACTTTCGAACGAATCATTGGAGGGATTCGGTTCCAGGGTGAGACTCTTCTCGCTGCTGACACTCGGTTTGCGAGAAGCTGTATTGGTTATACTTGAGATTGAGGACTGTCGGCGAGGATTGAGATATGATGATTTGAGATTAGGGCTCGTTGAGTTGACTGTAGACAGATTGTTCCAAGTAGCAGAGGCTGGAAGTTTAGGCGGCGGCATGTGATCATGCTTGGCCAGATTACTATCGGCGTCTGCCTTTTGTGTCTTTGAGTTGCTGCGAAGACGTGCCACCTTGAGTCGCTCCCGAAGAGAGGAGCTAGACGCGGCGACACTTTCGGGCTCCGAAGGCGTCGAAATCTGACTGAGCCGTTCTGGGGCAGGAGTGAAAATGGCACTTTGGGTCTGAGGTCGTGGGCCGTTCAACTTGTGCGTTTGCGTGCGGTTCGAGTAATCGGCACTGGCCTGGTGACGAAGATGGTTGAACTCGGTACCGCTCTTGGGCAGAGTGTATGAAGCATAGGGAGAGATGTTCCGAGTGGCACTAGGTGTTTCAAATGATTCAAATGCGCTGGTACTGCTAGAAGCTCGCAATGCAGCAGTTGATGTGCTGACAGCAAAATGGGAGGTGCTACTCCGCGCCTGAGTGAGGGGCACTTGGTCTTCTTCGTCGCGGTACCAGAAATTCGCCTTGGAAGCCGTCATGGGAGTACTGGGTGTCTTCGAAATCATTTGATTGGAGGGGGTATAAGCTTTGCGCTCCTCGTCTCTGTCCTTGAGTGCCTCAATTTTGGCTGCCATTGGTGTGCCCAGAGGCAACAAATTAAGCGGGGGCAATTTCAATGGCTGCAAACCCTTACGCCCACCCAAAACCGTAGAGTTTCTTGCTCGTGGCTCAGGGGTTTTGGTTTCGGAAGGGTCAACACCGTCGACTTGGGAAGTGATATGTGGGTCAGACTCAGGATCTTTAATATTCAGCAGACCTAGATCCACAGGAATACTTGATTTCCGGGGCGCAGGGAAATAGTGTGCATCCAGTTCATTTTTTGGCGACTCATAAGCCTTAGGGATCGCTGGAACCGGTGGAACCTCTTCTCCATTGGTGCTCGCTTGCTCTGTACGCGGTTTGGGGGTCGGAAGTCGCGACGAAGAAATATTTTGGGACAGACGATTTTGAAGAGAATGTCCAGAGTTTCGTACCGAATTATAGCTGGTGCTAGAGGACACAGACAACCCCGAACTGTACGACTTGCGATTGGGGTCAGGCGTGGTGCGGTTCGAGGAAGGTGTGACACTTTTCCTCGGAATTTGAGAGGGAGACTGAGTGGAAGAGAAAGGACGGGTGGGAAGAGGTTCTGTCTGGGTGGGAGGTGTATGTGGTATTGGAGGGACAATTGACATTCGCTTTGCTCGTCGCGCATCAGTTGGACTGATCGTTCGAGCTCCAAGTCCCGTGGCATGTGGCGGCATCACAGAAGCCCGCTTAGAGGCCGAGGAAGGAGTTGCCGCAGCACCAGAATGGGTTCTGACCGGGCTCCGCGCAGCATTGGTGGAGTTCGATCGCGCGTGGTCAATGACTCCAGAAGTAGTCAAAAACGGACCACGGGGTTCTCGCGGGCTGGGCTGGAATGATTTGGCCTTGAGATTTCGAACAGCAGACGGGACCTTGGGATCGGACTCAGGAACTCGAGGACGAAGGAGGTTATTTGCCTGGGCAGTGTCAGTGCTGAATTTGCGGGCACTCAGACTGGCGCGCCTGGCGGAGGCATTTGTAGGCGCAAATGCCCCAGAGCTGATCGATTTTCGCGAGCTTCTTGAAGCGGTTCCGACAGACGGCTGGGCTATACTCTGACGACGAGCGCGGGTATTGGCAGAGGATGCTGTAAGCCCTGCGGCAACAGTTTGACCATTCGGGCGTTGCACCTCGCTCTTTCGGCGAGCAGAAGCACCCCGTGTCCGTTCCGAAACATTGCTCGCATAAGTGTGAGCTTCCCAAGGATTGGCCAAGGTACCAGTTTCACGATTCTCCCCCGAACTGGCGTTCCCGGGCAGGGGGAAGTGGTTCAAATTAGGTTCGCCCATGATGCTGTTATGGAAATCATCAAAGTTGATCGGCGCTAGAAATTCCGCGTTGTCTGGATTATCGGCGGTAGAATCTGCCTTTACCAGATTTCCTACGCTCGTAGATCGGAGGTTGAAGTTTTTTGTCGAATCGAGTGTGGAATCAATGGACGAGTTCCCGGAGTGGAGGTACGGGCCGGGTTTGCTAGATTGAAGTCAGTATAAACCCCCTTACGAATGAAGTAGAATTGTACATGCCTCCATCGAGAAGCTTCCTGCGGTCGCGGGCCTTGCGGCACCTTTTGATCCCGAATTGAAAGCCTTCTCCTATTCATCCCACCTGCGCGCGGTCCGGCGATCCCATTTGAGGTGTCAAAATTGCTATGGTTCGAGGGGAAATTAGTTGATGCCGATTTCTGCAGGCGCCTCCGTGTCGGAGCATCTGCTATTTCTTATTAGTATCAAGCTGCACCTTCCCGAACAACACAACGTACCTCCGGAACCCGAATCATCGTTAGAGGGAGTATATGCTGGCGCATGTTCGGTCCGTATTTGACCCCTCCCCGGTGTTTGCGGCATTGGGGGCATTGTTTGTTAGTCCCACGTTCTTCTCTGAGGAAGTCGTGAACTCAGAAAAGGAGACTGGACCGTGCCAGAGATGCGATCGCAATTGCATTCAGGAGAAGTACGAGGTCTCAAATAAAATTAAAATGAGCACCGTCGCGCGACTCGTGATAGCAACTACCGTTCCATTTCGAGGTATCAGAAAGCAATGAGGGCTGCAAGTTCTCTTGAATAATTTTGAGAAAGCAGGGTTGCTGGGAAGTCCACTAAGGCGGTAACTAGAGGGAAAAAGAGGTAATGGGGGGGGATTATAAGTAACCGGGGAAACAAAGGGGATCTCTTTTGAAATGAGATCGATGAACTGTGAATCGATACAAACAAAATCAAACAGAAAAAGAGAACAGAAAAGAGAAAAGAGAAAAGATCAGAGTTGTCTTTTCTGTTGTATGTATTTAATCGTGTGAACTTGTGAACTATCATAGGTTTCCCCTGGAGGCAAACAGTTGGATTAGGTCAGCCGTCTTCGTCGTGATCGGCAAAAGCATGTGCTTAGGATCTCGTGGGAGGAAGAGCCATAGCCGATTCTCTGTTCTCCTCTTTCTTCTCTTGTGTATATTCTAATTCCTAGTTGGATCCTAACATGTCTGGTCGTCATGGATGGATTTACAGAAGCTTTGAACGAACCTAAGGGATCGAAACCAAAACAGAAAGGACCTGATTCGCCAACCAGTTCGCACTCGAGGTCATCCTCTTTATCCAAGAACTCATTGCAAGACCGCCTGTTTACAAAGTATGCATGAATATCCTTGCAGGGCAATTTCATATATTGCAGAAGAAGTGTTGATAGCTAATCACCCTAGACTGCTCCAACAAGTCATCCCAGCCGACGATGAGGATGAACTTGATTCCTCAGGAGACAAGGCCTTTGCCTCCCCCCAGAAACCGGCCTTCAGCTTGCCTGTAATGGCTAACAATTTCCGTCGCTTTAATGCAAGGTAGGGGACTGAAACATCCCAAGCCATGTAATGTAATGTCGACTGAAACTAAACCCACTATAGAATCGGAGTAGTGTTCCTGTTCCAGAGCCGTGCTGAGCAGCTTTTTAGCTGGGACCATCCAACGCATACCGCCTCGTTCCTTTTTGTTTACTCTTTTATATGCTTGCAGCCTTATCTCCTGTTGGTCTTGCCCCTGGTGATTATCTTGCTTTTTATCATGGTACCGGCCTTTGTGACCCGTCATCCACCACCTCCGAGTACCTCCACCTCCAGCACTACCCCTTACTATTCTTATGATGGACCAGCGCTGGCGCCGGCCAGAACTATCAAGCCAGCACCAGAGACTTCCAAAGATTTCCTTCGCAACATGCGAGATCTGCAGAATTGCATGGCTGATTTCTCAGACGCCCACGATGCGGCTATCTCGGTTTTTGCACCGCTGACAGATTTCTCCAACGAAAAACGCTCTTCGACTGTCTTCCTCGGCTGCACTATAGCTACAGTTGTAATGTTTATCAGTGCGCATCTCGTACCATTGAACCTTGTCATGCTTGTTGCAGGTAATGCGGCGGTTCTCTCCATCCACCCAACAGTGGGGCAATTCGTATCTGCTATGATGCAAGACATGACTGGGGATACCCTGAACCCAGACTCGGATGAGAATGATGGGTTTGCCGCATCGGTGCCTGCAGACCCATCCGCAGCAGTGTCAGCCATGGAAAAACTCGCAGATATCTCCTTAGACACATATCCCGAGGAGCGGGAAGTGGAAATCTTTGAGCTGCAGCATCGGGCTCCAGGAACAACAGAGTCTGGGTGGGAGAGCTTTTTGTTCAGTCACGCGCCATACGACCCACTATCACCATCTCGCATCGCCGGGGATCGACCTCGCGGGTGTCGATTCTTTGAGGATGTCCGGGCTCCGCCTGGCTGGGCCTGGAAGAGCAAGAAGTGGGAACTTGATTTGGACTGCCGTGAATGGGTGGTGGAGCGCATGATCACTAGTGTTGGGTTTGAGGTCCCTGGCGTGACTGCGGAAGGGAACGCCATTATTGGAGAAATTGGTGGTTGGGTTTGGGATTTGCCTTCCATTCGACAGGAGACAGATGACGATTTGACTTTGGCATACGGAGACCTCCCCGAAACTCTCTCGCCCAGAAAGCAGAAGGGCAAGGAAAAAGAGAAGAAGGAGAAGGCCAAATCTCAGGATTGGGAGGAAGGCAATGGATCCTTCGGGGTTGGAGAATGGCGACGCCGACGGTGGGTGCGAATAGTGCAACGAATCAGCCTTCCGCCGGCGGGGGTCGTCACCTACTCGACGCTTAGTAGTAACAATTAGAGGAGACTAAGTCAAACACGAAATAACGAATCCAAGCGGCTCAGTTGCCGTCCAATAATATTTACTTCGGGACACATGCATACACGTAGACACACACTTTTAATAAACAAAAAAAGACTAACGCCAGACTCGCCCTAACCAGATGCTCAGAACAAATGAACAAGGCATTACTCCTGACTCTTCTTCCACTTACTGATTCTCCTCCGCAAATCACCTTCACTCTGCTGCATAGGATTCAGCTTGCGGTCACGCATCATAGCAGCGTAGTTATCCCCATGCTTGGCAATCAAACGCTGAGCCCACTCGCCCTCACGGGAGCTCTGGAATCGAGGCTTCTTGGCACGAACAGTCTTGCCTTCCTGATCCGCCTGGCGCTCGAGCTGCTGCACAATCACAGAGTCGGGAAGGGCGTTGCTCTGGCTTTCGCTGTCAAGTAGGTCGTTCAGAGGGTCGTTGAGCGGGTTCTTGCGCGAGCGCTGGCGGCCCGCCACTTCGATATTGTCATCGTCGTCGTGGATGACGCGCAGAATTCTGCCAGTCTCAGGATCGCGCTCAACTCGGGTCTCGCCGAGATCGAGCTTGGCAGCGGCAGCTTTGGCGCTGCCGCGGATGTGCAGAGAGTTTTTATTCTCGGGGTATTCCTCGTCTTTTCCGGGGAGACGTTCGCGACCGCCGGAGGGTGCGTTCAGCTTGTGCATCAGACCAAGTCGCTGATAGTTTTGTGTCAGAGTCAGATCGCGATCCCTACAAACTGTCAGTGGCTAATTCCTCAATGCAAAGCAATATATGCATACCAGTTATCAGCGATGATCTGATTGCCCAGGACATTGATCTTCTTGTGGCCGCTCTTGAGACGATTGTCCTTGGCGCGGGCCTTGGAGCGCCCAGAGCGCTCTTTTTTCTTTTGCAAGACTTTACCCATTGTGAATGTGGAGTGTACTTAGAGGCCAAATGGTTTCTTGTTCACTGTAGTCGGCGATAATAAAAAGCGTTATCAAAACTTTTTTTTCTGAGTTTGCAGGTCTTGGCATGTTTGTTCAGGGTCCCGCGATAAACAAGTGGTCTGACAGCGATAGCGGCTCAGTGCTAACTTGGGGTCCAAAAGCTATATCCCCTGGTACTCGACACAACCCCAGCCAATTGATTCGCCATGTGTTCTCGATTCTTTCCGTCGCGCAGAACTGGCCTTGCCCTGATAGCAGGGTGTATTTTGTTCTCGGCCTTGGCCGCAGCTAATATTGGCCCCGGAGAGCTCTCCGTGAGCCAAATTGAGGAGCAGTTACAGGTAAGCTGTACTCCGTACAACGAAATGCATTCCCTACATCATGAACTAACTTGCCACAGAGCTGCCCACTAGTCGAGTCTCTTAATGAGCACAAGCGTGCTACCCGCCCAGAGGCCGCTAGCTTGACTGCCAAAATCTTCGCTATCCTCTTCCCAAGCACCCCAGCCGTGAACGCACTCCTGGCAACTTTGTATATCTCGGGTCCTCCCAGTAAGTCCTATTCGTCACAGATATAATAATGGTTTCTAACAACTCTAGACTTCTTGCTGGCATTATGCCCACCCAACATCGATCCCTCCTCACTGTCCGTGATGGTCGCATTCGCCGTCGGCGGCTTATTGGGTGACACTCTCTTCCACCTACTCCCCGAGATCTTCGTCGGCGAAGACGCCCCCGACCACGTGAGCTTCGTAATGGTCGAGCCAAACAAGAACCTCCTCCTAGGGCTTGGCATCATGGTCGGTTTCTTCACCTTCGTCGCGATGGACAAGATCCTACGCATCGCAACTGGCGGCGAGGGCGGCCACGACCACTCGCACGGCCACGCACACACCGAATCCCCCGCGGCCATTACCTCCAGCAGCGAGACCAAGAAATCCAACGGCGAGCTTAAGAAGCGCAAGTCTGCCGCAAAGGAGTCTTCTGAGCCCGCCCCGGAGAAGGAGATTAACCCTAGTGTGAAGCTCGGCGGTTACCTCAACCTCATCGCCGACTTTACGCACAATATCACTGATGGCCTTGCGCTTTCCTCTTCCTTCTATGCGTCGCCTACAATCGGCGCCACGACCACTGTAGCCGTCTTCTTCCACGAGATCCCCCATGAAGTCGGCGACTTTGCTCTGCTTATTCAGTCCGGCTTCTCGAAGCGCAAGGCCATGGGCGCACAGTTTGTTACTGCCATTGGTGCGTTCTTGGGCACACTCATTGGAATTGCTGTCCAGGAGTTTGGTGGAAATGGAACTATGTTGGATGATGCCAAGCCTGTGGGTCTTATGGGAACTAGCCTTACGTGGGGCGATATGCTTCTGCCCTTCACGGCTGGTACATTCCTATATGTTGGTACCGTGGCTGTTATTCCGGAGTTGCTAGAGACAGGTAAAGACAAGGGTCTTGAGGTGCGGAAGACCATCACACAGTTTTTGGCCGTTGCTCTTGGCGCTGCAATCATGCTTGCGTAAGTATCTTCTACTTCCCCCGGTCTTGGAGATCACCTCGTTGCTAACGCTTAACAGCATTTCTTGGGATTAAGTATCTTGCTGGATCGGTCCCTGGTGCCTGCTTATATAGTGGTGGTTTTGTACTGTGTCAAACACTACATAGAGCCTTGATGCAATATGAAAAGTTATTGTCTATATCTCATATCGATGACACCAATGTGACGGAATATAGATAAATGTATCTTTCTCAAATTTCTAAAATAAAGATCTAAATCCATTTTCCATGAATAATAAGCGTTCATTCCAACAAAATGGCAATGGGCAAGTTAAGAGCCAAAGTACATGTGTAATAATCATCAAGCCAGCAACGCCCCTAATACTAACTCCTCTCCAACATAAACAGAATACCCAGTCATGTTCATTGGTAATACACAGAATAATGCAGAGCCAATTTTAGGGGTTGGGATAATAACCGTCCCAAGTACGTACGGAATGAGACCCGGTCTCGATAGGACCGGCGCCGAGATGAACAATGTTTATGAATCTCTTGAATGGCGACGAGAATGAGAAACAGGTCGAGAAGCGCACAGCGCAATGGATGAAATTGAAACAAATATCGAACGAGACTGAATGCCTATTACTCGTTATAATGGTAGACCTAAAAAAAAGATTAGCAAGGTGATCATCTTCTCTGCAGACCAAAGGCGGGAAACGAAAACATACCAAGTAATCTGGAAGTCCGATGACCTCGTACCCCAGTCGGCGAACCATCTTCGCAAAGCCCTCAGTCTCCACCAGATGGTAGAATGGGAAGGCCGGGAACATGGCGCCATCACGGTGCACATCGGCCTTAACTAACAAAGCTGTACCACCGACGCCATCAAGAGCGAGCATCTTCTTCGGGTCGAGATTGTTCAGATCTGGCAGATATGCCATGAGAGTGCGATAAGTAGGCATCTCCGCATAACCCTCTAGTAGAATCTCATCCGGGCCCATATTCGCAGCCAAATTCTGCGCTGTCTGGCTATCAACCCAAGAGTTAAAGTCATAAGGCCTGATATCCCATTTCTTCTTCGCGGAGTCATAGAAGCGCTGGAAGCAGTTGGGTACAATGACCGGCTGATCGAACGCCGTCAGGTCCTGAATGAGCGAGGCCGGCGTTTCGACAATATCACTATCCAGCCACAGCACCCACGAAGTGGAGGGCCCGAGCGTAGTGAAGACGAGACTGTTCCTCGCGCGGCTCATGGACTCGCGGCGCTCCTTCTGCGCGCCCATTGCATGCCTGGCCTTCTCATCCTGGGATTTCAAAGGCGGCTCGAAGTCTTGGCGAAGGATACTAATGCTCGCGAAGCGGTTGTCGATTGGTCCCGATTGGGTCTTGGCAATGGCCTTTTCCAGCGCCGCGACCGCGGCGTTTCCATCGCTTGTTTTCGGTGCGATGAAGCCCAGGGAAATTAACTCATGCGGATAGCTCAGTCTCTCGAGGTTGTCCCAGTATTCCTGGTAGAAGCGGGCGAGCGGGGTGAGGATAAGGATCCGTTCGCCGTTGGCGACTGAGTCCGCGGTGCTGGTTAAGTCATTGAGGTCATAGTGAACGACTGGGGGAGCTGCCTTGTATCCATCGCCTCGGATTGGTTGTGACTTGAGGAAGGGCTTTGTGGGAGGGGAGAGAGGGTGTTCGGCGGCGTCTTCCTGCCGCTGTTGGGAGCTTGCGGATGCGGAAGATGCGGAGGGGGTCGAGGGTGAGAGCATGAAACATATGAAGCCAAATGCCAGCAACGCTGCCAACAGGAGGCTGGTTGGGCTCGTGCGGCGCATGGAGCGTGCAACGGCCATGGCCGATCAGCGTTAAATTGGAGGTTGAGACGTGTTGCTTTCCAGTGAAACCCGTTTGACGTTTAGATTGCGGGAATGCCTTAGGCAACAAGGGTCCAGATCCTGCTTCAAGCTTGCCTCGATTCCTCCCCTAACGACTATGATGGAAAAGTGGTTTGACACGAAAAGACTGGAAAGAGTGAAGAGAACTCGCACGGAATACTTTTATTCCTTGATCTATTCTTTTTGTTCCTTGCACATCCGGAAAGAGAATAGCCAAGGCACGCATATGCCACTCCACTATCAAGGACCGCTCCGCAGCGGTCGAGATGACAATTGCATGGTCCAATGGCGTACGTCCATTGCCTTGGACTTTGCAACTTCCCGTTCTTATCGCGGGATACCTGAAAGAGGGGCCCGAAGGGTCTCTTCGCCGAATGCGGCCTGTCACCAACATTCCTGATTGCAGAAGATTCTGACATTCGATTAAATTTCACAGGAACAAAGAAGGTATAGCACAATGGGTATGTTCGTCTGAGTATTTATCTAGTGATCTAGCCGCTTAATTTTGGTATATATAATCATTTGAGTTCGTGTATACCGATGTGATGGAGTTAGGGCAAGGTACGCATTACTCCCTCAAACGCAACCAGCGCCATGGCATTCGCCGGGAACGCCCTCAGGAAGCATGGCACGAAGCCCCGCCAGTACCCTCTCCACCCACGTTCGCGCCATACGGCGACCGCAGCATCTTTCCAGCCGCGGAATTGTCGTTTGCCATCGTTTAACGCACCGCCCATGGGGTCAGTCATAAGACGCTGCTTAACAACATCGGACGGGTAAGAAGTGAGCCAGAAACACTGTGCGGAGATACCGCCAGCCCAGAAATTAATGGCAGGCGCAGACATCGCAGTGTTATTTTTGAAATAGCGGGTCAGAATGTCGTAGGAGCCCCACCAGAAGAAGAAAAAGGAGCGGAAGAAGACTGTCGCCCAGAGACCACGGTAAAGACCTCTGATACCGTGCGCGCGGTACTATTGCTGTTAGCAGGCGTGTAGATCATAAAGAGAATGGGACTCACCATCTTGCTGAGACAGTCAATCGGCCCTCTATACATGCGCTTTGACTTATCGGCGGCATACTGCACCTGCAGACGAGCCTTGATGTGTTCAACTGGTGCTGCAATGAAGCTGACAGTTGTACCGGCCATGATACCTGCAAGGCCATGTCCGAAACTAGGGAGGATTGATGGGTCTGGCTGGTAGCGTGTGAAGGGGAGATAAGGGCGGATGTGAGGTTTCGAGAAGACATTTTCGAGTAGTAATCGGCGATATAGTGTCAAGGAACCCAGCATGCTGTAGACTATCAGTATCATTCCTGTTCATAGCTGAGACCAGGAACACAGAAACTCACACAGAATCCATCACCATCCATCCGACCAGCGGCGGTGTAGCTCCCTTGTAAAACCCGCGCACTCCTTCTTTTCGCAGAGTTTGCAACGTGCAGTCCAACGGTCCGCGGAACTGTACATCTTTACTAGTTTGTAGGCGAACCTTGACGGTGTCGAATCTGTGCGATCTCGTTAGCGAACGACTCAATTCGACGTAGGGAAACGATTATGCGTACGGATGTCCAACTGTAGAAAAACAAGATTAGCTTCAAGCCCGAACCAAGGCACAAGACATAGAAACACAACTTACCACTCAACTTGGCAATTCCAGAAAACACTCCCGCCACGAATCCCTTGTAATTTGACTTTGACGTCCCAGACTGAGCCAGCGCGCTTTCCGCATTTTTTTGGCCCATCACGTCGGGTGCTGAAACAGCTAGAGGCGCCTGCGCCGGTGACATTGTCCAAGATCCCTAGGTGTTTTCCTCCAATCTCTGATTCTAGATCGCGAACCCAATACGTCACGAGTTGTACGCCTCACGCAAACTAAAGGGTGCTCGGGCGCAACGCGCGGTCAAATCGAAATTGCGGCGACGGAAGCCGATAAGGATACTGTGAGTGTTCCGTGATTTCTGGGCTGCCAAAATGAAGGTCGGAAACTGGGGCGTTTCCTTTAAACTGGGGGTATCTGGGGTAGATATATGAATTTACTGGAGTAATTGAGGGGAGTATTAGAAAAGAGAATTGTTGTGAATGATCTTCTGGGCCCCGCAGATTCCTTTCGGGGAGGGTGGGTGCTCCTCCGAACTATGGTTCCCGCCTGAGGCCAATTTGATTTCTAGCTAGCCTCATATGGAGTAGTGCGTACGGAGTAGATCGAGATTGTCTTTGAGAGTTCCCGAGATAGCCTGCCTATCAACTTTATCTGATCCCTGTAAGACATGGGGTGTTTTTTGCCATCATTATGTTTGGTGGTAGGAGGCTCCAAGTGCGATTGTTGACGTAGACAATGTTTATTGCCTAGATTATCCCGAGATCAAAAAGAAACCCCAGATTCAGGCTTCAGTTATGAAAGGGACGACAGAGCCCAAAAAGCGTACAGTGTTCAAGTGTCGATCCATTAGACCAACATACATCACTCTAGGTTGTGCGCTGATGCTGTATGAGTGAACACCTATTGACTCCAGATTCAAGCGCCAGGGTTGGGAAGCTGTTACGCACTTGTAGCTAAATCAAGAAAGAAGTAAGACTAAGATATGAGATGTCATATTGATGATTGAATTCCACTAGAATGGGTGGGCTAGAGATGGGTATATAATTTAGATACATGATGTAGTGATGCAGGGTCAAACGCAGTAGTCGGCCGAGGCGGAGGATGTTTGATCACAGACAATGGAAATGATGAAAATGCAACAAGAGAACCACAGGGGGAAGAAAAGAAAATGCTCCACGCATACAGAGTCAGTCATGTGGAGCGAGCACATTTTGTTCCCAAGCACCAAAAAGCAGATATAAGAACAGACATGAAAGAAGGGCCTCCAAGTAATCCGGCTTCTCTAATGGGTAATAGACAGAGCTAATATTTTAATGCAAGGAGATTGAGGGGGATGAAGATCTGCTACCGGCCCTTGGCAGACTTTCGAGCCATCTGCCGGGCTTTCTCTTCATAAGCGATGAGTTTCTCCACCAGCTCAGCCGAAGGGCCGGGGTTCTTTGGAACATCTCGTGGGGTTCGCTCCGATGTGTTGTTGAGCGAGCCATGAGCGAGATAGTCACCCGCCTCTAGCGCCAATGGCGTGACCGGTCCCGGGCTAACCAGAGGGTCCAAACGGGGCGCCGAGGGACCTTGGTGGACTCCCTCAATGAATTCCCGATACTGCCACATCATGTCGCGTGACCCAGCTGCAGTGCGGTAGGTAGGCTGCCGGGATTGGTGAGGAGATGGAGGTTGGGCGGTGGTGTTGTGGGATGTGCTGCTCGATTGATACATGGCAGGATGAAACCGGGGTAGGCTGCCAAGGTGGAAGGCTTGAGTCTGCTTGGCCTTGACTGGGTTCTGCGCCCGGGAGCGAGTTGGTTGGGGAGAGTTTGAGCGTCGTGGGGACATGATAGGCGAGCCAACCGGGGAATAGTAGGGAGAGTTGTCTGAACGCATCCTTCTGGAGGATGTTGGTAGTCGAGATGGATACCGGCCGCGGCGGGTCGTCCGGATTTGCGTGCAGATTTGTTGGGATTTGGCGGATTGAGAGGCACGTTCCCAATCTTCAAAATAACTATCGTGATCAAATCGACCAGTGAGGGGTGTGACTGGGAGATCTTCGTATATTGGTCCCGAGCGTCTTGGAATTGGAATAGGTCTCGTGGATGAGGATAAGGTAAGCGAGTCAAAGGCGTCGATCGGATTTTCCGGATAACGGGACCGAGGAGATGGCGAAGGAGGAGTATAAGTAGACGAAGTGGCTGTCAAATCTCGCAGGGAGGAGAGTGACACAGGTGTGGGGTAGCCGTGTTTGGTAATTAGACTTTCAAGATGATCTCTTGGTTGGAATGTTGAGCGCCGATGTGAGACTTGTGATAGGCCTAAAGATAGATCAGCATGGGAATAGGAATGTCACACGTGTTTAGCGAAGAATGTATGAGAGCGGATCGCGATAGCCGACAAAATATTTGTGAGAAAGAGTCCGAGGGTATAGAATGGGCTTGGGGGCCAATGATGGAAGGGGGGAAAATACACCCCCCTTCAATGTCTCAAAATGGGAAAGATGAACCACAAGACAAGCAATTGAGCCACTTACTTGGGGAGATTGAACTGCTACGTGACGATGGATAAAGTGAAGAGGATGAAGATGATGATGTAGAAGAAGAAGAAAATGAAAAAGGAGAATCTGAGGGAGAACGTTTTCGCATCTGTGGTTGATTTTTCCCGTTAGTGTGCATTAAGCACTTGCGGGGTGGACTCCACCAAAGAATTGGACAGCAAAATGTCGTCAGAAATCATAAATGGCGCAAATTACAAGCAAGATTGGCAAGAAAAAAAACAATCAAAATATGAAATCAAAAATTACGATTCTTACCGTGGAACTCCGAAGAACCCGTCGTCCTTCAGGCACATCCCAGGAGGTGTTTGAATACAGTACCTTTTCCAAGGCAGGCGGGATGACGAATGTGCCGTTTCAAGAGTGGAGCTCTGTAAGATCTCCAATAAGATATACGGCTCTCATTCGAATTTGATCTTGGAGGGAAATTTGGGAAATGAAATACCGTGAAAGTGGAATAAGACTCTCTCTTTAAAAGCTCCGAAACAGCCAGGCACCTGTGAAACCACCTTTTCAAGGTACTTTTCTCTCCACGCGCAACCGCCTGGTGACCCCCGTAACAAGCTCCTTCCAAGGCACAGCCGGTCTCGAAAGGGATGACTAGTTCTTAATATCACATTGGATCGAGGGGATCATCCATGGTTGCGATCTAGCGAGAGCGAGTCAACGCCGAGAGTGAAAATGGGTGGGTGAAGATCCCCGTCCAGTCGCGGCTGATCGACCGGGGGTGTCATGCGTTGAGCTGGTCATTTCTGATTCGCACGCCTCTTGACTCATTACAGTGATATTCTGAGTAGCGACTCATATCATCTGTCTGCAAATCTTTGCTCAAGCCGGTCTATTCCCAGATTGGATAGGCGTTTTCACCTGGCCAACCACCATTCACGTTGCCTGGTCCGCCGCATCACCCGACACCTATTACCACGCGTGGAGTGAAGAAGCCGTCGATGCTGACTGGCTGGGACGCTGGGATGAATCTCCCTGGACGTTTTTCTGGTTGCTCTACACACCCTCATGATAGTCTGAAGTGTGAACATGTCTCGGATTACTGTCCAAGCTTCTACCTAGGTCCCCATCCTACATACAAGCTATCCCTTGGCGACGATGACGTATCTGGTCGCGAGGCTGCAGATATATCTTTAGAACTTTGTAGATCACTATGTTTGAATGCGGTAGTTACCTTATTGACAATTATTTATGCACCACACTCCCCTCGAGTGACATCTGAGCGATACGATGACGGAGTATAGTCACAGGCCCTCGTACATAGGTACCAGGGATAGGGGCACAAAAAAAGCAATTTTTAAGTAATATATCATGTAGCCCTCATTGGGTTAGCTGCAGAATGGGCTGGCTCTGGTTTCATCGTCTCTCACTTTACGGTGTGTGCATAGCTTAGTACATATGTTGTAGGTACTCCGCAGATCTTTTTTACTCCACTTAAGACATGGAATCAAATGCAAAGCCCCGTGAGAGTTAGAAGCGAAAATACGTACTATACAGACTTATGTACTTCCCCTATTGATACAAAAATAAATCGAGGTTGCAGTAAGTTTTGTCAGCTTTGCCCTTCGCCCCTGCATACCGTACTGTGAGTTCTGCATCTCGGATCTTTCTGCTGTACCACACGCATAAAACCGATGAAACCTACTAGCGAGGAGTCTATAGTCAGCATCTAAATCCAAGTCCAAGCCCACAGAGACTTGAAAAAAATGAAAGAAAAAAAGCCACAGCCAAGCCTTTCTCCCCACTGCGGAAATTAGCTGACAACACAGTGAAACGGCTTCCAAGGTTCCATTTGGCGTGTACGGAGTATACCCATATACAAAAAAACCCCCAAGCCACCACAAAGCAAGAATCCAGAACCAGTAAAGCAAGTGGGTAATCTTCCCAATGGTCTCATACACCCGACACGACACAGGTACGTGTCAACCGGGTCCCTCCGGAGTGTCCACAGTTCTACAAGTCAATATCAAATCCCACCGGCTTCTCACTCGCAAATCAAAGGCCAGTAACAACGTGTCTCATTCCCAACGCACATAAATAGTGCGACCTGTATCTGCAGTAGTCTCAAAAGATAAGATAATCGGCATAACCTCAAACGGTGACTGCATGAGCGGCCCACATACCCGCAGAAGTCTAATACATCAATCTCCTAATCCGGCACTAGCAGACACATCCCTTCAGCTATACGGTATATTCACTTCCATATTGTGGGAACATCCTCGATAGCTCAGTGTAGGGGGATCTACATATGCAGTGGCTTGCCAGCCTGCCGAATAAGGCGTGCTAGCGGCGGCTTGCTGCATGGGGTCTCGGGTAGAGGAGACTTTTGAGGCTGGATGGGGATGACACCGAGTGCGAGCGGGGAAAGGCAAATAGCCCGCCGTAGATTTGGATTGGACTAAGTGCTTATGGTGAGCTGGAGGAGTGGGCAGATAACAAGCACATTTATGTGTTGTATCCCAACTGAACTGGGATGACTGTGCTGACGGCAAGCGAGTGGCCGGGGGTGGGTTTCCCCATCTACATCGAGAAGCAATGAAAGACGAAATTCTGGGCCATTTGTTGGCTCTAGACTATTGTTTACTGCGAGGTAATACAATTCTGAGATATTTACCACATCAGCGAAGACCCGCAAGATGTCCAACTCATGCCAGCGGACTCGTGGATTCGTGCGCGGAAGTGTGGCTGCCGACTTCCGAGATGCTAGTGCGAAACAGGTACCTGACGAGACTGACAATCGTCCTAAATAAACGGTAGGCTTAGGGTGAATATCTATGAGTATAATGTAGCTGGTTAAATGATGTTTCCAAAGAGGCAAAGGTTGGATGATGACTGAGAACATAGACAACATTGGAAAAACTACTCGGGTGGTTGTATGCCAATCTTTGGCAACCAACAGCTTCAGCTGTAAGAAGTATCTAGGGAGAGCACATAAAATTTACATATTGGATGGCCTTGGAGTTGACTGCGTGTGCCGGGGCGATCTTGCCAGGTGGTGACATGACCAGTTATGAATGGTTCTGTAAGCTCACTGAAGGCGAGCCCGCATATGAGGTGAGATCCAAGCGACGGACAGGGGCATGTAAAGAGACCAAAAGCATCGGAAAGAATTTGAATAGGAGAATTTGGAAAAGAATGGAGTACACATGGGAAAATGGAAAGAACAAAGCGAGAAAGAAGGGTTCTGAATTTATGAAATCCGCGTCAGTCAATCATTGCTGTTCTGAAACGAGCAAGTAAATCTGGCTAGCGAAGTTGACGCTTAAAGTTGGTTCTATCTTTCGTTCGCATCTCCGATGTTTATCCTGTGAGGTTAGCCAGAATATGTTCGTATATATCTCCACAGCGAGGCATTTAATGCGCCGTGGATTGCAGGAATAATCGGTTGAATCCAGCATCGCTTGTATATCAATTTGGTTTCATAAATAGAAGTTCATTCTTTGACTACTGACTTCTCAGTACTCAATTGGATAAGTAAAGGTTGTATGTATGAAGCACAAAGAACAGACTTTCGCGGGGTTGGAAATGGTCACCTGATAAGCATGAGCTTGACCAATCAGAATGCCAATTGATAGCAGAAAATCTGACTCATCCCGCGATATTGGAGAGGGGCAACAAAAGAAATTCACGATTTTCTCAACCATAAAATTAAGTAAGACTCGATCTTTGGCTCCTGCAATTGAGACTAAATAACTGACTGAATCCTTACTAGTCCTAAAAGCGATCATGTCCAACGAAACAAGCCAGCCTCCGGCGCTCAACGGGTTGAGCATCAATGAGAAAACCCCAGACTCCAAGGCCGTTGGCCAGATCGTGACGCCTTTCGATGTCTCCGGTGGAGTTGACGAGTCAGGCAAGCTGCTGCCCGTCGACTATGAGAAGCTCACCAGGGAGTTTGGTGCCACACCCATCAACGCAGCTCTATTGGAGCGCTTTGAAAAAGTAACTGGCCACCGGCCCCATCGTTTTATGCGCCGGAGTATTGTGTTCAGCCACCGTGATCTGTCGAAGATTCTGGATAAGCATGAGAAGGGAGAGCCATTCTTCCTCTATACTGGCCGTGGGCCGAGTAGTGACAGCATGCACGTTGGGCACACTGTGCCCTTCGAGTTCACCAAGTATGTTTCGTCCTGATCTTCACCCAGGCAGCTGCCAGAAACTGACGCAGATATAGATGGCTCCAGGATGTTTTCGATGTACCTCTCGTGATCATGATGACTGATGACGAGAAGTTCATGCACTCTCAGAAGATCGAAATTGACGATGCCAAGAGATACACAAAAGCAAATGCGAAGGATATTATCGCTGTTGGATTCGACATGAAGAAGACCTTCATTTTCAGTGATTTCCAATTTATTGGTGGTGCTTTCTACGAGAACATGTGCCGCATGGCAAAGAGAATTACAATCAACCAGGTCAAGGGCACTTTCGGTTTCAACGACAGCAACAACGTCGGTGAATTCCACTTCTGTGCTACCCAGTCTGCTTCGGCCTTTTCGACCAGTTTCCCTCACATCTTTGGTACCGATACAAAGAAGGTCGCCTCAATTCCTTGTCTGATCCCCTGCGCCATTGACCAAGATCCCTACTTCCGCCAATGCCGTGAACACGCAGAGAAGATGAAGTACAAGAAGCCCTCCCTCATTCACTCTATTTTCCTTCCCGCTCTTCAGGGTCCTGGATCCAAGATGTCTGCCAGTGTCGATAGCTCCGCCATCTTCATGAACGATACGCCAAACAAGATCAAGAACAAGATCAACAAGCACGCTTTCTCAGGTGGTCAGGATACTGCGGAATTGCAGCGCGAGCTCGGCGGTAACACCAAGAATGATATTCCATTCCAATACCTGACATTCTTCCTCGAGGATGACCAGGAGCTGGAGCGCATTCGTGCCGATTACGAGGGTGGAAAGATGATGACTGGCGAAATCAAGCAGAAGTGTATTGCCGAGCTCCAAACTTATGTTCAAGGATTCCAGGAGCGGAGAGCCCTGGTCACTGATGAAATCATGGCTGAGTTCATGCGTCCTCGGCCTTTGGAGTGGAAGGGCAATCCCAACCCAGTGGTGGTTGAGAAGGCTAAGAAATAAAGCTCATGACGGCGCATCATCCGGATTCATCAAACCCAAGTTATATATGGGTTCATAGCCTTTTTCAATTTACCAATACCATTTAAAAATTTACTAGTCCACGTGCATACATGTATGTACCCACCGAAGCAAGTAATCCGAGAACTTCTTACTTGGCAATGACTTGGCCTCGCATGAAGCCCCTTACGCCGTTGCTCAACCAACAGGTCTCGCCATCCACCAGTTCATCTCGGAATATGATCTGTTCTAGACAGAAACCTTGAGATAACGCATATCTCCGTGTTGTGCCTGCATTGCCGCCGCTGCTCAATGGAGGCGTGATCCACTTATTGTTTCGTAAAAAGTACGGCGTGGTGATGCTACCCTCCATAACCTCGCCATCTGGGTTCACAACCAATACCTCCGCTGGGTCAGTCAGCGACATGATTCCTGCTCTTAGCCGGGCAGATGTGTATTCATCGCGGGCAGTAGTTTTGTGTGTTGTGAAGCCGGAGGGGATTGTTGATTGAGTATCGATATAGACGCGCCATACAGACAGGCTTGGGTTTGTGTGCAAAGAGGGAATGGACAGATTCATTGGATCAATGCTCGCTGTTGGGTTCGCCTCGACTCTCACCATCCCTTTCCTATTTACTACAACCCGAAGCCTCCACGCCTTGCTTCGGTCTGGTATTGACGCGTTGAGGAGCGCCTCGAAGCTTTCCAAGTCTTGCCGCAGACAGTCCAGAGCCTCGTTCCATTGAAAATGGCTCGCAGCAGCTATGAGCCGGTCTCGATGATAGGCGAGGAGGTAGTAGGGGGAGTTTTGGGGATCGGGATAGCTCGATGTATGGTGACAGGCTGTATTTGAAAGACCTGGTTCATATCGAAGAGAGGAAATGATCTCAAAAGATTGTACTGGTCTCGAAGCTTTCTCTGTCATTTTTGCCAATGTTCAATGGCTTGCCGCCTTAGCTGTAGTCACTGATTAGTTGCGCCCAGTAGCGGATAAACATGCGCGATATTACTCCAGATGATTATAAAGAAAAAGTTGCACAGTTTCTGGATACCAAATCATTCGATGATGTAGCCAATCCTTGCGGTTCAATTCGGAAATGTGTGTTGTGGAGAACTCAAGCGTTACCGGCGCAAGGCGCGTGATTGGCCGGTCTGACCAACGGAACTCTTGACTTTTCCTCTGAGCTTCATCATTCCCGACTCCCTGTCTCTAACTCCTTCTGTCGAGGTCTGGTTAGTAACCCCATTACCTTCCATCTGGGTCTAGTTGGGCACGCTTCGCCGACCGAGTACTGATCCGATTTACACACAGTCAAAAGAACTAGCCGCGTCGGTTTTGTCTGATTCCGTCACACATCATGTCGAACGAATTGCCGTTACCTACGTCCGCCCAGAATGTGGTGCTCGATACATCGAAGCTCTCCGAGTCATCAACAGTATCGGTTTGGGATCGCATTACCAATTGGGTCTCAGAGAACAAGGCCGTTGTCTACACCATTGCCGGTGTTGCCGTTGTCGTGACCGGCGCAGGTGTCGTCTACTACCTTAATGATTCCAACAAATCCACTCCCCCCGCACCTAAGAAGAGCAAGAATCAGCGCCGAAAAGAAAAGAAGAAGGCTGAGGAGGAGAAGGCTGCCGCAGCAAAGGATGGTAGGTGCCGCCTTCCAAACACGGTGGTCGTATGACTTACACGCTTCCAGAGTCCCCCAAAAAAGCAGAGGAGCCCACTGAGGAGCTTCCTGAAGTGAATGAGGCAACTGTTGGAGAACTATCTGAAGAGGTATGCTAAGTTGTTTCCCCCACTCTCGAACTCTCGCTGACCGTCAAGACCCGAAACGCCTATGCGGCCAAGCTCAAGGCTGCCGGTAACAAGGCATACGGACTCAAGGACTATCCCAATGCAATTGACTTGTACAGCAAGGCAATCCTTTGCAAGCCCGACCCCGTCTTCTACTCCAACCGCGCCGCTTGCTACAACGTCCAGTCAGACTGGGAGAAGGTCGTCGAGGACACCAGCGCCGCTCTCGCCATGGACAGCGAATACGTCAAGGCCCTCAACCGAAGAGCCATTGCGTACGAGCACCTTGAAAAGTACAGCGAGGCTCTCTTGGACTTCACTGCTAGCTGTATCATTGATGCCTTCTCCAACGACGTGAGCCGTAACTCGCTCGAACGTCTGCTGAAGAAGGTTGCCGAGAAGAAGAGCCAGGCTATTCTTGAGGCACGCACCAAGAAGCTGCCTAGTGCTACCTTTGTCTCCAACTACCTCCAGAGTTTCCGTCCCCAGGTCCTGCCCGAGGGATTGGAGGAGTCAGTTGAGTTGAGCGAAGAGTCCAGCAAGGGCCAGCTTCGCAAGGGTCTCATTGCCATGGGTAAGAAGACCGCCGACGGCTACGAAGAGGCTGCCACCGCCTTCGAGAAGGCACTTGAGCTCGGCGACCTCGGCGAATTCGAAGGATTGGCCCTCAACATGCGGGCCACTTTCACCTACCTTGGCGGTAATGCCGCCGGTGCTTTGGAGGACCTGAACAAGAGTGTCGAGCTTTCACCTTCTCTGGTTCAGAGCTACATCAAGCGCGCCAGTTTGCACCTGGAACTTGGTAACAAGGACGCTGCGGCCGACGACTTTGAACTCGCTATTACTCACAACAAGGATGACCCCGATATCTACTACCACCGTGCTCAGCTGCACTTCATCATGACTGAGCTTGCTGAGGCCGCCAAGGACTACCAGAAGTCGATTGATCTCGACCGCTCGTTTATTTACTCCCACATCCAGCTGGGTGTGACACAATACAAGATGGGCTCCGTCGCCTCGGCCATGGCCACTTTCCGCCGGACAGTGAAGAACTTCGAGGAGGTCCCCGATGTGTACAACTACTACGGTGAGCTTCTGCTTGACCAGCAGAACTACTCCGAGGCCATTGAGAAGTTTGACAAGGCCGTTGAGATGGAGAAGCAGAGCAAGCCCATGGGCATCAATGTCTTGCCTCTAATCAACAAGGCTCTTGCTCTGTTCCAGTGGAAGCACGACTTCCAGGAGGCTGAGGACCTCTGCCAGAAGGCTCTTATTATCGATCCCGAGTGTGACATCGCCGTTGGAACCATGGCCCAGCTTCTGCTCCAACAGGGCAAGGTCTCCCAGGCCCTGAAGTACTTCGAGCGCGCTGCTGAGCTAGCTCGCACCGAAGCCGAGATCATCAATGCCATCTCTTATGCCGAGGCTACCCGCACTCAGTTGGAGGTGCAAGAGAAGTACCCCCAGCTGGCTGCCCGCTTGAACACCATGGGTGCCATGGGCGGTGGTGCCCCTGCCATGTAAGCGAATCACAACGGATGATCCTACGCTTTAGTCTTCACCCTGGTTTGGGTATACTTGTATCAGCCCTTTTCCCCTCCGGTTTTGGTATCTTTGAATCCCCGGTCACTATTCTCTCTGCGTGTATTTACTATCGGTTGATATATTCCCCGGCCGCTTTCTTTTCTTTCTTTCTGTTTTGGTACTGGGTTTGTCTGAGATAAGACTCGGGATAGGATGGGTCGATGGACGGCAAACCGATCCCGGGCAACTGTCCATGGGTTTAGGGGTTTGAATGACCATGTAGTAATTTGTGTACCATAGAGGAAAACGAGAGTATTCAGTTACAAGTACATTATGTACGTGTAGTATGCTCTATACGTGTTTCGTACGTACAATATACCTCGTATCCAGCATCTTATACTTGTAGGTAAGAAGTACATGGTACCCGCCAGCGTGTAGTGTGCGGATGACTATGACGTGTGACCCCACATCAGCTGACCCCACCCTTATCGGCATCTCCGGACTTTGTGTTGTATACTCTCGTCGAAGAAGAAGAAAGAGAGGGAGATATATACCCACATTGTAAAAGCTACTGGCGTATAGCTAATTTTGGCCATTTATATGAGTTGTCTTTGCCCAGTCGGAAAGTTCCGGCGAGTTAGGTCCCCTATGTAGGCACATATGAATCGAAATAAGCCCAACGGCGTCATTTGCTTATCTTACACTATCACTTCTCATACATACCTCATGGTTCCTGAGCTTCCGGGTCCTTGACTTCTTCAGTTCACCTTGAATTCTGACGGGTTGTATTTGAAGAAACTTATTAGATAACTGAGGATTAAGTTGAGCTCCAGTTCAAAGCGTCCCTTCCAACGTCCGCCGCCCTTGTTGTTGCCAGCGGTGAACCTAACTTCGACCTGATTCATCAACCTACCCCTCTTCCTTCCCTTCTCCTTCCACATCTTCTGCCATCTGACTACCTTTTGTCTTTTGCTTCTCTGATCGCTCTACTGAAAATCCGTCTTTTCTTGCAACTCATTTGCCGTCTCCCGGCTGTCTCAACTGGTCTGTGTGATCGCGTTGCAGCCTGGAAACACCCTGGTAAGCTGTCTTTGTCCCCAACTTCCTGACCTCCTGCCCCTCCCTCGGCTTCTTCTGCCTTGTCTTCTTCTACCTTGTCCTGCATTTTACTTTGCTACCATGAATGTTGCGAACACACAGGAAATCTTGCTCTCAGACTTACCATCCCATAGAGACAAATAGCTTCTTATCTCGGCTTTCCAGATCCTACACAGCTCCACTGTGTCTTCACCCTCACTATGTCGGACCCGCACGGTAAGTCTTGGGAAGGCTTCAAACTTGTTTCATTCACAGCTAATGTAGCAAAACAACAGTCACCGTGACGCTCATCCCTCTCTTCGAGGACACCCACTCGCTGCGTACGCTCATCTTCCCCAGAAATGATACGACCATTGCTATCGGACGATCCTCAAAGCGCGAAACCCGGAAACGGAGCCCTGCAACAGAGAATGCTTGGTTTGAGTCTCGAGTCATGTCCCGTGACCATGCCTTCCTGAACATATCGCGGGATCAGAATGTCAGTTCAAACCTCCCAATTTGGCCGTGTACAGCTTGGCTGACGTCCTAAACAGATGGTTTTCATATCAGACTGTGGCTCAACACACGGAACCTTCTTGAATGATACAAAACTGGTGTCAAATGTGGATCATCCGCTGTTCAGTGGGGATATCATCCGGTTTGGCGTCGATGTTGATCGTGGTCATGGTATGTTATACATCCCCGTTTTATTATGGAGATTAACCGACTACAGAGATATTTGAGGCCCTTGAAGTTCGTTGCAAGATCCAGTGGCCTAAGCCTCAGTTTGTGACCATAACGGATGACGATGATGATGAGAAGTCTATCAAACTGGATCCGAGTCCGTCATGCAACAGTTTCTCCGTTCCCGAAGACAGCGACAGTGATTCTGCCGGGCCCTCGAGCAATGATTCTTCTGATGATTCTGTTGCTCGATCTTGGGAGAACACCGTCCTGCAGCCTGCGATTATTTCTCCTATCTCTCCTGGATCAATTCTCAAGTGTGATAAACATCTACATGTTGAAGACAAACAGCAAAAGGTCAAGGATGAACATGCAAAGGACCAGGATGAAAGTCTAGAAAACGAGCCAAAGCTCCTTTCAGGATATCCGTCTCCCATCGAACCTTCCAGTAACAGTAACATCCCGGTCATGGTCGCTCCAATTATGGCCCCCGAACTTCCCAGTCCCATGTCTGATACAAACCCGATCTCAGAAGCCAGACCAGTCTCGGAAGCCAAACCAGTGTCAGATGGGAAAGCGGCTCCCACTAAGGTGGCATCTACTGAACTGCTATCTGTTCAGCCATTCATTGGCGAAGATAACTTTCCTGCGACATGTTATCAGCAGATTCCCGAAACTCACTTCAGCAATTGGACTATGATGAAACCCATGTTCATGCGCTTGGCAGATATGGCTTGGGGTGAATCTAACAATATTCCCGATATTGACTATGAGAAGCGAGTTATTCATGCTGCACGCCGTTGTTCCCTTTCCACGGATTCATACTGGGTTGATGACTGTCCCAGCTTCAAACCTTGCTCTGGGACAGAAGTTTATTGGGAACCGGACTCTGAAGAATCCGACACATCATTCCATCGTATGCCCGGTAGCCTCCTTAGGTACTGGTCAGTCGATAAGCGCAGATATTGGATCATCTACGAGGATGAAGATGGCCAAAAGATGAGCAACTGGTGGTACATTGTTGAGAAGCCACTGGAGCTTCTCAGTGAGGAACTGAAGCGCCAGCTTATGACCGAAACTGAGATCGATGACCGTCATAAATACTGGATTGTGAGAGCCTGGGAGCCTCAGAAGATTGGTGGCCGATGGTGCGATGTTGCCCCTTACTGGGATCCGGATTTCGATGAGAACTTGCTCTCTGATGACGATTCCGTTGATTCGGACGACGAGGGTCTCTACAGCGAGGAGTCAGTTTCCGAATCAGATGATTTTGGGGAATCGATCGCAGAGCACTCTGGCGGATATGAAAATGAGCAGTTTGACAGCGAACCCATCCACGGAGCCAAATGCGGAGTATCCGAAGCATATCCCCAGGATGATGGCGAAGACGGAGGCTATGAAATGGAAGGATATGAAGAAGTTGTGGACGAAGATGAAGAGTCTGACGAATCGGAAGACGATATTGACTATTCTTCAGAGGATGAGCATCTGGTATACCCCAACCCACAGAAGCATCATATTCGGTTATCACTTGATGAGGAATATATGAAGGAGCTTGAACGAGCCGTCCACACTGATGCCGTTGAAGTTTCCAAGCACGTGCCCGAGCACGCTGGCCGAGAACGACTTTATCAAGAAGCTCTTGGAGGTCAGTCATCGAATTTCGCTCGGGACGAGAGCAAGCCAGAGATTGCACAGACTGCTCCTGGGATGACGAAGCCAGGTGCTCAGTTCCCCGCATACAATGTTTCTGGCGAATTGCCAAAATCATGCCAGAACAAGTTCCCTCCAATGAAACGGAAGATTGAGAACACTATCGGGGTTCCATCCTTCTCCCATGGATATGAAACTTTCTATCACGATGGACCGTTCTCTAGCAATGCTGCTGCGGTAGATTTCTTTGTACCTGATCTGTCAAGGGCTGGAAAATCGCCCTTGAAGCGTACTGCCACAGAGATGGAGTCATCGTCTCTTGAATCTGATTTCTCTCAAGATGCTCAACGGCTGCCTGTGGAGCCCGTCAGCCAGTCAGATATTGACATAATCTCTTCCGAAGCTAGGGAAGCGATCAGCTCCGCACTTGCTGAAAACGTCCCTGCAAACTCTGAGAATGAGCGTCCGACCAAGCGAGTCAAGTCTGATCATTCTTTCTCAAAGACCTTGGCAAGCCATGCCACAACGGCTGCCATAAGTGCTTTGCTAGGTGGCCTAGGAACTATCGCACTCCTGGCAGCATTGCCCAATGAATACTTCCAGTGATTGGAATTTCATCATTTCGGGTTCGGTTTCCTTTGCTCTTTACCTATTTCATTTATGAATTCCAACGCCGAAATGGCAAGTTTCGGCATGGTTCCTACGTCTTGATGATCTCGGTATTCCCCAGGCGTTCTGTATTTGGGTGGAAGGATGGGTGGAACAGGGGTTTTGTTTGTTTTTCACCGTCGCTGCGAGTTTGACGACCGTGGTCTCATGAGCACACTACTGTGTGGTCATTGCAGTGGCCTCGACTTGGCGTTAGGGTTGGTTGGATGATTTGATATTTTACTTCTTTGCTTCAATCCCTTTCTAGCCTGGCTACAGATACAATCTTTAGGCTGGGACAGATCGGAGACTCTTTTAAGATGGAACGCCACGTAAGGTCTTACCCTTTATTTCCATGTGATAGCTATGCAGGTAATGGAGAATGCCAATCCTTTATTTTTCGTGCTCTGGTTTCCAACGTATGATCTCGTGGTCTACCGTTTCTCAGAGTCTTTACAGTATCACCCTGTCAGGTACCGATTTTCGGTAGTCTCGTTTGAAAATGCACTGTGATATCATTCCGCCATCGCCGGTCTGCTGGACATGTGAGTTCATTTTATATGCTCCAGATGATTTTGAACCGAAACCGAACAGTTATGTAGTGACTTGATGCTTGATGGTCGAAAGTCTTATTCGCTTCTTTTTATCTGCAAATGTCTTTCATTATCTCTTTCCCAATGAGAAAAAAAGGACTCGACATTAACGGAAAATGCCAGGAACAGTTCCCGCTATCTATGTGCGCTGATCAGACTTCTCTTGCATCGACAATGGGAACCGGGCTGCAGGTATCTCCTACGTTCATATCAGCTGACCTGCTGAGTCGCTCTTTTCCTCATTTACGTGCAACATCAGGACT